>JALMGF010000020.1:8250000-8850000 GCA_023333645.1 Sceloporus occidentalis
GCTATGCATTCAATTTTAAACTTTTGCTAGTATCCATTAAAGGGCAAACAGTATGTTATATTGCATAGATATCCATTAAAAAGAACAAAAATGGAATAGAAAGGTATCTTTAGTATGGACTTAAAGTGTTGGATTTATACACCAAGGCTAATATTATCTAGAAAGAAGCTGTTCATATATATATATATATATATATGGAAATGATTTCAGAGTCTGTACTGCGATGTGTTTATTAAGCCAACAGAAAGGCCCAAAATTCTGTTTAATTGTCATCTGTTGTTACTGTCGTCTTTTGTGCAACAATTATTGGGACGTACTCAAACCAATGACAGTCCTTGCCCATTGGGAAACCATACTTGCCCATAGAGAATCATTACAGAATTCACGGCCCTAAGGAAACATAGGGGAATGCTTGCTCATAGGGAACCATTGCAGAATATAGGGAAACGTGATTGGAGAATACTTGCTTATAGGGAGCTGTTGCAGAATATTTGCCCATAGGGAATCATTGCAGAATATTTGCCCATAGGGAAACAATGGAGAATACGCGCCCATAAGGAACCATTGGGGAACACTTTCCCATAGAGAAACATTGGAGATTACTTGCCCATAGGGAAACATCATAGAATATTTGCCCATAGGGAATCATTGACAAACAGTTGCCCATAGGAAAACATTGGAGAATACGTGCCCATTAGGAACCATTGGGGAACACTTGCCCATAGGGAAACATTGGAGAATGCCTGGCCATAGAGAATCATTGCAGAATATTTGCCCATAGAGAATCATTGACAAACGGTTGCCCATAGGGAAACAATGGAGAATACGCGCCCATAAGGAATAATTGGGGAACACTTGCCCATAGGGAAACATTGGAGATTACTTGCCCATAGGGAAACGTCATAGAATATTTGCCCATAGGGAATCATTGACAAACAGTTGCCCATAGGGAAACATTGGAGAATATGTGCCCATAAGGAACCATTGGGGAACACTTGCCCATAGGGAATCATTGCAGAATACTTGCCCATAGGGAAACATAAGAGAACACTTGTCCAGTGTTTCCCTATGGGCAAGTATTCTCCTATGATTCTCTATGGGTGAGTATGGTTTCCCTATGACCACCTACTGTCATTTGTTTTAGTACATCCTCAGGTTTTATATATGGAAGAAGTATCTTAGGCTGTAGAAAAAGTAAGTGGTAAAAAAAATCCCACCCTACATTACTACCCAGAGCTTGGACTTTTAATTGTATGTTATTTTACTCCGCTTGGGTTCCCTGAGATTAAGTGGATTATTATAATTTATTATTATTATTTATTATTATTTTCCTACTACTGCTAAGTTAGGGATGGATTCAGCATAAACGGATGGGGAGGTTTTCAGGCGTCCACATGTTTGTTTTTGGCTTACAACTCCTATCATTCCCATCCAGCATAACCAATGGCCGGGGATTTTGGGAGCCGCAGTCCGAGAGCATCTCGCAGGCCAAAGTTTCCCCACATGTATTTTAAAAGAATGCTTTCTTTGACACCATTTATCTTTCTTGCCCCATATTTGGAACAGGAGTTTGACAATACCGGATTGACAAACCGGATTAAAACGCAAAGGGTTTAATGGTTTCTCTTTTAATTCGGTTTACAGGTCGGAGCACGGCAAAGAGGGGAAGACTTCCCCAACCCACAATAAACTTGCAAATGGGGCTCCGGCTAAACATCCAGGTAGGTTTACACACCTAAATTTCTAAACCGTTTGCACCGTGTGTAGATGGAAAAAGAAATCAGACTAATTACAATTGGTGAGTTTTTTGAATGTATTGCACATTGAGGGCAGTTGGGTTTTGCAATGCTGAAGAAGTCATGATGGGTGGCTTAATCTGGGACCCCCAAAATTTGCCAGAGAACCCCAAATCCTTCCCAAGTCGCCATCGTAAGATGGTTTCCCACTTTTTGTACAGTGTATGGGGTACATGCCATTTTAAAATATTAAAATCTCACCCCCAAAACTTTGTTCTTGGCAGATAGAGGTTTAAGATAAAATACGCTTATAACTTTGGTCCCATCTTGTGGATGGGAATCATTCTCCGCTTACTCTGAATTGAATTCAGCCCTTGAGATGAAAGAGGTTCTTGCTGGTGTGTTCATACATCACGATAAACCATGGTTTATGTTAATCTTGGTTTTGTTCATGTGGTTCAACAAACCATGGTTTATCTTCCACACTTCTGGGTTGTTGATTTCTGGCCCATTTTGTTAGGCCAGCTGAGCAGGGAAGACATGTTTGTGGGTTTAGATAATACGGTCCAAAACACACTCCAGAAATAATCCAGATTGAGACCGCTTTAACTGCCCTGGCTCAATGCTAGGCAATTCTGGGAACTGTTGTTTTATGAAACAGCCTTCTCTGTCAGAGAGCTCTGGTGCCACAATAAACTACAATTCTCAGGACTTCCTTGCACTGAGCCAGGGCAGTTAAAGGGGTTTCAAACTGGATTATTTCTTCAGTGTGTTTTGGAACTATATCAAAACATAATTTAAACAATCCAGAGCTTATAGCTTCCAATAAGCTGTAGATTTGGACTATAGTTTGTGGCTCACTGACAAACCACAGCTTATTAACAAAGGCCGATTTACGCATCACAACAAACCAGGTTTCGTCAAACCACATCATGGCTTGGTGTTATGTATGAGCATGGTTGTAGTAGGTATTTTGGATCTGTGGATTTGGAAAAGAGTGGGTAGGAGTGTATGCCTAAGATTTAATGTGGTGTAGGGTAATCATTGGAATATGCTTGGAAAGAGCCAAATTCAAGTTGCTACCCTTTGGGCCAAGTGACTTTGGGGAAATCTATCTTAAATTCTAACCTACTTTCAAGGATTGTTTTAGAAATAAAATGTGGGGCATGGGAAGAGGAAGGAAGACCATGTTTGTCCTCTTGACAAATATCATTGCAAGAAGACTTGCAAATTTTATTAAAATGGCGGTGTCATGAACATATACATGTCCGTGTTTACATTGCCTCCATGTCATAATATTGGATGTGACAGTCTACAGATGATTGATTTCGCAGATCTGAAGCCCATGGATCTAAAGGGCAAAGTGTATTCAAAACTTTCTGCCTAAATGGGGGAATGTGTCAGTTTTGCTTTCTTCCACTTTCATACACACACACACACGTGCGCGCACATACAGTTGCCCCTCCGTTCTCATGGACTAGAGATCTTGAATATTCATGAAGGGGCAACCTCCATTAATTTCAATGGGGCATGTGCCCCATTAAAGCCTATGGAGCTTGAATATCGGTGAGTCTCTGTTTTTGTGGGGGTGGTGGTCTGTAATGGATGTCCCGCGAAAATGGAGGGCTGACTGTTTATATTTCTCCCTTGTCTTTATGAAGAAACTTGTGAATTTTGGAAAGAGTAATACAGATGGCCCTTTGGACCTCTTACGAATGCACAAAAAGTGAATGGTTGAGCCACATTTTATTAAAATGGCGGTGTCATGAGCATGCACATGTCCGTGTTCACATTGCCTCCACGTCATAATATTGGATGTGACAGTCCGCAGATGATTGATTTCGCAGATCCGAAGCCTGTGGATCTGAAGGGCCAAATGTATTCAAAACCTTCTGCTTGAATGGGTGCATTGTCAGTTTTGCTTTCTTCCACTTTCATATCTATCTATCTATCTATCTATCTATCTATCTATCTATCTACATATCTGTGGATAGCCACACACACATATACACATACAGACTACATGTGTATGTACACAAAGAGTCGGCCCTCCATTCTCACAGACTTGAGATCTGTGGTCTTGAATACTCATGGAGGGGCAACCTCCGTTAATTTCAATGAGGCATGTCCTGTGGTTCACACTTGCGGGCACATGCCCCATTCAAGCCTATGGGGCTTGAATATCATTGCATCTCTGTTTTCGTTGAGAGGGGTCCGTAAGAGCTCTCCCGCGAAAACAGAGGGCCAGCTGTATATATTTCTCCCTTGCCTTCATGAAGAAACTTGTGAATTTTGGAAAGTTCTTAGCAACAAAAGAGTGAGAGCCAGCATGGTGTAGTGGTTTGAGTGATGGACTATGACTCTGGAGACCAGGGTTTGAATCCTGGCTTGGCCATGGAAACCTGCTGGGTGACCTTGGGCAAGTCGCACTCTCTCAGCCTCAGAGGAAGGCAATGGCAAACCCCCTCTGAACAAACTTTCCAGGAAAAAACCCATTATTGATTCGCCCTAGGGTCTCCATAAGTCAGGACTAATGACTTAGAATCATAGAATCATAGAATCCTAGAGTTGGAAGAGACCCCAAGGGCCACCCAGTCCAACCCTCTTCTGCCATGCAGGAAATCTCAATCAAACTATCCCCATCAGATGGCCATCCAGCCTCTGTTTAAAGACCTCCAAGGAGGGAGACTGTACCACACTCCAAGGAAAAAGTGTGTCGAACAGCCCTTACTGCCAGGAAGTTCCTCCTAATGTTGAGGTGGAATCTCTTTTGCTGGAGCTTGCATCCATTGCTTCAGGTCCTGTTCTCTGGAGTAGCAGAAAACAAGCTTGCTCCCTCCTCAACATGCCATCCCTTCAAATACTTAAACAGGGCTATCATATCACCTCTTAACCTTCTCTTCTCCAGGCTAAACATCCCAGCTCCCTGAGTCTTTCCTCATAGGGCATGGTTTCCAGACCTTCACCATTTTGGTTGCCCTCCTTTGGACACGCTCCGGTTTCTCAACATCCTATTTAAATTGGTGCCTAGAACTGGACACAATATTATTCCAGGTGGGGCCTGACCAAAGCAGAATAGAGCTGCACTATTACTTCCCTTTATCTAACTCTAGACACTATACTTCTATTGATGCGGCCTAAAATCTCATTGGCCTTTTTAGCTGCCGCATCACACTGTTGACTCAGGTTCAATTTGTGGTCTATTTGGACTCCTAGACCCCTTCCCCACGTATGTCTCCTTAAGCCAGGTGTCCCCCACCCCATATCTGTGCATTTCGTTTTCCGCCCTAAGTGCAGTACCTTACATTTCTCCGTGTTGAAGTTCATTTTGTAAGGCACCCAGCAACAAAAAAGTGAAGCAAACGAAGTTCTCACCCGTTCCCTAGCTCCTACCCTCCGTTTTTATCGCGTCAGTTTGAAAGCAAAGGCTGAGCCCTGTCTCTGTGTGCTTTTGGCACCCGCTTCGGGAAAAGTGGGAACCACAACAACGTTTTTTCCTCCGCCCTCGGAGTTTAAACACAATGTGCCTACGAGACTTCTGAAAGCGCATAATCCGTTAGGGCCAAATCTTTTTCCTCTCCTTGGGGTCAGGAGTCAGAAAGCCATTGTCCGGTTATTTATAGTTGTGTCCTGTCTCTGAGTTATCTTTTCTCTTTTCGGGCAAAGCAGGCAGGGTTTTCCCATGCTGGAAAAAGGAAAACCAGCCTGAAAACGAAAGGTCGGAGTTTTTTATGTTGGGGTTTTGCAAAGATTGTAGGGTCTGGGCTGGTTTGTAGGGCTTGGGGCTGGGGTTTTTTTATGCCATTACGTGCTATTTGTGTTTCTTTTAGTTATTGCTGTCTTGTTTTTCTTTTCACCATCTTTTCTTTTCATACCTTGCCCATCCAGTTTTCACATCCATTGCTATTGCTGGAAAGGGTCTCACAAGCAGCTCTGTGTATCAATAATCTTATTTATTTGTATTCCGATCTTTTCTCAGAACTGGGACTAAGAATGGCTTCCCCACCTTAATAAAGTACAATTAAAAACACAGGGGGAAAAAGTACATTCAGAAGGAATTAAATAATGATAGAATCATAGAATGGTAGAGTTGGAAGAGACCCCAAGGGCCATCCAGTCCAACCCCAATCTGCCATGCAGGAACTCTCAATCAAAGCACCCCTGTCAGATGATCATACAACCCCTGTTTAAAAACCCCCAAAGAAGGAGTGTGTTTTCAAAGCCACGTGTTCCACTGTCAAACAGCCTTTTACTGTCAAGACTTTTTTCCTAATGTCCAGGTGGAATCTTTTTTCCCTGTCGCCGAAATCCATTGCTCTGTGTCTTATTCTCTAGGGCTTTAAAGGTAACAACCAATACTTAGAATCATAGAATCGTAGAGTTGGAAGAGACCCCAAGGACCATCCAGTCCAACTCCATTCTGCCATGCAGGAACTCTCAATCAAAGCATCCCTGACAGATGGCCATCCAGCTTCTGTTTATACAGTGGGCCCTTGGTATCTGCTGGGGTTTGGTCCCAGGACTCCTGTAGATACCAAAATCTGTGAAGTTTCATCCAATATAATGGCATTGTAAAATGGTGCCCCTTCTATAAAAGGGCAAAATCAAGGTTTGCCTACAGAAATTTGTATATTTTTAAAGTATTTTCAAACCATGGATGTTTGAATCCGGGGATAAAAAGTCCCGGGGATAAGGAGGACTGACTGTACCTTGCCCGAAATCTGCCATATATAAACTATAAGTCGACCTCATGTATAAGTCGAGGGCAGGTTTTTGTGGCCAACATTATGGATTTTGGCACGACCCGTGGATAAGTCGAGGGTAAAACTTAGGGGCACGTAACAAAGGATCTAAAGGATGAAGAAAATTAAAACGAGAAAATTAAAACAATGCCAAGGAACATCAAAAATTGCAGCAGCCATAACTGTTTGTACTCATCCTAAAGCAGTGATGGCGAACCTATGGCACACGTGCCAGAGGTGGCACTCAGAGCCCTCTCTGTGGGCACATGTGCCGTCGCCCCAACACAGAGTTTGCCAGAGTTTGTTACTAGAAAGCCAGAGGGACATGACACTTTGCAATAAATAAGTGGGTTTTGGGTTGCAGTTTGGGCACTCGGCCTCTAAAAGGCTCACCATCACTGTCCTAAAGGATGGATGGATGAGAGAATAGAAAAGGGTCACTGCTTCCAGGACAGATTATGCTCTTTCCTTTCACCATGGGATTGTTCCCTTTTTTATAAGAGTTAAAGTACAGGATTTGCATTGACCCATGGATAAGTTGATCCAGGATTTTTGGAGTCAATTATTTGACTAAAATTTCTAGACTTATACATGAGTATATAAGTAATTGACAGCCCAAGGAGGGAGTTCCCATTTACCCCCAGCTCAGACTTTATTGCAGACACCTAAAATATCTCCAGCTCTGCCAGTGCTGTTGCAACTAAAAGCTTCCAGCTAGACAGAGGATGAGGAAGCAAAGGAGAATGGTCAGGATAGGAATAAAAAGACTTGGGAAAAGAAGCTTCTTTCTCGGAGGCTTTATTAATTGAGATATGCCTATATCTCTATCTTTTGCTGACGTTGGGACAAGATGTGTGCCACAGTGCTGGTTTAGATTGACCTCTGCTCTGATCCGGAGCAGCTTTTCTGCTGTTATGTTTTTGCGCAGTTTTTCAAAATCTGTCTTTTTTCCTCTTTCTAGGGTCCCCCAGGGATAAACCGTCGGAAGTATTTGTTGGAAATCTGCCGATGGAGATGCAGGAGGTGAGTGGCATTTGGTGTTTTGTTCTGTAATCTTGGGCCTGTTACAGACTGCCAAAATAAAGCTGCTTCGGGTCTCTTTGGAGGTATGCTCTTTAAATGATGCATGGGTCCTAAGAGTCCGGAGGTCGTGCCAAAGCCACACTCCATTCCTAAGCACTGGAGGGCAGCTTTGGTGCAGCTTCCGGATTCTTAGGATGCATGCATCATTTAAACAGCATTCCTCCAAAGAGACCCCAAGCAGCTTTATTTTGGCAGTCTGTAACAGGCCTTAGTTCTTTTCTTGTTTTGGTTTGGAATCAAAATCCTTGTATGTTCTGTCTTCTGCAATGAAACAGGACAAAGGTTTATAGCAACAATATAATTTGGATATTCATCCTACAGCCTTTCTGATCCTACTGATCTCTCCCAGTTCTAAGATTATTAGGCAATTTATTTATTTTAGACTATTTATTTATTTTGTTCTTGTTCTCTAGACTAATCCTAATCTATCCAAATATCAAAATTCAGATATAAACACCTCTTGCTGCCCTTGTAATGCCTTATACTCAGAGCTTGGGGTTAACACTTACAAATAATGGCATTCATTTCTTGCATTTTCTTACTTTTTTGGGTAACAAAGGCATGATAATCCCTCTATACTGAATGCTACTAATAGTCATTAGTAGAATGAATGCCTAATGAATGCCATTATTTTGAATTTGTGTGCTGCCTTCTTCCCAATACATGACCCAAAGCGAGTCGCAGCATACACTGAAAAGATGTAGAACTAAAAAAAATTGTGAAAAAACAATAACTGTCCTATTAAAATTCCACTAACATAAAACAGAGTGAAAGCATTCATCTTATAGAAAGCAATGCACTTCCCCAGATGCGGCCTAAAAGTGGGGCTATTACGTCCCTTGACTTGGGAACTATCCTTCTGTTAATGAAGGCTAAAATAGTTCTTGCCTTTTTTGCTGCAGCATCACACTGATGTTCAACTTAACAACAACAATAATTTATTTATACCCTGCCTCTCCGTTAATATGGGACTCGAGCATATATGACATTTCTCTTACATGGGGGGACCGGAACAGATCCCCATGTAAGGGAAGGACGCATTGTATTTTTGATATGACCTCTGGATAAGTCAGTGGTAAAATGTAGGCATGTAATGCAGGATGTAAAAGACAAAGCAAAGGAAAACCATGCCAAAAAACCTACAAACTTCTGGTAGGCGTAACTATTTCTGCTCCTACTAAAGGCTGGATGGATGATAGAGCAGAAGGGGGTCTGTGCTTCCAGGGCAGATTATACTTTCTTCGTTCCCCAGGGGATAGGTACATACAGTGCGCCCGCGCCATATGTGGCTTCCAGCTTACCCAGAGCCGTGCGGTGAGAAAAACAATGGTGCACGTGCCTGTGATGTGTGCACCCCATTGTTTCCAATGGGACGCAAGCATACGCGGATTTCCCCTTACATTGGGGGATTGAGAACGGATCCCCTGCATAAGGAGAGGGCACGCTGTGTATGCATGTATACACACAGACACATATATATACACACACATATGAGTTAAAGTACAGTATTTACACTGACCCACGGATAAGTCGACTCAGGTTTTTTGGGTCAATTCTTTAACCTAAATTTCTAGACTTATGCATATGAGTATATACAGTAATAATTATGTGTTGGCAGGTAAAATTTATTGATCCATCTCTACAGGCATAAAACCTGATCATCACAAGTTACTTTTTGAGTATATCATATATACTCAACTGTAGGTCGACTACTTGTATAAGTCGAGGGAAGGTTTTGGGGGCCAGCATTAGGGATTCTGATATGACCCATGGATAAGTCGAGAGTAAAATGTAGGGTCATAAAACAAAGGGTCTAAAGGACAAAGCAAAAGAAAATGACTCCAAAAGGCATAACTGTACTTAAATTGATCCATGGATAAGTCAACTCAGGTGTGTTGGGTCAATTTGAACTTAGGATACTTAATGTTGTGTGCTGGAGGAGGGGAATTGATGGTATCTTCTGAACTCCCCCTCTGTTTTCGACTTTAGAAGGAACTCATCTTCCTGTTCAAGGACTTCGGAGTCAAATCTGTCAAGAAATTCCACTCTTTCCCCAAAAGGTACGCTGGCGTGGGTTTCCTACCCGCCCGCCGCCTCTCATTTCTCTGTCAGAAGTGAATGCTGGCACACCTACTTCTCGGATGTGATTTCACTTTGGGGTGTCAGGCTGGATTGTGCGTGGTTCTTAAAATGGAGCTACGGAAAATTGGCACGCTCTTCAAAGGGCTTTCCTTTCCATGCTGTCTGACAGCCAGGGAGATGCTTTGGAGGGCCAACCCAAATGCTAGACACATGAAAGGGATCTAAGGCTGCATCTGCACTGCAGAATTCATGAGGTTTGTCTTGGAAGATTTTTGCAATCTCTTTCACAGAATCACAGAATCATAGAGTTGGAAGAGACCCCCAAGGACCATTCAATTCAACCCCCTGCCATGCAGGAATACACAATCAAAGCATCCCCGACAAATAGCCATCCAGCCTCTGTTTAAAGATTTCCAAGGAGGGAGCCTCCATCACCCTTAAAGCTGTCAAACAGCATTTACTGTCAGGAAGTTGCTCCTAATGTTGAGGTGGAATCTCTGCTCCTTTAGCTTGAATCCATTGCTCCATGCCTTACTCTCTGGAGCAGCAAAAACAAGCTTCCTCCATCCTCAATATCCCCCTTCCTTAGATAGATAGGGATTTCCTGCATGCAAACTATCCTCTCACTCTCTCATTCAAACTCACAGTGGGACTTACACACATGCGCATACCAGCCTTCCAAAGCAACCGGGGCTGAGTCTCCCTCAGCCTGATGCTGTAAGTCGGTGGTTCTCAGTCTTTGGTCCTCCAGATGTTTTGGATTTCAGCTACCGGAATTACTGATGGTTGTCCAAACTGGCTAAGGCTTTCTGGGAGTTGAAGTCCAAAGGGACCAAAGTTTGGGAAACACTGCTCTAGGTTTTAGAGTCTTAAGCTGTGATGACTCAGGTTGCCAGGTTGAAAACTACATTGAGCCCCTGTCCCATAAGGATGGTGCAAAAGAGGGAATTTCAGCAAGTGTTGCTTGTCACACAACCAGCGAACAAAAGGTTGTGGAGGGCCAAACCCAGTGCAAAAAATTGCCTCCCCTCTTTTTTGTTGGCGGTGCTCTTGGTGGCATCAGTCGATCAATCAATCTTTATTTACGGTCAATAGACCCATTGAGGCATAGAATACCTTCGATTGCCTAAATGGAAAGGTTGCATGAACGCATGATCCAATATAAAATGGAGAGGTTATGTTAACATAAATGAAAATACAGAAAGCTAAAAATGAAACTAAGTGGTCAAATGAGATTGTAACGTTGGAGATAGTTTTGATCATAGAATCATAGAATAGTAGAGTTGGAAGAGACCACAAGGGCCATCCAGTCCTATATTATCCATCCTATAATTATGACATTATACATCTGGGATCTAGATCCGTGAGTCAGACTGCTTTTTTTAATACCGTATATATTTGACTTTAGGTTGACCTCATGTATAAGTTGAGGACACGTTTTGGGGCCAAAATTATGGATTTTGATATGACCCGTGGATAAGTTGAGGGTAAAACTTAGGGGCATATAGCAAAGGATCTAAAGGATGAAGAAAGCAAAGCAGTATCAAAGAACTTACAAAGGCCTGTTACAGACTGCCAAAATAAAGCTGCTTCGGGTCTCTTTGGAGGTATGCTGTTTAAATGATGCATGGGTCGTAAGAGTCCGGAGTTTGCACCAAAGCCACACTCCATTCCTAAGCACCGGAGTGCAGCTTTTGGTGCAGCTTCCGGATTCTTAGGATGCATGCATCATTTAAACAGCATACCTCCAAAGAGACCCGAAGCAGCTTTATTTGGGCAGTCTGTAACAGGCCAAAGTTCCAGCAAACATAACTCTTTGGCTCACTCCTAAGGCTGGATGGATGAGAGAGCAAAGGGGGCCGGTGCTTCCAGGATAGATTATACTATTGCCTTTCACCTGGGGATAGTTATTTCTTTTAAATAAGAGTGAAGATACAGTACTTACATTGAACTGTGGATAAGTCCACTCAGTTTTGGGGGTCAGTTTTTTGACCTAAATTTCTAGACTTATACATGAGTATATACAGTAAGTTGTTCTCTCTACTTTTAACAGCCAGTGACAAAAAAAATTGCAACCGGCAGAGTAACACTCATGCATTTGTCTTGCAACAGCAATTTCATATGAAATAATTCGGGGCTGTTCTGAATTATTTGAGTGGCATCCGAAATAGCCTGGTGGCGGTGTATGCTGTGACTCGCTTTGGATCATGTAGCATGAGGTTTCTGTTTTGTCACCCCATCAGTTTGGTCAGGCCCCACCTGGAATATTGTGTCCAGTTCTGTGCACCACAATTCAAAAAGGATGTTGAGAAATTGGAGCATGTCCAAAGGAGGGCAACTAAAATGGTGAAGGGCCTGGAAACCATGAAGCCCTATGAGGAGAGATGTAGAGAGCTGAGGACGTTTAGCCTGGAGAAGAGAAGGTTGATACGGTTAAATACTTGAAAGTATGTCATATTGAGGAGGGAGCAAGCTTGTTTTTTGCTGCTCCAGAGAACAGGACCTGGAACAGTGGATGCAAACTCCAGGAAAAGAGATTCCAGCTCAACATTCAGAGGAACTTTCTGACAGTAAGGGCTGTTCGATGGTGGAAGACACTCCCTCCTTGGAGAGTGGTGGAGTCTTCTTCTTTGGAGGTCTTTAAATAGAGGCTGGATGGCCATCTCTCAGGGATGCTTTGATTGAGAGTTCCTGCATGGCAGAATGGGGTTTGACTGGATGGCCTTTGGAGTCTCTTCCAACTCTATGAATACATCATACTCCCTGTAGATACCACTTTTGTTTGTCAAGGTTATCCGCTGGCGTAATACAAGAAGTGTAACCTTTCTTCCTTTCTTCAGTTTTGGCTTTGTAGAGTTGATCTCCCCGGAGGCAGCTCAGCAGGCAATCCGGCAACTGAATGGGAACCTGCTGAACGGACGGCGCATCGCTGTGGCTATTAAGGAGGAACGGAAAGTCCGCCAACCTCCAAAGGACACCCCAGAGATGCCGGTAAAAATGAGCGCTTCGCCAAATATTCAATTTCAGTTTTTCTTTTTTAAAAGCAAACTCCCCTTTTTTTCTTTCTCTCCACATTCCCCCCCCCCCCCCAATTTTGTTTCTGATTTAAAAAAGAGAGAGAAAACCTCCAGATTTTTTTTTACTGCCCAATTTTTTATTTCCCGTTTATTCTTTGTCTCCCAATTTTTTCTTGCCAATTATTTTGGGGCGAACGTTTGGTCAGGGTTTGCTCTATATCTCCTATCCGTTTTCTCCCCCTTTCTTTCTGCATTCACAACGGAAGTCAAAATTGCGCGACCAACAGGCTGCGCATGGCCTTGTTTTAATAATAATAATACAATTTATTTCTATTCCGCTTTTTCGCAAGGAATCAAAGCGGATGACAGCGGTATAAATATAAAAACATGGTATGGTTAAAATTACACTAAAAAAACAAAATAGTAATGCAACTACAACTGCTATTTGACCATTTCAAATGATCTCAAATGGTCTATATTTTAAAATGGAGGAAATGAACAAAATGCATTCCAGAAATATATGGGCATTGATATTGAACTTAACTCAGGTCTTATCTCCTGGTAGAAGGTAAAAGGACTAGCAGCTAGGACTTAGAATGAAAATGAGGTCCCCCCTGCCCTCCCCAAGTCCTCATTCCCCCAAAAACATTTCAGTGAAAAAATGGTTTTTCAGCCAAAAACACTCCTAAAGCTTTAAAGCATAGTTTAAAATAGCTAGTTGGGGAGCTACTCCGAAACAGCCTCAAACACACAAAGGCTTGGAAAGTGTCTGGGAGTGATGCAGTGACACTCCTGCACCCCGAACGGTGACTACGACTGCATCTGCACTGCAGAAATAATCCGGTTTGACCCCACTTTAACTTCCATGGCTCAATGTTATGGAATGACAGTTCCCAGAATTTAGTCGTAGTTGTGACTCCGGTGCCACAGCAAATTACAGTTCCCAGAATTGCATAGCATTGAGCCATGGCAGTTTAAGTGGGGTCAAGCTGGATTATTTCTGCAGTGAGGACAGCCCCTATGATGGCACTCTGCTGCTTTAGAAGAGTTGTAAGCAATTTATACCAATGGTAGTAGTAGAGGGAAGGCCTTCCGTGTGGTCCATGAAAAGCCAAGTAGACTGCAAGTACGCAGGTGCATGTATTTCTCTTAAGTTCCACATCACCTTATGGTTTCAGTAATACACTTGTCCCTCCATATTCGCTAGGGTTAGGGACACAAGATCTCCGTGAATATGGGAAAACCGCACATAACCAAAACATCATGTTTTGACCTGGGAGGACACCTCTCTAGGAATCTCTAGGTCCTCCAGCGCAACTCTGTGGTCAATGTCCAACAGACACTGGCCATAGAACTGCGCTGGAGGAGCTACAAAGGCCTAGTAGAGTATCCTCTCTAGGAATCTCTGGGTCCTCCAGGGCAACTCTGTGGTCAACATCCGACAGACACTGGCCATAGAACTGCGTCGGAGGAGCTACAAAAGCCTAGTAGAGTCTTGTCTCTAGGAATCTCTAGGTCTTTCAGGGCAACATTTAGTTAAAGTTGACCATGGAGTTGCACTGGAGGGCCTAGATATTCCTAGAGAGTACATATTAATCCAATCCGTCAATAATCAGATCCGCAAATATCAAAGCTGCAAATATGGAGGGATGAGTGTAATTGCTTTACAATAGTAAACTTCCTGTATTTTCAGGTCTCCACTCCTTCTGTGAAGTTGGTACAGAGATAAGACTCTTTCTAGACTTAACAGACCTCTTAACGCTTCACTTTAGTTTTGCTGAGCTGTCAGCAGAACTGAAATCTGTTCTAAGAAGGACTAGAAGCTTAACTGAAAAAATAAAACAGATCTTCAAACACCTATTTTATCTTTCTTGGAATGTCTTCATGATTAAATGATAGTAGATAGTGGGGGAAAAAATACACATAGTTCCCTATTGGCACAGAGGACCATAGTTGTCCATTTTAATCCACCTCTAAAAAGTTCCAGACTTGTTTCTTCACCACCAATTTAATAATAATAATAATAATAATAATAATAATAATAATAATTGATTGATTGATTGATTGATTGATTGATAGCCCACCCAATCATAAGGAATCCGGGTGGGTTTCAGCAGTAAACATTCATAGAAAATACAATAAAATTCAAAATTAGTCCCTTCCCAACCCCCATCCCAATACTAAAATTACAATTAGATAATCATATTGTAAATAGATATATTTACAATAGCCTTATGAGGTAGGTTAAGCATGAATTTTGCCCACAGTTAGCCAGAAATGATACGTTTATCTTGCTTTTCAGGCGACGAGCAGCAAAACTGTGTGAGTTTTTCTTTTTGTAGGAGCTGGAACCTGTGATCTGCCAAAGACAAGGATCGGACTCTGGTGTGTTTCTTGCTGGGGTTTGCCTTTTAAAAGTTTCATTTCGTTCCCTGTGGTTTGATTCATTTGATTGATCTCCCGCTCGGAAACTTCCTCAGAGCTGCCCTACAGTAGTAGTTTTCCTAAATTCACCCCAGGAATTTGCAATCTAGCAAAATCAAGTTGTTTGAAGGATAACAAGGTGATTTGGTATTTAAGGAATACAGGTGAGTTAATGGAGGTAGATGCATCCCTAGATGTTACTTTAACAGAAAATTTGGTCCTAGAGGCAGATGTGATGCGGAAAGACTAGAAACATGTTCAGCGTGTTTCGACAAACCTCTTACTCAAAATAACATACACTTGTGAAATTAAGCAACCAAGTCTGGTAAGACTACTTTTACTACTGCTTTTACCTACTGTTTTAGGTGAGTAGATTTGCTGTTTTAGGTACTGTATATACTCATGTATAAGTCTAGAAACTTGGGTCAAAAATTGACCCCCCCAAAAAGCTGACTCGACTTATCCATGGATCAATATAAATACTGTATCTTAACTCTTATTTAAAAGAAGGAACCATCTCCTGGTGAAAAGCAAGAGTATAATATGTAAAGCATCGGCCCTCTTTACTCTCTCATCCATCCAGTCTTAAGAGTAAGCACAAAGAGTTATGTCTTCTGGGATTTTATAAGTTCTTTGACATTGTTTTGCTTTGCTTCGTCCTTTAGGTCCTTTGCTATATGCCCCTAAATTTTACCCTCGACTTATCCACGGGTCATAGCAAAATCCATCATTTTGGCCCCAAACGGGTGTTGCTTCTTATGTAATTGTGTGGCAAGCAAGGGAACGATACCCATTGCAAAAACCTCCCTGCCTGCTGCCCTGTTTTTGCAGATGCCATCCTAAAAACTGGAGCCCAGAACCCACCTCCTTTAGAGCAGAAGGTCCATTATGGTGTTCCCATGGAAATGAGGTAAGTGAAAAAATAACTTGGAAGGAATGAGTTACAAGTAATTGTAATTAGTTATTTGGGGCCAGCAATGAGGGTGGAGGGGAGGGGGAAACCATTTTTTGGGTGTCGTATCAGTTTTTATTAACTGAAAGAAAGAAATTGGCAGCATGAGCTTCCGTAGACTTCGGTCTACTTCCTCAGATGCATTTCATCTCCATGCACAAAGACCAATTTCCTATGCCTTTGTGCGCAATGGTTAAAACTGGGCCTGCAACTTCATTTCCATACACAAAGGATTTGTAATCTGAATTGACATCCTCACATACCAATGGCATATATACTTGAACTTCCATATTTGCTAGGGTTAGGGGCACAAGTCCCCTGTGAATATGGAAAAACCGCAAGTCACAAAAACTCCATGTTTTGACCTGAGAGGTCACCTCTCTAGGAATCTCTAGGTCCTCCAGTTCAACTCTGTGGCCAACGTCCAACAGACACTGACCATAGAACTGCGCTGGAGGAGCTACAAAGGCCTAGTAGTGTATCCTCTCTAGGAACCTCTAGGTCCTCCAGTGCAACTCTGTGGCCAACGTCCGACAGACACTGACCATAGAAATGCACTGGAGGAGCTACAAAGGCCTAGTAGAGTCTTCTCTCTAGGAATCTCTAGGTCTTTTCAGTGCAACTTTTAAAGTTGACCATAGAGTTGCACTGGAGGGCCTAGATATTCCTAGAGAGAACATATTAATCCAATCCGTCAGTAATCAAATCCACTAATATCAAAGCCACAGATATGGAAGGATGAGTGTATATATGTCTGTGCCTGGCTTCCACCCCACTAAATGCGTCTGAGGAAGTAGACTGAAGTCTCCGAAAGCTCATGCTGCCAACTTCTTTCTTTCAGTTAGTATCAAAGGTGTGACAACATCTCTCATATACCTATGAGATATATATGTCTGTCCCTGGTTCCACTCCACCAAAAGCATCTTAGGAAGTAGACTGAAGTCTGCAAAAGCTCATGCTGCCAATTTCTTTCAGTGAGTCGCAGAAGTGCTACAAGATCTCTCCACATACTGATTCGACAGACAAACACGGCTATAACTTTGAATTCTACCAACTTGTGTTAACGTTAGGTTTAAAGTTGATTTTGAGGTACTTTTGGAGTTGTGTTGATGGCATTTTCCATGTTTTCTACTGGACTTGTCCTTCTTTTCCTCACCTAAGGTTGAAGAGAATAAATCAGGGCCTTAAGTCAGAAGCAGGCCAAGTGCGACCTGAGCCACATGGGGTCCACTGACCCCGCTTTTTGCTCACTCCGAATGCCTCCCAATTTTTAAATTGCACCCTCGGACATCCCAAAGCACCACCAGAAGCACCATTTTGCTTTGAAACTCCTCTCAGCTCTACTCATTCCACCAGAAGATGCAAAAAAAGGATGTGGGAGCCAGAGGAGAGCTTTGGTTATGGTTGGGCTTAACAGGGGATACGTTCCCAGACTTAGGGCCTGGACAGGCCAAAATAAAGCTGCTTCGGATCACTTTGGGGGTATGCTGTTTAAATGCTGCATGCGTCCTAAGAGGCCAAAAGCTGTGCCAAAGCCATGCTCCAGTCCTAAGATCTGGAGTGCGGTTTCGGCGCAGCTTCTGGCCTCTTAAGATGCATGTGCCATTTAAACAGCATACCTCCAAAGTGACCCGAAGCAGCTTTATTTTGGCTTGTCTGTTCAGGCCCTTAGTGTGGATAGCAAAAATTGCAGATCAGAGTAAATCAGAGATTTACACTTGTTGGTTATAGGAATATATGCCAACCCTATATTTCCAGTAGATATGGACCATAGAGTTGAGCTGGAGGACTTCTGTAAGCTTAGAGGGGTGGTTTTTAGGCATCTGGAGATGCTCCAGAGTGACTCTCTGGTCAACTTCTGCTGTTGAGTAAAAGTATTTGGTAAAATAAAATTGAACAGCGATAATAAAGCGATATATAGCAATTAAAAACCTGGTGTAATCAGTAATGCTGAAAGCCAGCAAAAGATTGAGGAAAGCAGAACAGACAGATAGGTCTTTGGTGGATAGTGGAAACGTTCTACAATGGGGACATGTCAGTCCCCAGTGAAGATTTGGCAACCTCCTATGGGGTTTAGCAAATACTAAGCCTGTTTTATTTTAGTTACCTGTCTGTCTCTCTCCATGAAATTGAGTTTAAATTTTATGTTCTCGCTGCCTCTTGTGGGGCCATGATGCCGGATTAGGTGTTAAATTAGACTTGTGAATCTAGTGGCGATTCTTGCAAGTTCTTCTCTTGAAATCCAGGGCTTTGGATTTGTCTCAGTGACCTCTGAGATCTCCTCCCTCTGTTGACTTGTGTGTGTCTGCATCACAGATGATATTTATCGACTAAGCAAACCCCTGTTGTGTTTGGATTCCCTTCTAGAAGTTTGTTTCTGCTGCACATGTTGAAGGACTGCTTCAAGGACGGGGACTGGCTGTTCTCCGTTTCCAAAGTTGTCGGCAAAGTGGGGCTTCTGGTGATGGAGTCGATGCCACAGACACCATATTTCTGGGCTATCATCCTTACAAAGGTCTGTGTTAGCTGTCAGGAGTCTGGTTTATGGGACAGATGGGGTCACTAGTTTGCCCACTGCAACCAGGTTTATGGGACGGATGGGGTCACTAGTTTGCCCACTGCAGTCAGGTTTATGGGACGGATGGGGTCACTAGTTTGCCCGCTGCGGCCAGGCTTATGGGACGGATGGGGTCACTAGTTTGCCTGCTGCGGCCTGGTTTATGGGACGGATGGGGTCACTAGTTTGCCCACTGCGGCCAGGTTTATGGGATGGATGGGGTCTCTATTTTGCCCACTGCTGCCCAAGTTTATATGACGGATGGGGTCACTAGTTTGCCCATTACAGCCTGGTTTATGGGACGGATGGGGGCATTAGTTTGCCCACTGCGTCCAGGTCTATGGGACAGATGGGATCACTAGAATCATAGAGTTGGAGAGACCCTAAGGGTCATCCAGTCCATTCCCTTTCTGCCATGCAGGAACTCTCAATCAAAGTATACCTGACAATTGGCCATCCAGCCTCTGTTTAAAGACCTCCAAAGAAGGAGACTCCACCACTCCGTTGCAGCCAGGTTTTATGTGACAGATGGGATCACTAGTTTGCCCACTAGTTTATAGCTCCTTTAAGCAGGACGCGAGGAACCATTTTACCTTTCAGAGATTTTTGGCTGTGTTTTTCATCATCCCTTGCTGGTGGGTGCCTTTGAGAGTCCCAAATGCTTGGAGCAGTGGTCATACACCGTCCCTTGCTTTTAACCAGAGCCATTTCTTCTGGGCCTGGAGAAGCAAAGCATTTGTTTGGGCAGCGAAACAGAGAACCACATCATGTACTGCAAAGCAGTTGGTGTCTGTTAATTGAACTCTAATGTACTTTGAATAGATTTCAGACAGTAGAAGAGAGTAGTGGAGTGTTCAGCGTCGCCTTTAGTGACCACATTGTGCCTTTAGTAACAGAGGGGAAGCAAGCAGAATTAGAAGGCGATGTTGAGAGCTAGCAATTTTTGTCTGGTGCTTTGTTTGTCTGTGTGAATATTCAGTAGGACCTGAAATAATGCAGGGTGCTGTTTCCATTTCCAAAACGTAGGAATGCTATCAAAAAATGCAGAAGCTGTTCACGGACTTGGGGGCGGTGGAGTCTCGGTTGCCCTTTCTGACCAAGAAGGAGGCCCAGCGAGGGATGCGATGCTTGGCTGAGTGCACCGTGGGAGATGAAGGCAAGGCCTGGAACAGGTTAGAAGAATGGGAATTAATTCATGCTCTAGTCTTTGGTCAGTTCCACACTGTGACGACAAGTTTGTGAGGCTGGAGAGGGCTGTTTCTGTGATCAGAAGCTTAGAATCATAGAGTTGGAAGAGACCCCAAGGGCCTTTCAGTTCAACCCCATTCTGCCATGCAGGAAATCACAATCAAAACATCCCCGACAGATGGCCATCCAGCCTCTGCTTAAAGACCTTTAAGGAAGGAGACTCCACTACTCTCCGAGGGAGTGTGTTCCATTGTCGAACAGCCCTTAGTGTCAGGAAGTTCCTCCTAATGTTGAGCTGGAATTGCTTTTCCCGGAGCTTGCATCCATTGTTCTGGGTCCTGTTCTCTGGAGCAGCAGAAAACAAGCTTGCTTCCTCTTCAGTATGACATCTCTTCAAATATTTAAACAGGGCTATCATATCACCTCTTAACCTTCTCTTCTCCAGGCTGAACATCCCTAGCTCCCTAAGGCGTTCCTAATAGGGTTTCTGGACCCTTCACCATTTTAGTCACCCTCCTTTGGACATGCTCCAGTTTCTCAACATCCTTTTTGAATCGTGGTGCCCAGAACTGGACACAATATTCCAGGTGGGGCCTGACCAGAGCAGAATAGAGTGGCACTATTACTGCCCTTGATCTAGACACTATACTTCTATTGATGCAGTCTAAAATTGCATTGGTCTTTTTAGCTGCCGCATTGCACTGTTAACTCATGTTCAACTTGTGGTCTACTTGGACTCCTAGATCCCTTTCACACGTATTTTCATTCAGCCACGTGTCCCCCATCCTATATCTGTGCATTTTTGTTTTTCCACGATCCAAATATCTAGCTGGCCTTCTGCAGAAATGGTACCCAGGGCAAGATGCAAAGAAAAAGTAGAGCCTTTCTTTTCCCTCCTTTCCGGACTCTTTCTTTTTCTCTCAGGTGCTGGATATTTGACAAGATTGAAGATTTGGCCGTCGTATTCTTTGTGGACTTTGGCTGCTCTGCTATGCTCCCCTTGACCTCTCTGCGGAAGCTGGACATGGATGAGTTCTGGTCAATAAGCCCTTTGGCACAGCCCTTTATGCTCCAAGATGGTAAGGGAAGAGCCATAATCCGGAGAGCACAACACACACTTTGCACACTGAAGGATTTGGTCCATCTGGGTGAGCTGCCAGATGATACTGGGATCGTGGCTCCCATTGCCTAGAATCACTTGGAGGGTTGTACATAGAGATCTTGTAGCACATTTGAGACTAATTGAAAGAAAGAAATTGGTAGCGTGAGCTTTTGTAGACTTCAGTCTTCCTCAGACGCATTAGTCCAGCACTTTTTTACAGCCAAATATCATCACCTGTGCTTTGCAGCATACTCAGGTTAGACCTGGGGCCAGGAAAAGCTGCATCAAGCAGCAGTCAAACCCAGAGGGATTTTATACAGTTTTGTTGTGTGCCTTCAAGTCATTTCTGACTTATGGGGTCCCTTGTCATGGTGTTTGCTGGGGCTGAGAGAGTGTGACTTGCCTGAGGTCACCCAGTGGGGTTCCATGGCCGAGTAAGGAATCAAATCCCAATCTTCAAAATCCAAGTCTTACTCTCAAACCAATTATTATTATTATTGTTACAGTGCACCTTCAAGTCGTTTTTAATTTATGGTGACCCTAAGGCAACCCTATATGGGGTTTTCTTGATATGAAATGTATATTTTAAGTTTTGTATGTTTTTAAATGTTCTACTGTTTTGATTATTTTAATTGTTTTTAAAGTGCTGTTTTAATACACACACACACATATATATATACACATACACACAGTGGACCCTTGTTATCCGCTGGGGTTTGTTTCCAAGATCCCCGGTGGATAACAAAATCTGTGGCTGCTCAAGTCCTATTAAATATAAACACAGCAAAATGGTGTCCCTTATTAAAAATGGAAAGTCAAGGTTTGATATTTGAAATTTATACTTTTTTTGAGTATTTTCAAACTGTGAATGAAATAAATAAATGAGGAACCTATTCTGCTCGCTGAGTTCGCAGCGGTTAAAATGCTGGCACTGCAGCCACTCACGGCCGCAAGGTTGCAAATTTGATCCTGGGTAGGGCTCCATGGTTGACTCAGCCTTCCATCCTTTCGTAGGTTGATAAAATGAGTACCCAGTTTGTTGGGGGCAGTTGGCTTACACATTGTAAACCGCTTAGGGAGTGCGTAAGTGCACTGGTAAGCAGTATAGAAATGTACTTGCTATTGCTAAAGGGGCACAGTGCATTGAGTGTCCTGGGAATAGGGCATAGCTGGTTTGCTGGAACACCAAAGAGCATCACTCCCAGCAGGATTTTGTGGCCACTTAGATGACTAAATTTCTTTCTCTCTGGTTATAGAGGTTCTCCCACCTCAAGTCATGATGAGACAAATTTTGGAAGGGACAGTGGTCGGTCCATTGGAAAGAGAGGTAAGAAGAGGCTGTTGTCTATCAATGGGGTGGGGAACATATAGCGCCAATGTGAAGTCAAAGGCTTTCATGGACAGCATCCATAGCTTTTTTGTGGGTTTTTCGGATCCATGTTCTGGAAGAGTTTATTCCTGATGTTTTGCCAGCAGCTGTGACTGGCATCTTCAGAGAAAGAAATCTTCTCTGAAGATGCCAGCCACAGCTGCTGATGAAAAGAGATTTCTTTCTCAGGTGCCAGCCACAGCTCCTGGTGAAACGTCAGGAATAAACTCTTCTAGAACACAGCCTCAGAGCCTGAAAAATCCACCAAAAAAACCCTATATAGCACCAAATTTGGCCCAGCCTGGCTTCCTAGATAGATAGCCATGGCCCCTTCCCCATGACACCCATCATTTACTCTCAAGCCTTGTTTCCTCCACTTCCAAGTTCTGTGGGGTTGAAATCCCTCTCCTGAGGCTCAGATCTTACCAGAAAGAGGTTGAAGTGAGAATATGGAAAATACTAGCTTCACCCACCGCAGGGAAATAATACACTTCCCTGAATTTAAAGCAAGTTATCCCAACCCTTGTAGATATATTAACATTTCTTCTTAATGCGTTTCTTTCAGCCCCAGATTTTGAAGTTCACTCTCCAAGCCCACTAAGAGGACATTGTGTGAAGTTCAGAGAGGCTCCTGCGCACTTCGGAGTTATGTACAAATTTAGCAAGCTTATGTAAGCCTGCGGATACTGTGCTTAAGATTCATTGATTGCATCCCAAACTTTTAATTTGTCCTTGGTTTTTATAATGGTTTATGATGGATGAGGAGCATTTGGTCTCTGCAGATTTCTTTCTATAGCTATGTTGGGTGGGGTTGATCTAGATTTCTTTCCATAGCTATGTTGGGTGGGGTTGATCTAGCCAAAGGTTCCCCGTTTCTAGTTTACAAGCTCTTTGGTTCAGAATATTAGGGGTTCTCTTTAAACAAGGCAACTTCCTTTTGGGAAAGCCAGCAGGAGAGGGACAAAGTAGTAGCCTCTCTAAATGCTAAACTGCAACTCCCAAAATCCCTGGCTAGAATAGTGGTTTCAATCATAGGTTGTGCTGGCTGTGTGGCATTATAAATGTTGAATCATAGGTTGGCCACCCTGAATGCTGTATCTGTTTCGTGCCGTTTTGTCAGGACTATCGATTTAGAGGGAATCTGTTTTTGTCCACCCTATTTCTGAGTTTATTAAAAAAAAACTATGTTCTTGACACTTTCTTGTTTTGCTTTTTATCTAAGAAAATACACCTGTGTGTGAATGATTCTTGAACTATAGTTTACTACCTTTTTCTTTAGAATGGTGAAGAACTAAGTGCTGAAAATGTGGATAAGGAATAAGTACTTCTTTGGATGGCAATTTCCAAAAAAATTTCAACCAATATGCTGGAAGTTGCTACCCAAAAACATAACTCTTTGTCTTCCAGCCAGTGTGAAAAAATTACTTTTTTGGACCACAGCTTTCAGAGTTCTGGAAGTTACAGGCTAAGAAAAGTAAGGCCTGTTACAAGACTGCCAAAATAAAGCTGCTTTGGGTCTCTTTGGAGGTATGCTGTTTAAATGATGCATGCACCCTAAGAATCCGGAAGCTGCACTCCAGTGCTTAGGAATGGAGTGTGGCTTTGGCACACTCTTAGGACCCATGCATCATTTAAATAGCATACCTCCAAAGAGACCCGAAGCAGCTTTATTTTGGCAGTCAGTAACAGGCCTAACTTTCCTATCGTCTGGCTGTAAGGTAAGAGTGCTAAGGAACATAAGTTGAAGAGCTGAGGCAATCTGTCTGTCCCCAGCTATCTGCTTTTACGGACAGAGATTAAGACCAGGTCCCCTTCAAATTAACAAATGTAATTATTCTCCAAAGATACATTTTCCCCCATACACATCCATCATACACTGTAACCAAAAAAAGGAGAAAAAAAAAGCAGTGTACATGAAAATAAGAAAATAAATTAAATCCGTAGCAGAGGGAGAGGCGGAGGTGCTCTAAGACTGCAGCGGAGCCGGAAGCTTCCAGCGATACAAGAGAGAATTGAGTTTTTTGGGTTTTGTTTTTTGTGTGTGTGGTGTGTGTGGTTTTTAATAAGAGTGACGGCCAGTCGCCTGCCAGCATGGGTCCAAGCGAGGAGGCCTGGAGCTCAAGGCCCAGCTGCTCGCACAAAAGTTTTAATAATCCCGTCAAAGTCTTGTCAGAGCTGCTCGACATAAGTCTCACAAAGCGGGATTTGGAGTCCTGTCCTGGAGGAGGAAGAGGCTTCCTTTCGTGATCCAAAAACAGAGTTCGGCAGGAAAGTCTGGATTGGTCTGTGGCTCCTGCTCAGGCATTTCCACGCTAGCCGTCTTCTTTGGGTGGCGTGTACCATCCTGAAGAATAAAGACAGTTTGGTTACACATCTATTTGGTTACAAAAAGTATTCTTCCATCTATCAGAAGGCTAGGAAAGAGTCACTTGTTTGCCTTGAGGGATAGAACCTTATTTGCCTTTACCCAAAGAGACCATGTGTCTGGCCAGCTCACTAGAATCTATTCACAGTGCCCAAGGCGCTCCTAATTTACATGGCTATTTAGTTTTAACATACACTGAAAGATGCATTGCGCCTCGTTTTGGAAGAAAGGTAAAACAAACTGTGATCCCTCTATCACAGAGCTGGAAAACTGTGTGGGCCTCTAGTGGTGGTGTTCTCTGCCTTCAAGTTGTTTCCAACTTATGCCGACCCTATGCTGGGGTTTTCTCGGCAAGTTTCTTCAGAGAGGGTTTGCCACTGCCATCCTCTGAGGCTGAGAAAGCGTGACTTGCGCAAAGTCTTCTTGGAGGAGAAATGATCTTTCTCAGCCTTAGGGCTCATTCCCACTGGCAGAATAACACAGGTTGTGATTCAGACCCGCTCCGTCTCTGTAACTGATTTCAAAAGATCCCTCGTTCTCACTATAAAAGGGGATTTATTTTTATGGCATTTGAAATGGTGTAGTTACAAAATCATACAATCACATATTCTTATATCTATTCCGTATTCCATCAATCGCATATTCTATCACTTTGTCCCTCCCCTCAGAAAGAATTGATTCTGATCTGGCGTTCCCACTGTTAGGAATCGCGTCAGACCCGATTCTTCTCAAAAGAACTACCAAAAAAAAAACCCTTGGCTTTTTGCTTTTACTCTGCTTTACTTCCTTGGAATTGATCCAACAAGGATCAGAATCGATTTCCAGTGGGAACTAGGGGCATATACCCCGAATCAGGAATCAGAGTTTATTGTAGTGGGAATGACCTCTTAAAGGACGGCAATGGCAAACCCTCTCTGAAGAAACTTGCCAAGAAAACTCCAGGATAGGGTCGCCATAAGTTGGAAACAACTTGACGGCAGAGAAGTGGGTTTCTATGGCTAAGCCTGGATTCGAACCCTTGTTTCCAGAATCCTAGTGGAATGTTCACACCAGTACACCACAATGGCTCACAGAGGTTACTGAACTGCAATTCCCATTGTGCTTTACCACTGACTAGGGCTGCTGGTAAGTGGAGCGCCACGTGTTCCCTACCCTTGTTTAGAAAGGAGATACTGGGACCTGAGCTTCTGTTCTGCCACTGGGCTATGGTTCCAGTGGAAACCAGTTGTGATTTCTAATCCCCATGCTAACCTCAGTCATAATGACCAGGTCAGTCCTCTCCAAGAAGACCCCCGAGCCATGACTCCCATACTCTGGATTAGTAAGGAGAGGAATCACCCCAAAGGGTGCTCAACAATGGATGCTTTTCATCCTGGAGAGAAGTGACCAGTGGGGTCCCAAAGGGCTCTGTCCTGGGACCAGTGCTATTCAACATCTTTATCAATGACTTGGATGTCAGAACTGGGGGCATACTTATCAACTTTGCATATGACACAAAATTAGGAGGAGTAGCAAATAACCCAGAGGACAGGATCAAAATTCAAAATGACCTGAATAGACTAAAAAGCTGGGCCAAAGCTAACAAAATGAAATTCAACAGGGAGAAATGTAAGGTACTGCACTTAGGGCGGAAAAGTCAAATGCACAGATATAGGATGGGCGATACCTGGCTGAACGAAACTTAAGTGTGAAAGGGATCTGGGTGTCCCAAGTAGAACATAAGTTGAACATGAGTCAACAGTGCGACTTAATGTGGAGTCCTCTCTGCAAATGCAGAATACACATTTGCAGTAGATACCAATGGAGCAGTTGCTGCTGCAGTTGAAGTGGCATATGGGGCATGTTTCTAGGGAGCACTTACATTCTGCATCCCATGGAGAAGATGTGGGAAGCCTCAGACCTCTGAGGGACAAATGTGACCCTCCTGGACTTCCCCAGACAGCTACGCCTCTTCGCTATTAAGACCACCTAAGCTTATGTTTTCCCTCCACTCCAGAAGGTTGAAATGCTTCTCCACAGGCTTATTCATGGACAGTAAGTGCCTTGGTGACAAAAGCTGTCTACTTCAAGCCTCATGACTATCAAGCCAACATGAAAACCAGGCTGTGCTCCCTGGATCCCTTGCACAGGACAGTTTATCCTCGTAAGGCAAGAGTAAAGCCACACAAAAGGGGTGATGGAAGCAGGATGGGTTCTGCGGTGGCATTAACAATTTTCTTTAAATGTACCAGCCACTCAGTTAGTGCCTGTACAGGTCAAGTGCAAATCTACAGCAGAGCTGGGGAATCTTCTTTTGGGGGACTTCTATTCCCAGAATCCCCATATCAGCATGGGCACTGCCCATGATTGTTAAGGGATTCTGGGAACTGTAATCTAAAAAAAGAGTCATTTTCCAAACTCAGCCTAAACCCCTACTGGGATTTCCTTTACTGCTCAAAATACACCTTTGCAACTCAGAATCCTTCATGCAACTTACAGGTTTTGTGGAATGTTTCTCATGTTTCTCATTTAGACACAAAGAGTTTGAGTGGCTGCATGTCGAGCTTAAATCACTCTCGCAAACACTCAAAAGGTGCTAGTACTCACCATTCTTCTCATGGATCTGCACCAGGGACTTGTAGGACTGCTGGGCTCTTGTCAAGCTGTACTGGTTCTGTTGGGTAGGGAGAAGTAGATCATCTTTAAATACTCGACAGTTCCCTTCTTTGCACCAACTACTCTTCTGCTCCTCTCCACCCTAGATTTAGCCCTCCAGACCTTTTCCGCTTCCATTTCCCTCAGTTGCTTAACTATAAGCCACACCGGCTGGAAATTCTTGGGAGTTCAAGTTCAAAATGGGATGGCCAAAGGTTTCTTGCACTTCTAGTTAAAAAAGAATTGGTACTTGCTTTTCTTTCCTGTCCCACAGAAACACCTTCAAAGAACCTGACATATACCTGAAAGCAGGTGCTCCACTCTAACAAAGGAAAATCCTTCAGCAAAACTTGCACTTCTGCAAGCAGTGAAGAAAAGCAACTACTGAGCTGTTGTTGGGCTGCAACCCCCATAACCTTTAGTAGCTATGCTGAGTAGGGCCAATAGGACGAAAAGAGCAAAAACATCTAAAGAGGCACAACCACACACCTGATTTCAACCATGAAACTTTCTCTACATGGTTTGGTAAGCAAGGTGTTTGTTAAAAAAACCCTCAGATGCTTAACTATCAGGCACAGCTGAGCACTGTAATATGCCCCCTTACAATCTGTTACCTATCTAGCCCATTATCATCTATTCTTCCAAGGGTCTCTCAGGCCAAAAAAGATCCTGTTCACCTCTGCTTCCTGAGTTTCATTAGCTGAATGGCTAGAGATGATGCTGGACTCTCCATATGGAAAAATACAGGTCTTAGGGCAGAGTTGTAACCAGGGCTGAAGACCTTTGGCTGTCTAAGAACAACATGGCATCCCACCACTCTTTTTTATGTGCAGCTGACTTTTACTAGCAAAACTAGCATCTCTAATACTTGCAGGCACCTCTAACAAAGGCAGCAGGAAAGCTGAGTACGGCACACACAGTTCTGCCATGCAAAAGAAGGAAACAGCACAGGAGTTGTCACTGGTGCCTCTTAGTATTTGCTGCCTCTGACAGTTTGCTCATTCTGTCCGATGCCAGGACTGGCTCTTCTGATTCCCAATAAATGGGGCCCTTCACTAGGCACATCTCCAAGAACTGTATCTGCACAGCAACAGATTGGGGAAGGCTGGCATAGACTACGCAGAAATCCAGGTCAATAGTTTTCTCCAGCTTCAACAATGAAATTGTGATCAAAACCCAATTCAATGCAAGTATTAATCTAAACTGCCACGGCCATATAAACAACTGAATCAAAATCTGAGTCAAAGCTCTATCATCCCCTCCAGGTAAGGTTGGTCGGACAAGCTGTAGCCCCTCAGCATGTTGCCAGACTGCAACACCCATCAGCCTCTAACCAGCACAGCTTAAGCTGGGGCATGCTAGGAGCTGCAGTCGAACACCTGGAGGGCCACTACTTGGCCAGCCCTGCTCCAGAGCTTCCAACTATGCTTTAAAATATCTTTATGAATGTTTTATATGATTAGAAACAGTGCTCAGTAATATTAATTCACACCATACCCATAAAAAGGGAAATGTCTAATTAGCAATTTGTAAGTCGCTCTGATAGCATAAATAAATAAATATTATTAATATTATTGTAAAATTAGAATAACAACAATGATGCTACTACCAAATATTAAAAAATAACTATTACAAACTGGCTTCCTGGATAAATGAACAACAATGTTAAACAAAAAAACCAGTAAGGATATTCTTAGAATGTAAGTACATTCTTAGGCACTAAAGTCGGATCTCTTTGGCAGGCCTACCCATCTGATCTTTTATAAGAGATCTTAAATACTCCACTTCTGAACAGATTGTATGAATGTTAGTGTGAATGTTAGTTGATGATCCGTTATTTTAGTGAATTAATAGTAATGTTATTGTTTTAATTATTGTATTTTATATGGAATTGTTTTATTGCTGTAATCCCGCCTCGATCCACAGAAAGAAGCGGGAAATGTAAATAAAATTATTATTATTAGAAGAAAAATGGACATTATTGTTTAGGTAATCAGGTGACATGAGGATACAAGCTGGATTTCAGCGTTTAAATTATTTCACTTAATAATGAATAGAACTATATGGTAAGATTATATTGTGTATAGTAATAGTAATAAATTAATCATAGGTCAAAGGGTGGAAAGTGGCAAGTCAGAGTTTCCAACTACGGACATATGGCTTCAAGCAGAGAAAGAGCGACAGCCTGACCCACCCAGCCCCGACTTACTTTGTTGGCGCCAAACTGGACTCTGGCTTTGCCTTTCACCAATGTGGCACTGATCTGCATGATCACAGACTCTACTGAGTAAGCGCTGCTCCAGCCCTAAAAGAGAGTGGAGGCAAGATGTGGGCATCCCGCTGCCCTGAAAGCAGGTCCCAGCTCAGCAAGACATGCTCCCAAAGCCTTTCCCTCCATTGCCCGTGTGACTGCTCACCTGCTTTGTTAGAAGCTCCATGCAAATGGCTCCTCCACCCAGGACATACCTTAAAGAAAAGGAAAACACCCACAGACACATATGTAGTCAAGCAGCTGAGGAGATAAAGAGAGCAGCCTACTCCCCTTTCAAGCCTCTGGCATACAATTGTCTCTCCAAGGATTCTAGAGGTGGCTTGCAGACTAACTGAAATAAAGAAGTTGGCAGCATGAGCTTTCATAGACTTATGCCTTATGAGAAAAGACTTAGGGAGCTGGGTATGTTTAACCTGGAAAAGAGACAGTTAAGGGGTGATATGATAGCTCTGTTTAAATATTTGAATGGATGTCACATTGAGGATGAAGCAAGCTTGTTTTCTGCTGCTCCAGAGAATAGGATCTGGAGCAATGGATGCAAGTTACAGGAAAAGATATTCCATCTCAACTTTAGGAGGAACCTCCTGACAGTAAGATCTGTTTGAGAGTGGAGGACATTCCCTTGGAGAGTGGTGGAGTCTCCTTCCTTGGAGGTCTTTAAGCAGAGGCTGGATGGTTATCTGTCGGGGATGCTTTGATTGTGAGTTCCTGCATGGCAGAATGGGGTTGGACTGGATGTTGGGTCTCTTCCAACTCTATGATTCTATGACTTCAAGTCTACTTCCTCAAATGCATCTAAGGAAGTAGACTGAAGTCTACGAAAGCTCATGCTGCCAACTTTTTATTTCAGTTAGTCTCCGAGGTCTACAAGATCTCTACATAATGATTCTACAGACTAACACAGCTATATCTTTGAATTCTAGTGGTGGCTGCCACTCTCACTTAAACCCCATAAGATGCTGTTGATAGTCTCATCGATGAACCCCCCTTAAGAGAGCAAGCAGACATAACCTGAGTGGGGCTGCTCCACTGCTGAAGAAACAATTGCAGCAACCCCTGGGCTTGAGTCCCTTCTTATGATCAGGTGGGTCCAGCTATGGTATCACAACATCTTATCATAATATATCATGTCTCTCTAGCCATCCATCTCCATTGTGAGATCTCAGGGCAGCACACCATTAAAACAATCTAAGTAATTCAAAACTACTTCTTCAAACTCTGCAGGTTTCAGGGGCTTTTTCACAGTGGCAAGAAAGGTTGGGATTTATCTGCCATGCAAAATACATGTGCATTTTTCTGTGTAGAAGATGGCATTTTCTGCATGTCTGTGCAGAATATCCTGTTTTCTGCATAAAATCCAAGTGGCAAATAAATTTCAATCTGCAAAGATTCTTGCCCCTCCAGTATTGTCCTTAGCAAGGTTTCCAGACATTTGGGAAACCCATTTTTTTTTGTCTGTCATTTGAACATTTTCAAATGTTCGAATTAGAAGGCAACGACAACGAATGATACAGGAAGTTCATGAACAGTACCAGGAACATGTGCTTTTGAGGGCAGGGAGCACTGCCAGTTTGGCAGGGGAAAATAAAATAAAATGCCAAACAGAGAGAGCTTTCTGAAGCAGGCTAAAGTGGTCCTGAGAAAAGCTAACAGGTGAGGATACCAAAGGCTAATCTGGCAGCCATTTCAAAGACTATTCTCAGCATTATTTATTTTATTTATTCTGCACTAAGATCACTTGTATTTTTTCACAAAAAAACTAGCACTTTTTACACAAGACACAGAACTTTCTGCACAGGAAAAAGTCTTTCTCCACAGAAATATTATATTTTAAAAACTACATTTTAAAAGTGCATTTTCGGCACAGAAAAAAAATTCTGCATATAATGTTTTTTCTGCACAAAACAACTTTGCAAAACAAACCAGGCTGCCCTCAGCATGATCCAACGGACAAGGAGCAGGCACTTACCCTCCTGACAGCACAGGAGAGACAACCCTTACGAACGGAGGGTCAAAGGGAAAGTTGTCCTGAAAGAAAGAGAACAGAGAACCTGAGCATGTCACTTGGCTGTTCCCTAGTATGGGGTCAGACCCCATGGGTTCAGACACCATACTACAGTTGCAGCTGACACTGCCGACACTGCCTGCTAGCCTGACCTTAAAGGTGAAGTTGAGAAGAATGAAGTCAGTCCCCTCTTTCTCCTTGAGGATTTGTAGATCACTGTGCAAGGCGCTGTCCTCGTCCACCCTGAAAGAGACAAAGTGTGCATGCATGAGAGAAGGAGAGGCGGCTAGGTGATCGAACCTAAGGGACCCTCCCTCCAAGCCAAATATAAGCTAGCTTCTAGAGCAGCCTTCCCAAATCTGGGTCCCATTCTCCAGATAGATGACCAGTGTGATGTGGGAGTTGCAGCCGAAGTAGTGCTAAGACCCAGGTGGAAATCTAGCAGACTTCCAGATGTTGGAAAACTGCAACTCCCAGCACTATAGTGCTTAAGAGATGCTAAGAACTGCAGTCCAACATCTGCTCAGGTCCAGGCTATTTGAAGGATGGTATCTCCCTGTACAAGCCTGCTCAAGCTCTAAGACAGTGATGTCCAAACTTCGACCCTCCAGGTGTTTTGGACTTCAGCTCCAAGAATCCCAAACCAGTGGCCAAGGTGGCTGAGGCTTCTGGGAGCTGACGTCCAAAACAACTGGAGATCCAGAGTTTGGACATTGCTACTCTAAGAGCTTTTGGGGGAGACCTTCCTTTCACCTCTGCCACCCCCTTTCCCAAGTACGTTTTGTGGGTAGAAAGGAGGGCCTTCTCAGTGGCTGCTCCTGGACTTTGAAACACCTTCCTAGAAAGGATCCCTCCTTGCTCTCCTTCAACCACCAGGTGAAGACTTTCTTATTCCATCACACTTCTAGCCAAAAAAATTAGGATAATAATAATAATAATAATAATAATAATAATAATTTGTATCCCGCTCTTCCCTCATGGCTAGCGGCTCAGGGGGGACCGGCTGTAACCTTGTTGTTACACCAGATTATAAATACATCACTGAGGGATGGGCAATTTCCAACCAGCTTGAAATTGGCCACCATAAAACCGCTGCTAAAAAAGCCCTCCCTCGACCCCCTGCTACATAGTAATTATCGGCCAGTCTCGCTGCTGCCATTTTTGGGGAAGGTGATCGAGAGGGCGGTTGCAATCCAGCTTCGATCGATCTTGGATGAAACGGATTATCTGGACCCATTTCAAACTGGCTTTCGGGTGGGCTACGGGGTTGAGACGGCCATGGTCACCTTGGTCGATGATCTCCGTCTGGGCATCGACAGGGGAAGCGTGTCCCTGTTGGTGCTCTTGGACATCTCAGCGGCTTTCGATACCATAGACCATGGTATCCTTCTGGAGTGCCTGGCAGAGCTGGGAATCGGGGGCACTGCGCTCCAGTGGTTCCGCTCCTACCTCTCTGGGAGGTTCCAGATGGTGCAGCTGGGAGACGTGTGCTCCGACAAGAGGGCCCTCACAACTCGGGTCCCTCAAGGAGCCATTCTGTCTCCCATGCTATTTAACATTTACATGAAACCGCTGGGAGAGATCATCCGGAGGCATGGGGCGCGGGGTTATCAGTACGCTGATGACACCCAAATAGTTTTCTCTATGTCTCCGACTGATGCAGTGACTGGGGATGGCGTCTCTCCTCTCGTGGCGTGCCTGGAGTCGGTAATGGGCTGGATGAGGGAAAACCGACTCAGTCTGAATCCAGAGAAAACGGAGGTACTTGTGATAGGTTCCCCTGGTCCAGGAATGGTGGTGGTTCCATCTGTCCTGAACGGGATCACGCTTCCTGTGAAGGACTCCGTGCGCAGTCTGGGGGTGCTTCTTGATTCGTCGCTTCACCTTACAGCTCAGGTGAATGCGACGGTCAAGAGCACCTGTTATCAGCTTCGGCTTATTCGCCAGTTGTGCCCATACCTGGCCCAGAGAGACCTTGAAACGGTGGTACATGCTCTGGTAACCTCTCGATTGGATTTCTGCAATGCGCTCTACATGGGGCAACCCTTATACCATACCCGGAAGCTACAGATGGTACAGAATATGGCAGCCAGACTGGTCACTCGAACTTCCAGGGCCAACCATATTACACCTATACCTAAAGATCTGCATTGGCTGCCCATCCGCTTCCGGGCACAGTACAAGGTGTTGGTGATAACCTATAAAGCCCTATATGGCTTGGGCCCAGGATACCTGAAGGACCGCCTCTCTCCATACATTCCGCCCCGCACCCTCAGAACTTCTGGGCAGCAACTACTGAGGGTCCCAGGGGCTAGACTAACCTCCACAATGAGGAGGTCATATTCCATCGTCGCCCCGGCCCTCTGGAATACGCTGCCCATAGAGCTCCGCTCGGCCACCTCCCTGGCCCAGTTTAAGGAGGAGCTAAAAACCTTCTTATTTCAATCTGCATTCCCCGAATGAAGTTCCAGCTGGTCTTCCCCCCCCCCCCCCCCGACGACAATGGTGATTGGCTGATGGTGTTTCAATTTTGTTTTTAATATGAATGTATTGTATTTTTATGGTGTTTTTGTATTGTTATTGTGCTGTTCACCGCCCTGATCGATGGAAGGGCGGTATACAAATAAATTATTTATTATTTATTATTTATTATTAGTCCTATTGTTCAGGGGAAAGGGATATATATAAAAGAATATATCTTTTATATGTCTCTCCATGGAAGCCAAGATTATTAAATTGAGGCTGTTGTACTTTGGCCACATCATGAGAAGGCATGACTCATTAGAACCACCAAGGAGGCCTATGAGATATTTAAACAGAGGCTGAATGGCCAACTATCAGAGGTGTGGTATTGGTAAATTCCATTACTGATCAGGTTAAACTAGATGATCTCCAATGCTACCTTCAATATTAACAATCTATGTGTCTGGGTGTGAATGTGTTTGTTTTCAAGATTGAGGGGCTTATGACTCTCTCCCTAGTCCAGGCAAGATTTGTGGCTGGGTTTTTGATGGTTTCTAGAATGTAAGGCAGCAAGGCCAAGCTGTGCACACAGACCGAGGCCAACCCATCCCGTCCCTAGCTCTTACTTCAGGAGTTTGACATTCCAGTCGTACAGGCTGTCATTCACTAGTTCAACTGCATAGTTTCCTGTGGACGACAGAAGGAACGGGTTAGTCCCACTGAAATCTGGAGTCCTAGATGGAGGCCACAAATGAGGCAGCTATACTGTGATTTCCCCAAGCCAGACTTCCAACCTGTGCCACCTCTTGGCTCTCTCACACACAAACCAGGTACTTACCACCTTTGAAACTTGCTGATCGGTAAATATCCCTGAGCTCCTTCATCAGCCGGTCGGTGGCCTGCACGGACCCAGACACTGCCCCCTGCAAAGGATGGGAAGAGGCAATCCTGATTACGCTTCTGTTCCCCTCTCCCCACTGCCTCCCACCAAAAGTATCAGACCTTATGGACAGAAACAGAGTTTTCCTACTCTTTCAAATTCTTCCTCTTTCACATTAGAATTTAGAGATAGCTGATGGGCAGTAGACTCTGGGCTGGCAAAGCCATCTCTTTCTCACAGTGCAGTGTTTATGCTGTGGAATCTGTTGTCTCAAAGCATGCTGACTCTTACAAAACAGTGTGGCAAACTTGTGGAAGAGCACAAAGTCTCTCACTGACCATCAGGCATAAGAGCTATACACAGCTTCCAGATCACAAGCAGGATATCTTGTTTGGTCACATTAGGAGAGAGTTAGGGCACCCATGCTGTGCTTCTGAGCTTCCCATTTAAGCAACTGCTTGAATATTACAGTTGGCTCTCCTTATCCACGGATGTTTTATTCACGGATTCAAGCATCCACGGTTTGAAAATATTTAAAAAAAGCATAAATTCCAAATAGCAAATCCTGATTTTTCCATTTTATATAAGGGGCACCATTTTACTATGCCTTTGTATTTTGTTATCCACGGAGGAACCTGGAACCAAACCCCAGCAGATAACAAGGGCCCACTGTATTTCAGCTGAAGACTGGACCAACTGTAGACATGGTCTGATCCAAGAGGGCTCCTCTACAGTTCTTATTAGGCACAATAATTCAGACGGCATCCTCGCTGTTCAGAGGCAATTTACCTCTAAAATGCCAGCTGCTGGAACAGAAACAAACAGGAGGATGCTATCTTGTACTGGTGTCCTACTTATGGGCTTCCCACTGGACTATTTGCTTGGTTATGAGGTGGAACAGGATGATAAACTATAGAGGCCTTTGGTCCTTTTAACACCCAAGATGCTCATTTCCAAAAGACTTTATAAACAAAATAGCACTAGCCAGAGGATCTGTATACTGCAATGATTTGGCCAGGAATTGCTCAGGTGGATGGGTGGGTGAAACATTTCTATTTTGCAGAGACTTATTATAACCCATCCTATGTTGGGCCACTCAGGGCTGGACAAAGAAGGCACAGTTTTGTCTTTACCGCAACAGGAGCTCGAAAACTAATACTTTGTTATCTGTTCAGAGTGGGAGAGACCTGAATTCAAATGATAAGAAAAGAGATTCCACCTAAACGTTAGGAAGAACCTTTTGACTGGAAGGGTGTCCAACAGTGGAACAGACTGCTTGGGGGAAGGGGCTATCCTTCTTTGGAGATCTTTAAACAAAGGTTGGACTGGAGTGATTTTTACAGAGTGTGAAGTCAAAGGCTTTCATGGCCAGCATCCACAGATTTTTGTGGGTTTTTTTAAGGCTCTGTGGCCATGTTCTAGAAGAGTCTGTTCCTGATGTTTCACCGCATCTGTGGCTGGTATCTTCAGAGAATGCTGGAACAGGAAAGTTAGTGTGAAGAGTAGATGTGCATTCCTGGTCCAGAGTTTTTCCAGCTGGAGACTCACTAACCTTCCAGCTCCAGCACTCTCTGAAGATGCCAGCCACAGACACTGGCGAAATGTCCAGAACAAACTCTTCTAGAATATGGCCACATAGCCTGAAAAACCCACAAAAATTTATGGATGCTGGCTCTTCTAGAACATGGCCACATAGCCTGGTCCTCGTGGCCCCTTCCAACTCTAAGAGTCTATGACATCCATTCAGTTAGTTAAGAGAAAATAAAGGCAGAGGAATCTGATGAACTGGATGATTGTGCTTCTTCTCCATAGGCCACTACGAATTAACTATTTACATTTAGATAATGCTGTCCTATCTTCCTATTCTTGCTCACTCCAGAGCATGATGGAAACCTGGCAACTGATTTTGAATGATAAAGATTTTTGTAATGATTCTCTGAGGCCTACTGAAGGCTGGGCTTGAAGCCGGCAACCCAAATTTGAACCCTGGTTTTGGCCAGCAAAATGATTCTTTACCTGTAACATTTGCTATCAGAGACAGCCCTTCAGACAAGTTTCTCTTGGCTATCTTAGAAAAGCCCAAGGGGTAATGGAGTATGAAAGACAACAGGAAACATTGGGGTTCTTTCTGATGTTTCTCCTTTATTCCACTGCTACCTGTTCCGTTTACTCGGATTTCAAGCAGCTCTTTATGCTCACAAGACATACTCCTTTTCAAAACAGCAAGCAAAGCACGCCTCATTCCTTATAGCAGGCTAATATGATTTTTTTTAAAAAAGGAGGCTAATGGACTGACATGATTTTTGAGAGCCCAGCAGCTTCAAACACTCACAAAATATTGCCCTAAGCCATTACTGCAGGGTGGATCTAATCCCTCTAAGCTTTTGTAGCACAATTCCCCTTCTCAAGCTTAGGAAAAATTCCAGATGCTGGGTTCAGGGCCAGCCCTACCATCGGGAGAGTGAGCTAGCTGTCTGAGTCAGCAGATTGAGTCAGTGGTTTAAATGACCCACATTTATCCTGAGTTACTGGAAAGGGCGCCTAAAGAGTGCAGACCCTTGAGGAGCCCTGCTCAATCCCTACATTAAAAGGAGAGGCATGCCTTGCAGTAGAAGGAACAGTTCCCCTTGTTCTGCCCCACAATCCCCCTTTCCCCCCAACCCACCATCACCTGGCCCTCCCGCCTGGCGACACGTACATTTAAGTAATCTTGCCTCTGGTTCTTTTTTATTTTCTCAAGGATGGCAAGGTTCTCTTTGCCGATGCCATCATCCTCAGCTTTCTTTGCTTCTGCTGGCTCTTCTTCCTTCATCTCATAGTGGTCCAGCTCTTCTGTATCCTTGAGGAGGAGAAGAGAAGAACAGAGCTCACCCTGGATCCCAGGCACAGAATTTAGGTGTTCAAGTGGTGGAATTCCAAAATATGGAATTTACAGGCTCCAAGGGGTTTATTTGGACTATAGTTCCCAGTGGCCATGCTGGCTAGAGGATTCTGGGAGCTGCAGTCCAAAACAGAAGCAACAGAAGGGAGAGGTACAGCTGTGCAATGAAAGCTTGGCAGAGAAGACGTGGAAGGTTGGAGGATTTGTAACGGACACCACCATACCTCTGGCATTTCCTCATCTTCTTCTTCAGAGGAAACTTCTTCTTGGGTGCTCTGTGGGACACAAGGGGACACAAAGCCAAGAGTGAAATGCAAGTCAACTGAGCATGAGTCTTCCAGAGGACACCATCATAAGTAAGTACTGTGTAGGAATTGCTCAGTTGCTCACCCAGTAGCAAGGAAGCACATGCCCACCTCTTTCTGCCTTGTGGGACCATTCCTGGGATCATCCTTCTCCAAGTGAGCAGCTAGTAACCCTGCTCTGCTGCCTGGCATCAGTGCCATGCCTTTGGTATTCCACAGGAAATCAAATGAATCAAGGTTAACTACTCCCAAATCTACAGAAATCCCCACACGTTTTCCTTTTATGATATAATTTGAAGTATAGTATGAATACTGAGGGATATCCAAATGTATATTGATTAACAGTTCTGAGTTACTTTAGTTTAATGCATGCTTCTATGGATAATTGATGGAAAAAATTTAATAAGAGTTAGTGGACTAGATTTTACATAAGAACTTTATCAGCTCATTTATATTGTATGTCTATTACCAATTTGTGTTTGTCTGTTTATTTACAACAATATTTTTTTAAAAAAAATATTATTTGACTGGTTTCATGCTTATGGGTTTTAAAATGTCACTGGAAAGCCACTTTATAAATCCCAAGGGTTTGACAGCAAGGACAGTTAATAATGAACTAGCCAAAGGAAACCAAAAAGAAACTAAAAAACAGCCAATTATGTTTGTGGAGGCAAATTTTTAAAAGGCCTCCCCTGGGGTGACTTTAAAATTGCCTCCAAGTAACTAGCCAGAGAAGCACTTGTGAAATATAGAAAAGACAGGGTTTTTAAAATGTTCTCTTTCTCAGCTTTTGTCAGGTTGCTTCAGGGCTACAAGCAGTTACATAAAGACATATGAACCATCCTACTTGCAGGTGCCCACTCTTAATTTCTAAGGTTAAAGACCCATAAGGAGTTTGATACATAGATTATGTAGAATAGGTAGATGTGCAAAGAAGTGTACATCTTAGGCAAGATTTTTTGTAAAAGAAATGCTATCTGGGATTATTAAGAGTTGTAGTCTAATTGATCAAGCAGGGACCAAGTTGGGGCAAGCGGGTGCTGAGCAGTGATTCCCAAACTTTGGGTCTCCAAGTGTTTTGGACTTGAACTCCCAGAAGCCCCAGCAAGCTTGGCCAACAGTCAGGAATTCTGGAAACTGAAGTCCAAAAGATCTGGAAGACACATGTTTTGGAACCACTGGTGTAGACAATAATGATCTATTTCCTACCTGTCTCCTCCTATGGACTGAAGTGGAGAACAATACATTAGACAGATAAAACCAGTTGAAAGAGCATATAAAACCAATACATATTTAAATAGTCAATAAGCAGTACATTCCACAATTGGGAGAGAGGGTGCTGAAGAAAAGATGCTCTGGGTAGAAGTGTCAGCCTAATTTGGGTTGACTGAAGTAAATTTCTCCCGGAGGACCTGTATGTATGGGGTGGATTATATGTGAGAAGGCAACTATGTAGGTAACCTCGACTCAATCCATGTAGGGCTTGAAAGGTAAGAACCAACGCTTAGTATTTTGTCCAGAAACCAAGTGGCAGCCTACTGAGTTATTTTAATATTGGTGTAATATGATCACTCCTACATGTATCAGCAACCAATCTAGTAGAATTCAAAGATACAGCCCTCTTAGTCTGTAGAATCAATATATAGAGAGCTCTTGTATGAGACTAAAGAAAGAAGTAGGCAGCATGAGCTTTCGTAGACAGAATTCTTTGAAAGCTCATGCTGCCAACTTCTTTCTTTCAATGAGTCTCAAAGGGGCTACAAGATCTCTTTTTGAACTAACTGATGTTCTAAACTTGGTAGCCTAATGTACAGCACATTGGAGAAGTCCGGCCTTAAGATTACCAGTGCATGCACTACCATCTTTAGATCTTCCAGTTCTAAGAAAGGGCGCAGCTGGCATAACAGGTGAAGCTGATAGTAGGCATCTAGACCAGGCGAGAGGGGAGAATCTTTGGCACTCACAATGTTTCAGACTCCAAATCCTGTAAAACTGTCTGCAATGCTGGGGATAATGTGGGTGGGATGGAATGAGAAGTCCAAAAATTCAGGGGAAAAGCAAAACATGTGTCTTGGCTCCACTGATGTAAACCAAGCAATGGTCTAACTTGGCACCAAGCCATGGCTATATCTTTGAATTGATACCAAGTGTTTTCTGGAGCTTGGGGGGAAAAAACCTTTATTTTTGAGACACACAACTCCCAAAATGCTTCAGCCACTGGTCATGCTGGCTGGGGTATTCTGGGAGCTATGTTCCAACAAGGGTAACCTCCTTAAGCTCTCTCACAGTCACAGCTGCTCAATGGGAGCACTTTCACAATACTATCAAACCACCATGGGATGCTCTTCTGGCTTCAGATGCCTGCTTGCACGGCTTACCTGCTCTGCAGGCAGAGGCTGGTCCAGCATCTCGACATCCGGATGTTGTGGAAGGTTGTAGAGTTTGCAGAGGTCTGAAATGATCCGCTTCAGGTGCTGCAGGAGCTTCATGAGGAGAAAGACAGACAGCAAGGGTTGGACCAGGCAAAACAAGGAAGCTGCCCAACCCTCTCCTGCCCCATCAGTCCCTTCCTTTCATAGACTCACAGAATTGGAAGAGACCCCAAAGGCCGTCCAGTCTAACCCCATTCTGCCATGCAGGAACTCTCAATCAAAGCATCCCAAACAGATGGCCATCCAGCCTCTGTTTAAAGACCTCCAAAGAAGGAGACTCCGCCACTGTCTGAGAGAGTGTCTTCCACTGTCGAACAGTTCTCACTGTCAGGAAGTTCCTCTTAATGTTTAGGTGGAATCTCTTTTCCTGTAACTTGCATCCATTGTTCTGGGTCCTAGTCTCAGGAGCAGCAGAAAACAAGCTTGCTCCATCCTCAAGATGACATCCCTTCAAATAGTTGACAGGCCTATCATATCACCTCTTAACCGTCTCTTCTCCAGGCTAAACATCCCCAGATCCCTAAGTCGTTACTCATTGGGCTTCATGGTTTCCAGACCCTTCACCGTTTTAGTCGCCCTCCTTTGGACATGCTCATTTCTCAACATCCTTTTTAAATTGTGGGGCCCAGAACTGGACACAGTATTTCAGGTGGGGCCTGACCAGAGCAGAATAGAGTGGCACTATGACTTCCCTTGATCTCTAGATATTATACTTCTATTGATGCAGCCTAGAATTGCATTGGCCTTTTTAGCTGCTGCATCACACTGTTGACTCATGTTCAGTTTGTGGTCTACTTTGACTCCCAGATCCCTTTTACACGTATAAGTCTCCTTAAGCCAGGTGTCCCCCACCCTATATCCCAAAGCAGAGGTATTCCCACCGCCTCACCAGGGTGTTTCCTTTCTTCACATCTGCTAGTCTCTCCAGGATCGCTGCCAAATTGGGGTCATCTGATTCCACAGACCATATTGGGGGGACCGCTGGATAGGACTCCTAGAGAAGAAGCGTGTTAAAGGAAGGCATGAGAAGAAGTGCAGGCTATAAGAGAACCCAGCAACATGGCCGTCCCGTCCCTCTTTTGCAAACGCCTCCCGCAATTCCACAACAAGCATCCAATAAGAGACCAAAACAATGGTTCTTTGACCAGCAGATGGCTTTATTATTAGAAGGTGCGGGTTGTATGGCCCTCCAGGTTCTGGCAAACTACCACTCCCATCATGCCTCACCACCAGCCGAGGTGAATGACGTTCTAGCCAGGCTCATGAGGACTTGGCTGTAGCTCCTCCCCTTACCAGTAGCATTAGCACAAGGGGAGGAGCTACAAGCAAGGCCTCAAGAGCCTGGCTAGAACTTCCTGGTGGTGAGGCATGATGGGAGTGGTAGTTTGTCAGAACCTGGAGGGCCGCAGGTTCCTCACTCTTCCTAAAGGCTTAAAAGGCCTCTAGTAAATGGCTCTTGAGGTCTCTTCCGGCTCTTATGATTCCTCACTGGTGAGCCCAGAGTTAGGAAGAGTTACTTGCTGGACGACAACTCCCAGGTTCCCCCAAAGTGCAGCAACAACTTTGTCTAACTTTGTGGGTGGGGAACACCTTTGGCACAATCTGTGGGCTCAGCTCTTGGATCTTAGGATGGCAAACCCAGGGGGCTCTCCACCCACAAGCAAAGGGCCAGGGGAGGATGGGAAAGCCAGTCTGGAGAAGCAGATTGGGCTGGGACCTCTTGGGGTCCCTCTCACTGGCTCAGCTGAATCCGCCTTCCAAAACTGGCCAGGAACCAGCTCTACCGTCATGTATGTAGAGAAGTGGTCCCCAAACTGTGCCCTTGAAGGGCATTTGGACTCCAGCTCCCAGAATCCCAGGCTATTGGCCAAAGTGGCTTCTGGGAGCTGGAGTCCAAGATCTCTTTTAAAGGGCACACTGTGATAGATCTTGTGGCGCCTTTGAGACTCACTGAAAGAAAAAAAGAAGTTGCCAGGAGGCTTAAAAGCCTATTTCCCTCAGATGCATTTGGGCCCTTTGAGTTTGGGTGAAGCACGCCCCGCCCCCTGTCCCAAGCCCCGCCCCCAGTCAAAGATTTTGTGGCACCTTTGAGAGCAAGTGAGAGAAGGAAGTTGGCAGCAGGAGCTTTGCTGGGCTTAGAAGCCTCCTTCCTCAGATGCCTTCGGGCCCCACGAGTCTCCCTTCTGGGTCCACCAAGCCCCACCCCTTTCCTCAAGCCCCGCCCCTTTCCTTAAGCTCCGCCCCTTCCTCGAGCTCCGCCCACCAGCCGTTCACTCTCCAAAGTCCAACTGGCCGACCAACTGCCCCCTCCTCAGGCCCCGCCCCCAAATAAGGCCCCTCCCCTGCAGCTTAGTCCCCGCCCCCTCGCCCCACTCCTCGAGTCCCGCCCCGGAGCCGAGGGGGCCTCCCCTGCCTCTCTCCCTCCCCCTCTCACCGTGATGTTGCCATGGATACGGACGGCCCCCCCTCCGCCGGGCCCCGGCAGGAACTCGCAGCCCAGCTCGTCGGGGCAGGCGCGGGCGATGCGGAAGCGCTCGTGGCCGCGGTGGAAGATGGACTCCAGCAGACGCAGCTCCCGCCTCAGCAGCGCGCGACCCGGCCCCGGCCCCGGCCCCAACCCCCCGGCGCCCGGCCCCAGCGCCCCGCCGCTCGCCCGCTGCATCTTCCCATCGAGCGGCCCGCCGCGGCCCCCGGGCCCCCCGCGTCCCCCCACACCGCAAGATGGCGGCCGGGAAGGGCCCCGCCGCAGTCGGAAGTGACGCCCCGCATGCCGCTCCTCCCCCTCCGAGGGCGGGGCGGGGCCCAGGAGGAAGGGGAGGAGCCAAGGCCACGCAGGCCGCCGCGTCGCCATGGAGACAGGCACTTCCGGTCCGGGGCGGAAGCGAGGCTAGAGCGGCCCTACGCTCCCCCAAATGCCTTTCCTACCCTGAGAGGCTGTTAGGCCCCAAACACACTGGAGAAATAACCCAGCTTGAGACCGCTTGGACTGTCCTGGCTCAGCGCTAGGGAATCCTGGGAATTGTAGTCTATCGTGGCACCAGAGTTCTCTCTGGCAGAGAAGGCTCAATGTCTCAGAACTACAGTTCCCAGAATTCCCTGGCATTGAGATAGGGCAGTTCAGGCGGCCTCAAACTGCATTATTTCTGCAGTGTGCCTTGGGCCTTTGTCCCTGGTTAAGGCGGCGCTACGCAACGCAAAAGCCTTCTCTAAACATTCATCACATGGCCCTTAATGGTAGAGTAATAATACATATTCATTTGCACCCTTCTTCGTCTGTAGAATCAGTCTGAGGCGACATCTTGCAGCCCCTTTGAGACTCACTGGAAGAAAGAAAATGGCAGCAGGGGCTTTTGGAGACCTTTCACGCCTCTCAATGCCTCTGAGGAGGAAGTAGACTGGAGTCTCCAAAAGCTCCTGCTGCCAACTTCTTTCTCCCAGTGAGTCTCAAAAGGTGCTATAGGATCTCTATACATACTGTATGAAACAATAGAAAGGATGGGATGGCTTCACCATAGAGCTGTTCCCAAACTGTGCCCTTTAAAACACTTTGGACTCCATCTCCCAGAATCCCAGGCTATTGGCCAAACATGGCTGAGGCTTCTGGGAGATGAAGTCCAAAAAAAGGCACAGTTTGGGGAACACTAGGGCCTGGCAGCTCTGTGGTGAAAACATCCCATCCTTTCTGTTATTCCATATAATTATAATAAATACATTACTATATAATATAATAATATAATAGGTAGAGAGATCTTGTGGACCCTTTGAGCCTGACTGAAAGAAAGAAGTTGGAAGCAGGAGCTTTCCTAGACCTCATTCTACTTCCTGCCCTAGAGTATCATAGAGTCCCATACGCTCCAGAGGCGCTTGACTTCGCCTAGAGCGTCGCCTCCTTCGTATTCCAATTCCTATCCAAAATGGCGGCCTTAGGGGAGGCACGGAAATGACGTCAGGAGCCGGGCGGAAGTAAAGGAAGAAGCTTAGCTCTTGCCCTGAACCGGGCTGGGAAAGGGAGAGAGAAACGCGGAACAGGAACAGCGGCGGGGGCGGGGCTTGGACGGTAATTAGAGAAGGCAGGAAAGGCGGGGCTTCTCCGTGACGTCAGAGCGCGCGCGGCCAATGGGATGACTATCCGGAAGCTCCTCCCGTTGGGGGCTCATGACGTCACGCGTGAAGTGATGTCATCCTGGGGGAATTTGGAAGGCTGGGTCTCAGGCTGTTTGTTAAATGGAGCTCCTCCATTGGTTGGAAAATGGCGGAGTAAGGCTTTGAGTGTTGGGCCCTGGAGGCCTGGGTTTGAATCCCTGCTCAGCCATTAAGCCCAATGGGTGACTTTGGTCAAGTCACACTCTCTCAGCCATCCATTCTGCCATGCAGGAATACACAGTCAAAGCACTCCTGGCAGATGACCACTTGGCCTCTGTTTAAAAGCCTCCAAAGGAGGAGACTGCATCTCTCTCCAAGGAGGCCTATTCCACTGCCAAACAGGTCTTCAAAACCTCCTCCTAATGCTGAGGTGGCATCTCTATCCCTTGAATCCATTGCTCCTTGCCCTCTTCTCTGGAGCTGCAGAAAAAAAGCTCACTCCATCTTCTTTGTGTCAAAAGGTTCCTTCTAATGTTCAATCCAGATACACCATCCTGGAACCTAAAACCATGACACCTATGGCCCTCTGAGGCAGCAGAAAACAAGCCGGCACCATCCTCTCGGCGGCAGTTTTCTTTGCTCACAGACCGGCCGGCACACATTATGTGTGTTGAAATATTTATGCCAGCGTTGGCTGGGGTCTCTCTGGACCAGTTGCCATGGATGCCAAAGCGAGAGACGCCTCAGTCTCCCTTTGCGTTTCAAGAGAGAAGCCTATGGCCCCCTGAGCCAGTGACTCTGCATTTTGGCTGCAAATGATGTGCTTTCCAGGTAAAGAGACAGCATGCTTTTTGCCCTGAGAAAAGGCCAGCAGCCCGAAAAGCAGTGTCTCAGGCCTCACTAAGTTTCTAGGTCCAGGGAATAGATGGTTATGCAGATGAACCTATTGCCAGATTTGGTGTGGTCCAGGCACCAGTTTACCAACTCAAGGAAAGAAGCAGGGTCAAACCTGAAAGAAAGGACGGTTTCAAAGAGGACAGCACCTCTTAATGGTCAGAGAATGGCAGATAAGCTATCTGTAAGCCACTTTGGTTGTCTTATTACAAAAAGGGAGTATAAATAAATGTTTTGCTCATTCATTTATTATAGGACACTTAGTGGTCAGTACCATTGCTGGCGAGAATTTTCTGATTTCAATGAAGCAGAAAAGACAGAAATATTTGGGACCAGAAGTTAATTTCAACTTCGCAGAAGGAAATGTAAGAGATGCGTGAGTATGGCGTATGTAAAAGCAAGGACGTGTTTGGCATCTATCTCACCTTAGAACGGGAAGCAAGTTTTGATGCAAACGGTCCGTTCAGACTCAAAGAACGTAAAAGAGAGGCTCGAAATAATAAATAGAAGAAAAAATAAAAGGTATTTAATAAACAGACTACAGAAACCTGGAAAGGAAGTAACAGATGTGGATGAATGATTATATGTTGGCTTTATGTATTTGCTTGTGCATTGTTTGTGCCAAATGGCTACTGGGCAGCAGCAGCCGTTCTGGAGGCATGTGGCAGTCAGTGGATCAACGGATGGGTCCTAGAGCAAATCAGGCCCAAACTCTACCTGGAAGGAAAGAGGTTGTCGTACTTTGGCCACATCAGGAGAAGAAAGGGCTCACTAGAAAAGACTATAATGCTTGGTAAAGTGGAGGGCAGTAGGAAAAGAGGAAAACCACATTCCAGGTGGATAGACTCTATCAGACAGTTCACAGCGATGAATCTACAAGAACTGAGCAAGGCAACCAAGGATCGGGCGACTTAGAGGTCTCTCAGTCATAGGGTCTCCATGAGTTGAGTCAATTCAGCAGTTAACAAGCCCATAAAGCAACAAGCAAGGGGCATGGCGCATGCCTCTCAACCAACACCTTGTTGCCACCTCCCAGTATCTGCTGTCTGAGGCAACTCTCCCTTTGCCTCACAATGGGGCTGACCCCACATAAGATCACTGATACATCTGTGCATCCCTGATCTTTCTGAGAATCTTCTCTCTTTCCTCCGACATTCCCACTATGTTAATGCTGTATGCTTAGTACATAGGTGAATGTGGCATTATGCTTAGTCTTTTGGAGACGGGGCTCTGACAGATCCCCCATCATTGAGGCCTTTCTAGTTCGACTGTTGTAATCAAATTAATGGCTGTTTCCACATGTGATTCTGGAGCAGATGTTTTGAGGATGCCGAGGAACATTGCTAAGTTCATCCATCCGCAATGGATCCACCACTTGCCACAAAGACCTCAGCAAAAGGACACAGGGAAAGAGGACTCTCGCTCCTCTTTATTTCCCCCGAAAGGCATCTTCTGCCCCGGCCTTCCCTCCTCTGAGGGCCCTGCCACCTTTGCCCTCGGACACAGAAAATCCATTATCGAAACTCACCGTTGCCTGGATGCAGTGTGACCTTTTCCGCCGCTGGCAAGGTTGTGGCAATCTTCACACATTGCTAAGGGGATGCATACTCACAGATGCATACTCACTCACACGCAGATTTGGGGGATGCACTGGAAGGACAAAATTGGTTTTGCGGAAGAGGGGGGATAAATTTGCCCCACATCTTCGGCCTCGGGAAGAGAAATAGTCGAACACGCTCCCTTGGAGTGTGGTGGAGTTTCCTTCTTTGGAGGTTTTTAAACAGGCCGGATGGCCATCCATTGGGAGTGCTTTGATTCCTGTGTGGACTGGGTGGCCCTTGGGGGTCTCTTCCAATGCTATGATTCTATGAAATCATTGCCAAATAGACTGTTAAACCACAAGGCCGTATAGTTAAAAGATGAGTAGGTATGTATTGATATGTGTATGTATGCACTGTATATTATGTTGGAAATTTCGTTGGTAACGCATCTGGTGATTTATTATTTTTGTAATGATTTCAAAAGATTTAATTAAAAAAAGAAATCATAGCATGATAGAATCGTAGAGTTGGAAGAGATCCCAAGGGCCATCCAGTCCAACCCCATACTGCCATGCAGGAACTCTCAATCAAAGCATCCCTGACAGATGGCCATCCAGTCTCTGTTTGAAGACCTCCAAAGAAGGAGACTCCACCACTCTTTCTGAGGGAATATGTTCCTCTGTTGAACAGCCCTTACTGTCAGGAAGTTCCTCTTAATGTTGATCTGGAATCTCTTTTCCTGGAGCTTGCACCCATTGTTCCAGGTCCTATTCTCTGGAGCAGCAGAAAACAAGTTTGCTCCCTCCTCAATATGGTATCCCTTTAAGTATTTAAACAGGGCTCTCATATCACCTCTTAACCTTCTCTTCTCCAGGCTAAACATCCCCAGATCCCTCAGTCGTTCCTTATAGGGCATGGTTTCCAGGCCTTTCACCATTTTAGTCGCCCTCCTTTGCACACGCTTCAGTTTCTGAACATCCTTTTTGAATTGTGGTGCCCAGAACTGGACCCAATATTCCAGGTGAGGCCTGACCAAAGAATAGAGTGGCACTATTACTTCCCTTGATCTAGACACTATACTTCTATTGATGCAGCCTAAAATTGCATTGGCCTTTTTGGCTGCCGCATCACACTGTTGACTCATGTCCAATTTGTAGTCTACTTGGACTCCCAGATCCCTTTCACACGTAGTTTCATTCAGCCAGGTGTCCCTCATCCTACATCTGTGCATTTCGTTTTTTTGCCCTAAGTGCAGTACCTTAACATTTCTCCGTGTTGAATATCATTTTGTTAGCTTTGGCCCAGCTTTCTAGTTTATTCGGGTCATTTTGAATGTTGACCCTGTCCTCAAAACCCAGCTGGAGTGTGCTTACATGTGGAAGGGCCAGAGCTGCGTAAGCGATTGTTCTGCAGGGCTTGCTTGAGGAACTCTCCTTTCCCACAAGCAAAAAATGATGGCAGTGTTATTTGGGGGAGCTGAATGTGGGCTGGGAGGCAATGCAGCATCTTCATACTTTACACTATCAATCCCTCACTATCTTTCTGCCATTGCAGGACTGTCCAACATCCAACACCTCTTTCCTCCCCTTAAACAATTGTCTCACTCTTGGCTCTTGTGAATTATTAAAGCCAAGGATGCTGAATCATCAAAGCACAGTTGGCAAGAAAGGGGGGGGGAAGCATATGAGATTTGTAGGTGACAGGAATAGAAACACCATCAGGCACAAAAATGCGGGGCGAAAAGAAAAGAATGAATGTCTAGATTTATAGACTTATCACTTTAACACCTCGTGATTTCAGCCGAGAGGATGGCAACTGTCATCTTCTCTTAAATGCTACCTTGGGTACTGCTTTCAATTTTATTCAGAGGAGCTGAAAATGTTGGAAGCCCAAACATCGTACCGTAATGATCAAGCATTTCAGTTTGGTTTTTTAGTTGCCGCCATATATGCTTGTCTTTTGCTCAGAGAAATTCTTCTCAAAGCAAGCAGTGAGTCGATTTAGCTGTTTCCTTCCCGCTGCGAGAAAGTCTTCCAAAACTGTGCCATTTCCAAAGTCTATTTGCAATTCCAGACTTTCATTATATTTCACAATTACATCTTATATGTAACCTTCCATACGTGTTTTAATTTGTAAGCTGCCCATTTCTGGGATACAAATAAATAGCAGAGATAATGTATTTATTTGTTGTTGTTGTTGTTGTTTTACTGATGTGGTTCCTCCCATCAGATCTGAACAGAAAAGATAGAATAAATGTAAGGGTGCATTTAACTTGATTATTTGAATACACTCATCTGTGGCTTTGATATTTGCGGATTTGATTAATATGTTCTCTCTAGGAATATCTAGGTCTTCCAGTGTAACTTAACTCTATGATCAACTTTAACTAAAAGTTGCCCTGAAAGACCTAGAGATCCCTAGAGAGAATACTCTACTAGGCCTTTGTAGCTCCTCCAGCACACTTCTTTGGTCAGTGTCTGTTGGACGTTGACCACGGAGTTGCTCTGGAGGACCTAGAGATTCCTAGAGAGGTGTCCTATCACGTAAAAACATGGTGTTTTTTTGTTATTTGCTGTTTTTCCATATTCAAGGGGGTCTTGTGCCCCTATCCCCAGCAAATATGGAGGGATAAGTGAATAATGTAATAGTACATGATATAAAAATAGTGCATAAATGGATATGGCTACCTTTCCAGCTCACAAGAGGGTTCCCCTGTACCAGGATGGTACAAGCAAGGACCAGAGTGCAGCAGGTACTGTTCATATCATAGCGCCAAAACACACTGCAGCAATAATCCAGTTTGAGACCGCTTGAACTGTCCTGGCTCAATGCTAGGGACTTCTGAGAACAGTAGTTTTGTGAGATACTTAGGCTTCCGTAGAGATAGAAAGGCTGAATAGGAGAGTAACCACCAAAGGATGGCACAGGGGCAAAGGGAAGGGTGTGTGTGTGTTAATTGTGGCACTGGGTTTTTTATGTGTTGTATCTTTATTAGTAGTAGTAGTATCTGTATTTGTATTTGTAATTCTGATTTTTTTTAATTTACATTTTTTTAAAATTAAAAATTGACTAAACAAACCTGGATCAACCTATCCAATGTCAACGCAAGTACCGTACTTTAACTTTTATCAAAAAAGGAACCATTATTTGGTGATAGGTGAGAACTTACCATATATACTCAACTATAAGTGACCTCATGTATAAGTCGAGGGCAGGTTTGGGGGGCAACATTATGGATTTTGATACAACCCATGATACAATAAGTCAGGGGTAAAACCTAGGGGCATGCAATGAAGGATGTTGTATAGGATGAAGCAAAGGAAAACAAGGCAAAGAACTTACCCATTTTCAGCAGGCATAACTGTATGTGCTCATCCTAAAGGCTGGGTGGATGAGAAAGTAAAAGGCGGTCAGTGCTTCCAGGGCAGACTAAACTCTTGCCTTTCATCTCATATATATATATATATATATATATATATATATATATATACACACACACACACACACACACACACACACACACACACACACATATATATGGTACTTACATTGACCCAAGGATAAGTCAATTCAGGTTTTTTGGGTCAATTTTTAACCTAAATTTCTAGACTTATACATGAGTATGTCCAGTAATCTCTTCTCGGAGCACTGAAAACAAGTATCAGCCCCTTCTACTATCTCATCCGTCCAGACTTTAGAGTGAGCACAAAGAGTTATGCCTGTCAAAACTTTTAAAGATCTTTTAGCATCATTTTCCTTTGCTTCATCCTTTGTTACTTGCCCCTAAGTTTTACCCTCGACTTATCCACAGGTCATATCAAAATCCATCACTTTGTCCCCAAAACCTGCTCTCGACTTATACATGACGTCGATTTAGAGTCGAATATATATGGTACTTGTGTGCATATATGCACACACAGGGGATGTCTGCTTTGTTTTAACATCAGAACTACGTTTTGTTTTGTTTTCTCAAAAGCAGAAATAAATCTCTGGCTCCTTCTTGTATGGGGAAAGAATCCATGAAATCTCCAGAAATCCCATTGCTGATCGTTGGTCCCTGGATCTACCATCTCTTTGGCCCAAACCGATGGATCAGCAGCTCCACGTTGCTTTCCTCTTCTTTTCAAACCAATGGCTAATGCATGCCCTCTTTTTTGCCTGTACATAAGCAGCCCCTGTGACCCCTTTCAAAGGATATTGGTCCCCCTCCATTCTGACATTGTGGGTTTGGGTGAGGGAGGCACAAGGGCAGCCATGCAGACAGTGTCTGGCATGTGCTCTTCCCTGCCATCCAGGCGTGATGCTCTCGGGCAAACATGCCTCATGATGCGTGAAGGGAAGAGCCACAGAGCAGGAGGAGAAAGGAGCTGGCATGTGGGGATGGTGGGGTGACCGGGGGCGGTGTGTGGGGGGAAGAGGGTGTCGGATTTAGCTACAGCCATCTACAAACGCGGAAAGCTCTACGCCCGTGAAGCAGGGCCTGCAAAGTCCAGGAAAAGAGGCTCCACTTCGACATACAGAAGGACCAACTGGCAGTAAGAGCTCTTCGACAGTGGAAGACACTGCCTTGGAGTGTGTCGGAGTCTCTTTCTTTGGAGGCTTTAAAACATTAAAAAACAGCAAGGAGAAACTGGCAATGGACTGAACTGTGATATATCTAAAGAATAAATATATAAGGGAATGAAGCCACCAATCTAAAATGTATTGGTCTTGCCACCCCACTTCATAGAATCATAGGCTAGAATCATAGAGTTGAAAGAGACACAAGGGCCATCCAGTCCAACCCCATTCTGCCATGCAGGAACTCTCAGTCAAAGCATCCCCAACAGATCCAGCCTCTGCTTAAAGACCTCCAAAGAAGGAGATGCCACAAACTCTGAGGGAGTGTGTTCCACTGTCAAATAGCTCTTACTGTCAAGGAGTTTCTCTGAATGTTGAACTGGAAACTCTTTTCCTGTAGTTTGCATCCACTCTTCTGTGTTCTAGTCTCTGGAGCAGCAGAAAACAAGCTTGCTCCATCCTCAATATGACACCCCTAAAAAACAAGGCTGTCATATCACTCTTCAAGTGTCTCTTCTCCAGGCATAACATACCCAGCTCCCTAAGTTGTTCCTCATAAGGCTTCATGGTTTCCAGACTCTTCACCATTTTAGTCGCCCTCCTCTGGACGCATTCTTAACATCCTTTTTGAATTGTGGTGCCCAGAACTGGACACAATATTCCAGGTGGGGCCTGACCAAAGCAGAATAGAGTGGCACTATTACTTCTCTTAATCTAGACACTATACTTCTATTGATGCAGCCTAAAATAGCATTGGCCTTTTTAGCTGCCACATAGCACTGTTGACTCATGTTCAACTTGTGGTCTACTTGGACTCCCAGATCCCTTTCACATGTAGTTTCATTCAGCCAGGTGTCCCCCATCCTATATCTGCACATTTCATCTGTCAGGGATGCTTTGACTGAGAGTTCCTGCATGGAGAATGGGATTGGACTAGATGGCCCTTGCAGTCTCTTCCAACTTGAGGATTCTGTGAATTTTGCTGGCAGCGAAACCATTTCTGCATATTCCTTGCCTAAGAAGACCCTATGAAATTCACAGGGCTGCCATAAGTTGGAAGGCGACTGGAAGGCAAATATACTGCCCCCTCAACACGGTCAGACAGCTGTTCCCCATCCCACCTGGGCCCTTTTTGTGGGTTAAGCCCTGCCTGACCTAAATGAAACCATGATGGCATCTCACTGGCTCTAAATCTAGCCTGCTCACCAACCCTCTTTCTCTGGACAAGGGTTTTGCTGCAACACTCCCTATATTCTGTTCAGAGGACTGGATTTCCCGATTAAAACAGAAGCAAAAAGGTCACCATTGCTTTCACAAGTGAAACACACAGAGAATAAATGCAACACCGCATTCCCAGGACTTGTCTGGGTGCACAAGGAATTAGCATCATTGCTGGCAAAGGCCATCCTACAATTTCCTGATGATGATGATTTTCTTATATCCCACTTTTCTCCCAATATAGAGACTCAAAGTGGCGAACAGCTATACTACCTCACTTTGCAAACACACAAACACACCCATATACGCATACACTGTAGTGCAGCCTTCCTCAAACTGATGCCACCAGGTGTGCTGGCTGGATTAAAATGTGCATTATCCCCAGACAGCTGGGACTGATGCAAGTTGTAGCCTTGTAGATTTGCAGTGCATTTGATTGGAAGGAAGCTGCTGCGGAGTGTTCAGTCTCCCTTCTGTCTCTCATTTATTTACAGACACACACACTTAGTACAAGCAGAAAATTAGAGTACTGTATGTATACTGTATCTACATGACTATATAGTAAGTCAACCCCATGTATAAGTCGAGGGCAGGTTTGGGGGCCAAAATTATGCATTTTGCTAGGACCCATGGATATGTCGAGGGTAAACATAGCAAAGGATCTAAAGGATGAAGCAAAGCAAAACAATGTTGAAGAACTTACAAAAGTCCAGCAGTCATAACGCTTTGCGCTTACTCTTAAGACTGGATGAATGAGAGAGTAGAGGGGGTCGGTGCTTCACATAGTATACTCTTGCTTTTCACCAGGAGATGGTTCCTTCTTTTAAATAAGAGTTAAGATACAATACTGCCAGGACAGAGTACAATCTTGCTTTTCACCAGGAGAATGGTTCTTTTTCTGCTAAGGGCTAAAGTACAGTAGTTACATTGATAAGTCAACTAAGGCTTTTGGGGTCAAGGTTTTGACCTAAATTACTAGACTTATACATGAGTATATATGGTAAGTTTAAAAATTTTAGCCAAAAAATTGACCCCAAAAACTTGAGTTGACTTATCAACAGGTCAATGTAACTACTGTACTTTAGCCCTTAGCAGAAAAAGAACCATTCCCTGGTGAAAAGGAAGAGTGTCCTGACAACACCAAACCCCCTTCTACTCTCTCATCCGTCCAGCCTTCCAGATGAGCCCAAACAGTTATTCCTGCTGGAATTTTGCAAGTATTTTGACATTGTTTTCCTTTGCTCCATCCTTTAGATCCTTTGTTACGTGCCCCCAGGTTTTGCCCTCGACTTATCCACGGGTCATAGCAAAATCTATAAGTTTGCCCAAAACCTGCCCTTGACTTATATATGAAGTTGACTTATAGTTGAGTATATATGGTATTCAATGTCCCTCTCTTGCACCTTTATGTCCACACATTAAAAAAATAACCCCTATCCCCAAATGTATACATTACCCTGGCGGCCTTTCTCTCTGGAGACCCATCTCTCCTGTCCATGGGCTCTTCCAACTCTATGGTTCTATGATATACTTTCTATGATAACCAAAGCACCACTGGCTGCTAGCCCCTTGCTTTGTCAGGAGATCTCAGCATAGCTCAGTCCCCTGACAATGCTCTGTTCTGGTGCAGTCCTCTCTCCCTTACTGATGTCTGCTTCCCAACACTGCAAAAAGGAGAGCTGCTGTCCCTTGGAGCCACTCTGAGGGGATCAGAGGGATCCCAAGGGTTGGGGTACACTGGTCCAGGAGCAGCATAGAGCCAGTTCATCAGCTGCTGAGCATTTGCTTCCCTCTCTTTCATAAAATCCTACAGCCCTACAGCTGGAAGAGACCCCAAGGGCCATCCAGTCCAACTCCTGCCATGCAGGAACTCACAATCAAAGCACCCTGACAGTTGGCACTGGAGGGGAAGCCACCATCAATGCCACCCCTTAACCTTCTCTTCTCCAGGCTAGACACCCCCACCTCCCTAAGCTGCTCCTCTAGGGCTTTATAGTTTCCAGACCTTTCCCTAATATGGTCTCTCTCTCTCTCTCTCTCTTGCTGAATCAAGGAAAGGATTCTATGAGGAGGGATGCCAAGGCACTAGAGAGGAAGCCACCATCAGTGCCACCCCTTAACCAGGCTCTTCTCCAGGCTAGACATCCCCAGCTCCCTAAGCTGCTCCTCCTAGGGCTTTATAGTTCCCAGACCTTTCCCTGTTTTGGTCTCCCTCCTTTCTCTCTCTGTTCCTGCGTCAAGGAGAGGAGGGATGCCAAGGCAGCCAGAGAGAGGAGGAGAGGGAAAGCCAGGGGAGCATCTGTGCTCAGCCCCAGCTCTTTCCCTCCCCTCCTGGGCTGTCTCGCCTGGGCTCTAACCTTTCTCCTGTGCTATTGTCTTCCCAGAGCCAGACAGGGGAGGGGTGGCTGGGAAAGGGGTGGGCGGTCGAGGCAGAGAGAGGGGAGTCCCAGTCTCTGCGCATGGCCCTTGCCTACAGCCGAGAGGCGTTTCAGCACCAGGGACAGCACTGCGCCGCCTCGACTGCCCTCCTGATTGGAATTTCAGCACCAGGGACAGCGCCTCTGACTCCAAGAAGGACCCAAGACTGCAAAGGGGGCTTGGAGGGCATTTCTAGGGAGAGATTGAAAGGATTTCCCCACTCCCCCCATCCATCCCTCTCTGGGAGAAGCCTCCATTCTCCATTCTGCCCCGTTGCCTCTTCCCACAGCCTCTTTTCTTCTTCTTCTTCTTCTTCTTCTTCCAAGCCTGGCTGCCAAAGGAAATAATCAGCATTGAAGACTTGGTGCTGTGATTTTTGTCCCCCCCACATCAAAGTGGGGGGGGGGGGGGAGGAGAAAGAAAGAGGGAATGAGTCTGCCTTGAGTCAGAAGATGCCTCAGCCACCCGCCTCCATGGCTCTCCTCATCTGCCTCTGTTTTTTGGGGATCTTGAGAAGTAAGTAATCCTCCCCAGCAGGCCTTTTTCTCCCCAGATATCTTTGATTGTGTGTTCCTGCATGGCAGGGGGTTGGACCAGGTGGCCCTTGCGGTCTCTTCCAGCTCTAGGATTCTAGGATTCTGCTTTTGGGTATTTCTGTCTGTGACTGGCAACCCTGTTTAAATATTTGAAGGGATGTCATATTGAGGAGGGAGCAAGCTTGTTTTCTGCAGCTCCAGAGAACAGGACGCGGAGCAGTGGATGCAAGCTGTAGGAAAAGAGATTCCACCTCAGCATGAGGAGGAACTTCCTAACAGTAAGGGCTGTTCAACAATGGAACACACTCCCTCGGAGTGTAGTGGAGTCTCCTTCTTTGGAGGTCTTTAAGCAGAGGCTGGATGGCCATCTGTTGGGGATGTTTTGATTTGGATTTCCTGCATGGCAGGGGGTTGGACTGGGTGGCCCTTGGGGTCTCTTCCAACACTAGGAGTCTATGATTCTATAATACTAATGGACTGGGTGGCCCTTGTGGTCTCTTCCAACACTACGAGTCTATGATTCTGTTTTTGGATGTTTCTCTCTTTCACTGACAACCTAATAATGATAATACTAATGGACTGGATGGCCCTTGTGGTCTCTTCCAACTCTAGGATTTTATGATTCTGTCCAATTCAACTGCCTTTATTATTTGTGTGTGTGTGTGTGTGTGTGTGTGTGTGTGTGAATCTTTACTTCTGACCATGAGGTGGTTTTGATAGTTGCTGTTTCTGACATCTCCAATGAAAGCCTTTTGTTTCACCTACAAAGCTTGATTGACTGAACACTGGAAATCTGAACTGTTGGTTCTGACAGATTCTTGTGGCCTTTGTGGTCTCTTCCAACACTATGTTTCTATTATTCAATCTTTGGGTACTTCTCTCTGCCATTAACAACCCAATAGTGATAATACTAATGGACTGGATGGCCCTTGAGGTCTCTTCCAACTCTATGATTGCATGATTCTGTAATAACAATAACCCCCCACTGCAGGGATTTGCTTGACTCAGAAAAGTGAGTGAGCAGAGGGGAGTTGTCGGCCAGCTGCAAATCTGATTCTATTTTTAATTGTGTCTCTACATTACGTTCTTGAATATACGTCAGCCACTCATCTGGATAGAGGTCCCCCCCCACCTGGCGACAGGCCTCCGCTGGCTTAGCAATGGAGCAGTTCTGCTCGCCATCTCCTCCCTTCATGCAAGGGCTTTGGATGGGTGGGTGGCATCTCACAGCCAAATTTCCCCCTCCTTAAAAAGTGTGTCTGGCAAGAGGCGAGAAAGGGAGAGATCACTTTCCTACCCCCCTCCTGAAATGGAGTCCATGTAGCCAGACACACTTAGTGGTGCATGTCTGTTTGAGAAAATAGGTTATTGAATAGGCATAACTGTTTACACTGGGAAGGTTTCTCCAGGGGAACCCAAGATACTGCAGCACTGGCTCTGCCTGATGGTCCATCCTTTCCTGCCCAGTTGCATGCGGTTAAAAGTTCATAAGCAGTCCATAAGGATGGGGAAGGGAGGGAGGGAAGGAGCAAGCCATATGTTTCCAGATTCTCTGGACACAAGACCAGGGGAGCTTCAGGTATCAGCACAAGGGACAGATGAGCCAATGTTTTGTACAGTCAGGCCTTCTTGGAGAAATTGGTTGTGATGGCTAAGGCGCACAGGGGCTGTTGGAAAAGATCTACCTGGAGTAGCAGTATTTACAGTGGGCCCTTGGTGTCCGCTGGAGTTTGGTTCCAAGAACCCCCATGGATACCAAAATCTGTGGATTTTCATTAAATACAAAATTTGTGGATGCCCATTAAATACAACATCATAGTAAAATGGTATTCCTTGTACAAAACATCAGAATCAAGTGTTGCTTTTTAGAATGTATATATTTTTTGAATATTTTCAAACTATGGATGGTTGAAATTTGTGGATCAAGTACGCGTGGATATGGAGGGCCAACTGTACTTGGCATTTGGCTTTCTTGGCAGAGGATGGGTCTAACTCAGGCCTGGAATTAATTCAGGGGTTGCTGCATTTTTTGTTTCTCTTAATGTACCATGTTGTTGTTTTTATATAAAAATTGCAAGCAGCCTTGGGGACAGCCACAATATAAAAGGGATTTCTCACAAAGCAAACAGAAATATAGTTCTTTGTGGGGTTTTTTGGCTATGTGGCCATGTTCTAGAAGAGTTTATTCTCCGGAGATGCCAGCCACAGATACCAGCGAAATGTCAGGAATAAAGTCTTCGAGAACTTGGCCACAGAGCCCAAAAAACCCCACAAAAAACTATGGATGCTGGCCATGAGAGCCTTCAACTTCACAAACAGGAATAATTTGGATGAGGTGATAATTCCTTAGCTGTAGCAACCAAGTGGCCTCCCTCTTCCTATAACTTTCTGCCCTCCAGATGAATGGGATTTCAGCTCCCATGATCTTCCGCCAAGCTATATGGGGAGGATGAGAGATGCAGTGTGGAATATCTGCAGGTCAGCAAGTTGGGAGAGGATGAACTAGAGAGTAAAATCCCACAACGCAAAGGGTGCAATTCTGGAGATGCCAACAGACATACCGAACACAAAGTTACTATAGTAATAATCATAATCACAATCACAATCATAATCATCATAACTTGTTGTCGGTTGTATTTAGAGTCTCACCTTTCTCACCGGAATTAGACCCAAAGTAATTGGTTAATTCCAAATGAATTCCAAAGTAACCAGAAAACTGGGGCAATTCAGCACAGTTAGGCGGCAGTGTTAAACTACAATAAAAACAAGGGAATTAAAAGTGGTGTAGAGAGCCAGCATTATGTAGTGGTTTGAATGCCAGACTGTGACTCTGGAAACCAGGGTTCGAATCTCAGCATGGCCATGAAACCCACTGGGTGACTTTTAGGTATGTCACACTCTCTCAGCCTCAGGGGAAGGCCATGGCAAACCTCCTCTGAACCAATCCTGCCAAGAAAGCCCCATGATAGCTTCACCTTAGGGTCACTATAAGTCAAAAGGACTTGAACTCACACAAAAACAAGAACAACAACAAATAAAAGCAAAACATGGGGGGGATGTGTAGCACCACTTATTAGAAAACTCAATAGCCAGATGTCCTGCTATTACTGTTGTCCTGGGTGTTTACAGCTGTCTTATGATCCCACCTCTATAGTACTGTCTCCTCCCTGGGTTATTTTCAGATTGTTTGTCTATGTCTTTTGCTGACACAAAGTCCATCCCCTCTTGTGTTCTGGGCACCACAATTTAAAAAGGATATTGAGAAACTGGAGCATGTCCAAAGGAGGGCGACTAAAATGGTGAAGGGTCTGGAAACCATGCCCTACGAGGAAAGACCCAGGGAGCTGGGGATGTTTAGCCTGGAGAAAAGAAGGTTAAGGGGTGATATGATAGCCCTGTTTAAATATTTGAAGGGATGTCATATTGAGGAGGGAGCAAGCTTGTTTTCTGCTGCTCCAGAGAACAGGACCCGGAACAATGGATGCAAACTGCAGGTTAAGAGATTCCAGCTCAACATAAGGAGGAATCTCCTGACAGTAAGGGCTGTTCGACAGTGGAAGACACTCTCTCAGAGAGTGATGGAGTCTCCTTCCTTAGAGGTCTTTAAACAGAGGCTGGATGGCCATCTGTCAGGGATGGTTTGATTTAGATTTCCTGCATGGCAGAATGGGGTTGGACTGGGTGGCCCTTGGGGTCTCTTCCAACTCTATGATTCTATGAGTCCTGAACAGGGGAATCTTCCCATCTGACTAAAATACGCTGCCTCTCTGGCCCCATTGTGGGGGGTAATAAGCCTGAGGCTACTTGTCTATCTCTCCAGGACTGGAAAGGTTTTGAACTCAGTGTACCAGTTGCTGGGGGAGAAAAGAAGGTGATTGCTTGCTACTGAATTAACATTGTGCTCATGGGTTTCCCATTGAGGTATATGCTGGGCCTCTGTGTTTACAGAATTACGAACGAGAGAGAGGACTTTGATCTGATTCAGCGATAGTTAGGAATGGATACTCCTTGTTCAGAGGCAGTCTATCTCTAATCCATCATCCTTGGGGAAAATGAACAGAAGGGCACTCCTGTACTACGGTCTTGCCTGTGGGCATCCAGTTGACCACACAGCGAACAAAATAGGGCGCAGGCTAGGCCTTTGCTCCAATCTAACTGGGCATAAGAGCGGGTACAAAAGGGAGAACAGGGGGAGAAACATTTTCCCACCATAGAGACTCCTAGCCTTTCCACATAACTCCTAGCCTTATAAACCCCTTGTTGAGGAGGATCTGGTGGCACGTGCTTATAAGCATAACCCTGCCAACGCTGCGGTAGTTCATTTCCATTGTGCCATCTACATGCGGGGAATCAAAGACGGTCAAAGTGTGCCAAGTCTCAAGAGCAACTTAAACTTTATCCATTCACAGGCTTGTCGAGAGGAATTGGGCTGAAATGTGTTTGGCTGCAGGGGAGAGGATGGACACCAAACCTCCCCGAAATGAGAGGGAAGTTTGGCATAGAGAAAAGGCTGGCACACAGTGAAGGCAGCTGGCAAAGAGAAAGCACAAAGAACTAGAGCGACTTTGGATTTTTCTGCTGCCCTCCAGCATTTAGTCATGAGCAAAGGGTGAGGGACAAAGAGCGCCATTTCTGTTTCAACACCACGTGAATCCCAGCCAAGCTCAATAGGGATGATGACGACGACGATGATGATGATGATGATGATGATGATGTAGATGTAGAAGGACAGGATCAACTGTGATAAGGATGACTGAAATAAAGAGCATGTTGTTACATGCCTTCAAGTCAACTCTGGTCCAAAACACACCACAAAAATAGTCCACTTTGAGACCGCTTTGACTGCCCTGGCTCAGTGCTAGGGAATCCTGGGAGTTGTAGTTTATTGTGGCCCCTGAGCTCTCTGACAGAGAAGGCTAAATGTCTCACAAAACTACAGTTCCCAGACTTTCCTAGCATTGAGACAGGGCAGTTAAAGTAGTCTCAAACTGGATTATTTCTGCACTATGTTTTGGACCTCTTGACTTATGGCAACCTTATCCTAGGGTTGGCTTGGCAAGATTTCTTCCGAGGACGTTTTTTGGCATTGAGGCTGAGAAAGTGTGTCTTCCATTGGGTTTCCAAGGCCGGATGGGACTCAGTCCTAGTCCAACGTTCAAACCTCTAAACATGGCATGCCTTGAATATCTGGAGCACGTGGCGTAAACATTAAATACAGTAATGGTAATAATCATTAGGAGCGCTGTGACAAGATTTAGCCAATTAGATTAAAGTAATCTATTTATTAGAGCCAGTGTGGTGTAGCGGTTTGAGCACTGGACTATGACTCTGGAGACCAGGGTTCGAATCCCAGCCCTGCCATGTAATCGCACTGAGTGACCTTGGTCAAGTCACACACTCTCAGCCTCAGAGGATGGCAATGGCAAACCCCCTCTGAAGACACTTGCCAAGAAAAACCCATGACCTTTAATCAGAAACGACCCGAGGGTACACAACAACAACAAATCTATTTATTTTAAATCTCAATTTGATTTAAAAGATTGTAGCCATACCTCAGATAAAAGAGCCACTGACAGCCAATCTTCCGATAAAGGCTATTTAGGCCCACTCAGGTCTCTTTTCCTTATCTTCTTTCAGGTTTGAAGGGTTTTATTTTTTAGTAGCGTCAGCATTGGGAGGATGGTGAAGGAGAGCTGGGGAAACATAGGCTTTTGGTATCATGTTGCAGCAGCATATCTGCAGTAAGCAATGCAACAAAGCTTGAGCTGGGAAAGAATGGGACTTTGCTCAAGCCAATCCCACTGTAGCCATGTGGACATGACTACAGCAGACAAGGTAAACAGCAGCTGCCTCCAGCATCCTATACTCTGAGCATGCGTGAAAAGCAAAACAAAGGAAGACAAGGGGAGAGCCCTTTCACATTTATCAATTACAGTATTATCATTTCATTTTAACTGCTGTGGTTTCATCACATTGATTCCCATTGTTGCCATGAGGCATAATGTAAAATATTAAAATAACTGCTGCTGCCACCATCATCACTTTGAGTGGCCCAAGGTTGCAGAGTCAACATGGCTAGGACCAGACTGCATGCATCACACGCAAACATAAAGAGCTGCCTTCTAGTTGAATATTCTCTTCTCAAATGAAGATCAGTTCTTGAGATAATTTGTCAATTATATAGTGTTATCATTCCATTTTAACTGCTGTGGATCCACATAGGGTACCATAGGGTTGTAGTTTGGGGGTGCAGCAGAGTCCTTTGGCTGAGGAATCTAAATTCATAGAATTATAGAATTGGAAGAGACCCCAAGGGCCATCCAGTCCAACCCCATTCTGCCATGCAGGAACTCTCCATCAAAGCATCCCCGACAGATGGCCATCCAGCCTCTGCTTAAAGACCTCTAAGGAAGGAGACTCCACCACAATCTCCGAGGAAGGAGTGTGTTCCACTGTCGAACAGCCCTTACTCTCAGGAGGTTCCTCCTAATGTTGAGCTGGAATCTTTTTTCCTGGAGCTTGCATTCATTGCTCCATTGTGTCCTATTCTCTGGAGCAGCAGAAAACAAGCTTGCTCCCTCCTCAACATGACATTCCTTCAAATATTTAAACAGGGCTATCATACCACCTCTTAACCTTCTCTTCTCCAGGCTAAACATCCCCAGCTCCCTAAGGCGTTTCTCATAGGACTTCATGGTTTCCAGACCCTTCACCATTTTAGTCGCCCTCCTTTGGACAGGCTCCAGTTTCTCAACATCCTTTTTGAATTGTGAGGCCCAGAACTGGACACAGTTTTCCAGGTGGGGCCTGACCAGAGAAGAATAGAATGGCAGTATTATAACTGTGTGCCTTTAAGCCATTTCTGAATTATGGTGACCCTAAGGTGAACCTGGGGCTGAGAGTGTATGACTCAACCAAGATCCCTCAAGTAGGCTTCTATGGCCAAGCAGGGAATCAAACTCTGGTCTCCAGAGTTGTAGTCCAAGGCTCAAACCACTACAACCACACTGGCTTGCACAAGGACTTTTAAATGCCGTTCCCTGGCTGACATCTCCATTTCTCATGCCATGCAACCATATTCCTGGAAGATGGGAAGGTGGGAGATTAATGGGGGGGATGCACCACGATCTGTATGTTGTTCCCATTCCCCAAATGATGGAAGCACAGGCCAGGGTTGACATTGTTGGAGAGAGAGGAGATGGGGAAGTGAAGTGGTCAGGACAGAGCTTGGAAATGTTGAACTACAAGTGATGCAGCCGCACTAAATTTCAGGGCGAGGGTGCAACAAAGTTTCATTTTAGGAAGCATTTTGACAGGAATCTTTCGGAAATTTTCAATGTTATGCCATTTATAAATATTTCTCTCTCTATATACACACACACACACACACACACACACACACACACACACTCATCCCTCCATATTTGCAGCTTTGATATTTCTGGATTTGATTAATATGTTCTCTCTAGGAATATCTAAGTCCTCCAGTACAACTCTATGGTCAACTTTAACTAAAAGTTGCACTGAAAGACCTAGAGATTCCTAGAGAGAAGACTCTACTAGGCCTCTGTAGGTCCTCTGATCAGTGTCTGTCAGACTTTGACCACAGAGTTGCCCTGGAGGACCTAGAGATTCCTAGAGAGGGGTCCTTTCAGGTAAAAACATAGTGTTTTTGTTATTTGCGGTTTTTCCATATTCACAGGGGTCTTGTACCCTTAACCCTAGTGAATAGGGAGGGACACACACACACACACATGTCAGAAAATTTTGTGAAACGTTGCAATAAGTACCAACAGTGAATTCCTTGTAAAATGCTACAATAAGTTAACAGGCAAAAATTACTTTAGAGAGTAACTTGCCAAGTTCTGGCACAGCAATAGGAAAAGGTGCAAAGATTGAAATGGGGACCAATTGTGATGGAGAACAGTAGCATAAAAAGAAATATCATATGGAAACCTGACTATTTCCCCATTGTAACCTATGGACAATGGCCAGTCTTCACCACTCAAGGTTTGGAGAAGACCTGCCTGTCACTCTCCCGTCTTGTTTTTCTTCCGCTCTTCATTGCTGTGTGTGAACGCATTTCTTTTTTCTGTTAGAAGAATGATGAGAAAGAGGGGTCAGGGGGAAGACAAAAGGCTTTCGCTCATGTGTAAAGAAATATTCCCTTTCGCTTCATAATCGGGGCTGTTGCTATGGGAGAGCAATGCAATGCAAAAAGCAAACCATTTCATGCATTGATTAAACTTGCATACAAATAAGATGAATGAATGGATGAACCGTGAATGCATTGATCAAATCTGTATATGAAGAAGCGGATAATTCTGAAGGGGATGGAAGTTTGCTTGCTTTGTTTTCTCTCCTGAGAGAGTATTAGAAGTGGGACAGAAGAGGCATCCTCTCCTTTGCTGGTAGCTGAGACTGGATTCTCAAATGTGAAAGAAGGAATGCTTCTTCTGAGTAGTGAGGTTCCCTCCGGTAGGTGTGAGTGACAAGATAACAAATGTAAGGTACTGCACTTAGGATGGATAAATGAAATGCACAGATATAGGATGGGGGACACCTGGCTGAATGAAACCAAGTGTGAAAGGGATCTAGGAGTCCAAGTAGACCACAAGTTGAACATGAGTCAACAGTGCGACGCAGCAGCTAAAAAGGCCAATGCAATTTTAAGCTGCATCAATAAAAGTATAGTGTCTAGATCAAGAGAAGTAATAGTGCCACTATATTCTGCTTTGTTCAGGCTCCACCTGGAATATTGTGTCCAGTTCTGGGCGCCACAATTCAGAAAGGACATTGAGAAATGAGCGTGTCCAAAGGAGGGCGACTAAAATGGTGAAAGGTCTGGAAACCATGCCCTATGAGGAATGACTCAGGGAGCTGGGGATGTTTACCCTGGAGAAAAGGAGGTTAAGAGGTGATATGATAGCCCTGTTTAAATATTTGAAGGGATGTCATATTGAAGAGGGAACAAGCTTGTTTTCTGCTGCTCCAGAGACTAGGACCCTGAGCAATGGATGCAAGCTGCAGGAAAAGAGATTCCAACTCAACATTAGGAGGAACGTCCTGACAGTAAAGGGCTGTTCAACAGTGGAACACACTCCTTCCTCAGAGATTGTGGCGGAGTCTCCTTCTTTGGAAGTCTTTAAGCAGAGGCTGGATGGCCATCTGTTGGGGGTGCTTTGACTGAGAGTTTCTGCATGGCAGAAGGGGTTTGGAGAGGCTGGGCCTTGCGGTCTCTTCCAACTCTACGATTCTATGATTCTATGGTAATAAGACACAGGGCAGCTTTCAAATCTTTGAGTTCAAACTGACTCACCTGGGTTGATCAGGACCTTGGTTGTGTCATGCGCCTCCATCCTAACCTACCTTATAGGGTTATTGTGGGGATCAAAACATGGGGAGGAAAACCATGTCTGATTAAGGGTAATATGGGATCAAAACAGAACAGATAATATAGTATGAAGAACCTATGGATCTACGATGACTTCTCATCAGCTTTAGCCAGCAAAATCCATGGCAAGGGATGATGGGAGTTGTAGTCAGCCAAAAAAAGTGGGGGATACCGGATATGAGGATATGTACCCTTCCACACAGAAGGTCTCTAAGCTGAGAAACTAAACAAAGACTAACCAGGAAAGTCAGGCCCTTAACAATACCGCAAACTTTGTTAAACCATAAATTGAATGTGTTTTTGTAAATATTGTAAAGTAACCATAATGTGAAGTCGAAGGCTTTCGTGGCCGGCATCCATAGTTTTTTGTGGGTTTTTTGGGCTAAGTGGCCATGTTCTGGAAGAGTTTATACCTGACATTTCACCAGCATCTGGGGCATCTTCAAAGAAATCTGGCATCTCAGACGATGCCAGCCACAGATGCTGGCGAAATATCAGCAACAAACCCGTCTAGAACATGGCCACTTAGCACGAAAAACCCACATTTTGACTTCTGCAAAACTCAGTCACAATCTTCAAGTTCCTTGAAGCCATCAGATTCTAAACCTTACATCTTAAAAAGCTGTTTCTGAGATTTCTTCAAGCCACAGGGTCTTCAGGTTTGATAAAACTTACATCATAAACCACATGAACTTTATTATCTTCTTTAAGTGGACTTGCATTTATATTATGAACATTACCTTACTTATTTCTGATTGATGATTTGTTGAACTTTAGAGATGAGACAGTGCACACTAGGGTTACTTGACAATATTTTACCATATGATCATGTTTCTATATAGCTTCACTATTCCCTTGGATGCCCAAACTTGTATTATTATAACAAACACATGCAAGTGGTGGTTTAAAGAAGCTTTTGTAGTGTTGTTAAGTACCTTATTTTCCTGGTTAGTCTTTTTTCAGTTGTAGTCAGCCAACATCTGGAGGGTCACAAGTTGTCTGCCTGAGTTACAGAGCCAGGGTTAAAACACTGCAGGAGGATCATGAAATAGTTGTCATTCTTTCTCAGGCTGATGCCATGAAGCCTGCTGGCAAGAGGACAAGGTTGGCACGAGTACGAAATCCACGGACAGGTGCTCTCTCACACACACACACACACAAATATATTTTCCACCCCTCCTCTTGCCAAGGATCAATACCTCCAAAGACCTCTTGATTCAAATCATGCCTCTGTTTTCCAGCACCTGACAGCTGCTTCTCCACATTGCAATTAAGCTGTCGAAAAACCAAGGAAAGGTTTACACTCCAAACCTTGGGGAGAAAGGGAGGGAGATGCGCATGATGGATGGCAAGCCTGGCATGGCGCTGGGCCACTGTAGACCCAGCCTGCAAGGAAGGGAGGAGGTTTCCCTCATCGCTGCCATCTGGATAGCTGCCGCAGGGAACCTCAAGCTTTGGAGGCCATGTCTGGCCCACCTGAGGGTCAGATCTGGCCTTCAGGAATAATAACATTATTTGAGTATTTAAGGGGATGTCACATTGAGGAGAGAGCAAGCTTGTTTTCTGCTGCTCCAGAGAATGGAACACAGAACAATGGATGCAAACTAAAGGAAAAGAGATTCCAGCTCAACATCAGGAGGAACTTCCTCACAGTAAGAGCTGTTTGAGAGTGGAACACACTCCTTCCTCGGAGGGTAGTGGAGTCTCCTTCCTTAAAGGTCTTTAAGCAGAGGCTGGATGGCCATCTGTCAATGGGGATGCTGTGATTGAGAGTTCCTGCATGGCAGAATGAGGTTGGACTGGATGGCCCTTGGGTCATCTTCCAACTCTATGATTCTATGATTGTATGATTTGGAATTTTCTCAGCTTCTTTACGGTTCCTCCCTTCCCTGTACCACCACCACCAAAAATGCTGAAATAGCTTTCCTTAGGCTTAGTTCTGGCAGTAAAAATTCTAGCATAAATTAGGCTGCTATTTGGGGTCCCATCTTTCAACACTGGACTGTATTCCCCTTCTAGAATCATACAGTTGGAAGAGACCTCAGAGGCCATACAGTCCAACCCCCTTCTGCCATGCAGGAACTCACAATCAAAGCACCCCCGACAGATGGCCACCAAGCCTCTGTTTAAAAAGGGCTTCTCCGCCGATACCTCCCTTGATCTAGACACTATACTTCTATTGATGCAGCCTAAAATTGCAATGGCCTTTTTACTGACGCATCGCATTGCTGACTCATGTTCAAGTTGTGGTCTACATGGACTCCTAGATCCCTTTCACACATATAAGTATCTCATTCAGCCATGTGTCCCCATGCATTTCATTTTTTCTACATAAGTGCAGTACCTTACATTTCTCCGTGTTGAATTTCATCAGAGCATCCCCAGCAGATGGCCATCCAGCCTCTGTCTAAAGACCTCCAAAGAAGGAGACTCCATCACTCTCCAAGGAAGCATGTTCCACCCTTGAACAGCCCTTACTGTCATTGCCATAAGTCAGAAATGACTTGAAGGCAACCAACAACCACAACACAGCAAACCTTCCGGCTCAGATGTTGCCCCATGATGAAACTGGTGTGGTGTGATGTGTGGACTCAGGGCCTGGAAGACTCACATGCATTTCCTTGCTCAGCTGCAGCCTTGGCTCTGCCTTTGGGTCTACAGCAGGCTGTAATTCTGAGCAAGCCGGGAGCCGGTGACATTTTAACAGCCGGCCAAAATGGGCTCATGAACACTTGGATTAGCTCCACATCAGGAGACAGGCTTGGAAGGGAGCATAACCCGCCTGCAGGAGCTTAGTCAACAGCGCACAAGTGTCCCAGCCTTACAAAAAAGGTTGTGTGTGTGAGAGAGAGATCAGCAGTAACCCCCAGGACAGACAGACCAAAGTCAAACTCCAGAGGCATGCGTCCCTCATTTGATGGATATTCTGATGCCAGTGAAAACATGCCCACAGCTGTGGAATGAGACAATTTGGAGAACCTATGGGCAGCATAAGTCCAGCTGGGTTTGTTATAGCCACAGCAGTTCGATGACACCTTCATGTCCAAAGGCAGTCTATCTCTGAATAGTAGTTGCTTGAACACAGGGAGAGGGGGACTGCCAACCTTCATGCCCTACTTGGGGTTGCCCAGAGGCATCTTGCTGGCCATAGCATCAGTATGCGTATTGTGTGCCTTCAAGTCATTTCCAACTTATGACAACCCTAAGGAGAACTTGAGAGCCAGTGTGGTGTTGTTGTTGGACTATGACTCTGGAGACCAAGGTTGAAATCCATGTAAATCCCATGCATGGCAGGGAGTTGGACTGGATGGCCCCTGTGGTCTCTTCTAACTCTACGATTCTATGATTCTAAATCCACTGTGTGATCATGGGCAAGTCACACTCTCTCAGCCTCAGAGGATGGCAATGGCAAACCCACTCTGAAGAAATTTGCCAAAAAAACCTTGTGATGGGGTTGCCTTAGAGTCACAAGTCAGAAATGACTTGAAGGCACACAACAACAAGGCAAACTTATCATGGGGTTTTCTTGGCAAGACTTGTTCGAAAGATATTATTTAATTATTTGATTTCTATCCTGCCTTTCCACCCAAAAGGGACCCATTGCCTTCCTCTGAGGCTGAGAGCATGTGACCTACCCAAAGCCTCCCAGTGGGTTTCATGCCCGAGGTAGGAATCGAACCCTAGTCTCCAGAGTCATAGTCCAACACTCAAACCACTATGCCACCCTGGCCATTAAACAGGGTTTGGTTTGACCCAGCATGCCTCTTCTTCAGAGCTTAAGAAAAATTAAAATTTAAAATTAAATTTAAAGTTAAAATTAAAATTAAAATGATGGTATGAAGAAAGAAGAAAGTAGGGCTTATTAGGAGATTAATACAGAGTTGCAGATAAAACAAAGGAAGTAATATGGTCATAATTTGATGTAGATATTGACTGATTTGTTAATACTTTGCTATTCTGTTGGACAATATAACATGCAAACTTGTACATTTTTATGTTTTACAAAATGAATAAAAATATTTTGGGGGGGGAATTAAATTTAAATTGCAGTTTCCATACTCCCCATGCCAGTTTGGCCACTGACCATGCTGCCTGGGGGATTCTGGGAGATGTAATGCAAAAGTTGGCTTTTAAGCTTTGTCATCTTAGGGCCCATGCAGACAGGCCAAAATAAAGCTGCTTCGGGTCACAGTTTGGAGGTATGTTTTTTAAATGACACATGCATCTTAAGAGGCCAGACACTGTGCCAAAGCTGTGCTCAAGTCCTTAGGACTAGAGCATGCCTTGGGCATGGCTTCTGGCCTCTTAGTACGCATGCATCATTTAAACTGCATACCTCCAATCTGATCAGAAGCAGCTTTATTTTGGCCTGTCTGTATGGGCCCTTAGATTCCTCCCCTCCATGCAATGCCCAAAGACATGAGGGGACTTCGAGACAGCATGAATGTTGTAGCCACCATCTGCACTGGCGCCAGGGCACATGGACCACAGCGGCTGCCGAAATACGCCCAGTCCTGGAGCCAAGTGGTATCCAGTTATAGATAGGCAAGAGTTATAGGCAAGAGCCAGCATGGCGTAGTGGTTTGAGCGTTGGAGTTTGGAGTAGGTGAATAGATCAGAGCCAGCATGATTTAGTAATTTCAGTGTTGGGACTTGGAACTGTGGAGGCATGGATTCGAATCCCAGCTGGGCCATGAAAACCCACTGGGGATCAGGGTGACTAGATGTCGTAACTACAAAGGAAGACAAGGCATCACGAAACATAGGATATTCAAGAAAAATGAAGGACATAATAATAATAATAATAATAATAATAATAATAATGCTTTATTTATGTAGCGCTGTAGATTTACACAGCACTGTACACACAAACAATAAAACAGATAAAAGTAACCCTGCCCATGACATGACCAAATAAAAGCTAAAATCACTGATATAAATATAAATCCATGCTTCTTAAGTCATGCTCAAAATGGAGGACATTTTGGAATTTTTCGGGAGGTCTTTAAACAGAGGCTGGATTGCTTCGATGTTGAGTTCCTGCATGGCAGAAGAATGGGATTAGACTGGATGGCCCTTGGGGTCTCTTCCAACTCTAGGATTTGTATATGATTCTGTGACCTGGGTTTGAATCCCTGCTTGGCCATGAAAACCCACTGGGTGACTTTGGAGAGAAGTCACATTCTCTCGGCCTCAGAGGATGACAATGTCAAATCCGCTCTGAAGAAACGTGCCAAGAAAACCTCATGATGGTGTTACCTTAGGGTCGCCATAAGTCAGAAACGACCTGAAGGCATGCAGCAACAACAATGCACCACATACACACATTTTGGGCTTCTAATATTTGAGAAGCGAAAGAGGGGGATTTGGGAACTGAGCCCTATTAGAGCAGACCCACTGAATCCATTATTGAAGGGCGAGCCAACATACACGTAAATCCCATTGTTTTAATGGCTCTACTTGACTTTGGACTAATAATAGGAACCAGGACATTATGGCCCTACTCTTAAGGCTTCCCAGAAGCACTTAAAAGTGGACACTCCTTTAAAGTGGCTGCTGAATTAAATGCAGCCTTGGCCCAGTCCAAAGGGGTTATTCTTAGGTTCTGATCCAAGCTGCCGTGGCTGAATTTGAATCGACAGTGACCCTGATCTCTCACCATGAAACACTAACAGTGAAAACAATGTTTTCCCCATAGCCACCACATGGAGACTACATTGATGGAGCCAGTGGGGTGTAGTGGTTCGAGCATTGCTCTGTGACTTGGGTTCCAACCCTAGCTGAGCCATGCAAAGCCACCGGGCGCCCTTGGGCAAGTCACAGTCTCTCAGCCTCAGAGGAGGACGACTGTGTCAGAGGATGGCAATGGCAAACCTGCTCTGAAGAAACCTGCCAAGAAAATAATAATAATATAATAATAGTAATATTTATTATTAGCCCGCCTCTCCCTTTCGGATCGAGGCGGGTTCCAAGCAAAAAACAAATATCAATTACAAATACAAGTACAAACCACAATCCCCATTCCCAACCAAACCAACAAATTATCCAGTCTAAAAATACTTCAGATTCCCTAAGACTCCAGTTAAAGCGGTCTCAAACTGGATTATTTCTGCAGTGCGTTTTGGACCCTGGATTATTTCTGCAGTGCGGATGTAGTCTTAAGTTTCCAGCTTTTATTGTTAGTGACTACAGTGGGTACTTCTCCTTCCCATGGTGTATTTACAAGAGCTGGAAGACTTTTTAATATGGAAGATCCACATTACCTAAATACTCTAAAAAGGCACCACATCTCATCTGATCTTGGAAGCTAAGCAGTGTCAGCCCTGGTTAGGCCTTGGATGGGAGACATTCAAAAAATCCTAGGTGCCGGAGACTGTATTTCAGAGAGATGAACTGGTAAAAGCCCCTCTGAATATTCCTTGCCTAAGAAAACTTTGTGAAATTTATGGGGTCACCATAAGTTGACAGGCGACCCGCATGCACACACATGGCATATTTAACCGATCTAGAAATCCTATAACATCGGAGGGCCCTTTACTCTGGTATGACGCCACGTCCCCCCCTCAGCTATCTTTGAAGGCCAATCTGGAAAGGTCCCTTATTCGGAGAGACAATGCGCCTCTGTGCATCTGGTCACACAGAAACAATGGAGCATGTGTTACTCCAAGGTTTGCTCTGCAGAGACATCCGCATTAGCCTCATTTCACCCTTATTGTATAAATATCCAGAATGCACAGGACCAGTTTATGCTTTCCTTTTGCTTCCAGATATTCATCCTGAATATATAACATTTCATGCTGCTAGGTTTTTGCGCACCGGTGCTTAAAATACGTCAGAGAGTAAATGAATATTGGTTTGTAAACAGACAGTTAGGGTGCTCCATATACACCCAGCCCTTCTTATACACAGATTTTTTTATACATGGGTTCAAGCATCCATGGTTTCAAAATGTTCAAAAAATTATATACATTTCAAATATCAAACCTTGATTTTCCAATTTTTATAATGGACACCATTTTGATATGTCATTATATTTCATGGGACTTGAGCATCCACAGATTTTGTTATCCATGGAGATCTTGGAACCAAACCCCAGCGTATAACAAGGGTCCACTGTACTATTTTTAATGTCTTAATATTTTCCTATATCCATTTTAGGTATTAAACAGATGCATATTTTATTTTTATGCTTTTAATTGAATGTACCCACTCCCCTGTGCTGGTCTAATTTAACTTCAATTTTTGAATAAGAGACTTACTTTCTCAATTTTCAAAAGTAATTGAAATGTTGTTGTTGTTGTTGTTGTGTGCCTCCAAGTAATTTCTCATTTATGCTGATCCTATGTCAAACCTGTCATAGGGGTTTCTTGGCAAATGTTCGTCAGGATGAAGCAAAGAACAATGATGCCAAATAACCTACAAACTTCTGGCAGGCATAGCTGCTTGTGCTCACTCTAAAACAGTGGCTCCCAAACTTTGGTCTCCAGATGTTTTGGACATCAGCTCCCAGAATTCCTCAGTGTTGGCCAAGCTGGCTGGGGCTTCTGGGAGTTGAAGTCCAAAACACCTGGAGGATCAAAGTTTGGAAACCATGGCCCTAAAGGGTGAATGGGTGAGAGAGTAAAACGGGGCTAGTGCTTCCAGGACAGATTATATTCTTGCTTTTCGCCAGGGAATAGTTCCTTTTTTAAAATAAGAGTTAAAGTGCAGTACTTACATTGATTCATAGATAAGTCAACTCAGATTTTTGGGGTCTGTTTTTGACTACAATTTCCAGACTTATACATGAGTACATACACTATGTACCATCTGTCAGGGATGCTTGGATTGTGCTGGCATGGCAGAATGGGGTTGGACCTGGGATCTCTTGGGGTCTCTTCCAACTCTAGGATTCATAGAATCAGAGTTGGAAGAAAGCCAGTCGATTTCCTTTGTGCCATGGAGGAACTCACGATCAAAGCACCTCGACAGATGGCCATTAAAGACCTCCAAAGAAGGAGACTCCATCACTCTCTAAGGAGTGTCTTCCACTGTCAAACAGCTCTTACTGTCAGGAAGTTCCTTCTAATGTTTTCCTATAGTTTGCATCCATTGCTCCATGTCCTATTCTCTGGAACAGCAGAAAACAAGCTTGCTCCATCCTCAGTATGACCTCCCTTCAAACATTTAAACAGGGCTATCATATCACCTCTGAAGCATCTCTTTTCCAGGCTAAACATCCCCAGCTCCCTAAGTCTCCTCATAAGGCATGGTTTCCAGGCCCTTCACCATTTTGGTGGCCCTCCTTTGGACATGATTCTATAGGCCAGGAAAGAGAAGAGGGGGAAACCCTTTCCAAACTGTTCATTTAGGAATGGAAGCCTTGCCTTGGGTGACTGAGATTCATAGCTCACTCTGTTGTCCTCTTCCTCCCTTCCCAACCCACAGGGAGCCTGGGCACCGACACGGAAGAACGGCTGGTGGAGCATCTCCTGGACCCAACGCGATACAACAAACTGATCCGCCCAGCCACCAATGGTTCCGAGTTGGTCACCGTGCAACTCATGGTGTCCCTGGCTCAACTCATCAGCGTGGTACGTACTACACAATTATAACATTTACCATTCCACTTTAATCGCTACGGTTGCATCTTATGGGATCTTGGGACTTGCGGTCTGGGGATGTGCTAGAGCTGTCTGGTTGAGAAGTCTGAAACTACAAATCTCCCATAGGATGGAATCCTGTAGTTGAGGTAGAGTCATCTGTTGCTGTCGTGTGCCTTCAAGTTGCTGCTGTCTATTGGCGACCTTAAGCTACTTCGATAAGAGGGGACTCTATGAATGAGAGACCTCCAAGATCATCACCTTGCTTGATAAGGACCTCAGCCCTGAAGTTGCCCACTGGGCTCTGTCTAAAGGACTGTCCCAATTCACACACAGTTTAAACAATCCTAAATAATAGTTTTTTGTGGGTTTTTCAGGCTACGTGGCCATATTCTAGAAGAGTTTGTTCCTGACGTTTCACCAGCATCTCTGGCTGGCATCTTCAGAGAATGTTGGCATGGAAGAGAGTGGGGTGTATATATATATATATATGTATATATGTATGTGTATATATATATATATATATATATATATATATATATATATACATACTGTTGGTTGAGAAGAAGTGATTTACATGTTAATCTGTGTATTGTTCTGTTGTTGAATGGCATACCCCACTCTCTTCCATGCCAGCATTCTCTGAAGATGCCAGCCACAGATGCTGGTGAAATGTCAGGAACAAACTCTTCTAGAACATGGCCACAGAGATAAAAATCCCCCACAAAACAACTATGGATGCCGGCCACGAAAGCCTTCAACTTCACAATCCTAAAGAACTTCAATCCTGGGTTGCCTCTGCACTGCAGAAATAATCCATTTTGGCACCATTTTAACTGCCAAGGCTCCGTGGAATGGAATCACATAGGATTGATAATGATGGGGATTGTGGATGATACTGTTATGGTGCTGCTTGCTGTTTGACCAAAGCTTTGTTCTGGTGCCACAATCCTCTACAACTCCAAGAATACCATCGCATGGAGCCATGGCAGTTAAAGTGGTGGCAAACTGGATTATTTCTGCAGTGCGGCCCTAAACCTCAGTCGTAAAGGAGCCTTAAAGTCCCTCGGTCTACAGCATTTTGAAGACAGAAACGCATAGGAGCATGCATAGTCTTCCCTGCTAGGAGAGGGATACGTTGTATTTCTATTCCAATTAGAGTCATCATTTCTGGCTGTGCAGCCATACATATATCTTCGCATGTGCATATTTTATACCAGTCTTCATCCTCTTTTATGCACTTTTTCTTTCCTGTTGTTCTCTCATGGCGCATGAATGCCTACGCTGGAAGGAGAACGATGGCAGGAGGACTCATCCTGACCAAAGCAAAAACCTTCTGTAGACTGAGGGTTGGAGGATTAGACAAACTGGAAAACAATTATATTTTAAGTATTGCTGCCTCTCCCCCAAAGTAGTTATATTTACAATATAAAACAATATATATATTTCCAAATAAATCCAGATTAGTCAAATGTGATTCCTGCCCCCTCCAAGGCTCCTTTGGTTGACTTTTTATGCTTTCCTTCTGATTTTGTTTCCTTTTCAAGTGGAAGCCACTTTGAGCTGGCGATTTTAAAAAGCCAGAGCAGAGCGTTCATAAATAAATCAATCTCCAACAGCTTGACGAAAACAGAAGCCGCTTAATGCCATTTTAATGCATTAGCGCACCTGAACTTTGATCCACCGTCAAGTGCAACCCAGATTTGGCACAGCACACTGTTTCATTAGCCATGACATTGTGCAGAAAACCATGGCCAACCAAGTTGGCTGGGGATGATGGGAGTCATGGTCCACCTGATAGGGAAAGGCACTAGCTTGAGGAAGGCTGCTGTAGATTTTTTTAAAAAACTGATATACAGTTTGCCTCCCTCTTTTCTGGGGCTGAGAGTGTGTGACTTGCCCAAGGTCACCCAGTGGGTTTTCATGGCCAAGCAGGAAATCGAACCCGGATCTCCAGAGCTATAGTTCCACGGTCAAACCACTATACTTTCTTTTTGCACGTACTTGATACTTTTCCCTTTGCTTCTCTTTGCAGCATGAAAGGGAGCAGATCATGACCACAAATGTGTGGCTGACGCAGGTGAGTAACTCCTCCTTGAATGCAATGGTAATAGTTGTGGCATAGACAACCTGCAAAATTAAAATTCTGCCTTTAAATTACAATAGCACACACATGGCCTCAATGCGTAGTTTCATGTGTTGGTTAGATGTGACTTTTTAAAAGAAAATTTAAAAATTGTTTTAATTTTTACAAATCAAATGTTGTTATTTTTAAAACCCGAGGCTTCTCTTTCCTCCTCCCACTGAGCCTTGCCCCACTCATGCCATTTTAAAGGCCCCATACAGACAGGCCAATACACAGCTGCTTTGGGTCACTTTGGAAGTATGTTGTTTAAATGATGCATTTAAGAGCCTGGAAGTCACGCCAAAGCCACGACCCAGTCCTAAGAACTAAAGCGCAGCTTTGGCCCAGTTTCCAGACTCTTAGAACACATGCATCGTTTAAAACAGCATATCTCCAAAGTGACCCGAAGCAGCTATATTTTGGCCTGTCTGTATGGGGCCTCAGGGACTCAGGTGAACTGCCATAAGGCAGGTGTTTGGGGAGCAGTAGGGTCACCTCACTTAGAGTGTCACCTAGTGTGGTCCGGACCCCCTGCACTCCCCTAGTGATGCCCATGCCTCTACCATGTTTCTCAGGAGGAATTGGGGAAGAATTCACTCTAGGTTGCCTGGTGTGGGATTCTGTTAGTTGTAGTCCAAAGAAGGAACTTCCCCAAGCGTTTCCACAGGCTTATTGAGACAGCAGGCAGAAAGTCTGGCTTAGAATCATAGAGTTGGAGGGCCATCCTGTCCAACCCCCTTCTGCCATGTAGGAACTCATAAGGAAAGCATCCCTGACAGATGGCCATCCAGCCTCAGTTTAAAACCCTCCAAAGAAGGAGACTCCACCACTCCCCAAGGCAGTGTCTTCCACTGTCAAAGAGCTCCTACTGTTAGGAAGTTCCTCCTAATGTTTAGGTGGAATCTCTTTTCCTGTAGTTTCCATGCATTGCTCTGTGTCCTATTCTCTGGAGCAGCAGAAAACATGCTTGCTCCCTTCTCAGTATGTCATCCCTTCAAATATTTATACAGGGCTATCATATCAACCTTCTCTTCTCCAGGCTAAACATCCCCAGCTCCCCAAGTTGTTCCTCAGAGGACATGGTTTCCAAACCCTTCACCATTTTAGTCACCCTCCTTTGGACACGCTCCAGTTTCTCAATGTCCTTTTTGAATTGTGATGCCCAGAACTGGACACAATATTCCAGGCCTGACCAAGGCAGAATAGAGTGGCACTATTACTTCCCTTGATCTGGACACTACACTTCTATTGATGCAACCTAAAATTGCATTGGCCTTTTTAGCTGCCGCATCGCACTGTTGACTCATGTTCAACTTGTGGTCTACTTGGACTTCTAGATCCCTTTCACACTTGTAGTCTCCTTAAGCCGGGTGAGAGAGAAACCTGCTGGTGGCAGGAGACCACTTCAGCAGTGCCCCGCATCTAACTGGTGCTCTCTGCTACCTTCCCTGTCTTTCCAGGAGTGGGAGGACTATCGCCTCACATGGAATCCAGAGGAGTTTGACGACATGAAGAAGGTGCGGCTGCCCTCGAAGCACATCTGGCTTCCAGATGTTGTACTCTACAACAAGTAGGTACCCTCAAGGGGCAGGAGGGAAACTGACTGAACTCAGCCACCACCTTTCCACCCCTAGATCTCAGGAGGAATCCATCACAGATGGTAGGAAGACAGCAGAGGGACTGCGGCAACCACTGGAGAAAGAGTCCGGAGGACAGCTATGTCTCTTTCCTCATTCTCTCTGCCATCCCTTCTCCCTCAAGTGTGCTCCTGGTCTGTTGCCCCTCTCTTTCCCAGGTCTGCCCCATGTGCTCCTACTGTCTCTGCCCTCCTTTTCTTTGGACAATGCCACTTAGTGTTGTGGTGTGCCTTCAAGTTGTTTCCAACTTAGGGCAACCCTAAGGCAAACCTTTCATGGGGTTTTCTTGGCCAGATTTGTTCAGGGGAGGTTTGCCATTGCCTTCCATTGATGCTGACAGAATATGACATGCCCAAGGTCACCCAGACGGTTTTATGGCCAAGCCGGGAATCGAACCCTAGTCTCCACAGTCGTAATCCAACACTGAAACCACTACGTCATGCTGGCTCTGAGGACAACATCACACTACACTGTTATAGTGCTGTGATTCCACTTTAACTACTATGGCTACCTCCTGTGGAATCCCTGGGATTTGCAGTTTAGGGAACAGCACTTAGAGAGCTCTTAGGCCTCACTAAGCTACAAATTCCAGAATATCACAAGAGGAAGCCATAGCAGTTACAGTCAAATGATAGTGCTGTAACAGTGTAACGCGATACTGATTTTTCTCTCTGTGATGCTCTCTGTCGCCCTTTTGCCCTTTCTCTCTCTCAGCTCTTCTCTCTTTTGCACTCCTTCGTGTGTTCTTTCTTTCGCTCCCTCCTGCCTGCTTCCCTCACGCGATCCTTCTCAAAATCTGCTCTCCTCTCTTCCACCTGCAATCTTTCTCATACGCTTTATCCTGGATTCCCTCTTTTTTGCTTGATCTCCCTCCCTCCTTCTTGGTTAACCTATCATTGGTGTTGTACAATAACATCCCAAATCCACAGTGATACCTTCATTGGAACAACCAAGATGCACAAAATACATGTTGTAAGCTTTCAACGCTCCACTGGCTTCTTCACCAGGCAAACATGTTAAACACCATACAGGCGCAAAAGAGAAAAATGACAGTTAGTCATAACCCTGCATTTTGTCAAGATGTAGCTGTTCTGAGTTCAGGTGGAAGCCATTCATGCAGGCAGGGCCCTTCCTCTGGCCATGTGAGTACTCCAGGAAATACATGGTTTTTTTAAGTTCAATCAGCAAGACAAAAAGAGACATGCCTTTGATGCACTTCTGACTTTGTTCTTGTTGTTGTGAGCCTTCAAGTCGTTTCCAGCTTATGGAGACCCTACCACAGGGTTTTCTTGACAAGATACGTTTGGGGGAGGTTTCCCATTGCTTTCCCTTAAGGCTGAGCGCATGTTACTTGACCAAGGCCTCTCAGTGGGTTTCATGGCCATGTAGTCAATCGAACCCTATTTTCTAGTGTCATAGTACAACGCCCAAACCACTACGGCATGCCGGCTGACTTAGGGCAACCCTATCATAGAGTTTGTTTTTTCCCTTGCCTTGCCATTGCCTTCCTCTGAGGCTGAGAGAGTGGAACTAGCCCCAGGTTTCCATGGCTGAGTTGAGATTCGAACCCTGGTCTCTCAGAGGCCTAGGCCTACAGACAAATCACTACACGATGCTGGCTTTCATAACGCATCTAGGTCTCCTTTAAACCCCAACACTCTTTCAATTCCATTATCTATTCCAGGATCTGTTATCTAATTATCTATTTACATACCATTACTTATTCCATTATCTACTGTCCATTATCTATTGTCTATAGATCCATTATCTGACCTGTTCCATTATATATTCCCTTTTTAAAAAAATCATTTCAATGTTACGGATGGGATGGGTTGATGCTAAACAGAATAGTTAAAGGAGACCAAAAGATCTTCTACGCTGCACAGTTATAGTGCAATAATTCCACTTTAACCGCCATGGCTGCTTCCTATGGAGTCTTTGGTGAGTGTTCTGGCAAAGAATTCCTAATGTCCATCCCTAAACTCTAAACTCCAGAATTATATAGGACAGAACCATGGCAATTAAAGTGGAATAATGGTACTATACAGTATTATGGAGTGTAGAAGGGCTTCAAGGCCATACCTTTAAAAGGCCCTTGGCCTTTGGAGTTTAAATTCATTTAAGTGTCATCACACTGACAACTTCTGCTCCACAATCGTGCCTGATCCCTAACTTAAGCCAATAATAATAATAATAATAATAATAATAATAATAATAGGATTTATTTATATGCCACCCAATCACTGGGAATCCGGGTGGCTTACAACAGTGGGGATAATAGATAGTTCCCTGCCCTCAGGCTTACAATCTGACACAACACAAAAGGAGAAGCCAATGGCTATGACCACATCATGGGGCAGTGAGGTCCACAGTTTCTACATCTAGACAATTTGGATATAGGATCAACATTCTCTTCTCTTCTTTTGCACCCAGTGCTGACGGGATGTACGAGGTGTCCTTCTACTCCAACGCGGTGGTATCTTATGATGGGAGCATCTTCTGGCTCCCGCCAGCCATCTACAAGAGCGCTTGCAAGATCGAGGTAAAGCATTTCCCCTTCGACCAGCAGAACTGCACCATGAAGTTCCGCTCATGGACCTACGACCGAACAGAGATCGACCTGGTGCTGAAGAGCGACGTGGCCAGCTTGGATGACTTCACACCCAGCGGGGAGTGGGACATCATTGCTTTGCCGGGCCGGCGGAACGAGAACCCCAACGACTCCACTTACGTGGACATCACCTACGACTTCATCATCCGCCGGAAGCCCCTCTTCTATACCATCAATCTCATCATCCCCTGCATCCTCATCACCTCCTTGGCCATCCTGGTCTTCTACTTGCCCTCAGACTGCGGCGAGAAGATGACCCTCTGCATATCCGTCCTCTTGGCCCTCACCGTCTTCCTGCTCCTGATCTCCAAAATCGTGCCCCCCACCTCACTGGATGTCCCGCTGGTGGGCAAGTACCTGATGTTCACCATGGTGCTGGTGACCTTCTCCATCGTCACCAGCGTCTGCGTCCTCAACGTCCACCACCGCTCGCCCACCACCCACACCATGCCTCCATGGGTCAAGGTGGTCTTCCTGGACAAACTGCCCACCCTCCTCTTCATGAAGCAGCCACGGCAGAACTGTGCCCGACAGCGCTTGCGCCAGAAGCGGCAAAGCCAGGAACGGGCTTCTGGAAGCTTCTTCCTGAGGGAAGGAGCACGTTCTTGCACTTGTTACGTCAACCCCTCGACCACAAAGAAGTTTGGGATGGGGAGCAGCGGAAACAATGGCGGAGGCAGTGGTGGCGGTGGGAGTAGGCCCTTTACAGAAACGTCAGAAGGGGTCAATGGTTACCGGGACAGGCCAGGGCAAACGGTACAGCCACCCCAACCACCCAGCCACTGCTGCTGCGGACTGGAGGAGGCAGTGGATGGAGTGCGTTTCATCGCTGACCACATGAAAAGCGAAGACGATGACCAGAGTGTGAGTACCCCCCTGCCCCCCCTCATTGCCCAAAGAGGGAAATGTTACTTCTATAGCTTTGATTATAGTGATTTGATACCACTTTTAACTACCCTGGCTTCATTCTTAGGGAAGTCCAGGATCTGTAGTTTCGTGGGGTAGTTAGAATTCTCTAACTCAGTCCCCTAAAGTATGTTGGTTTTTAACAGGCAGGGAAATCTCTAATAGTATTACAAATCTCAGGAATCTGAAATCTAAAATGATCAGTGTAGACCCTGTTATGTGGGCACATAATGATAATGCAGAAGAACCCCAACTGTGGAAATCCCTCCCTGGCTCCATCCCTTCTGGGCGTCTGGTGAACAGTGAAGGCAGTGTTGTTTCAGTTGGCCTTTGGCTCTTAAAATTAGGGGTATTTGTTATGAATCTGGCCCTTCTTTGAATCTCCAAATATCTACATTCCCTTCTCCATGATGCTATTGGTTCAAATCAAATCAAATTTATTACGGCACACAGCCAGCATAAGATGCTATTGGTTTGTAGTTTCCCAGAGTTTCCTACGGTCAACCATAGGTCACCTATGGAATGTCCCTCTTATGATTTAGCTCCTGAGAGTGAAGCAATTGCTACACCCAGCTTTTAAACTGCGATCAGATATCGATAAAAGTGACTTTACCGATACTTCTTGCATGACGCCTCCTGATCCATAGCCGTGATTAGGCTATCCCTTTTCGTTGATGGGAGAAACCCATCAATGTGCTTCCACTAGCACAAGCCCTTTGGTGCAAACCATCACTCCCAGGATGGTCATGTTATCGGCAGTGTCAGTCTTCCCTCTTCTCCCCGTGCCCCCTCCTTCTCCTTGCAAATAGCTCAATTCCAGGTAGCAAAGCTAGTGATTCTTAAATGCAAAGCAGCTTTCTTGATCTATGTGAACAAATCAGTCATAGCTGTTTTCATCTGCACCAGGTTATTTTACAAAGTTAATGGATCTTAAATGCCCCTTGGAAACCACATCATGACAAACCCTTCACATGACACCAGGAACAGGCCACGGAAATATGCAGGCTGCTGGGAAGACCCATTTCCCTCTCTCCCAAGTTATTGTCAGGACTGCAGCTATGCCCAGAGGGAAAGGGAACCCTTGGAAGATGCCATCATCACTCCTGACAATCAGAAAGTCCCAACAATTAAACTCTCAAACCCTTGGCTCCACTGCAGCACTGCTGATACAACAGAGGTCTTCTTCCTAGTCTGAGTAGATCACAAGTTGAACATGAGTCAACAGTGTGATGCAGCAGATAAACAGCCAATGCGGTTCTAGGCTGCATCAATAGAAGTATAGTGTCTAGGTCAAGGGAAGTAATAGTGCCACTCTATTCTGCTTTGTTCGGGCCTTGCCTGGACTCCTGTGTCTAATTCTGGGCTTCAGAATTAAAAAAGGATGTTGACAAGCTGGAGTGTGTCCAGAGGAGGGCAACCAAAATGGTTGCAATAATTCAACATTTCTTGCTGTTAAAAAGCAAGAAATGAGAACTGCTCAACGCATCGTGAAAAGTTCTTTTTCTGGAAACCATAAAGCACTATGAGAAGCTTCCAGAAGCCCGTTCCTGGCTTTAAGGAGCTAGGCGTGTTTACCCTGTGGAAGAGAAGGTTATGAGGTGATAGGATAGCCCTGTTTAAATATTTGAAGAGATGTCATATTGAGGCTGGAGCAGGCTTGTTTGCTGCACCTCCAGAGAATAGGACACAGAGCAATGGATGCAAGCTACAAGAAAAGAGATTCTAGCTCAACATTAGGAGGAACCTCCTGACAGTAAGGGCTGTTTGACAGCGAAAGACACTACCTTGGAGAGTAGTGGAGTCTCCTTCTTTAGAGGTCTTTAAGCAGAGGCTGGATGGCCAACTGTCGGGGGTGCTTTGATTGAGAGTTCCTGCATGGCAGAATGAGGTTGGACTGTATGGCCCTTGGGGTCTCTTCCCACTCTATGGTTCTATGAATCCATTCTTCATTCTACACGTTAAGATATCTTCTGAAACAGAAAGCCCAGAGATATTAGGCCGTGATACATTGACGGTACCATCAGGACAGAATTTGGGGGCAGATATCCAAAGCACCACACAGTAAGGGCATCCCTTCACCCCCAAAACGCAGTAAGCTGGATTGGCATATTTTAAAGTAAGGGAAATGGTGTAAGGGAAGGGGAATTATTTAGGGAAGGGACAGCAGGGGTATGAGACCATGAAACATGGGGTGGGAAAAGGCTTGGCCATAGCAGCTTGGCCATACTCTGGGGGTTATTTTTCCAGAGGGGAACCTGCAAGATGTTCGGGATGGCGGGGGGACTGTGACACTTTCTTCCGCCATCCCACCTGCGTCCTCCGAGATCCGTGAGTCAGAGGATCCTGTCCTTTCCTGACCCTCCTCCCGGATGTGTGGCAGTCATGTTCGCCAGCCCCAGCAGCAAGATTCTCAAATCAATATTTCCCTTCTGCTTGGCTGGATCCTGATGTTGAAAGTTCATGAAATATTCATGCGTGGGGAAAGAAGTGGGGAGAGACAGGGGGCAGGCAGGGCAAGAGAAACAGGCGTTGCTTGCTTTCAGTGTGTGGGTAAGGAGGCCAAGCATTGTGGGTTTTGGTTATGCCGGTGGAGTGAGGGTTGTGTCATTTCGACAGGGTCCACATGTCCCCACATTGATAAATCTGTGACCAGCCAGAAGCGTGTCAAAAATGGCCCTCGTTTCCCCACCGTGGCTGGCACAATGTCTAGCTCAACAGCCTTGCCAGACTCTTTCGGTGGCTGGAGAAGCTTTGTGCCCCCGGGGCCAAGAGGTGCCAAGAGGTGCCAAGAGGTGCCAAGTTTTAAGTGTTTGCCAAGGGAACTGGGAAAGGGGAATCTGGAACACGGCTGAGTAATGCGGCTGCGTTGGGTGGCACAAAGAGGCTGCAGGCTGGGTCATGCCACGTGAACAGGACTGGTAGATGGGGTGATGTAGAAGGAGCCAGGAGAGACCTAGGATGCTCTTTTTAATCACAGATGGGCTCACTTTATTGTTCTTATTGGCCATCATGTCATCTTCGACTCATGGTGACCCTCTGAAAGAGAGACCTCCAAGAGGCTCTGGCCTTAAGAACCCTTAAAACCCATTCAACACAAAAGCAACAATTCAACACTTCTTGCTGTTAAAAAGCAAGAAATAAGAATGGTTGTGTGCACCATGAAACATTCTTTTTCTGTACAAACCAACAGTTCTCAAAGGCCTATTCAGACAAAATCATTTTTTGGGGGGGTTTCAGGTTATGTGGTCAGGTTCTGGAAGAGTTTTTTGACGTTTCACCAGCCACAGCTGCTGGCGAAACATCAGGAATAAATTCTGCCAGAACATGGCCACATAGCCCCCCAAAAAACCTATGGATTCCAGCCGTGAAAGCCTTCAACTTCACAAAAAAGTCTTTATCTGCTGCTCAAAGGAGAGGGTGGAGGGGACCAGCCTAGTCTCCCTAGGAAAAGAGTCCCAGAGCCTGGGAGCACCTACCTTTGGGTATCCTACTCTGTGTAAATAGGGTTCTGCTTGATTCTGGGCAACTTAGTTTCTTAGAGTTGGAAGAAACCCTCAAGGGCCACCCAGTCCAACCCCATTTTGCCATGCAGGAACTCAGAATCAAAGCATCCCTGACAGATGGCCATCCAGCCTCTGTTTAAAGACCTCCAAGGAAGGAGACTCCATCACTATCTGAGGGAGTGTGTTCCACTGTCGAACAGCCCTTACTGTCAGGAAGTTCCTCCAAATATTGAGCTGGAATCTCTTTTCCTGGAGCTTGCCTCTATTGTTCTGGGTGCTGTTCTCTGGAGCAGCAGAAAACAAGCCTTGCTCCCTCCTCAATGTGAAACCCTTCGAATATTTAAACAGGGCTATCATATCACCTCTTAACCTTCTTTTCTCCAGGCTAAACATACCCAGCTCCCTAAGTCGTTCCTCATAGGGCTTCATGGTTCCCAGACTCGTCACCATTTTAGTCGCCCTCCTTTGGACACACTCCAGTTTCTCAACATCCCTCTTGAATTGTGGTGCCCAGAACTGGACAGAATATTCCAGGTGGGGCCTGGAATCCTTCTTGCCAGGCAACTGGGGCACCCATCCAGCAAGCTTGTGAATGGGTTTGGGGTGCTTGGCAGGCCTTGCAAACTCAAAGAAGCCAATTTAAATATATATATATTAAGGAGGCCAGTTTTATTGAGTCAATCCATCTTTAATGTGGTCTTCCTCATCTCTACTGCCTTCTGCTTTAGCTAGCATTATTTATTTACATCATCTCATGATATGACCAAAGTGTGATTGGCTCAGTCTAGCCATTTTGACTTTTAGGGAATGTTGAGTCTTGACCTGCTGTCCAATTTAGTTGTCTTTTTTGGCAGTCTATGGCAAGACATGCTGGCTGTTATTGTTGCGTGCCTTCAAGTCGTTTCCATCTTATGACAGCCCTAAGGCGAACCTATCAGGGTTTGGTTTTTTTTGGCAAGATTTGTTCAGAGGAGGTTTGCCATTGCCTTCCCCTGAGGCCCAAAGTCACCCAATGGGTTTCATGGTCGAGGTAGGAATCGAATCCTGGTCCCCAGAGTCGCAATCCAACACTCAAAACACTGCGTCACACTGACTCTCCAATTCTTCTAACCCAGTATTATTTATGGTTGTCATAATGGGAATGTGTGAGGAATTCACTCCACAGAGTTTGTTTTTTTAATGTAAGCCTCCCATCTACATTTCCCAAAACAGAGCAGAGCCTAGCATGCTATTCACACTCATTAATATGAACATTTCTGTATTCATTGTGCATTTTCTGGAACAGCAAGAACAATGTTTGCAGCGACATACGTACTGTTTTTTAATGTATACAGAAAAACATGCACATTTCAGACATGCATACAATGGGTTTTACTTTACAGGTGCACACCACCCTCCCCTCCAGTTTGAAATGATACACAGAAAATGTACGCATCTGGGGGAAATGCACTTTAAAATAGGCACAGATTTCTAATGAGGGGAAACCCTTTGGGAACTGGAGCAAAATGACCTTGGCAGAGGACAAAAGCAAGAACTCTTGATGAGATTGGGCTTGGCAGATCGGCTGGTCCCTTCCTCTGTGCTGCTTATGCGGAGCCAGGCTGCAAGGGAGGCAGAGTCTCTGGCGTAGAGAGGAAAGGAACAGCGAGAGCTCTTATTTCTGCTCCAAGGGGACTCCTGCTATTCCTTATCTCTTCAAAAATGGCAGTGGAAACGCATTATTATTGTTGTTGCTGTTGTTGTTGCTTTCCCCCAGACCCAGGACTTAAGATGGCTTTGTTATTGTTACATACCTCCAAGTCATTTCTGATCTAGAGCTTATTCACACTGTGAAAATAATCCAGGATGAATCCGGGTTGCATCTCAGTGGTTCAGACGCATCCCGAACGAACCTGATTTTAGGGGAGAGGCTGCCAAAAAAGAGTAGGGGCAGTACAGATTGGATTGGGGCTGTGGCAACCGCACGCTGCAGCCCTGATCTGGCCTTTGGAGGGTGCAAAAAGAAGCGGCAAAACGCAGCTCCTTCTTGCACCCTCTAATGGATGCCATATCCATCGCAGCATGGCGTGATGATGTCCCTTTGGCGCTGCACTGTTTGGGCACTATGCCGGAAGTGCGTTTTCATGGCGTGCACCATGTAGACCGGCGAGTGCCAAAATGGCACCCCACAGGTGGTAGTAGGGCTTGGAGCATGCTCAGCCCTCACTCTGGGCACAGGTTGGCACAAAGTGCCGGTCTGTATAGGCTCTTAATCTGGGATAATTGATATCAGGTTTTTCACTGAATTTTAAAAAAAGATTTGCATCACTAGTAGTGTGAATAACCAATGTGAATAGACTCAAACAGATCCAAGAAAAACGCTGCACGGTGTGAACATGTTCCAAATGTATTCATACCGTCAACTCCATGTTTATTCCAATGCTTGCATGTATGAGCAACCAAATTTACAGAGATGTGCACCAATGTGGTTCCACAGTGTGAATAACAAACCCAGAATGCATGAGTGAGATGATTCGCATCATTGCGCTAAAAGAAGCGATGCCTGAATGACCCTTAAGGGTGATGCTTCCCAAGGGTTTTCTTGCAAAGGAGTTTTGCTATTGTCTTCCTCTGATGCTGAGAGAGTATGAATTGTCCAAGGCCACACAATGGGTTTGTATGGCCAAGCAAGGATTTAAACCCTGGTTATTGCCTTCAGGTCAACTCTGACATATGGCAATCCTATTCTAGGATTTATCTTGGTAAGATTTTTTTCTGAGGACATTTGCCATTGTCTTCCTCTGGGGCTGAGAGAGTGTGACTTTCCCAAGGCCACCCAATGGGTTTTCTTAGCTGCGTAGGGATTTGAATTTTGGGCTCCTTGAGTCTAAGCCCAAGACTCAAATCTGCACTGAACTGCCACCATCTATTTAAAGTTTAGTGGTGTGATCCTTTATCTGTATCTGAATTTTGGCAGGGAAGGCAGCGTACCAAAATTATAGCTGATGCAGATAAAAGCTGGCAACGCTCAAACCGTACAAAACTGAAAATACAGTGAACCTATAAATAGAATTAAAACTATTTCCCCATAGTCATGGCTTTGAATGGAGTGAAATTAACAGGGAAATAAAAAGCAATTAAACTAGCAATAGAGTTCAAACCAATTCAGCACAAAAACAGTAACTCAACACTTCTTGCTATATAAAACCAAGAAAAAAGAACTGCACCATTAAAAGTTCTTTTTCTGCACAAACCAACAGTTCTCAAAGGCCTATCCAGACAAAAAAGTCTTTACCTGCTTCTCAAAGGAGAGGATGGAAGGAAGTTCCAGAGCCTGGAAGGACACACTGGGAAATCTGTTTTTCCTACTCTGACATTAGGGTACTGCTTGGTTCTGGGCATTTTGCTTGCCAGAGAACTGGGGCATTCACCCAGCAACCTTTTGCATGGGTTCAGGGTGGCTGGCATGGGCCAGTGATAGCTTACATGATCCCATAAGTCACACGGCAGAAATGCAGAAACCAATACATCACCACAACCGTGAATTTCAAGTTCCGTTTAAGAGGATGGGAAAAAACCGTTCCTAGTCGTTTACACAGAGTTGGGAATCCAGTGACCCTTCAAGTGTCTTTGGACTGCAACCACCAGCATTCCTCACCCGGTTAGGGCTGCTGGGAGTTGCAGCCCAACAACATCAGAAGGCTGCAGGATTCCTGCCCTTGCTTTATGAGCGGCAAAGTAAAGACTTTAGCACACACACAAGCACACATTTGTGAGCGATGACTTTACGACGAGTAAATGTTTTGTCGGTACAATCTGTAACGCATCGAGCTGTTCTTGGCAAAGACTTTGAGCCACCCAGCTAAAAGCTATGTATTGCTCATTGGCCTAAGAGAAGCTATCCTCATATACATACATTAGGGATGGAATTCTTTGCTAATGTTGTTCTCAAAGAAGCAACGAGTAATTCGAGCAATTTTCTTCCCACAGTGAGAACGTCTTTGAAAAGCGTGCATTTTCCAAATCCATTTACAGTTCGGCACAAAATCTGCATATTGTATTTCCACTCAGGAGACAGCATTTCCTGCACAGAAAATAATATTAGTGCACAGAAATATTACTGTGTGCGCAGAAAATGCTTTAGTTAGGGGGTTATTCTGCACAAAATGCACATGTGCTAGTTTTACGCACAGAAAAGAACGTTTTACTCAGGCATGTTATTTCCTGCAGAGCAAAATAAAAATTGTCTGTAGAAATCTGATTTTTTTTCCTGCCAAAAATGCTATTTTCTGGGCAAAAACACCGTTGTCTGAATTTTGTGCAGAATAAGTTCCAAACTGTACTTTTGGGAGTCGTCCGTGCGGGATTACTTTTCTTAGCTGTTCCCGAAACTTGCAAAGCATGTTTTTCAACCTTTTAAAAATATTTTCAAAGGTGGTTTCCAGTCCAAGTATGTATTTAGCAAATTTTATTTGCATTTGGGTGTAATAAATTGGACTGGAGGAAGTGGACTTCCTTGCCCCTTCTTTCCCATGGGGGCTTGTCCTGTTCCTGAAAATGGGTAAAAGGACCCTGCTGAATAGGATAAATTGTGGTTTGTCCCATTTGGAAGGTTCCTACTGGACACAGCACCAAAAAAGCCCACAATACGGTCCCGATATGTGGATGACACTTTCACCATTTGGAGCCGTGGAGAAGAAGATCTAGCTGTGTTTCTGAACCATCTGAACAACATCCACCCTAACATCCAATTCAGAATGGAAAAAGAAAAGGAAGGAACGCTGCCATTTTTGGATGTCCGAGTCATCTGCAAAGCGAACCAATGGTTGGGCCACACAGTGTACAGAAAACCTACACACATGGATAGATACCTACACAAGAACTCCAACCATAGCCCAGTACAAAAAAGAAGCACAATAAGAACACAGGAAGAGCGGGCAAAAAGGATCTGTGAACCCCACTTCTTGGAAGATGAATTGAAGCACCTAAACTGGGCTCTACAAGCTAATGGTTACTCCAGCTCAGACATCAGAAGGGCTGCCTGACCCAGAAAAACCCAGAGGAGCCAAGATAAACAATCACCCAAAGAGAAGGTATTTTTACCATACTTCAGAGGAGTCACAGACAGAATAGGGAAACTGGTGAGGAAGCACAAGCTCCAGACGATCTATAAACTGACCAAGAAAATCCAGCACATGCTGCGCTCAGCGAAGGACAGGAGAGACCCTCTCATGGCTGCAGGAGTTTACCGCATACCACGCAGCTGCGGACAGATTTACATAGGGACCACCAAATGCAGTGTCCAAAAATGAACCAAGGAACACGAGAGACACTGCAGACTGAGTCAGCCAGAAAAATCAGCCGTAGGCTAGCAGAACACAATATAAACCATCCTGGGCATAAAATGCTGTTTGGAAACACTGAAATCCTGGACCATGCCAACAGCTATCAGGTCAGAATGCACAGGGAAGCCACTGAAATCCACAAACACTTGGACAACTTCAACAGGAAAGAAGAAACCCTTAAAGTAAATAAAGTTTGGCTATCAGTCCTGAAGAACACCAAAACCAGGACTCAGCAAATGCAAATGAAAACCACCCAGAGTCAGGGGCTTTCCCAGCAGACAATGATCACAAATTATCAGATACTGAGGCCTGTTACAGACTGCCAAAATAAAGCTGCTTCAGGTCTCTTTGGAGGTATGCTATTTAAATGATGCATGAGTCCTAAGAGTCTGGAGGTCACGCCAAAGCCACACTCGATTCCTAAGCACTGGAGTGCAGCTTTGGTGCAGCTTCCGGACTCTTAGGACCCATGCATCATTTAAATAGCATACCTCCAAAGAGACCCGAAGCAGCTTTATTTTGGCAGTCTGTAACAGGCCTAAGCCTCTTTTGCATATCCTCCCACCCTGAAGCCCTGCCATCAACAACAGAACAATACACAGATTAACACGGGAATCACTCCTCCTTACCCAGGGTCACACAGGATATATATACCCACTCTCTTCCAGGTCAGCACTCTCTGAAGATGCCAGCCACTAGCGGGAGGCAAACCCTGAATTCGGTTCCTTAGATATTTAGCATTGTAGATACAATTCTGTGTCAAGAATTTGCCAGCCTCCAATGCTCAGCTTCCCTTTAAATGCACTGCCAAGTGGCTAGCCCTCATGATGGAGAAACAAAATCTGACCAAATGCCAAAGAGATCTCCAGTTTGCCAAGTGGGGTTTATAGATAAGTCTCTAGAAGGCAGTAGCAGCCATATAATCAGCCTCAGGGCTTGTCTACATTACTTACAAATGTCACAGAGTAATAAATCCATATTCCAGTATTACACAAGAAGTCAACATACTTACATCCTTACGAGAACACAAAATGCCTACGCCATCATGGCAAAAGCTCAGATGTGGAATGGCCTGTAAGTAAACCCAGGAAGAAAGGTGAAAAAATGCCTGTTCTAATGAATGATATCTTACACCTGTTGGACAGGGCAGTTTAGGCAAGGAAGGCAAGATGGGGAGTTAAAGATAAAGCTTCTAAAACACCATTAGTATTTTTAAAGAAAACCACTTGGGTCTTGTTTTGCATTTAAACCATTCGGGTCAGTAGTTTGTAATGTGTGTATCCATCAGCATTCCTGCTTAGACGATAAATTCTCAACATCTAAAACCAGGTATTTGCGGGCAGAATACTCCTGGGGCAAGCCAGAGTATTCTGGCAAATGCAGACAAGCCCATAGCTAATATGTTTTAGCCCTCTTCTGTATGTTGAGTAATGCTTCTGTTTTTTCTTAAAAGAAATGTTATTGAATATAAAGACACATATGGTGGGCCCTTATGGGTTTGGTTTCTGCCCAAACTTTGCATGTTGCTTTCTCCTCCCCAGAAAACAGGGTTTTCTGCACCGAAATGTTCTTTTCTGCATAGAAAATGCTGCTTCTTGTTCAGAAAATGCTACAGTTTGAGACTTAGCTGCCCTGAATCTTGTGCTGGTCCAAAGGCAGGATTTAAGATGGACGGACGGACGGACGGACGCCTCCATTGCCAATGGGCTGCCAGAGCAATAGATAGATTCTGCACAAAACTCACATTTTTTTTTGCACAGAAAATAACATTCATTCACAGAAATGAAGTTTTTGCAGAAATCTATTTGTGCAAAACTCATTTTTTGGGGGCACAGAAAAAAATTCACAGAAATATTGTTTTCAGTGAAGAAAATGCTATTTCCTGAAAAGAGGTTTTCTTGCAAACAAATGTACAAATGATGAAAGAATAAGTCTCAAATTAAGTCCCAAACCACTAGAAAGTTTAAAGCGTATTCGTTGCGATCCCAAAATGGAAGATATTATTAGCAATAGTTTTAAGAATGGATGTATTTTAAGTGGGTTTAATGTTTTAACTACTAGCACTAGGATAGATGATGCCTTGTCGACTTATATGGATATTGTGACTGTCTTTCAAAATGAGGCGTCCTATCCCTTCAGTTGTTTTAAAGGTAGAAGAACATGGTTTGATAAGTGTTGTCTTATCTGAAAACGGTAGCCCCAAACCATGAAGACTCTTCACTATTTTCTTTAATCAGCGCTTTCCGAAACATGTCAGAAACATGTTAGCTGACTCTTTCCTGAATATTGAAAAAATATTATATCCATGCCTGTTATCTCATTGGAATAAAACCTGCCTGGTCTGTTAGATGCTAACCTTCCTCCTTTATGCCCCTTCCAGGTGAGCGAGGATTGGAAGTACGTGGCGATGGTGATCGACCGCCTCTTTTTGTGGATTTTTGTGTTTGTCTGCGTCTTTGGCACCATTGGCATGTTCCTGCAGCCGCTGTTCCAGAACTATGCCACCAACTCCCTCCTGCAGATCAACCAAGGAGCGCCCGGCTCGAAATAGCAGAGACCATGCTTGCCCTCTTCTCCACCAAGATGCCCAGAGGAGATCCAGAGAGCAACCAAGAGCCCCCCAACCTGGTCCTTGTATGGACACCTTGTATGGGAGGACCAAGACTCCTTCCCTTCCACCCGCTATTCCTGCCACGGTTCTTGCTTTAGTACAAAGAACAACGGAACCTGCACTAGGAAGAAGGAATAGACATCAACATACCAAACAGGGACCGTGGCACATTGGTTTTGTCAGAACGCCACCATTGCCAGCGGGCTGCCAGAGCAATATTGTTGCCTGGGTAGGTGTAGCTCAAGGGATAGAGCAGTTGCTTTGCATGCAGAAGGTCTCCAGTTTGTTTCTTGGTATCTCCACTTATTATTTTTTAAAAGGATTGGGTGATGGGGACACTTTGCATGAGGCCTTGGAGACCTGCTGGCAACCAGAGTAAACGCGATGGAGGACAAAGAAGTTGAACTGCCAAGAGGCAGCTTGCAGTGGTCCAGGAGGAGCATCGGTTCCTTCCAAATGTCTACAGGGAAACGGCACCCTAGAGAACCCATCAAAGCAAAGGCAATGGGTGGAAAGAGGCTTTCTTGCTGCTCTGCAGGCCTTTTTGAAGAAGGGTCCCCACTTCCACCTCCTCCAAGAAACCCTGGCTTGTGTGCCAACGACGGGGTACCAGCTCCCAACTCAGGGAAAAACAATATGTAGGATTATGTATAAATCTATGTATCGATGTATTCCCACCTCTGCATACTCAAGGAACAGCAATGGAACAGAAAGAGCTGATTAGTACGATAGAGATCGTTCTTGGAATCACTTTCTTAGGGGCAGAGGAAGAGTTAGCAGCTAAATTCTTAACCCTGCATAGAAGACAACCCTAGTCTTTGTCTTCCTTCAGTTTCCAGAATAGTATGATGCTGCAAGGTAGGACTGGGAGTCAGGAGTGTAGCTACGGAAGGTGGCGGTGGTGCATTGACTCCTCCAATGATCTTCCCCACGAAATTTTCCTCCAGTCCCCACATTTCTAGCATCACAACAACCGACTATTTCAGTCGAGCATTTAGAAATTTGTTTTAGGCATGCAAAGAAAAAAGGGCAGTCAATGCAAAGGTAGCAAATAGAAGAGTTACAAGGTATGAATGATGTTCGTTGCTTCATTAGCTGAAATGTGGGGACAAGGAAAATTGCATGGAAGGGGCAATTCATTGAGAGGCAGTGTCTTCATTTTGCCCCCCACCACAACAGTTACACCCCTGTTGACAATGATGTGACCTTTCAGATGTTGTTGGAGTGCAACCTCCAGAAGCCCTAGCCATGGAAACCAGTGGTGAAGAATGCTGGGAGTTGCAGTATAACACCATCTAGAGGGCTGCATTAAAAGAGGCCAGTCTTGGCATCAAACTGTGTTGGGCCCTGAAAGAATAGTGACTTGCTGAGGACTGAGAATTGTGTGGCTCCCTGGATGTTCTTGGATTGCAGTTCCCAGCATGGTTCACCATTTGGTGGCTAGGGCTGCTGGGAGCTGAAGTCCAAAAATGTCTATAATGTGACACGTTCCTCTTCCCCTGGACAAGATGCTTCTCAATCTGCTTAGCCAATTCAGAAGGGTCCAGGGGACGAGGGATTTTGCTACTCAACAATAACCACCAGCGGCTTTGTCATACAGAGACCAAAGCACTGATGCCATATAGCCATGGGACTGTGTCTCTTTGCCCTCACCATGCCGCTGCCGGCTCCCCAAAGCCAACGCTGACACTGCAAACCCAATAAAATAGGTCACATAGGTGGAACACCGGTCCTTATTTTGACGATAGCTGTGTGTGTGTGTTTTGAAGCATTTGCTGGAGGAAATGGGATTCCACATCTCAGAAGTTACTGATGAAAGTCAACCTGGTGTCCAGATGTTTATGGCAGAAGGATCCATCCATACATCATAGTCTGACATGCACTTTTTAAAAGTATTTGGGTCTCTATGGCCCCATACAGACAGGCCAAAATAAAGCTGCTTCAGGTCACTTTGGAGGTATGCTGTTTAAATGGCACTCACATCTTAAGAAGCCAGAAGCTGCACCAAAGCTGTGCTCCAGTCCTTAGGACTGGAGCATGGCTTTGGCACAGCTTCTGGACTCTTAGGACACATGCATCATTTAAACAGCATAGCTCCAAAGTGACCCGAAGCAGCTTTATTGTATGGGGCCAAAAATTCCAAAGACAGGCAGTGGAAGTGGACATCAGGTGAGGTTGGACTGCAATTCCCATCAGCTTTAGCCAATATTGAGGGATGGTGAGAACTGCAGTTAATGTAGAGCATCTAGGGCTGAGAATGCTCCAATGTTTGGTTAGCAGAGAAGATGGCATTCTCCTCCTCCCTTGCTTTTCCACGCAAACTATACTGGTCCTTCTGAGAATAGACCTCAAGTAGCCAGTGGAAAATATATTTTCCAGCAAAATAACCCAAAACATTCTGGGGAATTCTCCCTGTTTAGTGGGTTTAGCTTCATCTATTTTTGGGGGGTTAGCTTCATCTGTAGAGGAAGCTTATCCTTGTTTGAATTTGGTTTGTGTTCAAGAACAGAAGCATTCGTGAAATGAAGGCAGCAGTTTATTTAAGAACATGCCACTCCTGATGTCCAGCAACCTGGCTGCGCAATCTGGCACTGAAGCAAACACACAACTTTCCGTTTATAGCCCTTTTGGGAAAATCTACCCACCAACAGCATATAACAACACATAGCACATGAGAGATATATACAGTACTAGACTTATTTTAGCTACTCATTAAACAGTTGACTTTAAGTAATAATGGAAAACTACCAAGCAAACACAGGGAGAAAAATATTCAAATGGAAACCTTTCCTTAGGTTTCAGATTGTTACTTAAAGCATTCTGATGGTTGGGTCAAAACATTCTGGAAATAACTCCTTGAAATTGTTAACATCATAATAACTGGCAATTTCTAAAGTTTTTTCCCCTTGGGTGAAGATATTTTTCCTTTAGCAAAGCTCTATGCTGCTTGAGGTTTATGGCCAGTCTCTGATCTTTCCTTTCACTGGATGATGAAGACCTATTAGGTTTACAAAGTACTTGCTCAGAGTTGAGAGCATTTAATAGAACTAAAAGATGTAGTCATGTTAGTCTGCAGAATCAGTATCTTGTACCACCTTTCAGACTAAAATAAAGAAGATGGCAGCATGAGCTTCCTACGCTTAAGTCTCCAAATGCATCCAAGGAAGTAGACTGAAGTCTACGAAAGCGCATGTTTCCAACTTCTTTCTTTCAGTTAGTCTCAAATGTGCTACAAGATCTCTCTATGTTAATAAAACTGGTTTGTTGAGGTGGATCATTGGTATAGCAAATGTTTTTGGAGTCTACCTGGTGGCATGGCTATTATTATCAAAGCCCGCACATCAATATCTAGCACCGTAACATGGGTTGACATCAAATAACATCTGAAGGGACCCGAAATTGCTCACCCTTGACTTAAAACCTCCAGAGCTGCATATTCTGCCCAAATCATGGAGGATGAACCATTATATTTTGAAAGCGAGTGTCTGCACTTTACAAACGGAACCGTTCAGCTGTGGAACTCCCTGCTCCAAGGAGGCAACCGTGACAAAAGGATTTAGCCATTGCCAAAGAAGGATTAGATAGCGATATGAAATTATATCAATAAGTGGGTTGGTGTCAAACTCCACCTTGTACAGTAGGCCTTTGGTATCTGCTGGGGTTTGGTTCCAGGACCTTCCATGGAGACCAACATCTGTGGATGCTCAAGTCTCATTTTAGTAAAACATATAGTAAAACGGTGTCCCTTATATAAAAAGGCAAAATTAAGGTTTATTAGAATTTATTTATTTATGTATTTGGAATATTTTCAAGCTGTGGATGATTGAATCCATGGAGGAAGAATTTGTGGATATGGAGGGTCAACTGTACCTGCCTTTTGGTGACTTGCTTCACCCATGAACTCTCATTGGCTAATAGGCTTCAGTCAAAGCTCTGAAAAATAAGTTTTTTGTGAGGGAGAGTTCCCCGAATTTTATAGCTAGGGCAGCTGCATTGACTCCTAGACCAGTGGTTCCCAACCTTCCTAATGCTGTGACCCTTTAATGCAGTTCCTGAAAGGGTCATTCGACCCCCAAAGGGGTCCTGAGCCACAGGTTGGGAACCACTGTCCTAGACTCTACTGGTCAAGCTGGTTGGGAGATTGGGGTTAGCTGTAATACTCACTGAGGTATTCTGAGAGTTGTACTTCAGAAGAGTTACTTTCCAAGCTCTAGCCTCAATCATTTTTAGCTTTTTCAAGAGGGTTTTGCAGTAGCATGTCTGCAAATTCCTAAGCCAAGCTACACTGATCTAACCATTGGCCATGTTGGTTAAGGCTTCGGGGAGGTGAAGTCCAAAACATCAGGAGGAACGCAGATGGAGAACCACGGCCTGAAACGGAACAGATACTACAATGAATTGCAAAGTACCCTTTCAAGCTTTGCAATAACTGACTTCCATGGATTTGTCATATCTTTTGAGTTGTGTGTGTGAGAGATTGGTGGCCTGAAGGCACAGCCACACTTCATTTTCTGCCCTAACGTCTTGCCTTACTAGGTGCACTGCCTCATAACCGCATCGATACTAAGGCTGTGACACTTCCAACTCTGTGATTCAATGACACAGAGGCACAAAATGGCGGCAAGCAGAGTCAGGCTGTTTGGTTGGCCACCCAGCTTGCCAGGAAATGTCACTTCTGCGGCAAACGGCTGCTTGGCTTCGAAGAGTGAAAAAAGAGGTGGTGGGCTACCTTCCAGGCGGCTTGGCAGAGCTGTCAAGGGCTAAGTGTTTGGGGAGGCAGAGGGAGGGATTCTTCTGGAAAGCAAGGAGCAATGCAGCAGCTTGAAAGCTCCAAGGGCAGGAGTGAATCCAAACCTTGAAGGGGAAAAAGAGAGCGAGCATTCAGCTTGTTGGACTGCTGGAATTGCAGGTTGCATAATCCAGGCCTATGCACGCACCACAATTATAGTGCTTTGAGATCAATTCAATTGCCATGGCTGCAAACACTTCCATTATCCCGGCCTGATCCTCTGCTGTCCCACTTTCACATCCACAATTTCCGCCTGAATCCTGTTGTTTCTCTCAACCTAGAGGAGACCCTCTGGATCAATGAGATTTACCAATGTGTTGATACGCCATTCAACAATTGAAGGAGTGGGTCTTCTCTACTCAGCATAAACCAATAGGAGTTAGGCCACCATTTAAGAAAATGAAACATAACTTGCTAAGTTCTAAGAAGAACGTCCTGAGATTAGGAGCCAGAGCAATGGATGCAAGCTATAGGAAAAGATTTCACCGAAACATTATGAACCGCCAGTTGTTCAACAGTGGAGCACACTCCCTCAGAGACTGGTGGAGTCTCCCTCTTTGGACGTTTTTAAACAGAGGCTGGATGGCCATCTGTTGGGAATGCTTTCATTGTGAATTCCTTCATGGCAGGAGGTTGGACTGGATGATCCTTGGGGTTCCTTCCAACTCTATGATTCTACAAAGATGGTTTATTTCTTAACCTTAAAATGTTGTTTTTGATTGAGGGAGTCATTTTTGTTTTTAAATGGAGAGTATTAAAATTAAAAACAAAAGAAAACCATGGCCCTATACAGACAGGGCAAAATAAAGCTGCTTTGGGTCACTTTGGAGTTATGCTGTTTAAATGATGCATGCGTCCTAAGAATCCGGAAGATGCACTAAAGCTGCGCTCCAGTCCTTAGGACTGGATTGTGGCTTTGGTGCAGCTTCTAGACTCTTAAGATGCATGTGCCATTTAAACAGTATACCTCTAAAGTGACCCGAAGCAGCTTTATTTTGGCCTGTCTGTATGGGGCCCATGATGGTTTAGTGACAAGCTCCCAGTCTCCCAAGACATAAAATCCATGGCCCCATACGAGGATTTGCTTTGCTTTTTCAAAGCAATGTGCCAAGCTGTAAGCCAAGGCTGGATACCATGAAGCTCTCCAGATGTTGTTGGGACTAGAAGTCTCATCAGTCCTAGAGAAAGTTAAGAGGCGATATGATAGCCCTGTTTAAACATTCGAAGGGGTGCCATGTTGAGGATGGAGCGAGCTTGTTTTCTGCTCCTTCAGAGAATAAAACATGGAGCAATGGATGCAAACTACAAAAAAAGATTCCACCTTCCTAACGTTTGGAAGCATTTCTGGACAGCAGTTGTTCTACTGTGGAATACACTGCCTTGGAGAGCGGCTGAGCCTCCTTCTTTCAAGGTTTTTAAACAGAGGCTGGATGGCCATCTACCACAGGGAGGTCTTTGATGGTGTATTCTTGCTTGGCAGAATGGGGTTGGAAAGGATGGCCTTCGTGGTCTCTTCCAATTCTAGGACTCTATAACCTTGTGCCATGGCCCAGATAGTGAGAGGCCCAGGTCGTTCTGCTTATTCTACCCGAGAAATAAAGGACTTTTAGTGGAAGCAGGAAAACAGGGAAGGAATTAACTGTTGCTTTGGGAATTAACAGAGGTAAAGAATATTGGACAGACAGCAGTACTTCTGACAGTAGTGCGAGATCTTGACACAACAGTGATTGATGCAGCGTTGACAATGATTTACGTTCCCAGATTGCTGTAATGGGAATCCCTGTACCATTTTGGGAATTGGCTCCTGCTGGTGAGTGTACTAGTTGGCTTGTATGCCAGACCAATTGATCAACTATGTCCCATTCTCTCCCCAACAGCTCAATGTGTTGGAAAGCTAACCTGAGGGTATTCAGACTCTCATTTCTCCACCTCATCTTCCTCCCAAAGGATCAAAGTGAGGCAATTAAAATTTGAGTCACAAGGTGCAAGAATTGTCTGAGTGGTTAGTTGCCAACCCAGTGGAAAAACAGTTGTTTTTCAAATACTTCTGAAACATTTTAAGACTCGCTTCAGACACTGCAAAGATAAAACCTTGCTTATAAATGACCAGGGACATGTAGACGATGGCAATTTGAAGGCAGAATGTGATGTCTAGTCCAGTATCCAGTCAGATACACTTAGGGCAGAAAAATAAAATGCAGATATAGGATGGGGGACACCTGGCTGAATGACACTTATATGCGTGAAAGGGATCTGGGAGTCCAAGTAGACCACAAACTGAACATGAGTCAACAGTGCGATGCGGCAGCTAACAAGGCCAATGCGATTCTAAGCTGCATCAACAGAAGTATAGTATCTAGAGATCAAGGGAAGTAATAGTGCCACTCTATATTCTGCTTTGGTCAGGCCCCACCTGGAATACTGTGTCCAGTTCTGGGCCCCACAATTTAAAAAGGATGTGGAGAAAATGAAGCGTGTCCAAAGGACAACTAAATTGTGAAGGGCCTGGAAACCATGAAGCCCTATGAGGAACGACTGAGGGAGCTGGGGATGTTTAACCTGGAGAAGAGAAGGTAAAGAGGTGATATGATAGTCTTGTTTAAATATTTGAAGGGATGTCATATGGAGGAGAGAGCAAGCTTGTTTTCTACTGCTTCAGAGACTAGGACCTGGAACAACAGATTCAAGCTTCAGGAACAGAGATTCCAGGTCATTAGGAGGAACGTCCTGACAGTAAGAGTTCTTCAACAGTGGAACACACTCCCTCGGAGTGGCAGTCTTCTTCTTTGGAGGTCTTTAAACAGAGGCCGGATGGCCATTTGTCGGGGATGCTTTGATTGTGAGTTCCTGCATGGCAGAAGGGGGTTGGACTGGATGGCCCTTGCAGTCTCTTCCAACTCTATGATTCTATGTTTGGGATACATCGGCTTGTACTGCACATTCAGAGCAGTGGCAAAAAGACTAGTGACTGCTGAGTACTGAGCAACTAAGGACAAGAGCATCCATATCCCAAGGAACTATTCCATTGCATTAAGCAGTATTTCTGGTTTTGATGGTCACCCTGCCAGCGCATAAGGAGCAGTCCTCATGCCCCAGACAGTAATCAAATTTAGGTCATATTTCTAGGTCTTTCCAAAAAAACCCCCTATATATTGTGCTTTAACCCTCATGCATTGCATTCTGTGCTATCAAGTCATGTACAACTTATAGCAATACTCAAGACTTCTACCAGCGCTGGTCATCACCTGCCCTGCTCAGGTCTTGCAAACTTGGGGAATCTGTGGATTCCATTGATTTGTAAAGTGATCAAGATAGATTCCTCTTTTTCTACTGTTTTCTTTAACCAAGCACATCTCTATTTTCCCTCCACCCCTTTCTCCCAGGCTGGGATTCTTTCCCCACGAGTTGTGACCAGAGTATGATAGCCCCAAAGATAGACATTTTGGCTTCTGAGCTCCTTTGTTCTCAGATCATCTCTTTATTTATTTCGACAGGCCCTGGTATCCGTAGAGCTTTCTATAAAGCCACGTTTCAAAGGAGTTAAGATTTCTCTCTCTGCTAACAGTATTATGGCAAGAAAAATTCTGTGCTTGGCATTCAGTTACATATTTTTGGACCCGACACAATTCTTCAGTCTTACTTGTTCGGGCAAAATGTTCACTCTTTTAGTTGCAGGGTATTTCTGGATTGCTGTGTGAATTATAGACACCCAACTCCAAGGAAAAAAATATCAATTCCCCCCCCCATCATTTTATAAATTTTAGTAATCATTCAAGTTCTCATTTTCCTCCACTTCTCTTCCTTTCTGAACTAATCAAATTGTGTATACTTTTTCCTTTCTATATTCCCTTTCCTCCAATTTTTAATCCATTGTTCTATTTGCATACAATGAAACCATGAGATTTTTATCCCTGTAAGTTTTTTCTTTATACTCTCGTTCTCTATCCTTACATCCATCCACTTTTTTATTCTATCTATTTTCCTTTCTTTTAACTCCTTATCTAACAATCCTCTCAAATTCTTTGGAAATTTCTTTTCCATTATTCTTGGTGTTATGATTGAATCTTCAGTCATTAACTCTTTTTTTATATTTACTCCATATTTCTAATGGTTTTCATAAGTGGGTTTCCAATTATCTTAATTTCTTTCTCAGTAAACTCCCTGAAAAAAACATTCCATATTCTCATATCTACTTTCTCTGTGTCTAATTCTAACCGTTCTAAATCTGTGTCGCCCCAACATACCTTCTATCACGTATCTCAGTGGATTAGTTCTTTCCCCTCCATTACAATAGGTATTCAATAATTGTTGCCATTTGTTCAATTCGGTTTCCATCGCTTTTAATGGTAGCATTCTAAATAGGAAATTTAATTTTGGTATTATTTTCATCTTAATTAATGCTATTTTTCAAAACCATTACAGTTGAATTTTCTTATATTCTGCTAATTTTTCTCCACTTCTTTCCTTAATAATACTAAATTCTTTCCTTCCATTTCCTTTAAATCTTTCGTTATACTTATCCTTAAATATTTTATACTTTTTAACTGTATCTCTAAACTTGGCTTACGAATTCATATTCCTCTTCTTTTGTATAAGATCATTTCTGATTTATTCAAATTAATCTGCAACCCTATCATCTCACCAAATACATTTAAAAGTTCTTTTATTTTTCCCAACCTACTCATTAAATCTTTAATGTGTCATCAGCAAATCAACTAATTTTGTTTTGTTTTCAATCCTATTCCTGCTAAACTATTATAATTACTTATAACATTCGCTAACATCTCTATCACCATTGCATATAATATTGGTGATACCGCGCACCCTTGTCTAGTATCTGTCACTTTTATTTCATTTGTTACCTCATTATTTACCATTACTGAATTCTTAGACTATAATATATATGTTAATCCCCTTACTTTATCTCCCCCAAATGGCACCAACCCTAAGAATATTGCCAGTGATTTGCTGCATGCAGTCTCTTCCAACTCTACAATTCTATGATTATGGTTTGCCAAAGAATAAGTGAGTGATAGTTTTGGAGTCTACACTATTCTTTGCATGTGGCTGGAATGTGGGGGCAGTTTACAAGTGTTTGGTGTTACAGGAGAGTGGACAAATTCAAGGAGGCAGGGGGCAAATTTCCCAACCTCACCCAAAGATCAATTTCTGTGTCAATTTTACAGTCCAACATGAGTCTCGGGAGAAAAGGGCCCTCTTGTGGTCCATGAGGGTTTAATAGGTACATCAGAGGCATTAAGAAAGAACCATGCCCTCTTCTCTCCTTCTCCCAGAAGAACTACACCAGAGAAAGTGATACAGAAAATCTTTTTTTATTTCAGGCGGAATGTGATGACTTCAGTTGTCCCATGATGGTAAATCTAGAGGGTCACTTAAAAGCAGACTTACCAAAAAGAAAAGAAAAAAAGGCGGAAGAAGGAGGGAGAAATAACCTGAATTACAACAGTGGTGGGCAAAGGGCCAGGGAGGAATGGGCTCCATTTTTGCCATGAATAAATTTACATCTGTTTGTGATCTGTTCACTAAAAGACTGCAGGACTAAGGAAGAAAAATGGAACTTTGTGGGACGAGGGATCTGTAGTAGTGGTGAGAGAGGTTGCCTTCTGATGAAAAGAGTTTGCATAAAGAGAGTCCCTCCGTTTAATGCCACTACACAACGGCCCAGACATACCGATGCGAGGGGAAGCTGGTAAATCCAGATAAAAGCCTTTGGTTGGACTGACAGAATCCTCTGCTTGAAACAAACAAACAAACAAACTTGGGATATCTTGGAAGAGTTTCCACAAAATAATCAGGAAACCAGTCATTGCTTCCTCTCCCCCAAATTATAGAATAGCCAACAGCTTGGACCAGGGTGGCAAAAAAGAGTGCTGGTTCAAAGACAGTGGGCATTAAAACAAATAACGTGGAATCCTTTTCTTTTACAATTTAATCTGTTTGACCAGGACCCAAGGTGACCTTTCAAGACTGCAATGAAAATACTAAGGGGGGAGTGGGGGGACTTGACTGACTGAACACATATATACAAAAGTACATATGTGCGCACATGCGCACCATCACACACACACACACATACCCCACCTCTAAACTACACGGGATAAAGGTAGCTGAGAGCCCCTCTTGTAGACATGTTGGATTTCTAGATACGAGGAAACACTTCCACGGGGAAAGGAAGGGATTCAGCCACACACACTGTCCCCTGCCTGCAATATGAAATGGCAGCATCTGGAAAAAGGATTTCATAGTTACCAAACTGCACCCCACCTCCCAAACTAGAGTAAATCCCGGTTTAAAAACAACAACATTAAAACAAATAATGCAAGGGCACAATCTCGCCATAGGGTTGTGGACCAAAGGATGGGGAGGAAGAGGCCACCCCAACCTGAGATCCAGATATTTCAGATTAAACCTCCCACCACCACTGACCAAGCCAGACAAAGATAGTGGAAGTTGTTCTCTAAAAGAGGTTAGAGAACGAAGTTAAAGCAAAGCTCCTCTTGGAAGTCAACTTTCCTGAGGGCAGAATCAAGCAGTGCTCCTCCATCTTCCCGAGATGCCTAATGTGCCCCACAAACCCAATGCAGACTGAGGGTGTTCTTCGCAGCTGTTTGACAGGGAATCCCAAACTTCCCACCCTGACCTCAAGGAGAAGGCCCTCAAGGTCTACAACCAGTGGAAGACCTTCTGGGTCACCTTAACACAGAAACAACAGGCCGACGGACTGGGGAAGAGAAGAGGCAGAATGGCGAGGTTTGCATTCAAGTCCATCAACCTGACAGTGCAAGCTGTTAGTAGACAAAACAAAAAGACAACCAAGCTAAGAATTATTTTGGAAAAAAAACCAGCTATTGTTACCACACACCTGACACTTGAGAGAGGACACACAGCTGGGGGAAAAATGGGACAGGATGGGAGATGGTTTTTTCAAACTTCACCTGCAAAACAGCCATCTCCAAGCAGCCCTGGGCTGTTATTTCCACTTTGCACCAAGGCAAATGGGGTGGGCAGTGGGGGGAGAGGGGGGGACCAAAGACCCTGAAAAAGATTCAACACAACTTAGCAATAACAAGTCAAGAGTGATTCCAGAAGCTGAATCAGGAGTGAAAAAGCTCAAGCTGTTCTGTGGCAATTCGACTCAAGTGAGTGACAAGGGACACCTCTAAGACACCACCACATAAACCTGGGGAGAACAGAACTACTGCTGAAGAGAAATGTGTGTGCATCACGATGGGTGCACCAATTCACAGCTTGAAAAAGAGGACTTTGGATCATGGAGTTTTGGGAGAAGCCAAGACATGGACTGGGAAGGCAACCTGTTGACTGGGGAGGGAGGGGAGAGCTCACAGACAAACACTGATGCTGGTGGATGTTTTCTCTCTCTCTCCCTCTTGCAAATCTTTCAAGTATGTACATTCGGATCACAACTTTGCAAATGGTTGCTGAAAGTGTGTGTGTGTGTGTGTAGAATTCAAGAGGGCAAGACATCCCCTCTTTCACAACAGAGTTAAACGTGCCATCATTTTAAATTGGAAGAAAGCCCTCCAAAAAAATAAAATCCATAACCCTAAGTTAACATTCCTGCTTCTGTTAAAAAATGGGGAAAAAACCTAAAATAATAAAAAATACCCCTCCCTTCCCTCGCATCCAAAAATGAAATGAAAAGAAAAAAGACCCAGATGCTGAGCTTGCTAGACTTCAGAGAGACCAAAGGTCTTCTCCTCTTGAGGTTTGCAAATCCAGCTGCCGTAGCCCATCTCCTGCAATGCCCAGAAGAACTGCCGCTTGGCACTCTGGTACGTGACGGCCGCTTCTTTGGCCTCTGAATAAACGGTCAACTTCTGCAGGCCCTTGCGATCCATCTTGGCACAAAGCAATTGGAAGAGCGCAAACAGGTTTTGCTTGGAGACCCGGGACACATCCAGTTTTGGTCTAAGGAGAAGGGAGGAAAGGCAGAGGAAAAGAGAATATCAGTGGTACCTCACATTAGAACAAAGTCCGTGTTTTCTTGGGCCCTGACTCCTTTAACAGAGAATATATCCGGAAAAAATAAGGATTGATTTCTACACCACAAAAAGGAAGAGCAGTTCAACAGGTTTCAGCCAATGTTTTATCCAAAACTAACAATAAGCTCATATGAAATTAAACCACCGGTTTTGGTTACCTTGCCTTTGTGAAATTTTCCGAGACCACTTTACAGCTTCTTCCAAAATGCATCCAGAGATGACTTTTTCTTTTGTCATCATCTACTTTTCTTATGATTTTCACTTTGGTGGACACACTAATAGAACTATGCTTTGTTAACACACTGAAGGTAGCTCAGTGTATAAAATTACCTCCAGGCTATGTATATTAAGTTGTATACCAAACATAAATGAACTTCATGTTTAAACTTGGGTCCCATCTCCAAGATACCTTATTATGTACATATATGCGAATATTGTAAAATCTGGAACACATCTGGTCCCAAGCATTTTGGACAAGGCAAATTGAACCTGATTGATATTTATTATTTATTTTTCTCCTCCTTTTCATCCAAAATGGGGCTCAGTAAAAAAACAAAATACATATAACAAAACGCAGCTAAAAAAAGATGCTAGCCACAGATGCTGGCGAAACGTCAGAACATGACCACATAGCCCAAAAAACCCACAAAAAAACTATGGATGCCGGCCATGAAAGCCTTTGACCTTACACAGCTAAAAAACCATTACCGTAACAAACAAACAAAAAAGTGGGAAAATATCAAAAGACTACCCAATTAAAGCTGCAGTAATTTAGAACAGTTGACTAGGAGTATGACACCTGTATTGTTTTGTGATATTTTTAATGCTATTATCAGTTTTGTGGCTGGGTTAATTTGAGAAATAAAACCTTCGTTTGCACATCTAGAGACTCTGCCTCTTTTCACATCAATTTTAGTTGTTGCCTATTAAGTAAATCAATGGAAAGAGAGAGTGCACATTTAAGTAAAGTAATTGATTAATTAAGTAATCTAAGGCGCTTTACAGGGCACCCAAAAAGGGCAATCTGATGGCGCCCGTGTTTGCTGCGCAAGGGAGCCGCAGCGGACAAACCAAGCGGCTCCCCCGTGCAGCAAAAAGAACCCGCAACCGTGCCACAACGTGTGGACGCTAAGCGTCCGTCATGTCAAAATGGGCGTCGCCCATCTGTATAGGGCACCGCCATTTTTACGTCCCCAGTACGTACTAGGGGTGAGGCCCGATTGGACGCTGCGTCCTCGGCCAACCCCTAGTACATACTGGGGGAGGAGCAAAGGCCTGTCTGTAACGGGCCTAAGTAAAACAAGCTACCACCCCTCCATAAGATAAGGCTACTAAACCTAATTATTGCATTAATAATGGTTTATCATCATCATCATCATCCTTTCCTTCAAAACTGGGATTTAAGGTGGCTTCCAAACTAAAGTGAGGAAGAAACTGGCAGAACCACCTCTGAGGATTCCTTGCCTAAGAAAACCCTGGGAAATTTAGGGAGGGGGCCACACGTTGACAGGAGACTTGAAGACGTGCGTGCGTGCATGCGCACACACACACACACACTCTATAGAAAAACAAAAGCTTGGGTGGTGTAGTGGTTAGAGGAGTCCCCATTCAGCCAGGGAAACCCACTGGGTGACCTTAAGTCACACTCTCTCAGCCTCAGAAGGTGGCAAAGGCCAATCTCCTCTGAACAAATCTTGCCAAGGAAAGCCCATTATAGGGTTGTCATAGGGTCACTGTAAGTCAGAAACAACTGGGAAAGCCCACATTAACAAACACAGCTAAGAATTAGGGAAAAGATAAACATCAGAATTGAACTGAACTATTAGCAATATGAAAACAATTAAATAATAAAAACCAGCTAAAATCATACAATTAAAACAATACAGCACCCTCTTAAAAGTCCTTACTTTAACAGCCTTCAGTTCTATAAGTCAGTAAGGATAAAACTATCTTTGACTTCCAATGAAAGGATGGCAAGGAGGGGCCGATCCAGCCTCCTGAGGTATGGAGTTCCACAACCTAGGCACTATCAGCTTGGATTGAGAGAAGGAATTCTCTCCTAAGGATCTGGGCAGGCTGGCATGGGGAAAATACCTTGCCCCAAAGGAAGGTTGCCTCCACTCTGGCTCTCAATGGGCTGAAAGGTGAACCCCAACATATTTTTCTTACCCATCAACTTTGCCTTTCGTGCCATCCAGGACTTCAACATCAGTGTCGTCAGGCAGGGCCCAGTTGACACTCGATTCTTTTGTCTTACCCGTCTGCCTGGCAGAGTCATAGACGCTGACTCGACCAACCTGCATGGTCCCAGAAAGGGAAAAAACAGGAAGAACAAGAGTGATTGATAAGCAATTGATTGAAAAGAAGATGTGTAGAGCCTGGTTGGAGGGATTCCAGGAGTTACCAGCCCAAAGCAGAAATACTGGGACATACACATCCCTCTGTGTCCATCCGTAACACACTGGCACTAATCTGTGTCCTCAGGAGAAGGTAGAGATTGAATATTTAAGTTGGCCTTTCCTAAACCTTTGTCCTCCAGTTGTTTCAAACTTTTCACTTGCATCAAGTACAGCCAACGGGAATTCTGGGAGCTGAAGGAGGAAACACTTGCACTGGCATCCCCACTGGCATTTACACATGCACAAGTTGCCTGATGCAAAGCCGATGGGCATTTTTGGCTGATGTGTAACAGCCATATTTTGTCAAAAGTGACAAAAGTGAAGCCCTACCTGTGGTGCCAACTAAACATTAGAAATAGTACATTTCTGCACACCAGTTGCATGATCACACATGTAGCATCAGTCTACAATGCACACCAGTTGTTCAAAATCATAATTCTGTAACAAAGCGGTATAGTACCACTTAGGAACAAGTACATAAACATCAAGCTATGCAAGCACCAGATAATCCATGATGCAGGATTTCAGCCTTGGAGGGCAGGGTTGGGGAAAGGCTGGTGTAGGCAAATAATCTCAATAATGTGAAGCGAATAATGGGATAGGGAGAGCCAATGAGAAAGAGGTACCTCTGGGTGATTGACAAAATACGGCACAGGGAGTCCCGACTGGAATGTGTCGCCATCTCTGGACATGCGGCAGCAAATGGCACGCGTCAGGTGACCTTGACTGTATAAATAGCCTGGGAGGAAGGAAGGGAGGAAGACAAAAGAGAGAAGGAGAAGGGAAGAGAGTCATATAGGTGAGGGCATGGCAAAAGAATTTTTAAAAATTTGAGCTAGCTAATTTGCCTGGAAGAGAACATTGTTGTGATACTCCAGTGATGGCAAACCTATGGCACGTGTGCCAGAGGTGGCACTCAGAGCCCACTCTGTGGCACATGTGCTGTCGCCCCAGCACAGAGTTTGCTACTAGAAAGCTAGAGGGACATGGCACTTTGCAATAAATAAGTGGGTTTTGGGTTGCAGTTTGGGCACTCGGCCTCTAAAAGGTTCACAATCACTGTGATACCCTTTTACCCCTCTTGGCATGTCTGCCATGGTAGAACACTATCAGTAGCAGCTACTTCTGGGCAGGAGGGGGGGAGCTTTTGGAGACAGCCTACTCAAATCATAGAATCATAGAGTTGGAAGAGACCACAAGGACCATCCAGTCCAACCCTGTGCCATGCAGGAACTCACAATGAAAGCATCCTCGACAGACAGCCATCCAACCTCTGTTTAAAAACCTCCAAAGAAATTCTACCACACTCCAAGGGAGTGTGCTGCTCTGTTGAACAGCCCTTACTGTCAAGAAGTTCCTTCTAATGTTGAGGTGAAATCTCTTTTCCTGTAGCTTGCATCCACTGTTCCAGGTACTATTCTCTGGAGCAGCAAAAAACAAGCTTGCTGCCTTCTCAGTATGACCCTCCCCCCCTTTAAAATACTTAACAAGGCTATCATATCACCTTTTTAAAGCCTTAGCACTGATAATTCCATCTATCACAAATCATGTAGTGCTTTTAAAACCCATGAAAGAATTACAACTCTGTCTTTCCCATTAGCCCCAGATGATCCTTTACTGGCTTTAATGAGACAACCCAGAGCAGATTCATTTGTCCACCCACCTGGACAAACCTTATCCCCTGCCCAACCAACAACAGAGAAGGAGCTGCATACCAAGCGTGACAGAGCGGAGATAAACTGGCTGCAAGAAGTGGGAGAGGAGTGCCCCCTGCAGGCCCAGCACATTCCAGCGTAGAATCTTGTCACTACAGGACATCGTCCGGAGGCGCTCACCATGCTGTATCCCATCCCAGGTTGGCACAATGTCACTTGACTCCACCGGAATTGTGCCTTCCCCTGTCAAAAGGTAAAATTCCTCAGTCAGGAACGGATGTTGTATAGTCAGGATTATCCAGGAACCTGAGATTACAGAACCAAAAGCTGAGAGATGATGCTCTTGTGATGACATGGGGAGGGGCGTGTGAAGTTATAAGGGTGGCATTACAAAGAGGAGCCCTGTAGGATGACATGAAGTACTGATCACAGTTACGCAGTGTATGCCACTCACATAAAAAAGATGGAGAGTCCTTGCTCTGAGAACAGGAGAAGAAGAACCAGGCCCTAACCCTATTAGGAACTGCACGACTGGAGTGAAACAAACACATCTATCTGGTTCACTGTATTTCTGGTTTCCAACTGCTTCTGGATACAAGGATGAAGCCATTCTTCTGTTCAATCCTAGCACATGATGCCTTAAGGTATATTGCAAGGGTGGTCATTCCCCTCTGGGAATATGGGGGGGGGGGGGGCTGTCTCTCCCATCCACCTTAGCCAACGGGAAGGGAATACAGAAACTGCAATTCAAGTACATTGGGAGGGACACAGTTGACCATCCCGACAGATTTATTCTGTATGTGGAGGTTCTACTTCGCAATCATCTCAGCATAGTTTGACACACACACACCAAATCTGTAATAACCATTTGGTAAAGCCACCTCAGCTAGTGGCTAGCCAGGCCTCACCACAGTTTGTGGCAATGTGTGCTACTAACCCAACCCATGGGTGGGAAAACTGTGGATCATGCATTCCTCAAAGCATGATCCATGAAGCCTCCACATCCCTGTATTTTATTTAAAAAACAATCATGCTGATTTTAGGGTAATCCATCCTTGAAAACTGGCCATAAACCCCCCAAATCAGCAGCAAATGTGGTGGTCTATGTCCCCTTGAAAACTCCCTAAGGCAATGAACAAAAACCAGCTGAAAAATCAGCCACTGAAAGTGGCATTATGTAATTTTTAGCATGTTGAAAGCATATGGCATAGCCTGTCAGAAGGGGATTTGGGGGCAGGTGGCCCCTGATCCCTAAGCAGTAAATCACAAATGTTAATTACATATCCTCTGAGAGACAAGAGAACAGATTTCCTACTCCATACTCTGGCTGCGAAAAAGGCTCTGATAGGACTCAGCCTTCCAGGCACATACCGTTTTCCACCTTGGTGCGCAGCTTGCCCTGTTTGGGGTTCTCAAAGAGTGGCTGGTGCTGAACCGCACCATCTGTGTTGACCTGGTCACTGCAGGATTTGTCAAAGAGGGCACCATCCCCGCAAGGTGCCGTGCTGGGGGAAGAGAAGGAAAGAGAGAGCACACCAAATTTAAGAGCTTTTTCTTAATGTGTAAATGTGTCTGTGCGTGTGCTTGCGCAGTGGACTTTTTTTTATAGCAGATGACCCTGAAACAGCACAAAGAGAATAAAATGCAAAATTTAAAAGCCACAGTACCACAAGAAGGAGGGACATTAGGATCTTTAATGACTGTAAAAACTAAAACTGTGGAACAGACTGCTTTGGAGGGGTTGTGGCCTCTTTGTAGGTCTTTAAGCAGAAGTTGGGTGGGCATTTTTCAGGGGTGCTTCAGTAGTGTATTTCTGCAAGGCAGTGGGTTCAACTAGATGGCCTTTGCAGTTTTTGATTCTATGATAGAATTAACTCACCTTCTGCTATGAACCCTTCAGGAATTGCAAACACACACAAAAAATACATCAACCAAGGACAATGTGCCCTCAGCTTTCATGGCTACCTGGAGATAACGTGGCCTGTAAAATCAAGCTGAAAGATTCCAGTTTTAGGAAGAATGATATAAACTGTGCCAAGCCGGGCAAAGAGGAAGCCATACCTTTTAATCTGCATTTCTGTTTTGTGATACTGGTCATACTGATCCTGTTTTGTTCAGAGAGGGAGGGTAGAAAGAAGTTTTTAGAGCACTAGATTCTAGCCTCTCAGACCCAAACAAAGACTAGTGAAAATCTCATTTGGCGACTCCTCTGCCTTCCAAGGTTGTTACTAGGCACTGGCCAAAGCCTTTCCAGATATAAGTTTCAAATCTAATAAACGACAGAAACTTGATTTTAATAAAATAACATGAAAGTCAAGCTTCTAAGGAAGCTGACACCTGCAGCCAAATACTTGGATGATGAAGATGGTGGGCTTTTCCCATCTGGAAGTAGTCTGCCATCACAAATGGACATCCCATTCAGCTGCTATTACGGTCAAGAACACACAGCTTTGGACTCTAGAAAATTGTGGCATCCTCTAATGTAAGCACTGTGGAGATGTTCAGTGCTGATAACATCTACATTAAATGTAGGTGTTTAGGCCTTGCCTAAACACCTACATTAAAGTATCAATTCCAGTTAACTTAGCCATGTATTTCTATATAAAGTTAATATATTGTTCACATTCATAAATTACATGATGCATGTAAATCTGTTTTTAGGAAGTGCCTATGCTTCAACCCCCCCCCCTTGCATTGTGTTCAGTCTACATAAAAGGAACTAGGGACCTCCCTTAATAATCAGGGATATCTGCCAGCCCTACAAGGGGCAAGCTTTTCAGCCCTAAAGTAAGGGATATCCCTTATAAGATGAGAAAGATGTCAACCCTAATCACAACTCCCATATTCCCTTCCCACTGGCTGGGTTGGCTGGGGCTTTGAGAAGTTCAAATCTAAAGCATTTCACAAGCCAATCAGCTTCCTACACTCCACCTTTGCTGCTTCTCCCATTTTAAGTTTTACATATTCTTCCCCCTCTTACTAAGCATAGTTGCAAAATACAGACAGGTCACTGTCTTCAGGCCAAATGGCAGAAGGCGCATACCTGATATACAAGTGAAAGGTGATATCATCCTTGATCTTCAGTTTGCCATCTTCCAATGCCTCAAAAATGCTATCATCCGGGGCAGCAGGGTTATACTTCATAAGTTCATTGTACAGGAACCTGGAACAGAATTTCAGAACATGAAGTCATCTCTATAGAAATCCTCCTCACGTAAACACATGTGGCAGCAGGGTAGATTGCTTTAAATCAGTGAGGGGCAGCCCACAGCCCTTTCATACTCCATCTGCCAGGTGATACTGACTGGAATTTTGGACCATCAGTGATGCAGGTTCTATCCATGATTCTAAGAATCATGACATTCTTGCAAGCGAGCTGGTAAAATGTGGGCTAGACAAAGTAACTGTTTGGATTTGTAATTGGTTGACTGGCCGAACTCAAAGGGTGCTCAACAATGGCTCCTTTTCATCCTGGAGAGAAGTGATCAGTGGGATCTCAGAGGGTTCTATCCTGGGCCCAGTGCTATTCAACATCTTTAACACTGAATTGGATTACAAAATAGGGGGCATAACTTATCAAATTTGCAGATGACACCAAATTAAGAGTAGCTAATAACCCAGAGGACAGGATCAAAATTCAAAATGACCTGAATAGACTAGATAGTTGGGCCAAAGCTAACAAAATGAAATTCAACATGGAGAATTGTAAAGTACTGCACTTAGGGAGGAAAAAGGAAATACACAGATATAGGATGGGCGACACCTGGCTGAATGAAACTTATACGTGTGAAAGAGATCTAGGAGTCCAAGTAGACCACAAGTTGAACATGAATTAACAGTGAGATGCAGCAGCTAAAAAGACCAATGCAGTTTTAGACTACATCAATAGAAGTATAGTGTTTAGATCAAGGGAAGGAATAGTGCCACTCTATTCTGCTTTGGTCAGGCCCCGCCTGGAATACTGTCTCCAGTTCTGGGCACCACAATTCAGCTTAGGGAATTGGGGATGTTTAGCCTGGAAAAGAGGTGATATGATGGTGGTGCAGTGGTTAAATGCCTATACTGCAGCCAATCACTCACAAACCATAAGGTTGCAAGTTCAATACCAGCCCAAGGGCTCAAACTCGACTCAGGCTTGCATCCTTCCAAGGTCGCTAAAATGAGTACCCAGATTGTTGGGGGCAATTAGCTTACACTTCACAAACCGCTTAGGGAGTGACGTGCACTGATAAGTGGTATAGAAATGTACTTGTTATTGCTATATGATAGCCCTGTTTAAATATTTGAAGGAATGTCATATTGAGGAGGGAGCAAGCTTGTTTTCTGTTGCACCAGAGAACACGATCCCGAACAACGGAAGCAAGCTCGAGGAAAAGAGATTCCACTTCAACATTAGGAGGAACTTCCTGACAGTAAGAGCTGTTTGATAGTGGAACACACTTCCATGGAGAGTGGAGGAGTCTCCCTCCTTGGAGGTCTTTAAACCGAGGCTGGATGGCCATCTGTCAGGGATGCTTTGATTGAGAGTTCCTGCGTAGCAGAAGGGGGTTGGACTAGATGGCCCTTGGGGTCTCTTCCAACTCTAGGATTCTATGAGTCTATGAATCAGTGAGGCAATATCGAAAAATGCTGCATATTCTAAGAAGTGTTGCCTTTTGCAACTGTGCTCTTGTGAGTCTATCGATGATGATTTCATTCAGATGTTTTGTCAGTCTATTAGCAACTGTTTCTAAAACAAGATTATGATGACAATGATAACAACAAGGAATTGCTGATGGATAATAATCCAGCAGTGGTGATGTTTTTTTTCTTATTTTATTTGACCCTTACTATGTAAAGCGCTGTGCAAACTTTACAGCACAAATGCAAAAAGTGACATAAATTCACAGGTGCCCAGGAAGAGGAAGAAGAACGGGAAAAGAGCTACTACTTTGTACATTCTCAAGTAGTTCTTACAAGCTCACCTTGGAAAATAGAAGCAAATTCTGGTGTTTCCTCCCACTAGGCGATGCTACAAATGGTTTTACCTCCAAGTTGTAAAATGTGGTGTTACTCACTCACTGCTCCCCACCTCACCTTATGAAGCCCCTTCTAGAAATGATCTCTGCATGACAATCGTTGACTGTTTCCCCTTTCAGACTCAGCTCTTCTCCTTTGACGCAGCGGTTCCCTGCAGGAACAAAGAGAAAATAACAGGTTGGGAGAAAGATTGTATAGGAGATCCCATGAGGCAGCTAATATGGATGATAAAGGGCCGTGGAATAGCTTGTGCCACAAGATAAAGGATTGCTAAATAAATTGCTGGGGCACTGGACAAGAAAAGCAACAACATGGATCAAGGAAGTCAAAGATTCCTCAGAAGTGGCTGGTTAAAAGACATCCAAGCCCCCTGAATTTGAAGTTGAAGGCAGAACCTGAAGAAACAATTCTTTGGATTACAAGAATCTCCCTGCCATTCTGGGAGCATCTAAGAATTCTAGTACTGTATTAAAAAAAAAAACTTTCCACATGCTGAAGTCAAAGGTTACTGCAATGTTGTCTGTGGTGAATGGGTGGCTCTATACACTTGGGAGCCCTACAGATGCAAAAGCAGCTATTGGAGATGTTGAGGCCCACAAAGGAAGAGGCCACATCCCCTGAAGAACTGGCTTGCTTAATTACATTGTGGGGTACTTAAAGTTATATTTCATTTCTATTCGCTGAATGAAGTCCTTTCTCCAACCTTCTCCTTTGTTGCTGTTGTGTGCCTTCAAAGTCCTTTCCGACATACGAAGACTCTTAGGATGAACCTGTCCTGGTGTTTTCTTGGCAAGTTTTGCTCAGGTGTTTGCTATTGCCATCCTTTGAGGCTGAGAGTGTGTGACTTGCCCAGGATCACCCAATGGGTTTACATGGATGAGCCAGGATTCAAATCCCGGTCACAAGTCCAAGGTTCAAACCACTACATCATGCTGGCTCCTACCCTCCCCTGGCACAAAACTACTCCTAAATACATTTTTCTGCTCTCCGAAACCATCCTTTTTCTTTCCTCACTACTCCTCAGTCTTGGTGGCATCTGTAATCGGCCTCTATTTACAGGACAGTTTCCGTGGGGGAGAGAGGGAAGAGAGAGTCCCAGCATGTAGGGGCAAAACAGGGGAGCTTTCCTGCTGCTTCACTAATCCCAATGTTTGGCTTCTGTGAAGAGGGGATCTCAGCTGCTACCACTCATTTCCCAACATCAGCCTTCGTCTCCCACAGGCAACTGGGCCCCTCATGTGTCTTCTCATGGACGATATATAGGGTTCAGAACAATCTGCAGTTTCAAGCATCCACAAGGGCTCTTGAAATGTTTCCACCGCAGATAACAGGGTCTCAACTGTTCATGAAAATGCCTGGCACATTGGGGGGGGGGGGGGGGACAGGACTGCTCACCCCTTACATCAGAGAGCACGCTATTAGAATCATAGAATCATGAAGTTGGAAGAGACCACAAGGATGATCATGTCCAAACCCCTGCCATGCAGGAACATACAATCAAAGCACCCCAACAAATAGCCATCTAGCCTCTGTTTAAAAACCTTCAAAGGAGGAGACTCCACCACACTCTGGGGCAGTGTCTTCCACTGTCCAACAGCTCCCTCGGAGTGTGGTGGAGTCTCCTTCTTTGGAGGTCTTTAAGCAGAGGCTGGATGGTCATCTGTCAGTGATGCTTTGATTGTTAGTTGCTGCATGGTAGGGGGTTGGACTGGATGGCCCTTGGGGGGGTCCCTTCCAACTCTATGATTCTATGAAATTCTTCCTAATGTTAAGGTGGAATCTCTTTTCCTGTAGTTTAAATCCACTGCTCCAGGTCCTATTCTCTGGAGCAGCAGCACTGTAGCATTTGATTCCTTAACGTGGTTCTCCAGATATTGCTGATCTTCTGCTCACCAAACACTCCATCCAGCATATCGAATGGTCAGGGATGCTGGGAGCTGTAGTCTAATCACATCTGGGAAGCCAAGATCTGAAACCACTGGCCTAAATGGGAAATGTATGAGCCTTTGTCAGATGAACTATGGAAAACTAACCTAACTTGTGATTCCAACAATTACAAATCTTACCCTACAATATGGGGTCAAATCCCAAACTGAAACGGCTTACCTGTCCCAATGCTCACCACAACTCCAAGGCCCTCCTGCCCTCGCCGCATGATGATGGCAGCCAGGATCTTGCGCCCAAGCAAACTGTGTTGGATGCGAGCGGTGAGCGTGTTGAACCGCTGGTGGCTGAGCATTGCTATCTGGTCATGAAGGGTACTTCCACTCACGGGGAGCTACAGCAAGAGGACAGAGAAAAGACCACAAATGCCTCATTTAGCTTCACAAATGAATTAAAAAAAAAAAAAAAACCAAACAAATGCAAGGATGGGACACCCATTTAAAACAAGAATGAAAAAGTTGGATCCTCCACCAGAAGCTCACTTAGGACTAACAAAATAGACTACAGTATAAACAGAAAGAACGAAAAACTGAAGCTGGGATCAGCCAGTGACTGTCACTGTTCTGAATTTGAGGTCTTCCAATAAGGCCCAGACACTTACGGAGTTCATGAGATGAGCTGAACAACCATAGACAACCCTCTGTACTTTTAACTTTATGATATATACTCGTGACTGTTGCAATTTCCACAGGAGCACAAATGTGGTATTAGTAGCTGGATTTAAGTTCTTATCAAACTCTCTTATTTTTTTTTAAGTGCAGGCACATTCTAAGCCCCTATACTGAAACCAAAGTATGGCTGAAAAAGGCCATGGGTATATCAAAAGATTTACTTATCACACCTCCTGCCCCAAAAAGAGAATTTCTCCACCAATTAAAAAGCAATCTGAAGTTATCTGCCAATTAAGAGACTCCCTAAAAATAAGTAACTTGTGGTACCTTCCTGGCACTGGACTGTTAAATACCATCAGCCAGTACAGTCAAGAGTGGAAGACAGTGGGATCTGCAATTCAGCCACATCTAAAGGCTGCAACAGTTCACTCATATTTTAAAAGAAGGTTTTGCTTTGCCATTTTTAATAAAACTGCCTCCCAAGTTAAAAAACGACACCTGTGCTGTTTTGTGACCCAGGGTTTACATCACAGCAATTTAGTCAAGTGGATCAAGGAAGCAGCATGAAGGTCTTGCAAAAAGAATGGCACCTGCTGTTGCTGAAGAGGAAGCAGCTCAGTAAGGCAATGTGAGGACAAGTGACTCAAGCCTACCTCAGTGATCGTCAAGGCTTCGGTGTGTTCGGCCTTCTCGTTCTCTCCGATCAGAACCCGGAGCGCCGCATCAGCTGCCTCCTGCTTGCCCTGTTTTTTGCTGTGCGCAGTGACGGCGGGGAACCAGCGTCCTCCCACTTTGGCTTGGAAGACAAACCTTGTCAAAAGAAGAAAATAACCAAATTACAAAATGTAGTGATATCTTTATTTTGTTGCTGTTTTGTGCCTTCAACTTGTTTCTGGCTTAGCTTTTCTTTGCAAAATTTGTTCAGAGGAGGCTTGCCGTTGCCTTCCCCTGAGGCTGAAAGCATGCGATTCGCCCAAGGAGTCTCAAAGGACATTGAGAAACTAGAGCGTGTCCAAAGGAGGGTGACAAAAATGGTGAAGGGTCTGGAAATCATGCCCTATGAGGAAAGACTCAGGGAGCTAGGGATGTTTAGCCCGGAGAAGAGAAGGTTAAGAGGTGATATGATAGCCCTGTTTAAATATTTGAAGGGATGGCTTATTGATGAGGGAGCAAGCTTGTTTCCCTGTTGGCTGTCCCTAAGTGTACCCGGTCTCTTTTCTGAGAGCAGAAGGCCTGTTATAGACTACCAAAATAAAGCTGCTTTGGGTCTCTTTGGAGGTATGCTGTTTAAATGATGCATGCATCCTAAGAATCCGGAAGCTGCACCAAAGCTGCACTCCAGTGCTTAGGAATGCAGTGTGGCTTTGGCGCGACTTAGGACCCATGGATCATTTAAATAGCATACCTCCAAAGAGACCCAAAGCAGCTTTATTTTGGCAGTCTGTAACAGGCCGAAATAGGCCAAACTACTCTTCAAGCTGGTTCACATACTGCTCTTGCCTTCTACTGGCTAAAGTTGTTATCTATGAGTGTTTCCAGGCTCCCCAAAAGTGTTTTTTAGAACAAATATTTGTTAACTCTCCTAGCTCCTGGGTATCTATAATTAGAACAATATTGCAGAGCTATGAGATTAATGTGGACTCACTTCCAAATTATGCCATCCGTAGAGTCAAGCAACTGATTAAAGAGAAAAATTATCTTGCTTCCAAATGGGCCAATCTTCAGTCACTCTCGAACTCTTCTTTTTCTTTTTGGTACTCATTGTACAAGACATCATTTGGGTTAGAGCATTACTTTATTAATCTTACTCTGGCCCCTGCTAGGAAAGCATTTACAGCTCTAAGGTACCAATGTATGCCTTCTGCCTATTTGATGGGCAGATATAATAACACTCCTGTCCATTTAAGATTATTTATCTGCAAAACCGGGGAAGTGGAAAATATCGAACATTACCTTTTACACTGTCCTCTGTATATATCTCCTACCTAGACAAAGGTTTCTTGAATGTATTTTACATTCCCTTTCCGATAGATCTTGCTTTCAGCAGATTTGTGTCCTTTTGGCCAGCAACAATGTATTTGTTACTTCTATGGTAGCAAGATTAGAATCCGTTTTCTCGATCGGAATGACAGCTAGAATCATTCTAGTTTTATGTTTCTATTATTTTATCATTTATGATGTATTATTTTTTGTTGTTGATGGGTCTCTCTTACTAATTTTATCATGTTGTTTTATTTGTGGTTTTTGTGCCTTGATTTTTTTCATACTGTTTTTGTATTTACTGTTTTGACCTATTTTATATTGTGACGGCTTTTAGCTTTTAACAATAAACTTCTATTCTATTCTTAATAAATAGACTATAATGCTCGGAAAGGTAGAAGGCAATAGAAAGGGCAGAAGACTGCATGGCAGTCCATCCAGTCAGAGAGGTCATAGACTTGAACCAGCAAGACCTGAGTAGAGAGGCTGAGAAAAGGGGGATTTGTGGTCTCTTCCAACTCTATGATTCTGAGATATGCAAGAACAATGAAATGCACAAACACAATGGGTGACACTTGGCCTGAAAGCAGTATATATGTGAAACGGAACTAGATCACAAGCAGAATATGAATGAACAATGTGATGCAGCAGACAAAAATGCCAATGCAGCAGGAATACAATGTCCAGATCAAGGGAAGCAATAAAACCACTCTATTCTATTTTGGTCCAATCTCACCTGGAATATTGTTTTCAATGCTAGGCATTATAGTTCAAGAATAATATTGACAAGCTGGAACATGTCCAGAACCGAGTGTTCAAGATCATTACAGACTCTATGAGGTTTAGGAAGCTAGGTAAGTTTAGCTTAAAGAAGACTGAGAAGTGATATGATAGTGCTCTTTAAATATGTAAAGAGATGTCATGTAGAAGATGGAGCAAACTTGTTTTCTCTTGCTCCAGGGAACAGAATATAAACTAATGGATTTAAATTACAAGAGAAGAGATCCTGCCTAAGCATTAGAATGAACTACTGGAAACTAAGAGTTGTTAAACAGCAGAATAGGCTGCCTCAGAGAGTGCAAGTCTCTCCTTCTTTGGAGGCCTGCAAACAGAGCCTGGATGGCTATCTCTTCAGAGGGTTTAGTTGTATATTTCTGCGGGTCACGGAACTGGATTAGATGGCCCTGGCAGTCCCTCTTCCAACTTTATGATTTCAGGATTCTATAAGAACCCAACACCATCTTTTGCAATCACATCTTTTTCAACACTGACGAGTTTCCCCAAGCTCTTTAAAAATAAAAATACTGGGCAATCACATCCTGTTCCCCATGACACAAAGCTAACAAAATGAATTTCAACATGGAGAAATGTAAGATACTGCACTTAGGGAGGAAAAGCAGCAGAAAACAAGCTTGCTCCATCCTTGATATAACATCCATGCAAATATTTAAACATGGCTATCATGTCGCCTCTTAACCTTCTCTTCTCCAGGCTAAACATACCCAGCTCTCTAAGCTGCTTCTCGCAGGACAGAATTTCCAGATCTTTTACCATTTTGGATTCTGATCCTGTTACCCTTCGTAATTTGGTGTCATCTGTAAATGTGATAAGCAAGGCCCTCTATTCTATCATCCAAGTCATTGATAAAGATGTTGAACAGCACTGGGCTAAAGACAGAACCCTGTGGCACCACACTAGTTACATCTCTCCAGAATAAAGAGGAGTCACTGGTGAGCACCATTTGGGTTCAGCTGATCAACCAATTACAAATCCACCTAACAGCTGCAATGTCTAGCCCACATTTTATTAGCCATTTTGCAAGAATATCATGGGAGTCCTTGTCAAAGGCCTTAATAAAACCAAAGTATGCTACATTCACAGCATTTCTGTCAAAAGAAGGAAGAACATGACGTTTACTCACTTTGGGTCATGGGGTGGGCCTGTCTGTTCAATCAGCTTGAATTCTGCAGCAAAGCCATTGGCCCGGGCATATTCCAGTAGGCCACTGACAGGGTTGGAGTTCAAATACTTGATCAACTCGCCAACACCCTTTGCACTGGCTGTCTTGGTCTCCTCCAGATTCGTAACCTGGCTGCCAGACACTTCTAATGGTTGGTCATCCTGGTCCTCTGTCTAAAGGCAAGCAAATAAGCATGAGAGGAAGAGAGTGATTAAGAGAGTGGGATGAAGCCCAGAGGAGGAGGGATTCCTGTATACCTGCTCTAGTAAGCCGCTTGTGTCCTCACTGAGGCCTTTCATGGCAGCCTCAGCAGCCATCTGTTTTGCTCCCTTCTTGCTGTTGGACACCACAGCAGGGAAAACACGATCACCCACCTTCACACAATATTTGAACCTGAATAGACAAAACAGAAAACACATCCAGTTCATTTGCCACTGCTGCTGTTACCTTATTATTACAAACCAATTGTTACTGCACCAGATGTATCCCTCCTAGCTGGGCAACTATGGAAGACTAGCAATAGCATTTTACACTTCTGTACTGCTTCATAGTGAACTAAGCACGCTCTAAGCAGTTTATAATGTGTAAGCCAGCTGCCTCCAACAAGCTCAGTACTCATTTTACCAACCTACAAAAAGATGGAAAGCTGAGTCAACCTGGAGCCCTGCAGGATCGAACTCACAACATTGTGGCTGCAGGACTGGCATTTTTTGAAATAATAATAATAATAATTGTTGTTGTTATTATTATTATTATTATTATTATTATTTTATAGACTTACATAGTCAAATTAACAAGTTTGGTATCATAAATCAACATGAATAAAAAGCTAAGTAGATATGCCAAAATTTATCAATAGACTCTTTCCTATATTCCTTAAATATATAATTTATATCCTATATATAAAAACAAAAACACAATTAAACAGTTCAAAACAAAAAACAACATTATTAGCAAACATAGATAATAAAACGTGTACACATAAAATATATGAACATATATTAAAAAACAAAAAACTTCCTTTCTTTTCTGGTCCCTTCTTATACTTATTAGTTATTGATTTTATATACCTCATCTATTCGCATATGTTCCATTGTCCAATCTATTGTGTTTCTGTATCTACATTGTGTATCTGTCTTTGTAAATCAATTTCTTAATGACATATGCATCTATAATGGTTCTCTATTTATCTTGAATACTTAATCCTTGAATTCACTTTGGTTTTGAAATTACAATTCAATCTGTCTATTTTTGGCTTTAACTGTCATCAATACATCTAGTTATAGTCCTATTTCACAAAGATCTCAAATATGTTAAGTGTTTTTTCCCATTCTCTTTTGAACTTTTAACTGGTTTATTCCTCAGTAGCTGAGTGAGTTTATTATTTACTGAATAGTCCTGTAATTTTGCAAACCCGTCTGTTAAATCTGGGATATTTTCTTGTTTCCAGAATTTGGCATATGTAACTCTTCTGCTGTGAACATGTAGAATAGCATTTTACCATATATTTTTTTTCAAATTGTCATTAACCATCCCTAATAGGAAGAGCTCTGGTTTGATTTCCAGCTTTATTTGTAAGATTTCCATAATCATAGAATTGTAGAGTTGGAAGAGACCGCAAGGGCCATCTAGTCCAACCCCCTGCCATGCAGGAAATTCCAATGAAGGCATCCCCGACAGATGGCTATCCAGCCTCTGCTTAAAGACCTCCAAAGGAGACTCCACTACACTCCGAGGAAGGTGTGTGTTCCACTGTTGAACAGTCCTTACTGTCAGGAAGTTCCTCCTTGTGTTGAGGTGGCATCTTTTTCCCTGCAGCTTGCATCCATTGCTCTGGGTCCTGTTCTCTGGAGCAGCAGAAAACAAGCTTGCTCCCTCTTCAATATGACATCCCTTCAAGTATTTAAACAGGGCTATCATATCACCTCTTAAACTTCTTTTCTCCAGGCTAAATATCCCCAGCTCCCTAAGTTGTTCCTCACAGGGCATGGTTTCCAGACCCTTCACCATTTTAGTCTCCCTCCTTTGGACACGTTCCAGTTTCTCAATGTCCTTTTTGAACTGTGGTGCCCAGAACTGGACCCAATATTCCTGGTGGGGCCTGAGCAAAGCATAATATAGTGGCACTATTACTTCACCTGATCTAGACACTTTACTTTTATTGATGCAGCCTAAAATTGCATTGGCCTTTTTAGCTGCTGCATCACACTGTTGACTTATGTTCAACTTGTGGTCTACTTGGACTCCTAGATCCCTTTCACACGTAGTCTCGTTCAGCCAGGTGTCTCCCATCGTATATCTGTGCATTTCATTTTTCTGCCCTAAGTGCAGTACTTTACATTTCTCCCTGTTGAATTTCATTTTGTTAGTTTTTTCCAGCTTTCTATTCTATTCAGGTCATTTTGAATTTTGATCCTGTCCTCTGGAGTATTAGCTATTCCTCCTAATTTGGTATCATCTGCATATTTGATGAGTGTGCCACCAATTCTGTCATCCAAATCATTGATAAAGATGTTGAACAGCACTGGCCCCAGGACCGGCATTTAACCACTGCACTACCAGGACTACAGGTTATCTCAGCTCCCTCTAGGGGATTTTGGAGGCCACACCTTCCCTGCATCCCGATCACTCCCTTTTGTGCCCCCAAATACCCTCTAAGGGTGAGGGGTGCATTTTCAGCGTGTTTTTGGAGCCCCTGGGCCATATTATTATTGGTATGCCCAAGTGAGATCATGTTTAACAATAGGAAGTAACCCAGAATCACTTCCTGTTATTAAAAAGGCCTCTCTTAGCCCTAAGATAGGGGGAAGAACGGCAGCAAAAAACAGTGAAAGCATTACCTAGAGTGGTGCTTTGCAAATTGGTGGTCCCTGGATTGATGCTGGTCCCAAGCCTGTGGCTGCTGGTCCCTGGCAAATTTCCAGCAAAAGACACTGTTGTACCCAGTTGGCACCCATTTAGTGCCAGCCCCTGGAACATCAGACAGTCGGAACCACTGCCTTAGAGGGCATTTCAATAAAATAACCCCACCCCAATATTTTGATTGGGGGATGGGACATGCCTAACAAGTTGATTTAGACCCCATGATCCTTAGTGTCTTTTGTGCTTGATATGATCTTCAGGCCCATTCTGTCCCCAAACTATGAAGAATGTGTGAAAACACCACACTCCCTGGAAATCCTTCCAACCCCCCAATAGCTCCAATTTGTTCTGCAGCCTCTCTCAAAATGGCAACTGCAAATGGCAAGATGTCATTTCTTGCTGCCATTTGAGAGGGACCACAGAGGAAAATGAGAGATATTTGGGACTGCTCTGAGTCTATCTGGGTGGAGTGGCTGTAGCCTGTGTGAAGGATCTGGGAGTACAATTGGTCCTCACAGTTGCTGACCTATTCTAGAACCTTTGCCCAAGTCCTACACATACACACATAAACAGAGCACTCCCCCCAAAGAACTAACAAAGCACCTCAGCTCGCAACAAAAGAAAAGTATCACATCTCTCCTTAAGCCAAGTCCTACTTGGGATCATGGGGAGGCCCATCCTGAGAAAGCAGCTGGAATTCACAAACGCTCCCCGACTTCTGTGCGTATTCCATCAGAGCGCTGACAGGGTTCTTCCCAGAGATGCTGAGTTGTGGCGTTGTGGATGAAGGTTCTGGCTCAGTATGTTCAGACTGGGTTGGTGTGGGATGAAGAGAGAAAAGGAGAAGTCAAGGGCCAAACATCCATGGCAGTTACAGATTCCCCCCCTACAACCCAGCTCCAGGCACTGCTTTAGGGATGGAACAAAGAGGAAGAGCATTCTGCAGTGCCACCTTGGTGTGTCTGACAGACTTGCCATCTCCTTAATACAGTGGGCCCTTTGCATATGCAGGGGTCTGTTCTGGACCCCTCCCCGCGTACGGCAAAAAATGCAGGACCTCAAATCCTGTTGATTTCTATGGCTGTGCACTCTTGCGTGCAGCATGGTGTGTGCATCATTTTAAGTCCCTGGCCTTGCCATGCACAGAAGATTGTCTGCATATGGCAAACCCACGTACGGAGCGGGTGGGCTGTACTTGCCAAACCAATGGGGCAACTGGAGGGGGGGGAGAGAAAGAAAGAAAGAAAGAAAGAAAGAAAGAAAGAAAGACAGACAGACAGACAGACAACCATGCCCCTCTCATAGAATCATATAGTTGGAAGAGACCACAAGGGCCATCCAGTTCAACCCCCTGCCATGCTAAATTTTCTTGATTCCCACTTTCACCTTGGAGGATTTTCTTTTTTACACCTAACTGTGTTTGAGGTCTCCTGCCCCCAGGTAATCTGTTCCATCAACTGACTGGCATGGTGTTGTGTGTGTTGTAGAGGATTTTTTTGGGGGGAGGGGGTTATCAAGTGTACTTTTCTCTCCATGAAGGCTTAGCCAGGACCTTCCTTGAGTTGCATCTGCACATCAGAAGGCCTCTCACACATTCTGAGCTGTCGTGTCTTCAAAGTTAGCTCACAAGCACTTCTCAATGGAAGGATGCCCACTAAACAAAGAAGTTGCCTTAGATCAGGTCAGATGTGTTATATCCATTTACACTATGAGTACACAACTGTGGGAGGCTAAGGACCTGCATTAGCTCCCCAGGAAACCTTGGAGGGGCACAAATACCACTACAGACTCTATCTCCCATTCTTTTTTCTCACAAATACAAGTAATCAAGATAAACTGTAATGTGTCACCTATGGCCATAGACTCACACCCATCTTTTAGTGAAATAACATGTTCAACTAGTGTACTGAATTAGCTTTTTCTCAACTTGAAATGGAACGGATAAGTAGTGCAGAGAGTGAGTGAGTTAAGTGGAAAGTACTACAATTACACCTTAGCCAAAAAAGGAGACAAAACATTAAACTGTTAATACAAGGCTTATCAAGATAAGTGATCTTAAAAATCTGTGTTCTTTCAGTTGTGCTCACTTTTGTTAAATATAAGGGAAGGATATACTATCCTCTTATTACAATTTTGCAATAAAATTATGTTCATATAAAGCTTTCAAAGTTTTTGAAAATAATATTTAAATGAATATGCTAAATAAGAAAATATTATTTAGAGAACAGAATTATTTTCCAGAAAAGTTTCTACTTTTCCTGGCAAATCCACATTACTAGTAGTGGGTAAGAAATGAACCTGGGTCCTTCTGAACACAAGGTAGAAGTCTCCCACTGGTCTATGGACCATAAGCTTCCTTTGAAGGAGAGGATCTTTGGTCTTCCAGATGTTTTGAATTTTAACTCCATTCATCTCTGATTAGTGGCCAGGCTGGCTGGAGCTTCTAGGAGCTGAATTGGAAGCATTTGGAGGGACAAAGTATGAGACCCACTGCACTGAAGCACAACTCCCCCCCCCCTCCAAAAAACCCCACATTTGTTGGCAAGTCAGCTGATGGGAACTGTGGTGGGTGGAAAAACTGAATCTGGCTAGTCAGTGTTATTCTTAAGGTTGTGGACCAGAAGGATGAAGTGTAATTGTTAAATGCAGATGAACATGCAGGTCTTCAAAGTGCTGAGCAACAGAAAGAGTCCTTCGAAAGCAGACAGTGTTATAGCTGATACTCAAGTGAACTCCCTTCCTTCCAACCCTCTTCATGGGGCCCCATCTCACCAATTCTGTCTCACTGGGAGAACTGTCCTCGTAGAGGGTTTTTTCTGGCTCTACACCATCTTCACCTTCATGCTCAACTTCATAGAACAGGATCTTCATGGCATTGGCAGCTGCCTCCTGCTTGGCCAACTTTTTGCTGCCCGCTTCTGCTGGAGGGAACCGACGGCCATCAATCACAGCCTGGAACTTAAATCTTGAGAGGCAGGATGTACAAATGGGCAAAAGAAAAAAGAAAGCATAAGTGCACAGGTTAAATATATGTTATTGTTTAGAAAGCTGGCGCCTGCTGCTCAGAACATTTCAAGCTGAACTTTCCTCTCATGGAAATCAAAGCAATACACAAGATTCTCTCTGTTCTCTATTATCATAGAATCATAGGCTCCTTACAGACGGGCCTAAGCAGCGCCGTCGTTGCGCCAGGAATACGCGCGAGGGGCGGCGCTTCCGGACGTGCCTTGCCCCTCGCGCGTATTCCGTACGGCAAAATGGCGGCGCCCTATAGAGACGGGCGCGGCCATCTTGACGTAACAGACGCGCAGTGTCCGGATGTCTAAACCCGGAAGAGCCGTCGTGAGTGCGCGCTTTGGCACTTGCGGCGGCTCTTCCAGGTTGCCGGAAGGAGTGCGATTTCTGCACTCCTTTTTTGCAGCGCGGAGGAGTCGCGCAGTTTGGCTGCTGCGGCTCCTCCGCGCTGCAACCGGCAGTGGCCCAAGACCGCCCCTTTTGGGCGGTCTGTAACGGGACATAGAGTTGGAAGAGATCATAAGGGCCATCCAGTCCAACCCCCTGCCATGCAGGAAATCTCAATCAAAGCATCCCCGACAGATGGCCATCCAGCCTCTGTTTAAAGACCTCCAAGGAAGGAGACTCCACTACACTTTGAGGGAGTGCGATCCACTGTCGAACAGCCCTTACTGTCAGGAAGTTCCTCCTAATGTTGAGGTGGAATCTCTTTTCCTGCAGCTTGCATCCATTGCTCCGGGTCCTATTCTCTGAAGCAGCAGAAAACAAGCTTGCTCCCTCCTCAATATGACATCCCTTCAAATATTTAAACAGGGCTATCCTCACAACAACTCTCCAAGGTAGGATAGGGTGAGAAGTTGCAATGAGGCCCAAGGTCAAATAGTATGCTCCACAGCTAAATTGGGATTTGCACTCAAGCCTTTTTAGCACTAGTCTGACTCCAACCGCTTCCACATGCCGACTGTCTTCCAAGTCCTCTGTCTTAACTGAAGATATTTTATTAGGAAAGCAGCTACTACTACAGTGCAAACCTCTGGGGAATTGTTTTCTCATTGGGCTTGCTGCCAATGCACTCTGGCCTAAGCACACTGTTGTTAGTTCCGAGTACAGTAAGTCCATAGAGCCAGAGTGGCATAATAGTTTGATTACTGGACTACGGCTCTAGATACCAGGGTATGATTCTCACCTTGGCTAGGAAACCCATTGGGTGACCCTGGGTAAATCACATGCTCTCAGACTCAGGGGAAGGCAATGGCAAGCCTCTTCTGAACAAATCTTGCCAAGAAAACCGCACAGCAGGTTTGCCTTAGGGTCAAGAAATGACTTGAAGTCACACAACACAACAACAAACAAGAGTAGGTCAATGCAGTCAATTGGGATTCATCTACATATTAATACATCATTCATGATGGAATAGGTCTATTCCAGCTCGAACTAGCTAGCCTCCTTGTGCACAGCAAAGAATTTGGAAAAGTTCTTTTGTTAGGACTAAACCTCCCAGAACTCCCACTGAAAGAAAAGAAAAAAGAAAAGAAAGAGGAACTTTTCCAAACTCTGCTCTGCAGCAGGGGCGGCTCTTCATATGCTTTGGAATTCCACTCCTATCAATCCCAATGGTAAAGGATGAGGGAAAGAGAAGTTCATAGCTTTTGGAGGCCCAAGAATGACTCTTCCTATTTTAAAGCTCTATGTGGTTTGCGAGCCAGGCAACATTGTTCTTCTAGAATATGCTCAGGAGCTATACATTACAATAGTAAAGAGTTTGCCTGACATCACCAGTCTTCCAAGGAAGCCTGGCTCCCATAATGGAAGAACCAGCGTAGACAGGAGATGGAAGAACCAGATTTAAGTCCCTCCTGAGTCAACAAATGGATTAGGCACCTCTCTTTCTTTCTTAGCCTGAACTAGCTCACAGGCCTGCTTCTGTGAGGAGAAAATGGTAGGTGAAGACAGTCGTGTAATGTTGCCCTGAGTTCACTGGAGGAAAGGCAGGATAGAAATGTAACTATAAGTAAATAAAAATGTAAGATCCTGCTTAGCTTCCAAGGAATCTCAACAGTTTGAAAATTGGTTGCAGCAGCATTACAAGACATGGACACAAAGGCATGAAGGTTAGGTTTGCTACTGGGCTGAGCAGACCGGAGGTCCCCTTTAAAGCTATGGTCATAACTACTTCAAACTCCCAATCCTCAAGAGCGCATCCTTCTTTCTCTGGCTTGGGATGAACTTGCTCTTTTCTGGTCTCAGTGGAAAAAGTAGGCCAATTTTCCTGTCTGGCGGGTCCACTGACATACCAGAAGGTGGCATATACCGGGTATTCTGCTAGTGCTCAGAAAGGCAAGAAGCCAGAGACACTGTCTGTGTGGCTGTGCATTAAACACAGCGGATACAATAAGCAGCCATGCGTGAAGGTAAAAATAGAATCCGGTTTCCCCCAAATGTTCAAAGCAATGTGCCAAAAGGCAGATGGGGAGGGTGGCTTTCAGTCTGGCCTCACATGGCAACAGATGCTCAGTACCAGGAGCAAGACAGCACAGAATTCTCCAGCAACACACAGAATTATGGAGTCAAAGAGGTTGTTAGGCAAAAACAGGCAAATGCCCACCCGATCTTTGATGAAGAACCTAAGGAAATCCTACTTTTGGCTGTAATAATGTATGTTAGATGATGTTTTTATCGTCCTGAATTGTATTTTTAAGTGATGATATTTTATTGTAATCTAGATGTTATTGTGGTTTTATGCTTGTAATCCCTCTTTGATCCACTGGGAGAAGCGGGAAATAGAAATAAATTATTATTATTATTATTATTATTATTATTATTATTATTACATTTGACTCTAATTGACTCTATATTTGACTTCTAAGTCGAGGACAGGTTTTGGGGCCCAAATTATGTATGACCCATGGATAAGTCAAGGGTAAAACTTAGGGGCATGTGACAAAGGATCTAAATGTTGAAACAATGGAAAACAATGTCAAAAAGCTTACAAAAGTCCAGCAGGCATGTTTGTGCTCAGAGTAAAGGCTGGATAGACGAGAGAATAGAGAGGGGTCTGTGGTTTCAGGAGAGATTATGCTCTTGCCTTTCACCAGGCTCCTTTTTTAAAAAAAGAGTTATAAAGTACAGTACTTACACTGACCCATGGGTTAGTTGACTCAATTTTGGGGGATGGGGGTGTCTGTTTTTTAACTAAAATACCTACACTCATTCATGGGTATATACAGTATATGAACAACTCTCTACCCTACTGAGCTGCAACTGAGGGGAAATTTATTGAAAAAGGACCACACAGCATGTATATGCAAAAAAATTTGCCCAAACATCTCTTTTAAATTTGGAAAGTAGAAGTGGACAAATGTCCATTGGTCTGACATCTTCTTTTTCCTTACTCTTAACTAATTCATTTCCCCCTTCTGGCATCTTCTGCCTAGCCACCAGAAGATGCTTCCTGAGATGGTAAAGGGCTATTTCCAAGACTGATGGAACAAGGGCAGCTTTTCTCCCCCAAAGTCTCCATATTTGCCCACATTTCTCTGTTCACTGTTTAGTCCCTTCCCACTGCTTCAAGTGCCTGAACAACAGAATCTATTATTATTAATATCAGTATTTTTAAAGCCCTATCCATGTATGTGGCACTTTCACAGGCAGAAAATGAGTTCTTGCTCCTTCTAAATTTAGACAGACTCCCTGGCAGGCCTGTGGGACATTATTAGATTATTTAGCAAAGGCTGTCATGTCATCTCTGCATTGTGAATAGATGAAAACCAAAGGACTAAAAAAAGATCAAGAAGAGAGATTTCCTACTTTTATCTCAAGAGTAGGAATTGTGAAACGCTCCCAATACTCTTGAATCAGTTAACTCCAACATTCCTCCCTCTTACTATGCTGGTCAAGAGGCTGCTGGGACCTGCAATCTAATACAACTGGACACCCATCCCCAAATTAAGCAATCTATGAAAGGATTTTCTTTTTAAAAAACTGGGAAAATCTCTACTGGTTAAGAAGCTTTAGGCAAGAAATGCTCAGAGATAGCCTACAGTGCCTCATATTCCTTGGGAATCACCCATCCAAGATCAGACAGGATCTGGTGCCTTTCAGGAGTAAGCCCCATTAATATGAGCAGGACTTACTTGTACTATAGGACTGGGCTGTATGTGGCTGAGAAATGCCACACTTTCCAAAGTTGAAGGGCAATTATGGTGTTGGCATTTGAATAAGTTCCTGTAGCATTTTAAGGAAAACTGTCTTGCTACATTTGCTCAGATCTTATGATACTGGCAACGGAATTAACTGAAATGAAACAAGAACCCCATGCAAGACAAGCTCCATCTCTCCCTCCCTATTCCCGGAGAGCTCTCTTACCGTGGCTCATGTGATGGCCCGCTCTGCTTCAGCAAAACAAACTCGCAGTTCTGGTATGTGTACTGGGTGTACTCAATCAAGCCGCTGACAGGGTTCTTCTGCTGACAGGCTGCGAGCTTTTCAAGGGGGGTGCACAGGAAGGCTGTGTCAAACTGGGCTGCATAACCAGGGGACAGGGGGGACTCCATGATGCACCGGGACTCGTCCTGGTTGCTGATGGCATTCAGGTCCTCTGGGATGTCATCTGTGGCCCACTTGCCGTTCTCAAAGTTGTCATAGTTGGGAAACCAGTGGTACCTGGGCCGTTTGCGATAGTGACGATAGATGCGAGGAGGATAGATGTCACTCTGTTCCATTTGCTCAGATGCCTGCTGCCCATTCTCAAATTTCTCCTCCTCTTCAGCTTTCTCCTCCTCCTCTTCCTCCTCCTCCTCCTCTTCTTCTTCTTCCTCCTCCTCCCTCTTGACCTTTAGAAGTGGAAGAGGTGGGCGAGGAGGTGAAGAAGCGATAGGAGGAGTTGGCACATCCACAGGCAGTTCTGGCCCTACATAAGGAGTCGGAGGCTGGGGGTCGGGGTCTGGGGCTGGAGGGGCAAGTTCTCGGATCTCTTCGGCTTTCGCTTTGAACTGCATCCGCTTGCGTTTGTTGTCAGTGAGGGACCATTTGGGAGGATTAGCATTCTCCTTCCGCACCTCTCCCAACTTCTCCAGGGCCACCAGGGTGGCATTGACATCCCGAGCTTTGGACAAGCCAATGTTTTTGGCCAGGTTGTGGGCAGTGGAGTCTGTGACACTGAACAAGAACTCACAGATCTTCTCCTTGACTTCAGCCATGATGGCAGAATCAAGACAGTCCTCTGGATCAGCAACGGTGTTCTCCTCTTTTCTTTTGATCCAAGAAGATGAAAATTGATCCCGGTCCCTCTGGATGGAGCGGTTTCCTTGTTCTGATACTTCCTGGGGCTTCAAAACATCCGCTAACCTCCACAAAGGAGGACAATCCCCTATTTTGCACAACTGCCCGTGCTTGTGAAGCTTATACAGATGGTGGTTGACTTTCTTTTTGGGGACGTCAAGTTGACGGGCAAGACTGCGAGCTGTTTCAGTCTTCCCAGGTGTAAGCTGGCCCAAGGTCTTTAAGAGACGCTGCTCAAGCTCTTGGTCAGTAAGAGTCAGTCTCTGGATGTCTGAAACCAGCCCGCTGATTCCGCTCCTCGAGTTTCGGCCACTATCCCGTGGCCAGGGATGAAAAGGTTGTTTCCGTTCCTGCCAGCTATTGTTACAGGGAGGTCTTCTGGTTGCACTCTTGTACCAGAAACCTGAGTGAGTCTTGGGACTTTGACAGTAGCCCTGGTACACCTTGGGTTCCTGTCTCTGGGATGGCAGCAGCGAAGCTTTGGATAGCTGTCCCTTTAGGAAGAGGATCTGTTGTTGGCGAAAATCCTCGAGGCCGCCTCCCTGCGGGACAAGAGGACTGTTAAAGAAAGCTGGGTTAGAGTGGTCGCTAGGTTTGGGGGAAGCCTGATCTGAACCTTTGCCTTGAGCGGCCCCTCTGCTCATAGCGTGCTGCTGGGGCACAAGGGTAGGGCTGGCCACACAGACACCAGACGAGAGGCAGCCGTGGTTCCCTCTCACAGGGGCTGTGGTGCAGAGGCCTGGCAAAGAGAAAACAAGAGAACAAGGCAGACAGTTCAGACCTTGGTTAGACACCAAGTAGGATCCTGAAGGTTCAGCCTAACTGGCCCCACTCCATTCCACAGCAACACCACTGCATCCCTGTTGACTTTGTGGTTGCTTCCTTACAGATAGTGATTAGGCTTCATTACTAAAGGGCAGCACTGGATGGTGTAGGCCAGTCTTCCCCAAACTTTGGTCATCCAGATGTTTTGGACCAAAATTCCTGAGCATTGGTCCAACTGGCTACGACTTCTGGGAGTTGAAGTCCAAAACAGCTGGAGAACCAAAGTTTGGGAAACACTGGTGTAGAGAAACCATAACGAACAGGCAGCTGATCGAGCGCAGAAAAAGCACCAAAGTTCAGCATCCAGTTTCCAACAAGGACTAGGCAGATGGTTCCTAGGAACTCACAGAGAAGGACAGAGTCTTTTCCCATTAGTTGTTCCCAACCTTGTTCCTTTGGGAACAACTAACTAAAGAGACAGGTTCTGTTTAGCTATCATTGCTATAGCTCTTGCTAGAGCTCCATAAACCTGTCTGTTGCCTCTTTAAAATTAAGTTAACTCCACATCTTCCTGTATCTAACAGCACAAATCTAGATTAGTTAAGATGTTGCCTTCTGCAATGTGACCCAACTTTCTTGCAGGCCTCTCTATAGCAGGGAAAACACTCATTTTTGTGAGGTTCTGCTCTAGTAATGTGAAGAACAGGGAAGTGAGTCACTTAACAGCTAAACCAGATGAAGAAGAGCCAGGGTCTAAACCCCTGCTTTATGGAGGTCTGATCCTGGTATCAAAAATGGTGTCTTCATCTGTAAAGCATGTTCAGATAGAAGTGGGTGTCCTATGAACAATGCCATCACACAAGACATCCCTTGGCACAGGGCCGAGATCAGGGTGACTGAAACACACAATGCAAATCCTGACAACCTTGGCTATACACTTGTCCCTCCACATTTGCTGGGGTTAGAGTCACAGGACTCCTATGAATGTTGAAAAATTGCAAATAACAAAAACACTATCTTTTTACCTGAGAGAACACCTCTCTGGGAATCTCTAGGTCCTCCAGTGGAATCTGTGGTCAACATCTGCCAAACATTGACCACAAAATTGCGCTGAAGGAGCTACAAATGCCTAGTCGAGTGTCTCTCTAGGAATCTCTAGGTTCTTCAGTGCAACTTTTGGTTAAAGGTGATCAAAGAGTTGCGTTGGAGGACCTAGATATTCCTAGAGAAAACATATTAATAAAATCTGTGAATAATCCAATCCGCAAAAATCAAAGCCGCAAATGTGGAGGGACAAGTGTATTTTAAAAAGTATATTAAAATAGTAAGATCCTAGCCCATAAAATAGAAGAGAATTTTTTTAAAATCTGAAATTGCAACTGCTTGGGTCTATTTTCTATCTGTAAATCATTATCTAAAACATACAATTGTCTACTGGAGCAAGCTGTGTAAATTGTTCCTACAAAGTTTATACACACCTGCTGGCTTGAATAATAGATTTTCAAATCTGAGAAGACCAAAAACTATATATACACACACACACACACACACACACACATACATACATACAGTGGTCCCTTAGTATCTGCTGGGGTTTGGTTCCAGGACCCTACATGGATAACAAAATCCGTGGATGCTCAAGTCACATAGCAAAATGGTGTCCCTTATATAAAATGGAAAATCAAGGTTTGCTATTTGGAATTTTTTTTTTTTTTGGGGGGGGGGGATATTTTCAAGCCATGGATGCGTGAATCGGTGGATTAAAAAAATCCATGGATAAGGAGGGCACACAGATGTAAATTCTGAATTTTTGCGGACTAATTACCTGAGATTTTATTTTCAAATTTAGAACATTTGTGATATTTTAAAAGCTTTACATTTTGTCATCAGGCTCTGTTGACATTTGGATTTGGCTTGAAGAACTGGGGACTGCAGGGAAGGAATTTACATATTAAGACAAGCTAAGGATGTATGTAGCTCAGTACTTTTGTAAACCTGCCTAATATTGAAGCAGTGGATACAGATATCATGCTAATTCACATCGCTGTGATGATTTCCTGGTACAATATGTCACTGTACTCGATGAAATAGAGTTGCCCTATTACTATACAGTTCGCCCCCATTTAGAGGCAAACATTGGGGTTTATCAGGGCTTACTCCCAAGTATGTGTATGCAGGATTACAGCTGTAACCTCTTGTAGCAAATACTCAAAAATAGGAGTTCATGTGGGCTTTTTACAACTCACTGTTGTCTAAATTGTCATTGGAACTAGTGACTTGATTGTTGGACTCTGGAGACTAGGGTTCAAATCCCTGCTTGGTCATAAAAACCTTGGGTAAGCCTCAGAGGAAGGCAAAAGCAAAACCTCTCTGAACAAATCTTGCTAAGAAAACTCTCTTAGGGGTAATGTAATCCAGAAACTATTTGAAAGTACACAACAAACTGCAATTAATCCATTAGCAAGGTACGCTAAGCATTTAACCACTGTGTCTTTTAAAAATGGGAGTTCCCTCTCTTCAACTCCCCAAGCCAAAATCTAAACCAGTGGTCTCCAAACTGTGCCCTTTAAGGGGATGTTGGACTTCAGTTCCTACAAGCCACAGCCATTTGGCCAACAGTCTGGGATTCTGGGAGTTGGAAGTCCAAAATCCCTTAAAGAGCACAGTTTAGAGACCACTGATCTAAAGGATCCCTCCTCCCAGATATTCTTTTTGAAGGCCATGTGAAGTCAAAGGCTTTCATGGCTGGCATCCATAGTTTTATGTGGGTTTTTCGGGTTGTGTGGTCATGTTCTAGAAGAGTTTATTCTTGACGTTTCACCAGCATTTGTGGCTGGCATCAAGATGCTGGTGAAATGTCAGGAATAAACTCCTCCAAGACATGGCCACATAGCACAAAATAACCCCCCACCCCCCCAAAATAAAAACCCTAAGAGAGATATGTCTTCTCTACAGAATACCCTCTCCCTGTGTTCAAGAGATAAAATAAAAAACCAAGAACAAGCACCATTATCTTAGGAAGCAAACCCGAACTGAGGGCCAAGGTGGGCTGCTTGACCACTTTCAGCAAGTGGTCAAGACAAGAGAGAAAAGGGAGAGGAGAAACTGGGAGACTCTTACCTCTTCTTGTCCCACACCGGTGGTAAGAACTGGGCATTGCATTGATGGCACAAAACAAAAGAGGGAAAACTTGGTTTAAAAGATAAAGATCTTTTAAATGAGAAGGGGGAAGGCTTGCGAGGAGAAAGCGGAGCCCTACCACATGGAGACTGACGCCAGGAGCTGGTGGGGAGGGTGAAGGGAAGAATTGGCCATGATGCAAAGACTTTGCAAGAATTGCACCAGCCTCAATTCATCCCTTTTAACATAGGTCCTCTGATAAGTTTCACTTTCTATTCTCCGTCTGTCCTGCCTCCTTCCTCCCTGAAACTGTCATTTCAGGCAGAGGGGTGGGGCTGGTAGAAAATTATTTATTTACATAGTACAAACTATATGATTCGTAATTCATAATATACTTTTTCTTCAAACCCCCCCCCCCAAACAAACAGACATTTAGAGGATAGACATTTCATTTAAATTAAACCATCACAAGATCATTAATCATAGGGATTGCTTTTGGATGGACAAAGAAATCTAACTGGCACAAGTTTTATTTGCTGAAATATAGAAAAGAATATAGTTGTCATAAAGGTGGTTGGCTTTTCATCTGTACTCGTAACAATATTTGGAACCCACTGGCGAGGGAGAAATATGCTGTATTTATGTCATCCAGAGACATTTTCATACCTCAAATGCTTGTTTAAAAATCAAATTGCATTGTGTAAACCCAAGAAATTTTTGGCTGTAACCCTTTGCTCCCTCCCTTTCCTAGGAACAAGTTCCACTGAATCAATGGATTTTAGTTCTGAAAAAGCACACATGGGATAAGTATTAATTATTAATTAATATTTATTACTATCATCATCAGATATTCTTTGGGAAAGAAAATTTAAATACATTGGACAAAGCAATAAAGAATCATGGGAAATGGTGATTAAGAAAAGAGAAGAAAAATGGGGTATGAAGAAGTAAAAATTATGTTTTTATAATTTTTATAACTACATTTTATCCTTCTTCACGCCCCATTTTTTCTTCTACTTTCTTAAGTGCAATTTCCCATTTAACTCTCCATGATTCTTTATTGCTTTGTCCAATACATTAAAGTTTTCTTTCCCGAAGGATATCAAAGTAATCTATATTCTTTTATATATTTCAGCAAATAAGACTTGTGCCAATTTCTCTGCCTTAGAGGGTTTTCCTTGCAAGACTTATTCAAAGGAGGTTTGCCACTGCCTTACTCTAAGCCTCTAGTGAATTCCTATGGATGTACTGGGATCTGAATCCTGGTTTCCCAGTCCTAGGCCAATATTCACACCACTATCCCATCCCCAGGTCTAGTGAGACATATTCTGAGCCTTTTGGTCGGCGTAATAAAGGTATCGCTGCTGGGTATAGCCCTATCTCAGACAAAGTTGCTTCTTTTTTCAAAGCCTTTGTACATCCAAGGCAACCTTTTCCTTCTTGTCTACCTCAAAGTTTGTTTAAGCAACAACAGCACTGGGAAGATGGTGAAGGAGGGCTGGAGAAACATAGACTTTCAGTATCAGGTTGCAGAAAATATCTCCAGTAAACAATGCAATAAAGCTTCGGTTGGGAAAGAAGGGGATTCTACTATAGCTGATCCCCTGAATGTATAGTATAGATCTTTAAGTTTGGACACCAAATAGTAACTCAGAAGAAAAATGGAGATTGGTGCAAGAAAACAAAACCATCCCAGATGCATTTTGGAACACGTTTTCCTGTTCTTGTTGTGCACTTTCAAGTCGTTTCCAACTTATGGTGACCCTAAGGCCAAATTTCCTGGCAAATTTCTTCAGAGGGGGTTTGCCATTGCCATCCTCTGAGGCTGAGAGAGTGTGACTTGCCCAAGGACATCCAGTAGGTTTTTATTCTTGAGCGAGGGTTCGAATCCTAGTCTCCAGAGTCGCAGGCCAACACTCAAACCCCTGCGCCTCACTGGTCCTCTAAAAAGTGTCTCTAAAATGTTCCCCAGAAGGTTCAAAATTTCCTTAGTGTCCACCGTTTGCCTGACCCAGTTGTTTCATTTCACAAGTGCCTATTCTTAGTCTTGGATAAAAAGTCTGCCAGACCATACTGAGTGCTGTTCTTTTTTGTGGGATAGGAACGTGTCCCTGTTCTTTCCATGATATTTCTACCCCGGTACCAAATTTTCAGTGGACAAAGTCATGCCCAATAACACACCTGTTGTATTAACAGAGGTAAAGGTTCATCTATGCCAGTGGTTCCCAAACTTGGGTCCTCCGGATGTTTTTTTGAACTACAACTCCCAAAAGCCCCAGCCATGTTTGACAACTGTCAGGAATTCTGGGAGCTGAAGTCCAAAATATCTGGGGGAACCAAAGTTTGGGATTCACTACTCTATGCCTTTGCTCATCCTCCTTTTGACAATGCAGAAGAGACAGGAATATCTAGTTGGAGTTCACTGGGCTCCCAAAAAACAGGTGGCTCTTAAATGACTGCATGGAAGGTCAGTGTGATTTCCGCAGCCCGTTCTCACTATCCCCACACACCGAAAGCCACAGATGAAGGAGAAGCAAACCGAAATAAAGTGCCAAAAGCCACTCAGCACCAAGAGCATGAAGCTGGAATATCTTGATCCAGGTCAAGGGCAGGGCTGAGAACATCAGAGCATAAACTTTCCGCCCCAGTATTGGTTAACAGGATCGAATCACACGTTTGCCTCCACAGGTGTGACATGAGACACTCACAGGGCGGTTGTGGAAGAACTTGTGGGTCAGCCTGTATGGTGCCAGGACCGCACAGGTACTGGGAGAACAAGACAAATCCAGGGAAGGCGAGATTGTACCTGCCTCTTCTCTAAGGACAAGCCGTCCCAAACACTGCACTGAGGGCCTGTCAGAATCCTTCATCATGCCAACAAAATTCTTTTGAAATCCCAAATTCACAGAATCAGGCATTCAAGGGGGGATTTCATTCCAGTGCACCAAGGGGTCTCATCCTCCCTCTCCGCTCCTCCCTGCAAAATGCCTGAACTAGAAGGCTGTGATTTGATCCTGGGGTGATTTTAAACATGGTTTTGCTTGCAAGAGATGAACAGGGTGGTCGATGTTCACTTGCAAGGTTGTTCCAAGCAAAACCAACTACACTTGGCCCTTATATTTGCTGGGATTAGAGGTGCAGGACCCTTGTGGGATTGGAAAAAGCATAAATTAAAAAAATAACCACTATATATGTGTGTGTGTGTATATATATGTATATATATTTACCTGAGAGAATCTCTAGGTCCTTCCACAACTCTATGGTCAACATCAGGTGGAAGTTGAACATAGAATTGCCTGGAGGACCTACAAATGCCTAGAGATGTGTTTTCTCTAGGAATCTCTAGGTCCTCCAGTGCGACTCTATGGTCAACTTCAGGCAGAGCTGGAGGACATACTAACCAAATTCACAAAAGCCAAAGTCGCAAATGTGGAGGGCCAAGGGTACTTGGCAAGTACAGTGGTACCCCGGGATACGAATTGATCGCGTTACGAAATTTCCGGGGTACGAAAAAGTTAGATTGGAAAAAACTGTTCCGGGTTACGAAAGATTTTTCGGGTTACGAAATTCATTTCGGCGCGAAATTCAAATGTGAAGCGCGGCTAGCGGCTTTCCAGCGCCTTTTCGGGTTGCGAAATGTATCGGGTTACGAACGGCGCCGCGGAACGAATTAATTTCGTAACCCGAGGTAGCACTGTACAGGCATGCCTCAGTTTAACAAAGCCTCTGAGATCAAAGTTCCTGTTTACAAAGTCCCAGCTCCTCCTCATCCTCTTCTAGCTGGAAGGAACTTTTAGCAGCATGAGCAATGGGAGAGATAGTGGAGGTGGGCTAGAAAAACACAGGAATTCTGTGTTGAGTTGCAGCAGGATGTCTGCAGTAAACAATCCTGCTTTAGATAATGTGACTTGGCCATTTTGGGCTATGGGTGGTTTATAATGATGGGAAAAACTTCCTCCCCCACAAAACCAGAAGCCACTCCTGACTTTTATTTATTCATTTGTTCATTCCTGGGATTGAAACAGGATAGGGAAGGTGACTTGAAGTGGCTGATGGTTCCCCTGAGTATATACTTGGGGGCAAAACCCTTTAGGGGATTGGGTGGAAACAGTGGGTTTCCCCAATTCTTGTCCACCTCCGCTCCATATATAGGCAAGTGTGGGCAACTGTCTATGTCCTGGTATGGCCTATGGCAAGTATATGCAGCCCTTGCCTCCCTCCTAACTATGGTGTGAACAGCTGGACTGGCTGCGATGACAGTACTGGCTTAAAAGATTGACAAAGTTGTGTGCCTGTGTTTGAATCAGAGCAGCCTTTAGTCCAAATTCCAAGTCCTCATCTTTCTACATGGAAGAACAGAATCATGTCTTATAACAAGGAACCATCCTAGGGCACCTTCAGAAATAAGAGATTTATTACACCATGAGCTTTTGGACTATTATAAACTTGTCTTAACAGACTGGCTTCTCTCTAGCTAAGGACTTCTCTGCCACATGAAACTAGGTTCTCCCCCCCCACACACACACTCCTTTTAGTTGCACTGGGGGTTTTGCCATTAAATGATAGCTGCCATACGAGTGTTTTTAATGGGGTCAGCTATACTCTTCTCACCTGTTGCCAACTGTGTTTCGGGGAAATGCACTAGAACTCTCTAGAACGAAATTCTAGTTAACTCCCCAAACTACAAATCCCAGAATTCTGTGATAATTCAAGTGCTAGATACAACACTGCTGTGCAGAATAGCTTTCATTATACAGCGACTAAGGAAAAACTACAATGTTTACCATAAGAAGGGATTTTTGAGGAGATAAAAAAGGATGGCACCTTCAAGACCTTTCGAAAGATAATTCAAGACACAGGGGTCATAAGGGAAAAAAAGAACAGAATTTAGCTGTCATTTGCAACTAGCACTCCAAAAGATCTATACATATTGTCTGCATTCATGCATATTATTTAACCTGCTACAATTCTCTAAGTACGGTGGACAATGAAAAAGAAAGAAATTCACATACAGGAGGCAAACCAGGCAGTCTAGTCTGTTCTTGCGCATGGCCGCAAGCCCTCAAAGAAACTTGCCAGCCATAGTTCACCTCACCTGCCTAACCTGGGGCTCTGAGAGCAGCCTTCCTGGTCTTGTTCTAACTACTGGATCACTTGAGACAGAGAGGTGAAATTTCACCCCAGCAGCAATTCACACACTCTGCCTTGCAACAAGGTTCAAGCAAGGTAACTTTATCTCTGAGGGGAAGTACATGCCCAATATTCATAGCACCTCTGAAACTGCTCTGATCCTTTTGAATCCACCAACGTATCGTGTAGCAGCCAAGTTTGCAATTTATACACATCTCATTTCCTCCGCTGCTGGAAAAAACCCTCTGAAGAGCTTCCTTCATTTGGTTCTTAACAGCAATTCTCTCAGGCAGCTGTAATACTTGATGCAGAGAGGTGTGCACCAACAACATGTCTTGACAATAGTACTGAGTCTACAGACTAACACTGTTATATCCTTGGAGGTCTTTAAACAGAGGCTGGATGGTAATCTGTCAGGGATGGTTTGATTGTGAGTTCCTGCATGGCAGGGGGTTGGACTGGATGGCCCTTGCGGTCTCTTCCAATTCTATGATTTTATGATTCTATATTAACATTAAACTTTATTTATAGTTCTTTCCCCCACCCCATCCCCCCAAAAAATCAAGAATCAAGGCAGCTTTGAACTGAAATGATTGCAATACAATTAAAACTAAAACAGAATTAAACCATGAACTGTTAAAGACGGAGAAAGTACTCTGTGTGAGGGAGTGGGCAGCTTGAAGAGGCTTTCAGAATGTCCTGTACTGTTGATTTCTTGTTTTCTCTTAATGATCTTGCTTTTAATTCTACTGTCAGTTTAACTGTATACAGTATTTTAAAAAATTTCTACAATATGAATGTTAAAGCTGTACCTAAAAATTAAGTCATTCACTTAATTTTTAGAACTTAAATTTTATTTCCTGGAGTGCCCACATGGCCAGAAGGAAGAGGGGCCTGCCTGCACAACTGTCCCTCCAATGCCACCTCAACTGGAAACAGGTACATGTTGACAAAATGCAGGCTGGTGACTAACATCGTCATATTTTTTTTCCCCTTCTGTATGTTTTTCAACATCTCTGCCTGATGAAGAAGCCAGTGGCATTTCGAAAGCTTGCAACACGTAAAGTCGAAGGCAACATGTATTTTGTGCATTTTGGTTGGCCTAGTATTTTGGATGTTATTGTACTTTACTCTTTGTAAGTCGTCTTGAGTCACGGACTGGGGAAAGGGCAAAATATATTTTTTTAAAAAATGAAAATAATTCTGGTTGTAACATATATGTAATATGCTTGCTTACATATTATGCTTTCTGAAGTTACACTCCATGCATCTGATGTAATGGGATGCAGTCCACAAAACCATATACTACACAAAGGTTAATAGTCTTTAAGAGGCTACCAGGCTCTTTGCTGTAACAGTCCCCCCCTCCAAAAATGTTATTAGCAACTCCAAATTTGCATGGAATCTCCACAGTTCAGATGTATATGCAAGAAAATGTAACTATCCCCAACAACAACAATATACACCAGTGGCTCTCAACCTTCTTAATACAGTGACCCTTTAATACAGTTCCTCATGTAGTGGTGACCCGCAACCATAAAGATGTGGTGTCTCGGTTCCTGAGACCATCGGAAATATGTCTTCCAATGGTCTTAGGTGACCCTTGCAATTTAATGTGGGAAAGAATGAATGAATGAATCCTCATTCAGTCCAGACATGTTTTATTAATCGTCAAGTAGTCAGCTTTGATTTACGGCAGCCTTGTGAATGACAGACCTCCCAACCCTGTGTCTCCAACTGCCCTGCTCAGGTCTTGCAGACTCAGGGCAGCTTCACTGAGTCTATCCACTTGTAATGCAGTCGCCCTCTTTCCCTACTGTCTCTCACTTTATCAAGCATGAACATCTTTCAGTCCAGACATAATTTTGTTTTGGGAGTGGGTCAGGAATTATTTTCAGAGCATCCCAGCTCCACAAAGGAGACAGCTTAATCTATGAGCAGACCTTTCTACAACTACAGACATTTCCATTTGCCATACATGAGTCCCAATGAAAGAGAAGATGATGTGTAACACATTGGCTTCTGCCCTGAGAAACCCAAATGATCAGCTGTCTAATTCTCCAGTCTGTTCAAAGAATTCTCTATTCTATTCAAAGAGGTTTTCTTTCACTGGCTACCAGGTTTTTTTAAAGGGAGAACCAATTTACAATTTTGGGTTTTTTTCAAACCAGGAAGAATGCACATTGAGAGAAATGAACACCACACATAAAGCCAAGTCAATACGACTGAATACATTACTTGACATCTGTGGAAATCAAGACTGGTTAATGCCCTCTTTACAAACTGCATATAGTGTTTATTTGAGTGTTGGGATTGTGACTCTGGAGATCAGGGTTCAATTCCCAGCTTGGCCACGAAAGCCACTGGGTGACCATGGGTGAGTCACACTCTCTCAGCTTCAAAGGCAATGGCAAACCTCCTATAAACAAATCTTGCCAAGAAAACCCCTGGTTACTGTAAGTCGGAAACAACCTGAACCCAAAAAACACACACATGAGCACTACCCTAAACCCAGTCTAGAAGAGCTGCGGTTTAAAGACCAGGGAAGAGCACTACTTTGAGAGTGGTTATGAGTTGCACATGGCTGAGGCTGTTAGGTCAGGCAGCAAAGGGAAAATAAAGCTGTACAAGAGAAGGAAAGAAAGTTAAGAACAGTCTTCTTGGACCAGAGACTTCTGGGAAGCCACTGATGTGGCATGGAAAAACAAAAGCCAGGGAGGCTGGATCAAGAGAGGAAAAGGACTTGGGCAGTTTTGAAATCCCCTAGCCCAAGAAACTAATAATGAATATAATAATAATAACACGTCACTCCCCACCATGCCAACACTGCCATTCCTTGCTCTCTCCCCCATTCAGAGGTACAGCAGGCCCTTGGTATTCGCTGTGGTTTGGTTCCAGGACACACACACATGGATACTGAAATCTGTGGGTGCTGAAGTCCCATTAAATACAATGGCAAATTAAAATGGCGTCCCTTATATAAATCGGCAAACTCTAGATTTGCTTTTTGGAGTTTTTATTTTAGAATATTTTCAAACTGTGGATGGCTGAATCCATGAATGAGAAATGGATGATACAGAGGGCCAGGTGTATTCTGCCTCTCTACCTCAAAGCTCCACCTTACTTTCTTACAGACCGCCTTCCGCTCCTCCTTCCAGCTCTGAGTATAAGCAAACATCTAAGTGTGGCGGTTATGACCCTGGAGTTCAATTCCCCCCTCGGCCATGGAGACTGGCTGGTGGTGACTTTGGGGGAGCCCCACGATAGGCAGTGCATCCAGACTTCAGAACGAATCTGCTTTGACTCCACTTCAGCTGCCATGGCTCAAAGCTATGGGATTCTGGGAATTGCACTTTATTGTGGCATAAGAGTTCCACTATGGTGAGGCTGGCATACTTTGGTCACATCATGAGAAGGCACGACTCATTGGAGAAAGTGATAGTGCTATGGGATTCTGGGAAATTTGTTGCGGCATGAGAGTTCTGCTCTAGTGCCACGGCAAGCTAGAGCTCCCAGAATTCCATAGCATTGAGCCACGGTGGTTAAAGGTGGGGTCAAACCCAGGGCGACCAGAGATCTCCCTTTTCCTGGACATAGACTCCATTTCAAACTTCTGCCCAGGAAGAATTTCCAACTTGCAGCTCTGGGACCACAACCAACTCCAACTCCCAGAACTCCATAGCCTTGAGCCAGAAAGAGAGTGAAAGCGGGGCCAGACTGGGTTATTTCTCCAGTGAGGCTGCAGCCCTGAAGAGGTTTTTCTCCTGACCCCCCCCCCCCATCAGAGGAGGGGGCTCTTGGGGCAGGGATCCAAGTGGATCAGGGGCAGTTCCTGCTGCAGGCAGCCCAAGGCCTGGGCCGGGCCTACGAGGCTCTGAGGCCGCTTCCCTTCCTCCCCCGGAGGAGAAGGAGAGGAGGAGGAGCAGAAGGAGGCCTTTGCCCCCTTCGCCGCCGCCTCCCTCCCCCGCCTGCATTTAGGGCTTACCGTCCTCCTCCTCCTCCTCTTCCCCTTCGCCGCCACTCCTCCGCCGAAAGAAGACGCCGCCGCGGCTATTGTGCGGGACCAACGTCGGCGAGGGATGATGACGCAAGAGGGCCACGCTTGGCAGTCCGCGCGAAGCCGGCACCGCCATCTTTGGAGAGGGCAAAACAAGCCCTTCCTTCGCTCAACCCCCCGCTCCCCTTCCCACCTTCAAGGCCAGAGAAAAGGAGGAGGGAACAGCCCTTCAGACCCGCCTCTTCCCCCCCCCACCTTTCTTTCCTTCCTTCCCCTCCTCACTTCTCCCTTTCCCCCTTCCTTCTTTCCATTTCTTTCTTTCTTTCCTTCCCTCCCCTCATCCTTCCTTTTCCCCTTCCTTCCTTTCCTCTTTTCCTTCTTCTTTCTTTCCCTCCCCCTCCTTCCCTTTCCCCTTCCCTTCCTTCTTTCTTTCCTTCACTCCCCTCATCCTTCTTTTCTTTTCCTTTCCTCCCCTCCCCTCAACCTTCATTTTCCCCTTCCTTCCTTCATTCTCCTTCTTTCTTTTCTTTTCCTTTCTTTCATCTTATTCTTTCCTTCTATCCTTCCCTCCCCTTCCATCTCCTTTTCTTTCTTTCCTCCTTTCCTAACCCCTTCCTTCTTTTCTTCCTTCTTTCCTTCCTTCCTTCCTCCTCTCTCCGAAAGGGGAAAGTGCTGGAAACGCCCCCTGGAACTCTCCTTGCCTGGAAGCCAAGATGCTCAATGTGAGCCTGTCCTACTTTGGCCACTTCATGAGAAGGCATGGCTCATTGGAAAAGCCTACAATGCTGGGAAAAGGTGGAGGGCAGCAGAAAGGAAAGAAGGAAGGCCCCACACTCCATGGCTAGCCTCCAAAAGTGAGGTCATGGCCTGAACCTACAAGACCTGAGCAGTGGAGGACATGGGTCTCCTCAAGCAGATGTCTCATCCACAGGGTTGCTGTGTGTCTGGCCACCTGGAAGGGCTCTGGAGGAAGAAAAAGCAGCAACAGCAGAGACCCCTACTTAGCACCCTTCCTCCCCAAGGTCTCCTCCGCTGTCTTTACCCTTGTCCTGATCCCAATCCGGCTGAGGAAAGAAGACGCAGGATGTGAGATAGGCTTAGGGGGCTTTAGGAGTGGACAAGGAAAGCTCAGAGAGCAGGTGGCAGTCTCTGCGCAGCAATTTAGGTATAACTCAGGACTTGTTTTACCAATGTTTCCTTCTAAAAATAAAGTGGGATAGTGGTGTTTTCCATGCCATTTGAGTTGGAGGGGAAGGGGACACAAGACTATTTTAAACCCTCTCTAAAACCACAGAAGGTCAGCAAACCTGGATGGGGGAACGCCAGAACACTGATATTCCTAGCTCTTCCAACTCTATGATTCTATGAAAAGCAAACCTTGATTTTGCTATTTGATAGAAGGGACTGGGCAAGTCACAGGCTCTCAGTCTCAGGGGAAGGCAATGGCAAAGCCACTCTGGACAAATCTTGCGACATTACCCTAAGCTGGAAATGACTTGAAGGCACACAAGAAAATCAAAGATAGTTCATGGCAGTATACTATGGTTTAGCCAAGAACCAGTCATGTACAGAACAGGCATGAATAGAACTCCAATCTGTTGCAAAACACAATCAAATGATACTCAGGTTTGCACATCCAGTTCTATTAGTTCCTACAAAGAACTCTTTCATCACCAATGGAAGCAGAGCAGTGAATATTCAAATGAGTGACAGCTCATTTGAACATCCTGACTGTAGATTAGCACATCTCAAATGAGCATTTTGCAGCTGTTTACTCCTGGCTCACATCAGCCACAAGTGAACACGGGAAAGTCTCAAATGGACTAAACTGAATTACAGCAAAAGAAAAAAAATCTTCCATACTTGACCCTAGACATTTTAGTTTTCTCCAGAGCTAGCTTTCTCAACTGCCAGATACTGCTCATTCCCTTCAGTCATCCGCGTGATCACAGCTAAACTTTTATTTAGAAACCAAAAACCAAGTTAACAGCTTCACTTCTGCAAACAGATCTACCGTACCCGCAGTTACAAGCATATAAGAAGCAATACACCCTTACAAGATTGTATGGGCTTTCCTCCCATTTTTCCATTCCGCACAACATTCACACATCCACTCCTGACGGCTCAAGTCCTTTCCAGCTTTCTCAGACCTCGGCCATTCCTTCCCATGGGATTGAACTTGGCAATTGCTAGTACCTGCACTACATCTGCTCACTATCCAGCCAGACATTCCTTTCTCTCCACACTGTTTTACGAACACAACACGTTATTACATACCCCCGGTTACATTATATAGATGTTACTATGATGTTACTTGACCATAACCATAATAAAAAAAACAAATGAAAGCACAGGATTACCGTTATATCCAATGATGACAACACAGCATAACAGGAAAAAAAGCAAATAATTCAAAGATATAGCTGTGTTAGCCTATAGAAGCAGTACATAGAAAGAGTGTAGTGGAGTCTCCTTCTTTGGAGGTCTTTAAGCAGAGGCTGGATGGCCATCTGTCAGGGATGTTTGATTTGGATTTCCTGCATGGCAAAATGGGGTTGGACTGGATGGCCCTTGTGTCTCTTCCAACTCTACAATTCTATGATTCTATCTTGTAGCACCTTTGAGACTAACTGAAAGAAATTGGCAGCATGAGCTTTCGTAGAATCATAGAATCACTGAGTTGGAAGAGACCCCAAGGGCCATCCAGTCCAACCCCAATCTGCCATGCAGAAACTCTCAATCAAAGCATCCCCGACTTCAGTCTACTTTCTCAGATGCATCTACAAAAGCTCATGCTACCAATTTCTTTATTTCAGTTAGTTTCAAAGGTACTACACGATTTCTCTACGTACAGAAAAAAGGAGTTAGCCATAATGGCAGGATCTGCTAAGGATCACACCAACATCACAGCTGTCCAATCTATACTGGAAAAGTCACAAAATGGTACACAGACATGCACCCTCTCTCTCACACACATACACAGGTTAGAAACGTGCTGTTGAAGAAAAGAAGAGGCAAACCAAGAGCTCCAGAACCCAACAACCATCGGCCGGGTGGCACCATTAATACTGCCAGGTTTCCCACCTTGCAGTTCCATGCTGTCCATGCTCCTAGCAGCCTCTCTCACCACCTCTGCAGCCGAAAGAGAATGGGAAAGCTACATACAGTATTTCAGTGACAGATGGGGAGAAACCCTCAGGCCACCTATGCATTAGGATGCAGGCAGAGATTCAGTTAAGTCATTAGAACCACCCTACACTCAACTATTTATAGTCACAAGAGAAAGGCTGGTCAAGTTCACTCTAGGACTCAAGAGAAACACATATAAAGACCAAACACAACTGGGGAAGTGGAGGGGGGTGTTCAGCGATTGAATATTGGTGATTGATCTTTCACCTTAAGCAAGGTGAAAGAAAATGGTAGCCCCCACTCATTGCCTTACACATACATGCTTGACAACCTGAAAGAGCTGCGCTATTCTGAACTCAATTTTAAGCTTTGCTGTGCAGGCAGCCCCCTCAGAGAAAGCACAGAGCTGCCTGAGGAAGTGCAATGGATTTTCTTTTTGAAAGACCCATTAAAGAGAGAAAAGGAAATGATGGCGCATGATAAGAATAGTACTACTCATTACTTGGGCCTAGTACAAATGTGTAACACGAGACCGCTTCCTCCACTGACATCACAGTCCCTTGCCCCATACATGTGTCTTTGAACCTGGCAATCTGGTAGACCTTATCTCCCCTATGAGTCTGCCTACATTTTGAGATCCTCATGAGAAGCCCTTCTCTCCATCTGACCACCTTCGGTCTTCTCAATGGCTGACCCTAGACTCCAGTTGCATGAGCCACGGAAAATTGTTCGAAGTTCTGAAATCTGAAAAAAACCCAACATCGCTCGCCACCTCCCTTTAACAGAAACGCCTACCCTGAAAGTCCCGCAAATTTGTAAACTACTTTGTAACTTTTGTGTTCTTAATGAAGGGGTCACCCTGTCAGTGTCTAATGGACCAACATGCCTATTAATATTAGAGAATTGATTTTATGGCCTTTGTGAGGCATCTCATGGGTCCCTTCTTTCTGCTTCTTCCGGAGTAGGATTGGGATCCCTTGAGACCATCTATTTTAGCTACCACAACCCTAATTTTAAAAAAAATATTATTTAACACTTCAAACACTAACATCACAAGCAAATATACCTAATATCTTCTGTTTGATTTTATTTGGCTTTAACTTAAGTTGAAGGCACGCAATAACAACAATAAGGAAGTCTCTATCAACTAAGCAGTTTAAATCATTCAAACATTTACAAGAGTCCCCAAGAGATAAGCATTTGCCTTTGTTTTCAACATTACTATCACCACAAACTGGGAAAAGGTATTCCCTCTTGCCATCAAACCTCTCCCAAGAAGGCTTCTATTGCCGTGTGCACATTTGTCAATAATGCAGACAAGCGTTCATAAGCCTGTTGTCCAATAAATGGGAGGATTTTTTAATGTACAATACAACCAAACTGGTTGCTTAAAAATTGATTTGTGATCTAACAACTTAAGGTTGCAGCCTAAACTTGCCCAAAGGCCAACTTCATTCACGGAGAGCTTTGCTGACTAGCAGCTTCCTCAGTTGTTGTCCAAAATAAAGACGTTTTCTAAGCTCAGCTTAACTAAATAGAGGCTTGTTTTGTATCAAAACTCATCTCTGACAGACAGAGCCAGGTTTTCGAGGCAAAACATCCCCTTCCGTACTAATTCAGATAAAAAACAAACGCCAGATATTCCACTTCCCTTTTCCCTGAAGCACAGCCAAGAGACAGTGTAAGGGGAGATGACTAGGAGAAAGCCAACCATAATTCAATAGTGCAATTCTACGTACTGGTACTTCCTCTTTGGCAACTAAGAAGTAACATTTATCAAGTTCAATGGAACTGGCACCCAACTAAGGAGGCTATAGGATCACAGTTCAAAACTTGCTTGCAAGGCCAAAATGCCATTCTTCTTATTGTTGCTAACTTCCCTCCAGTTGACCTCAACTTAAGAGGTGATACGCTAATCCTGTTTAAGTATTTGAAAGGGTGTCAAACCGAGGATGGAGCAAGCTTTTTTCCTGCTACTCCAGAGACTAGAACACGAACAATAGATGCAAGCTAAAGGAAAAGAGATTCCACCTCAACATTAGGAGGAACTTCCTGACAGTAAGAGCTGTTTCGCAGCGTAAGATGTTCCCTCGGAGTGTAGTGGAGTCTCCTTCTTTGGAGGTCTTTAAGCAGAGGCTGGATGGCCATCTGTTGGGATGCTTTGATTGAGAGTTCCTGCATGGCAGAATGGGGTTGGACTGGATGGCCCTTTTTGGGGTCTCTTTCAAATCTATGATTCTATGATCCTGTGGATGAAACATGTCTAAGGTCCAAAACACACACACTGCAGCAATAATGCAGTTTGAGACCACTTTAACAGCCCTGGTTCAATGTTAGGGAATTCTGATAAGTGTAGTTTTGTGAGACATTTAGCCTTCTCTGTCAGAGACCTCTGGTGCCACAATAAACTCCACTTCCCAGTATTCCACAGCACTGACCCAGGGCAGTTAAAGCAGTCTCAAATCTGATCATTTCTGCAGTGTATTTGGGACTCCAAACTCCCTTATCCTCCACTGCTCTGCTCTGGTCTTGCAAATTCAGTCCCTAACTGAGTCTAACCATCTAATATAGGGTCTTCCTCTCTTTCTACTTCCCTCTACCTTTCTTAGCATTATTGTCTTTTCCAGTGATTCATGCTTTCTCATGATGTGACCAAAGTATGACAGCCTCAGTTTGATCCTCTTGGGGCCCAAACAGACAGGCCAAAATAAAGCTGCTTTAGGTCACTTTGGAGGTATGCTGTTTAAATGAAACACGCATCTTAAGAGGCCTGAGGCTGCGCCAAAGCTTAGGACTGGAGCATGGCTTTGGAGTGGCTTCCGGCCTCTTAGGACTCATGCATCATTTAAATAGCATGCCTCCAAAGTGACCCGAAGTAGCTTTATTTTGGTTTGTCTGTTCGCGCCATTGGTTTCTAGAGGAAGCTCAGGTTTGATCTGTTCAAGGGCCCATTTCCTTGTCTTTATGGCTGACCATGTTTTCTAATATTTCACAGAAGAAAACTGGGACATGTGTGGCCGAGCAACATCAGAGTGTGGTCAAGAGGGCAAAAGTTGTTAATCAGGAGGTCACATAAGACAGTCTGCTTTTGCCTGAGCCTCCTCTCTCTCTACTCAGTTAACCCAGCGCAAACTCCTTTTGCACTTTGAATCTGAACACAGGAAGAAGGGGGAAAATTGGGAAGAGAAGTAAACTTTAAAAGCAGCCAGAAAAGTGGGACCACGGAAGATTAATTGGGATTGTCCCTAACGAATCACAGAACCACAGACCTAGAATCCTAGAGTTGGAAGAGACCGCAAGGGCCCTGATCCAGTCCAACCCCATTCTGCCATGCAGGAAATCACAATCAAAGCATCCCCGTTGACAGATGGCCATCCAGCCTCTGCTTAAAGACCTCCAAGGAGGGAGACTCCATTGCACTCCGAGGGAGTTTGTTCCACTGTCAAACAGCCCTTACTGTCAGGAAGTTCCTCCTGTTGTTGAGGTGGAATCTCTTTTCCTGGAGCTTGCATCCATTGTTCTGTGTTCTAGTCTCTGCAGCAGCAGTAAACAAGCTTGCTCCATCCTCAACATGACCTAGAACCATAGAGTTGGAAGAGACCCCCAAGGGCCATCCAGTCCAACCCCAGCCTGCCATGCAGGAACTCTCAATCAGAGCATGACACCCTTTCAGATACCTAAACAGATTTTTGTCAGGCATTAAAAACAGATTGAGCCCCTTTCTCTCCTCTCTGTTGAACTATCCCAGTGCCTGCTCCTTCTGCACTTTGAGCTCAGTTTGCAGCAACTGAAGGAAGCTCAGCAAAAGGGTGAAAGTGGAAGGAAGGGAGAGAAACAGGGACACTTTAAAAGCAGCTGGGAGAGTGGGGCTGCAGAGGGTTAGTGCGGACTCTCTCTCTCATAGAGACCAGGCTCCCTCCATTTGTGGCTCCCTGCCCCCTTTTTCTTACGGGATGCATCGCCTCTTCTGGAACCAAAGTGCCTCGACTGCGCATGCGCCGAAGCCCCACCGGCCGCGGGGAGAAAAGGCAGCTCGCTTCGCCCGCCTCGAAAGAGAAGGCGTAGTAGAACCTTCGTCCCCGGCGCTAGTGCGCATGCGCCACGCTGCCCTGGTTCGCTTTCTCGTACGGCGCCGCGCATGCGCAGTCGCCCCCTCCCAGTGCCTTCCCGCTCAGCTCGCCGCCCTCCGCTCGCTTCTTCCTACCGCCTCCCTTCCCTCCTTTCCGGGGTCTTTCGCCCTCCTTACCCGCTCCCGGCCGGGACTCGGCCCGGTTGAAACCGACTCGCTGGCCCCGCAGTGCTCGGTCCAAGAGGCCACGTTCTGTCTCTCTCTCTCTGTGGCTTTTTGCGCCGCCGACCCGGGCGCAGAGTGATGGCGTCACGCGCCGCGCCGGAAGTGGGCTCGACGCCGACGCACTCCCGGGCGTCACGTGACAGCAGCTCAACCCCGGAAGTGGGCCTCCCAGTCCCATTTTTTTGGGTCCATGTTTTTCCCCTGAAGCTTGCTAAAATAAAATATGTTCCAAATAATTGTTATATTGTCATTGGAAGCAGTACATAAAATAAAACAGAAAACATAAAATAAAATAATAAATACATTAAAATAAAATATACATAAAACAAAATAAAAATACGTACAGTTAAAATATATAAAATAAAATACATAAAAATACATTTAAATAAATACATAAAACAAAAATATATAAAATAAAAATACATAAAATAAAATAAAAATATATAAAATAAAATAGAAAAAACAAAATAAAATAAAATAGAAAAAAACAAAATAAAATAAAAATACATAAAATAAAATAAAAGACATAAAATATAAAAGACATAAAATAAAATAAAAATACATAAAAATTAAAATACATAAAATAAAATAAATAAAAATAAAATATACATAAAAGAAAAAATATATAAAATAAAAATACATAAACTAAAATATTCCATAATTAATTTTTCTTTCTTTTTTTCAATTTTTTAATGTTATTTTTCCATGCAGACAAAAAACATGAAAAAAATTTAAAAGAAAGAAAAATCAATTATGGAATATTTTATTTTATGTATTTTTTATTTTATTTATATATTTTTATTTTCTTTTATGTACTGTTTGTGATAACAATTATATACAAATATTTTCCGTGTTGTTGTTGTTGTTGTGTGCCTTCCAGTCATTCCCGACATAAGATTTGTCCCAAGGGGGTTTGCCATTGCCACCCTCTGAGAGAGTGTGACTTGCCCAAGGTCACTCAGTGAATTTATGTGGAATTCAACTGGGGTTCAACCTCCCGTCTCCAAAGTCTTAGTGCTCAAACCACAGCGCCACCATGGCTCCGATACATATATGTGTGTGTCGTAGGGTTGCCATAATTCTCTACTATAAACCGGGACAAAATGTAGGACAAAATATAGACCAAAATGTGGGACAATTGTAGGATAACATTTAGCCCAAAATGTAGGACATTTAAGGTTCTCCATTTTTCTTAAATGTCCTACATTTTGTGCTAAATTTTATCCTACAATTGTCCCACATTTTGGTCTAAATTTTGTACTACATTTTGTTCTGGTTTATAGTAGAGAATTATGGCAACCCTGTGTGTGTGTGTGTGTGTGTGTGTGTGCGCGCGCGCGCGCACGCACACACACACACACACACATATATATATCAACACAGAGAAATGTAAGGTGCTGCACTTAGGGTGGAAAAACAAAATGCATAGTCAACTGTGATGCAGCCGACAACTAAAAAGGCCAACGAGATTCTAGGCTGCATCAATAGAAGCATTGTGTCTAGATCAAGGAAAGTAATAGTGCCACTCCATTCTGCTTTCGTCAGGCCTCCTGGAATACTGTGTCCAGCTTTGGACAACACAATTCAAAAAGTGTGTGTATGTGTGGGTGTATTCATTCATTTGATATGTGTTGGAGAAGAGTGCTGAGGATACCATGGACAGCCAAAAGGACAAACAAATGGGTCCTAGAACAGATGAAGCCTGAAATCTCCCTGGAAGCCAAAATGACTAAATTGAGGCTGTTGTATTTTGGACACATCATGAGGAAAAATAAATCATTAGGGAGCCCTAGTAGCACAGCGGCTAAATGTCTGTACTGCAGCCAATCACTCACAAACCATAAGGTTGCTAGTTCAATACCAGCCCAGGGGCTCAAGCTCGACTCAGGCTTGTATCCTTCTGGAGGTTGTTAAAATGTGTACCCAGCTTGTTAGGGGCAATTAGTTTACACTTTGTAAACCGCTTAGGGAGTGCTTAAGTGCACTGATAAGCAGTATAGAAATGTACTGTACTTGTTATTGCTAGAAAAAATGATGCTAGGAAATATACGAGGCAGAAGAAAGGAAGGCCACAAGCTAGATGGATGATTTCTGTAACGGAGGTGACGGGCCTGAATTGTACACACACATAAACCACTCACTGCTTTATCAGACTAGGGGGCAAACAGGATTTAAACAAGAGTTAAACGATAGTTAAACAGGAAATGCCTGATGTTTATCACACGACATTTCCTGTTTAACTCTCGTTTAACACTCATTTAAATCCTGTTTGCCCCCTAATGTGATAAAGCAGAGAGTGCTGGTTCCATGATGAAGCAGTATAGAAATATAAATGCTCTTGCTCTATGGCCTGCTTCAAACTGGCAAAATTCAAACTGCTAGATCAATAAATTCAAGTGGCCCTGCAATCTCCAATGTTAGCTGTGTCCATCCTACCCTAGAAATCATTGAGGAAATAACAGAAAATGCTCTTGTTCTTGCTGAATTTGCAGGACTTGAGCAGAGCAGTGGAAGACAGGGGTCATGGAGATGTGTCATCCACAAGGTCGCCATAAGTCAAAGTCAACACAAAGTCAGTTAACAACAACAACGACACGTATGCATACATATACAATGGGCCCTTGGTATCTGCTGGGGTTTGGTTCCAGGAACCCTCATGGATACCAAAATCTGTGGATGCTCAAGTCCCATGGCAAAGTAAAATGGTGTCTCTTATATGACATGGCAAAATCAAGGTTTGATTTTTGGAATACACTCCACTCTTGCCATATGCTATTCCGGACACACACACCCCGGTGTGTACGACAAATTTCACGTATGCTGGAGTCCCATTCATTTGAATGACAGCGCGCTCCGCCATGATGCACTTATGCCTGTGGCGCACGTGCCATTTTGTCATTCACCTCTCACTGTCTGCATAAGCACAAAGCCATGTATGCCAAGGGCAGACTGTATACAGTAGGCCCTTGGCATCTGCTGGAGTTTTGTTGCAGGACACCCTCTCACTCCCCCCATGGATACCAAAATCCATGGATACTCAAGTCCCATTAAATACAATGGTATAATAAAATGGCGTCCCTTGCATTAAATGTCAAAATCTTAGTTTGCATTTTTTAAAATTTTATTTGTCTTTTCAAGTCATGGATGGTTGAATCCATGGATACAGAAGGCCAACTATACACACATAGAGACATATGTGTGACATTTCTTTAAAAAGGTAAAGATAACGTTTTCTCTTTAATATGAATGTGTAGTCATAAGTGTTCATGTCCATTATTAAGCTGAAGAACCAGTGTTTTCAGAAGATGACTCCGGTGGTCATGTGGCCAGCATGACCGCAGGGAACGTTGTTACCTTCCCACCAAAGTGATACCTATTTATCTATTCTAACTTTTACATTCTTTCGAACTGCTAAGTTGGCAGAAGCTGTGCTATTTCCACTTTGTTTGAAATACAACATTCTGAAAAAAGCATCTGAGAAAATAGGCTGAAGTCTAAGAAAGCTCATGCTGCCAACTTCTTTCTTTCAGCGCGCATCTCAAAGGTACCACAAGATCTCTTTACAAACTGATTCTACAGACTAACACGGCTATATCTCTGAATTCTACAACATTCTGAGTAACTATTTTTCCTATTCATTTATTTGTATTATTTGTGCTGGTCTATGACCGTAATGAAGATGAAACTGAATAGCAAAATCTCTTAAGCCATTATGTTTAATAATTTTCTAAACCCGGTATTTTTAATTTTGACAGTACAGAGCTCCCTGTGACCTATTTTAAAAGTGAATTGCTCTTCTGGGAGGTTTCCAGAAGAGGTAATTCACACACAGCCCTCTTTTTTTGTTTTTGTTTTGCCAGATAAAGAATGGTTGGGAGGCACAAAGAGATACACTCACCTCCAGAGCATCACTTGCTCACCAACACATGCTAATTGCATTAGATTTTGGATTTGGTATCAGCCACAATAGGCAGCCAAAATGACTAAACTGAGGCTGTCATAATTTGCACATATCATGGGATGGTGCAAAATGGAGATATTAATGTATCCTAATTATGATTTGTCTCGGCATCTAAAATATTCAGGTACCCAAGGAGGAAGGGGAAAGTGACGTGTGTATGATGTTGTTGTTTGCCAAGATATATTTGTTGCAAGATGTGTTTGTTAGGACTGTTGGTTTGTTGTGACATTGTTTGTCACAACTGTCAACGTGTTATGTTTGGGTGTGAGGAAAAAAAAGTTTATGTATTGCCATGATGAGCTGTGACAGCAGTTTTATAATTGCTTTTTCTTTATAATAAAAACTATTTTAAAAAGAAAAGGGGGTAGTGCTTCCTAAAGCAGGAGGTGGTAAGAAAAGTGGAAGACCACATTACAGATAATAGAAACAGAGTTGGAAGAGACTGCAAGGACCTTCAAGTCCAACTCCCGACATGCAGGAATAAACAATCAAAGGACCTCCAATAGATGGCCATCCAGCCTCTGCTTAAAGACCTCTAAAGAAGGAGACACCACCACGAATATTAGGATGTTCATTTTAATGTTGAGATGGAATCTCTTTTCTTGGAGCTTGCATCCATTGCTCTGGGTCCTGTTTTCTGGAGCAGCAGAAAACAAGCTTGCTCCATCCTCAACATGGCACCCCTTCAAATACTTAAATATGGCTAGCACATCACCTCTTAACCTTCTCTTCTCTAGGTTTAAACATACCCATCTCCCTAAGTCTCTCTTCATAGGGATTAATAGTTTCCAGACCCTTCACCATTTTGGTTACCCTCCTCTGGACATGCTCCAGCTTCTCAACATCCTTGCATTCTGGTGCCCAGAAATGGATACAGGATACCAGATGAGGTCTGACAAAAGCAGAATAGAGTTCTAGGTACTATACTTCTATTGAAAGCGCCCTAAGCGGCTTTCAGCTTATGGTGAAAGACACGTGCCACAAGAGGCAATGGCACGCCGTGTGCACAAGCCCAATTGTTTTCAATGGGGCTCGAGCATACACAGCATTTCCCTTACGTGGGGGGGGGGGGGGGGATGGATCCCCTGCATAAGAGAAGGGCCCACTGTGTATTGATTCAGTCAAGAAAGCCACAGCTGCCCAGTGTTTGAAAGGCATTGACAGCAGGGGGGTCAATGATCAGGACTCTTGGAGGTCTCTTATCCATAGTGTTCCCATAAGTCAAAATCAATTTGGCAAATAACAGCAATAGCTAAAGAAGCCATAATATTTACGGCTCTGCTGTTCCAATTTATTGCCATTTGAGATTGAAGATGTTTCCCCTGTCGTGAAACAGGTCAAGCTCCTAAAATTAGATTCTTGATACTATCCCAGTGTGTCCATTTAACTCCTATAGCCAGCAGGATATCTACACTGCTGGCATCTTCCATGGGGGGTGGGGGGAGTCTTCCACTCACAGATCTGCTTCTCCAACAGTTGAACTATATACATCCTGCATAAAGCTGGCTGGGAGATTCTGAGAGTTGTCATCAAACAGTATTTTCCCAAGCCATTTTTGCCATTGGCTCAGGTTAGTGGATCTCATCCGCACTGCAGAAATAATAATATGTAGAATCATAGAGTTGGAAGAGACCACAAAGGCCATCTAGTCCAACCCCATTTCTGCCGTGCAGGAACTCTCAGTCAAAGCATCTCTGACAGATAGTCATCCAGCAGTTTGACACGGCTTGAACCATGCGAATGGTACAGAATCCTGGGATTTGTTGTTTGTTTTAGCACCAAAGCTCTCTGACTAAGAAGTCTAAATGTCTTGCAAAACTACACACACCCGAATTCCCTAGTATTCAGCCAGGACAGTTAAAGTGGTGTCAAACTGCATCATTTCTAATAATAAGGCCTTTCCTTTATTAATGAGAACACTGCATTCTGCATAGGCTAGAACTTCTTTTTTTAAAAAAGGACTGCATTTCCATGCACACACCCAGCATTCACAATAGATCTCTCTTGACGGTGTTATCTCCAAATTGGATCTTCTGTTTCTCCTCTCCTTGTCAGCGGGTTTCCGAACCGCCAGTGCAGTTCTTTGCGCAAAGCCGATTATCTCTGCGATGGCTCAGTCGATGGAGAGCGGAGCACCATCAAGCAAAATAAATCGGAAAAGACCCGGTGTTGCCATGGGGCGAGGGAGCAGAGGAAGCCTGGCGTTCATTTCTCAGTGCCTTTTCCATTTCGAGGCAAGGCGATATTTATCCCTGGCTTCATTGAAATTCTGCTCAGCTGGCTTTCCAGGAACATGTAGGCAGATACAGTCAGTCCTAATTTAAACATGGAAAGTGGGGAGAACAGCAAGCCTTCATCCCCAATTAATTTGGATTCACCCTTCTCCCTCTCACTTTTAGTCTCTCTCTCTCTCCCCACCAAAGGCAAATCCTTCTTAATTTGATTAGTATGAAAACAACTGGCATCAAACAGATTGTGCTTGTCAGCTGCTTTTGCCACTTTCCCCGTAAATAACTGTGTGTAATTTACCATCTGGCAAAGAGACCAAAATATATCCAAGGAGCCCGCTGTTTGCTATACCCACACAGGGATGAGTTTTGGCATGTGACTGGCAGCAGAAGGATGGAAGGGGGAAGATTTTGCTTTAATGGAGGCAGTGGATCTTTGTTCTTTTCCTCACTTAACCCCTCACATCTTCTGCTAAAAGTTTTTCCTCCTTGCAAAATCTAGAAAAAACGTGAAAGCTGGAGCATGTCCAGAGAACACCCGGCTGAAGGAGACTTATACATATGAAAGGGGTCTAGGAGTCCAAGTAGACCACAAGTTGAACATGAGTCAAAAGTGTGATGCGGCAGCTAAAAAGGCCAATGCGGTTTTAGGCTGCATCAATAGAAGTATAGTGTCTAGAGCAAGGGAAGGAATAGTGCCACTCTATTCCTCACCTGGGATATTATGTGCAGTTCTGGACTCCACAGTTCAAAACGGATGTGTTGAGAAGCTAGACTGTGTCCAGAGAAGGCCAACCAAAATTGTGAAGGATCTGGAAACCATGAGACTTAGGGGGCTGGGGATGTTTAGCCTGGAGAAGAGAAGGTTAAGAGGTAATATGATAACCCTCTTTAAATATTTGAAGGGATGTCATAATTGAGGAGGCAACTAACTTGTTTTCTGCTGCTCCAGAGAATAGAATACAAAACAATGGATGCAAGCTCCAGGAAAAGAGATTCCAGCTCAACATTAGGAGGAGCGTCCTGACAGTAAAAATTGTTTGACAGTGGAACACACTCCCTCTGAGTGTGGTGGAGTCCCCTTCTTTGGAGGTCTTTAAACAGAGGCTGGATGGCCATCTGTTGATGGGATGCTTTGACTTAGAGTTCCTGCATGGCAGAATAGGGTTGGACTGGATGGCCCTTGGGGTCTCTTCCAACTCTACAATTCTAGCTATCCTCCAGACTTCCAGTAGCTTAGGACTGAGGAGAATCCACATGCCTCATGTAACTCAACAAACGACTATTCCCAGAAAGCTGTGGCAGTTAACATGGAGCCAAATTAGATTACTCCTGCAGTGTGGGTTCAGCCTCTCTCTCCATAGAACAGCGGTAACTAAAACCAGGCTTATTTTTATGGGTTTTTAAAAAGATTTTAAATCTGGGGCTTTTTTACACTCTAGAATTATATGTGTTCCACAGTAACCGCCGCAGCAATATCCTGCGTGATCCCAGGATTTGTAGTTTGGTGCGGCACTAGATCTCTCTGGCTGAGAATTCTGAGTTTCCCTGCCTATACTGCAAATCTAACAGCAAACATCACAGTTTTTGGGAGACATCTAGCCTTCTCTATCAGAGAACCGTGGTGCCACAATAAAGTACAGTTCCCAGAATTCCTTAGCACTGAGCCAGGGCAGTTAAAGTGGTCTCAGACTGGTTCATTTCTGCAGTGTGTTTTGGATCTGTAGCTTGCTGAGAGTTACCTGGAATACTTCACCAGAGACATCTAGTGCTGTTGTCCAGGGACCAGAGCATTGGTTCTCAATCTTTGGGCTTCTCAGATGTTTTGGATTTCAGCTGCCAGAATCCCTGACCATTGGGGCTGAAGTCCAAAACATCTGGAGAGCCCACGTTTGAGAACTATTGGACAAAAGTTCTCAAAGCAGAGATTTCTGAGCGTCTCGCCAAACTGCAAATCTCAGAATTTGACATGAAGGAGCCATGATGGTTCAAGTGGTAAGGTATACTGTAATGACATAGGAAACAATAATAGAATCTTAAGAGTTTACCATAAGGCAGTGGTTCCCAAGCTTTGGTCCTATAGATTTTTGGGCATCAACTCCTAGAAAGCCCTAGCCAACTGTCAGGAATCCTGGGCACTGAAGTCCAAAACATCTGGAGCACTGAAGTTTGGAAAACATTCCCATAAAATCAATCTAGACTAACTCCCTGCCCCGAAGGAACACAGAATAGATATATACACCTATGGTTGTTTTTGCTGTGGCAAATGTAGCCCAATCCCCCTCTGATCTCAGGGGGAAAAAATGTTAAGAGATGTTACTGATCAAACAGGACAGATTAACCGGCATAGCCGAGACTGGCATGTGATCATGATACTTTAATCTTGGTTTTCCTCCTGACTGGTTTTATTGTCAATGTATATTATAATGCTGGATAGTTTAATTATGGAGTACACCAACTGAGTGATGGCGAAGGATTTGGAGCTCTGATCCTCACTGGGCAGATTTGAAATTTGCTTCCGGTCGGTTATTAATTTTTCTCCCTCTCCCCGAGAGACAATGGAAAGCTCGTCCTCAATCTTGCTAGATGGGCTTTATATGGCCGCATATCATCATAGAGCATAAAAATATTTTTATTGCTGCACACAATGAAAGTAATCAAGGCTGGCTTATAGACCTCCTGATTTATTGAGAAGTGAGGCTTGTCCCTGAAAGACTATTGATACAGCCACTCCCATTGCTATCTGTTACATTAACTAAGGCCTGGTACAAACCTCCCCGTCAGGGCGGGCTGGAGGTGTCCAGTTTCCCCCCGGAGAGACGCCGCACCGGACAAACTGCATGGCGTCCCTCTGGACCAAAAAGAACCTCCGCATGGTGTGCTGGGACGATGTCATCAGTGTGCCATTGGTACACTGTGACATATCCAAGACGCAAGCACGGCGCCCAGTGGGGAGGATGTGGCGCCGCACTTGCATCATGCACGCGTACCATGTATGGACAACACCACATAAAGATGACGCCGTCCATATGTTTTAGGGTTCCAGAGCATGCAGATGCTGCGTGTTCCAGAACCCTAATATCAGTGCCAGCATGGTGCTTATGGCCCGTCTGTTTTGGGCCTTAGGTCCAAAACACAGTCTGCTTTAACTGCCCTGGCTCACTGCTAGGGAATTTTGGGAACTATAGTTTTGTGAGACATTTAGGGGCTGAGCAGACCATCCCTAAGGGGCAGCCTGCAACCACCTCTGTCTTCACCGAATCTGGGCCGTGGCAAGTACATACCATGGCCCCAATTTGGCCTTTCTACGGCGCAAAAAGGAGCAGCACAAAGAGGCTTCTTTTTGCGCCACAGAAAGGGTGCCATAGCCGCCTGTGCCATAGCTTTTTGGCACTTCTTTGGCGCTGCATCCAGATGAGCACCGTGATGCTGCCCACCATGTGGTCAGGCTTAGGGCATGATGGCAGTGCCATGGCAGCATCAGGGCGTGTGCCATGTGGACTCCATGCCCCCACTCTGCCCCCAGGCCAGTGTTTATCACTGGTCTGTCGTGGCCCTTTGTCTTCTGTCAGAGAGCTCTGGTACCACAATAAACTACAGTTCCTAGGATTCCCTAGCACTGAACCAGGGCAGTTAAAACAGCCTCAAATTGGATTATTTCTGCAGTGTGTTTTGGACCAAAAAGACCCTTTCATATCTTCCAGGTGCTGTGAAGCATTAATAGAAGAAGTGTTTGCTCTTAGAGTATCTAATGGGCCCAGGAGCTGGAAAGTTGTCAAAAAGAACATCTAGGGAGATTGTTGATATCTGATCTGTGGATCGAAAAGAATTGACCTCAGCCATTCTTTGTCCCATCACTTTCCCTGTTTGGAATCCAAAATTTGATAGACCACTGTATCTCCTGGTAATCCAGGCAGATTTAGACCTATACTTAAAGGGTAAGGAGGAGGGAGGAATCAATATTGGTATCCAAATCCTGTTGGGGAGTTACCGGTATCCCTGTATAAGTGGACTTACTGTATATACTCATGTATAAGTCTAGATATTTCAGTCATAAAAATGACCCCCAAAAACTGAGTTGACTTTCCCATGAGTCAATGTAAGTACTGTATTTTAAAAAGGAACCATTCCCAGGCGAAAAGCAAGAGGGTCATCCCTCTTGGAAGCACTGACCCCACTCTATTCACTCATCCATACAGCCTTTAGTATGAGCACAAACAGTTATTCTTGCTGGAATTTTGCAAGTTCTTTGGCATTGCTTGCCTTTGCTTTATCCTTTAGATCCTTTGTCACATGCCCCTAAGCTTTACCCTCGACTTATCCATGGGTCATGTCAAAATCCATGATTTAGGCCCCAAAACCTGCCCTCAACTTATACATGAGACTGACTTATAGTTGAGTATATACAGTAAGTCATAGGAATTAGAACCACACATTTACATAACGTGTTTCCAGTAGAGGGCTACTATTATATTACTAGATAGCACAGTCAGGTCTGAAGAACAGGGTGAATCCCCAGTCAGCCATGAAACCCACTGGGTGACCCTGGTCACGTTCTCTAAGATGACAATGGCAACCCCCCCCCTAAAAAAACACTTTAGGGTTGCCATAAACTGTAAACGATTTGAAAGCACACAACACAGCAGACCGATCAAAGTGCACAACGCACATCAGATGCACTTGCTGTTGTTCCTTTACACATCTTTCTAAGTCAAAAAAGGGCTTCTTAGTGCTTCTGCTCTGCAGCTAGGTATATATAAAGTTACATTAACATAACAGGTCATAACAGGCAAACATCAGTATAAAAGGACCTGCATATGTTCAGCCCATAATGTTTAGGCAAGGGTCTCAATGTTTTCATGGGATCTGGATAGATCTATAGCTTAATCTGCACCAAAGTCACAGTAAAGAAAGGCTGAAGTACCAGGACTCCTAAAATGGTAGACTTGGAGGGGATGGACCATAAGGGCCATATAGTCCAATGCCCCGCCATGCAGAAATCTACAGCTAAAGCACTCCTGAGACCTATCCAACCTCTTTTTAAAAAAAGCCAAAGAAGAATCACCACCTTTTGTGGTAATCTATTAACTGTCCAAAAGCTTTTACCATCAGAAATTTCTTCCTAATGTTTAATCTTGCAATTGTGAATCTATTGGTCAAGGTCCTACGTAACCTTTCCATACTGTACAGTTATATGTTCTGCTTTAACTGCCAAGCATAGGAAGGATAAATAACCCTTCCTATGCTGCAAACCCTCGGTTTCCATAGGATGTCGCCGTGGCGGTTAAAAGCGGAATCATAGCATCTTTATTTGTGTAATGGGAAAGGCCCCTAGTCTCTGGAGCAGCAGAAACCAAGTATGATTTCAGATCCCTGCCCCAGTTTTTGCTATATATTTTTGGTATGGCTGGAGGATTCCTTGACAGTAGTGCCGTGAATCTGCTCTGGGTTTTTATTCCACACTTAAACAGAGCTGTTCAAGGGGCTATTGAGCCTATTGTGGAGATAGGGTTCCTTGCCTTTAAAATAGTGGTTCCCAGTCGTTGGTCCTCCAGGTGTTTTGGACAAACTCCCAGGATCCTTGGACATTGCCTGGGAGCTGAGGTCCAAACTCCTTGGAGAACCAAAGTTTGGAAATCTCAGCTTTAAAGTCTGGGATAAAACCTGGGATGAATTCGCCACACCACTGACATGGAAGCCACCAACTCTGACTGTCCTTAAATTCAGAGAAATTGATATTGCAAGTGGCATCATAAATCCCACCCATTCAAAATGTCAGAGCATTATAACTCTGAGGCTGAAGAAAGGTAGGATTGCCCAGTTCCTTCTTCAGACACTAGACCTGTAATTCCTCCTGTGGCCCCAAGATGGGAGCATCTGCCAGGCTATGGGACCAAAACTATCACTTGCCTTGAAACAACCCCAGGCTTTTTCATTTCAGGCTTCTGTTGGCCTTGTAACACAATCCAAGGCTAACTAACTAAAAGCCCAGTGGATATTACTACTTCTCTAGCCTGGAGAAGAGAAGGTTAAGTTGTGTGATATGATAGCCCTGTTTAAATACTTGAAAGGATGTCATATTGAGGAGGGAGCAAACTTGTTTTCTGCTGCTCCAGAGAGTAGGACCCCAGAACAATGGATGCAAGCTCCAGGAAAAGAGATTCCAGCTCAACATTAGGAGGAACTTCATGACAGTAAGGGCTGTTCGACAGTGGAACACACTCCTTCCTCGGAGATTTAGGTGGAGTCTCCTTCCTTGGAGGTCTTTAAGCAAAGGCTGGATGGCCATCTGTCAGGGATGCTTTGATTGTGAGTTCCTGCATGGCACATTGGGGTTGGACTCAATGGCCCTTGAGGGTATCTTCCAACTCTATGATTCTATGTTTCTCAGTACAGTGGGCCCATCTCCTGGGGTTTGGTTCCAAGACTCTCCAAGGATACCAAAATCTGTGAATGCTCAAATCCCATTAAATAAATGGCATAGTTAAATGGTGTCCCTTATATAAAACGGACTTGGAATTTATATATATATATTGAATATTTTCAAACTGTGGAGGGTTGAATCCGTGGATTAAAAAAATCTGTGGATACGGAGGGATGACTGTATGCTGAAAGGGGCTGAAGGAAGCCATAGTCCAAACGTGAAGTCGAAGGCTTTCATGGCCGGCATCCATAGTTTTTTGTGGGTTTTTCAGGCTATGTGGCCATGATCTAGAAGAGTTTATTCCTGACATTTCACCAGCATCTGAGGCTGGCATCTTCAAAGAATGCTGGCATGGAAGAGTATATATACCCCACTCTCTTCCACGCCTGCATTATTATTATTAGCCTTTATTTATAAAGCGCTGTAAAATGCTGGCAAAATGTCAGGAATACACTCTTCTAGAACATGGCCACATTGCTTGAAAAACCTACAAAAAACCATATGCGGGACATTCGGGGTGCTTCTAGGACAATGTTTTTAACTAATTGAATTTAAATTTTATAATATTTTTTAAAAAATTAAGCAATTTTATCTGTGAGCTGCCTTGGGTCCTTTTCTGAGAAAAAGACGGCATAGAAATAAAATAAACACGTATATCAACCAAGGCACCCAATTTTTAAGAATCTAGTAGCAGGTGATACTAGACACCATTGGGCTAGACCAGTCATTCCCAGACTCTGGTTTTGGACTTCAGCTCCCAGAAGCCTTGGCCATCTTGGCCAATGATCTGGGACTCTGGGAGTTGAAGTCCAAAACACTTGGAAGGTCAGAGTCTGGGAATGACTGGTCTAGCCCAGTGGCATCTAGTACCACCCGCTACTAGATTCTTTTAGGATGGAGATGCCAAGGGCTCAGCCTGGGATCTTCTCCAAGCAAAGCAGGTGGCACAATTTAAGTACACTTTGGGTGGATTTATTTGTTTTCACGTTTCCTTTTACCATTTTCCTACTCGTAACTCAGCCTCCTTTTATCTGTGGAAATCAATTAAGATGTTTGTGTGTGTGTGTTTTTTTCCAGGATACCGGAGAACCATCTATGCTTTTTAATTCATGCAAAAACTAGTGTTTGCAACCAGTTCCCCACCCGACATCCCATCTTAACTGTATGAATGACAAATCTCATAAGCCTACATTTATTACATCTTAAATCTGCCATGCAAACGAAATGAAACATTTTATGGGCTCGTGACTCAGCTGGAAAGAAAGAAAAAGAGAATGAAGCACGGGTAGAGGAGAGAGATTTGGTTGGAAATATTCAGCATAGAGGGTCAGCATAGGATTCCCTGGATGACATTTAGACCTTCCTTCTCCAGCTAATACAGGGGTACAGGACATTATGGTGGTACTCAAAGTCCCATCATATACAGACAGACATGGTCAGGGATAATGGGAACCAGAGTTCCACTATGCCGAGAATGCCATCAATCTTAACTGGAGTAGATATATACAGTTGCATTATGGAGAGCCAACACATAGCTAAGGCCCATTGATTCCAAGGGTTTACACAAGAGTAATACTAGGATTGAGGCTCATAGGTGCAGGGCACCGCGTCCCTGCATCATATATGGCTATGAATTATGTTGTTGTTGTTGTTGTTGTTGTGTGCCTTCAAGTCAACTTATGGCGACCTTAAGGTGAACCTATCATGCGGTTTTCTTGGCAGGATTTGTTCCAAGGAGGTTTGCCATGGCGGTCCCCTGAGGCTGAGAGTGTGTGACTTGCCTAAAGCCACCCAGTGGGTTTCATGGTCAAGCTGGGAATCAAACCCTGGTCTCCAGTCCAACATCCAAATCACTATGCCAGGCAAGCTCATGGGTTATGTTATCACTAAATAAATGATGTGAAAACATAGAGGAGGAAGAGGCCTAAAAAGTAGCAAATGGCACACAATGAACATTTACCTCCCCTCTGCCCTGAAAAGAAAAGTGGCATGATAGCATGGTATGATAGGTGCCACACAATGGCCGGAGTCCAAAGGGAAATCCCAAATAAAATAGATCTATGGAATCAAGGCAATTTACACATACGTTGACCCACCATTAACAATTGGTTCAGTGTGAACTCGAACGCTTTCATGGCCAGCATCCATAGTTTTTGGTATGTTTTTCGGGCTATGTGACCATGTTCTAGAAGAGTTTATTCTTGATGTTTCACCAGGATCTGTGGCAGGCATATTCAGAGAATGCTTGGTACCAGAGGAAGATGCCAGCCACAGATGCTGGTGAAATGTCAGGAATAAACTCTTCTAGAACATGGCCGCATCGCCCAAAAAACCCACAAAAAACAATTGGTTCAATCTCTGTGTCTTAAGGGCTTGAATCAGACCAAGAGAAATTAGGGTTTGGAACTGAGTCAACATTCTAATTAATTCCATTAATAAATTAGGCTATCGGTAGCCAGTAAAGTGACCATAATAGCACTGCTTTTGTGTTGTTGTTGTTGCTGCTGCTGCTGTTGTGTGCCTTTTTGGCAACCAGGGTCCACAGGGTTTTCTGGGCAAGATTTGTCTTGAAGGGTTTTGCTAACTCCTTCTTCCTAGGCTGAGGGCATGTGACTTGCCCCAGGTTGCTCTGTGGATTTCCAGTCCTAGTCCCAACTTTTGTTTCAAATCACTACACAAAGTGAATTGCCCCTCTAAAATAAGCATTTTGCCCCTCCATGAAATATTCCTCCAGCCCCTAGCATGGCAGACTGTCCAGCATCGAACATTATAAATATCTAGAACTCTTGCATTGGCCGTGTTCACAGTCCCTTTGGTCACTTTCCTGCACTGTTTCCTGCTTGTTTCTAAATGCTCTGCTGCGGTTTTAAGTTCCTGCAATGCTACAAATTTGGGGACTGAAAGAACATTTCATTTGGGAGCAGGCAGGCTTCTTTCTCAATGAGGCAGCACTTTCATTTCCCCCATAGCTACATGCCTGTCTCTTTGAGCCATGACTCAAATATACAAGAAACAATGAAAGATTGGGGATAGAATCATAGAATCGTAGAGTTGGAAGAGACCCCAAGGGCCATCCAGTCCAACCCCATTCTGCCATGCAGGAACTCTCAATCAAAGCATCCCTGACCAATGGCCATCCAGCCACGGTTTAAAGACCTCCAAGGAGGGAGACTCCACTACACTCCGAAGAAGGAGTGTGTTCCACTGTTGAACAGCCCTAAGTTCCTCCTAATGTTGAGGTGGAATCTCTTTTCCTGCAGTTTGCATCCATTGCTTTGGATCCTGTTCTCTAGAGCAGCAGAAAATAAGCTTGCTCCCTCCACAATATGACATCCTTTCAAATATTTAAACAGGGCTATATTACCTCTTACCCTTTTCTTCTCCAGGCTAAACATCCTCAGCTCCCTGAGTCATTCCTCATAGGACATGGTTTCCAGACCTTTCACCATTTTAGTCACCCTCCTTTGGACATGCTCCAGTTTCTCAATGTCCTTTTTGAATTATGGTGTCCAGAACTGGACACAGTATTCCAGGTGGGGCCTGACCAAAGCAGAATAGAGTGGCACTATTACTTCCCTATACTTTTATTGATGCATCCTAAAATTGAATTGGCCTTGTTAGCTTGTTAGCATTGTACTGTTGACTCATGCTCAACTTGTGGTCTACTTGGACTCCTAGATCCTTTTCACACATATAAGTCTCATTCACCCATCCTATATCTGTGCATTTCATTTTTCCGCCCTCGGTGCAGTACCTTACATTTCTCCGTGTCGAGTTTCATTTTGTTAGCTTTGGCCCAGCTTTCTAGTCTATTCAGGTCATTTTGAATTTTGATCCTGTCCTCTGAGTTATTAGTTATTCATCCTAATTTGGTGTCATCTGCAAATTTGATGAGTATGCCCCCAATTCTGTCATCCAAGTCATTGATAAAGTTGTTGAATAGCACTGGTCCCAGGACAGAGCCCTGTGGGACCCCACTGGTCACTTCTCTCCAGGATGAAAAGGAGCCATTGTTGAGCACCCTTTGGCTTCGGCCAGTCAACCAGTTACACATCCATGTAACAGTTACCTTGTCTAGCCCACATTTTAAAAGCTTGGTTTTAAATGCTGGGCCTTCTGCTGCAGACCAGGCTGGGCCTTCCTTTGCCCCCGATCTCTTGCAAAGGCACCACAGAAGGCAGCCACCTTTGCAGTTTTTGGGAACCTTTATCCGATTTCAGTTTGCGCTCTGAGGCACTAGCTGAGCAGCAGCAAAGTGCACTGAATCTTGGACTCCAACTCTGGTTTGGATTCCCGCTCAGTCATTAAACTCATTGGGTGACCTTGGGTAAGTCACACTCTCTCAGCCCCAGGGGAAAGCAATGGCAAAGCTCCTCTGAACAAATCTTGCCAAAACTCTGTGATAGTTGTTGGGATATATAGTCACAAGTTTGCTGGCCAAATGGCCATAATAAAGTTATTAATCTTAATATAGTCACAAGGAAAATGTACAATGTGGGTTTTAATAGTAACTAGGCATAAAAGGGATACTGTGAGCCATAATGTTTAGGCATTTAAACAGGAAGTGACATAAAAAGATAGTCAAGAAGTGCTGCAAATGTATCTGTAGAATGTCACCAGCCTGAAAAGCCACTCGGGAGGGTGGCTGGATCCTTTGTGGCACCAGAGGGAGAGGCAAGGCTCACAGAGTCTTTGCTGGAGTAGTGACAAGCATTTAACTCGTGACTCAGCTGGAAAGAAAGAAAAAGAGAATGAAGCATGGGAAGAAGAGAGAGATTTGGTTGGAAATAGTCATTTATTCCCTGGATGACATTCAGACCTTCCTTCTCCAGCTAACACAGGGGTACAGGACATTATGGTGGTACTCAAAGTCCCATCATATACAGACATACACTAGTGTGGATGGTGGATGGTGTCGATGTATATATTGTTGTACACAGTGGAACTTCCTCTAAGAATAAAAGCCTCATCTGAGAGAAGTTTACTGTGTCTCTTTGCTCATTGAGAAAGGGAGAGGTGTTTCTCCAGCTCACACGCTGCTGACTAGAGTCACGAAGGTGGGAAATCTGGTGCCAATTGTTGACGTCTTGCCTCATGCACTGCAAAACATCAAAAGCGTTTTAACAATAGTTTCCCTTTAGGTTTGCCGTAAGTCGAAAACAACCTGAAGGCACACAACAACAACTCTGGAGCACATAGTGCCTTTTTTTGGCTACGGTATGATCCTGGGGACTTAGGGCCTGAACAGAGAGGCCAAAATAAAGCTGCTTCAGATCACTTTGGAGGTGTGCTGTTTAAATGACAAACACATCTCAAGAGACCAGAAGCTGCGTTCTAGACCTTAGGACTGGAGCATGGCTTTGGCGTGGCTTCCAGCCTCTTAAGACACATGCATCATTGAAACAGCATACCTCCAAAGTGACCCGAAGCAGCTTTATTTTGGCCTGTCTGTTTGGGCCCTTAGTTTATCAACTAGCAAATTATAGCAAAGGAAGACTTTTGTGCATAGGATGGAACCACCACACCTTCCCCAGACAAGCAGGATTTTCCAGCCATGATTGAAATATAGAGAACTGCACCCTCAGAGTGTGTGATAGTGGTTAGGTGAGGTGTGGCAGGGGCCACAGATCCAACAGTGACAGGCAATATGAAAAGTACCTTGCTGAACGCTGAATCCTTGCACGGTGGTCCAGCAGAGATGCTCGCCACTCTCCTGGCCTGTAGATCTTCATGTCCACAAACAGGCCCAAGCTTGCAGACATCTATAAATACAGTGGGCCCTTGGTTTCCACTGGTGTTTGGTTCCAGGGCCCCCAGTGGAAACCAAAACCTGTGGATGCTCAAGTCCCATTACATACAGTGGACTAGTAAAATGGTGTTCCTTGTATAAAACGGTAAAATCAAGGTTTGCTTTTGGGAATTTATGTATTTTTAAGACTATTTTCAAGCCGTGGATGGTTGAAGCTGTGGATAAGGAGGACCAACCATATAGATGGATCAATACACTCACTTTGGGCTCTCGCTTCGAGTCAGTTGTGCAAACTGGGTGCAGGGCGAAGGTGGGAAGAGGCAGTAGTGAAGAGGGCTCCATACCTAGCAAAGTAGAGGATCTGGAGCCCTGGTGGCGCAGTGGTTAAATACCGGCCCTACAGCCACAAGGTTGTGAGTTCGATCCTGGGGCTCCAAGGTTGACTCAGCCTTCCATCCTTTCACAGGTTGGTAAAATGAGTATCCAGTTTGTTGGGAGCCATTGGTTTACATATTATAAACTACTTAGAGAGTATTGAGTTCACTATTAAGCAGTACAGACATGTAAATGCTATTGCTATTGCTAGCTGCTCCAAGTCTGAAGTCAGAAATTTAAATGCGATACTCAGGCTGCCAAACCTTTTTTAATGGGGAGGGCCAGCATCATGGGCATCTCCTGATGGCATTGTGGTTTAATGCCTGTACTGCAGCAACTTATTCACAAACCACAAGGTTGTGAATTCAATACCAGCCAGGGGCTCAGGATTGACTCAGCCTTGCATCCTTCCGTAGGTTGCTAAAATGAGTACCCAGCTTGATGGGGGCAACTGGCTTACACTTTGTAAATTGCTTAGAGTGCTTAAGTGCACTGGTATAGAAATGTACTTGCTATTGTTTTTTGTGGGTTTTTCAGGCTATGTGGCCATGTTCTAGAAGATTTTCTTCCTGACATTTCGTCAGCATCTGTGGCTAGCATTTGTCTGAAGATGCCAGCCACAGATGCTGGCAAAACGTCAGGAAGAAAATCTTCTAGAACATGGTCACATATCCCGAAAAACCCACAAAAAACTATTGATGCCGGCCATGAAAGCCTTTGTACTTGCTATTGCTCCTGTACATTTCAGATGAAAACCTGGAAGGGATTCACTGAACTACCAGACTGGAAGCAACCCAATGCTGCCATTGCGGGACAGTTGTGAACTTTCTCTAGAGAGGGTCAGCCTGGCCTCAACCAGATGGCTATCTGCTGGGGATGCTTTGATTGAGAGTTCCTGCATGGCAGGGGTTGGACTGGATGACCCTTGGGGTATCTTCCAGCTCTATGATTCATTCCTCAGATATGTTTCAGTTCTGACACAGCACCCCTTTGCCTGGAAGAATGCCCATAATCCCTGATGGGCGCCATGGAGTGGGGGCAATGGGAGTCCAATGTACTGAGAGAGCAGATCTCAGAAAGAGAAACTACAATGTTCTCTGCAAGGCTGCTTTGGAAACAGGTCCAGAAATTACTTTAAAACGTGGATGCTGGGAGGTTGATTGGGGGAAGGCTGCATGCGGAGGATAAAACAGTTCCTCTGGTGTTTCACAAATGGGAGGAATTTTGTGTATTCTCAGCATCATGCCTGCCTGACACACACACACACACACACACACACACACACACACACAACTGCAAAGTCTCTTCACCTGCCAAAAGTTAATGAGGTTGTAATACCGCGATTCTATTTTGGTGCATTATTGATCATCTTCCCTTGCAGTAGGGTGCTTTTTATCTTCTTGCCCCCCATCTCCACTTTGTTTTTGCTGCGCTTGTATCTCACTGTTGCGTTTTTAGACTCTGGGGTTTGGATCTTATTTTCTTCCCCCCAGCCCAAACAGTGGTCTTGTCAGGTCTGATTTTTGACTCTGGCCCATTTTAACAACCGACAATTTCCTCTACTGGATGGGAGATACATATGAATCCTTTACATGCAATGTACAGTGGGCCCTTGGTATACACTGGGATTTGGCTCCAGGATCCCTTGTGGATACCAACATGTGTGGCAAGTCCCATTAAATACAATGGGGAAGTAAAATGATGTCTCTGGTATAAAATGGCAAAATCAAGGTTTGGATTTGAAATGTATATATTAATATTTTCAAGCCATGGATGCTTGAATGCGTGGATAAGGAATGCAATGATATGGAGGGCCAGCTGTATCTGCCCTCGCTAGTCAGGAATGGTAGAAATGCTGGACCATATTCTGCTATATTGCCTGTGTTACAAGTACATTCATTCCCAAGTTACAGACTCAGGCCTGTTACAGACTGCCAAAATAAAGCTGCTTTGGGTCTCTTTGGAGGTCTGCTGTTTAAATGATGCATGCATTCTAAGAATCCGGAAGCTGCACCAAAGCTGCACTCCAGTGCTTAGGAATGGAGTGTGGCTTTGGCGCGACCTCCAAACTCGTAGGGCCCATGCATCATTTAAACAGCAGACCTCCAAAGAGACCCAAAGCAGCTTTATTTTGGCAGTCTGTAACAGGCCTCAGTTTTGCAGCTGCGCCCAGTCAGGCCTTTCAGGTCTCACTTCTCTTCTCAGTTTCTCCTCCCAGGGAATCCATCCTGAAGGTTGCCACATTTTGCCATTTAGCATGTTTCACCACAAGTAAGCTGGTCAAAACTCTCCATGTCTCACTTCCAGTGAATGCGGTTAGCCTCGCTTTGGTACTGGCGGCTGTATTTTCACCCCGTATGTGTGCAGGAATTTTTAATACTTTTGCGCCATCTTTTCCTAGATTTCTTAGTCCCTTGTAACCATCTGCCTCGTGTCTGATCTGCAACCGTAATAATAAAGTATGTATTTTCCTTCCAGATGAAAAAAATATATGTCACCACGCTGTTGTTTTCTAGCACTGTAAAGACTGTTCTGGGAAAAGGCAATGGAAGAAGAAAGCCAATGCTTTCTCTTTTTCTCTCCCTGCCCTCCCTTCGCCTTGAGAGGCCAGTAATTGTGGCTGGCATTTCAAGCAAGAATAGACTGAGCACCTGCTTGAGCCTTTCCACCTTTTCTCCTCCTTGCCTTTCTTCTCTTTGCTTTGTTCGAAGGCCAATGTTCATCGCTCATCCCTTTCGAGAACAGCAACAAAAACATGAAAGGAACTGCCCGGCTTGTGCCTTCGACAATGCTTCAGAACATAAAATTTCACGGTTCTGCTGGCTTGATTCATAACCCAAAAGCCACAGCGATCTAGTGGTGAGTGTGAGGCTGGGTGCCTGCCTGCACTGCACAATAATAGTGCTATGAATCCACTTGAACTGGCATGGTTCCATCCTATGGGATCCTGGAGTTTGCAGTCTGGTAACACACTAGAGACAGCGTGGTGTAGTGATTTGAACATTGGATTACGACTCTGGAAACCAGGGTTCGATTCCCTGTTTCGCCATGACGCCCACTGGGTGACCATGGGTGAGTGACACCCTCTCGGCCTCAGGAAACCCTGTGATAGCTCACCATGGCCTCAGGATCGACTCAGAAACAATTTGGAAGCACACAACAACAACAACAACAACAACAAGCAGCAGCTAAGAAGGCCAATGCAGTTTTAGGTTGCATCAATAGAAGTACAGTGTCTAGATTAAGGGAAGTAATAGTGCCACTCCATTCTGCTTTGGTCAGGCCCCACCTGGAATGCTGTGTCCAGTCCTGGGACTCACAATTCAAAAAGGATGTTGAGAAACTGGAGCATGTCCAAAGGAGGGTGACTAAAATGGTGAAGGGCCTGGAAACCATGAAGCCCTATGAGGAGAGACTTAGGGAGCTGGGGATGTTTAGCCTGGAGAAAAGAAGGTTAAGAAGTGATTATAGGCTTGTTTAAATGTTTGTAGGGTTGTCATATTGAGGATGGAGCAAGCTTGTTTTCTGCCGCTCCAGAGAACAAGACCTGGAAAAAGGATGCAAGCTACTGTACAGGAAAAGAGATTCCACTCAACATTAGGAGGAACTTCCTGACAGTAAGGGCTGTTCGACAGTGGAACACACTCCTTCCTCGGAGAGTGATGGCGTCTCCCTCCTTGGAGGTCTTTAAGCAGAGGCTGGATGGCCATCTGTTGGGGATGCTTTGATTGTGAGTTCCTGCATGGCAGAATGGGGTCGGACTGGATGGCCCTTGGGGTCTCTTCCAACTCTAAGATTGTAGGATTATCTCTTCCCAAATAAGATTCAGCAGTTTGGATTACTCCTTTCAAGTTCAAACTAAAATCCAGAGTGGATTGACCAACAGCACCGCTGGCTTGGACATGTGGGCTTGTCAGAGGGATGGTGCAAGATTGTGTTTAATAAAAGACACAGAAATCTGATGTTGCAGGGCTGATTCTTCTAGGGTTTTTTGTGATGGTCCATGCAAGATCTGAGGAGGCATCATGGTGAGGCAAGAAGACTTTTGATGGGAGAACCACTAGCAAAATAACTGGATGTATGGGAATGAAAGGAGTGGCTAACAGAGCCTGGGTTACAATGAGCCAAATGGAGACAGTTATTTCAGCACGCAGGACAGCTCCCATAGAAAGTCAAATTTGCTTCCACCAGAGCCTCAGTTGGACTCTTCTGGCAGCAATGAGTGCTGGAGGATTTTGGGGCCTCATCTCTTAAATAAAAACTCACAGGGACCTTGAAGGGACTAACAGCTTTACTGGCTGTTCCAGCTAACATGCCACTCTTGGTCGCTGTGTGCTTTCCAGTCACTTCTGACTTACGACAACCCTAAGAACCTATCACTGGGTTTTCTTGGCAAGATTTGTTCAGACATGGTTTGCCATTGCCTTATTCTGAGGCTGAGAGAGTGTGACTGGCCTAAGATCACTCAGTGGTTTTCCAAGGCGAGTGGAAATTTGAATCCTGGTCTCCAGAGTCATAGTCCAATGCTCAAACCACAACCCCATGCTTTATGGTCTTCTCCAATGCAGACCTCTAAGACAGTTGTTCCCATCTGAAGTTTTGGGATCTCAGTTCGCAGAATTCCTGAGTTTTGGCCATATTGGCTGAGACTTCCAGGAGGTGAAGTCTAATACACATGGAGGAACACCGAGAACTCTTGGAAAAGAAACACATCAGTGGATTGGTAAAATGATTCAGATTAAAATGTCTATGCCATTTCTCCCCGATTCTTGAACCTGCTAAGTCAGTGTCCTTCTTTGGAGGTCTTCACATGGGGATCATCTCTTGGGACTGCTTTTGTTATCGATTTCTGCACAACAGCAGGTTGGACTATATGGCTTTTTGTAGTCCCTTCCAGCTGAAGAAGTGGAGGGAGCATCAACCGCAGGGAAAGCAGCTTAGCAGTGCATTCAGATTTCCATTTCTCGGGCCATGTGGCAGTGGGGAGGGAGGTATTTTCTGCCAAGGCGAAACAGCAATATGAATGAGCCTGCCCTAATCCCCCATTTTCATTCATTTCCCCAAGACTCTAATATCCAATTCCTGAATGTATTATGGCCTCTTAAACCATTCCCTTTTGTCTCCCTTGCTCTCTGCCTCTCCATCCATCCGCCCACCTGCTGGGTTTAATATGAAATCCAATCCTCCCCGGTGGAGGGAGTCCTCTGGATCTGAAGAGCAAGAAAGTAAGGACTTGAAAAAGCAAGCTTCCTACAAGCTGTGCTCTCTCGACCCTGCTATGCTGAGATTCTTGGGCTCCGGATGCAGGTTTTACTGCCTTGCTAATGATCTCTCCTATGGGACTGGAGTCTTCCTTTAGGTCCACAGGACCAGGGCTAAGCAGTGATCAAGAACATCATGTAATGCAGAGGTGGACAACCATGTCTGCTCCCAGTGGCATTTATCTCTCCCTGGAAACTTCCCAGGGCCACAACCACCAGTCCCAGAAGTTGCAGGAAGATGGGCTCTGGTTTTGAAAAACAGGTCTTGGAGATGTTAAACACTGCAGATGGTGGGGTTATGGTAACTTTTTAAAACAGTGGTTCCCCACCTGTGGGTCGGGACCCCTTTGGGGGTCGAACGGGTCACCTAAGACCATCAGAAGACATGTATTTGCATGTGGCAATGAAAATATTTGTATGGTTGGGGGTCACCACAACATGAGGAACTATATTAAAGGGTCACGGCATTAGGAAGGCTGAGAACCACTGCTTTAAAAGGTGAATTGTCACTCCTAGAGGTTTTTCAAAGGGACAACTTCCTTCCTTCCTCTTTCCTTTCCCTCCTCTTCTTTTTCCTTCTCTTGGCCAGAAAAGGGACTACCCAAGGGTTCCGCAGGGGTTGAAGGCCACAAGAAAAGCACTGGGTACCACAACTGGCCTCCAGGCCACATTTTGCCCACTAGTTCCTCATATCTGGGCATCTAATTTGCATATCATGGAAGTTCTTATGCTTATGCATATTATTAATTTGCACTCTAATTGTGCAAATTCAACACATAAACTATTGCACTAGGCTTGTCGAGGGAAAACAGGGAGGGAAGGGCAGAACAAGGTGGAATGAGGTGGTAATGCTACACCATGCGGCTCCTGCCAGTGCCAGTCTTGTTGCATGATTTCCCGCTCCATCTTCACTGCCACGTTTTAAGGGACCCATCTGCCTTAGGCAGAAGAGGTATCTGGGATTTACTGCTTCAACTGGACATTTTATGGGCCCTTCAATCTGGGTTTTTCTGGGACAAACGGCAACCCCTTGCCCACCTGGTCCAGTGGGATACAAGAAGGCTAACGCCAGAACCGTCAACCCAGTAATCATATATAGCAAGTACATTTATAGCAATAGCAATAACGATTGATCAGGGAAGCTCTAGCCATGGACTTTCCTCCATCAAGAAGGGGGCAGACTAGATATTCTCCAAGGAACCTCTTGCAACACACATGGCATAGGTTGCACTAGGCATGCAGTGCATTGTTTTGGGAGAATTTGTAACTGTCATATCCAACTGTAAGCAGAACTGCGCACGTGGGACCATTGTCAATGTGAATGGACCTTGTTTCTGTACACTGCACATTGCAACTGCACAATGGCTTGTCAGCCATGCCCATGGACCATTGAGCCACGGAGGTTGGTATTCAAGCATAGGGGGATGTTTAACATAACTCCACCAGTGGATATTTCTGCTGTGCTGAAACCAGGTAGGATGCCGGCCTCTGATCCTGCACATTCTCAGCCTGTGAAAATTTCAGCAGCTACCGTCTGAGAACAAAGAGACTCCAAAATGTTGTGCGCTGTGAAAATGGCGTCATTCAGGACTTGAGGAGGAATGAGAAGCCGCTCTTTCTAGGTCTCCTGGGGCACCATTAATCCTCCTTCCCATCCCACACACCTAATGTTATTTGCATTCAGAGAAATATCCTTTCCTACCGCAAGACCAGAATATGAGTCAAAATGGGTCGCAGAGGTGTCGTTTCCCTTTCTTCTTCTTTTCAAAAAGAAATGTAACAATATTCGGGGAGGTTTTCCTTCAAGCCATTTTTCCGGTATTCAAGCTAAAATGGGGAAAAACAGGGATGGGAGAAGCAGTGTCTGTGAAGAACATCAGCTGGGGATCCCTTTGAAATACTTTGCAACTGTGCCATTGTATAGGTCAAAAAATAAGTTTCAAAGGGGAAGAGGAGCATGTTTGCAAAAGTGAGAGACAGAACAATCTGCCCAATATCTGGGCCAGGTTAAAGTTTTCCCCACACCCTTTTGACACTTGAAATGCTTCTCAATATTTGATAGCCACAATCCTACACAGTGTAGTGCTATCTCCACATTCTGAGTTGCACATTGAGTTGCACAACCCTTGTGCTGAACTGAAATGTTATTCAACTGAATGTGTGACAAGGGGCCCTTGTGCACCACACAGTTATAATGGTGATTCCCCTTTAACTGCCATAGTTCTATCCTATGGAATCCTGGAATGTCCAGTTCAGGAAGGAGCATTTAGAAGCCTCAACCAGAGATCCTTAGTGCACCCTCAAACTACAATTCCCAGGATTCCATAGGATGCAGTCATGACAGTTCAAGTACAGTCATAATGTTACAGTAAAATGCTATAGTGAAGGTAGTGTGAAAGGGCTTCAGGTATGCATGACATGTGCAACCATGCCCAAGGGCACAACCTTTAACTGAATATGGATGTTTCACATCAGACAAAAATACCCAACCAATTCCTTAGGGGAAGTTATACGTTCAAAATGCATTTCCAGCCCAGAACATGTTAACTAAGCCCAAATCTGAGGATGGCGGGGATCATCTTTGTCTGCAAAGAAAGAGCTGCAGAAGCCTGACTTCTACATTTTCTGCAGAGAGCACATGTCTGTTTGTGTTTGGCTTATCTGCTATTTTTTTTTTTGGGGGGGGTGGGGAAACTAGAACACTATGGTGATAATACAGTGGACCCTTGTTATCTGCTGGGGTTTGGTTCCAAGATCCCCCGTGGATAACAAAATCCGTACATGCTCAAGTCCCATTGAATATAATGACATAGCAAATGGTGTCCCTTGTATAAAATGGAAAATCAAGGTTTGATATTGGAAATGTATACTTTTTTGGAACATTTTCAAACTGTGGTTGTACGTAGCATGTAATGTGTAGTTTGTGTGTTGAAACTGAGATTATTATGATTGGGGTATATTGGAAAGAGAGCTAACTTCGGATCAAGTTCTGAACAGGTAAAGCAGAGGAATTTGGAAAGTGATGGAAGGTAAGAGTAAGTAGTAAATGCAAGGTTAAAAGTAGGCAAGAAGGGGAAGAGAGTAGGCAAATAAAGAAGGAAAGGATTAAGGAGGTGCAACCCAAAAGGGTAGTATGAGAAGGAACAAGATGACATAAAAGGATCTAGAACAGTGGTTCCCCACCTGTGAGTCGGGACCCCTTTGGGGGTCGAACAGCCCTTTCACAGGGGTCACCTAAGACCATCGGAAAACACATATTTTTGCATATGGTTGGGGGTGACGATAACATGAGGAACTGTATTAAAGGGTCCCAGTATTAGGAAGGTTGAGAACCACTGATCTAGAAAATAGGGGGACTTGATCCGAAGAAAGCGGCAATATAAAATTTATAAGGGGAGGATTTAAGAGGGTAAGCGATTTTAGGTTTAGAGACTTATCTGGTGTGTGTTGTAAAGTGAATGGTCAAATACTGGTTTTATGGTCAACTTCTTTGCTTGTACACTATTATTGTATTTTCCTCTGTTTATTGCTCATTGTTTTATGTTTATTTTCTGTTATATTGCTTGTGATGTTGTTTTGTGTAAGAATAAAAATTAAAAAATTAAAAAAAATTAAAAAAAGGTTTGTTTTTTTAAAATGTGTGGTTCTTTCATTTTCACGGGGCTCCTGTGCCCTTCGCCCCAGCAAATGTGGAGGATCCACTGTACTGCAAACGTATGCATTTCCATGTTGGAAGTTCAATACCGCCTTCATCTCTGGTCCAGAGCAGCAAGAACATTATAAAGACCATCCAAAGCCAAGGATGCAAATGTCGGAGGACATGGCAGTAGACCTTTTTCAAACTTCAGAGCAGTTTGAATGTTCATTGACATTCCATAACACCTCAGCAATGGAGCTGATAAGCAGCACAGATAAAGAAAGTGTGTCTCATTCAAACCTTTTCCCACAGCCAGCAACTGTGAAGTTTTCAATTAGGGACCTTCTTGTTAGGCTTATCTGATTTTTGCACTTCTTTCCTTACTGCTGTGGCTGCAAATCTGCATGCTCCGCGCTTCTGTTCAATACCTTTCCGACTGCGCACTGCGAAAGACCCAAAACGTTTATCTCTAGCCAGGGATGAAACTGCAAAAACAGGCAGATTTAGGAAAGACTAAATACAAATGCAAAAAAACCACAAAAAACCCCCAGATGAATATCTCCTCTTCTGACCATGCAAAAGAATGGAACAGGAGAAAATAAAGAGAGGAAATAAGAGGTTTTCAACGCCTTTATATCAGGGCTGTCTACCACATATATTCTGTGTGCGTGTCTTTCTATGTAGGTTTCTACATAAGTTACACACCCGCATAAGTAAAGATGTATAGACCGACCTCTTGAGATTAAAATCCAAGGCACTTTTTTTTTGTTTTACTGTTTTGTTTCTTTACAGTGAACAGGTTAAAGCCATTAGTTTTGGAGTCAGGCATGATTGTTTCTGGGGACGGATCGGTGGACTGGCGACCCATTCACTTTGCCTACCCCCATCCCTTGGGGCAAGTCTCTATCCCATCTTAAAAGACAATCCCCAGTTCTCCCAATTCGGACTTGTGCACAAACAGAGACACATGCGTTGATGGCTGGTGGCTCCGAGTTCAAAGGAGTGGTGAATCTGCTCCAGGTTTTAGTCTGAACTGCAAAGGAGCTGAAGCTGCTTTGGAGATAGGCTTCACCACCTTGAACCTTTAAAGTTTGGTCTATTAAACTAGAACAGATTCATCACCCCATTCACATGGAAGTCGCCAACCGCATACGATGGCCAGCTCCTTCAGCCAGCCTCTGCTCCTCTGCAGTTTGAAGCAGAAGCTCCGCTTGCAAACATCGGCATGTCATCTGGAAAAGTTTCTGCTTGCAGATCAGGTTGGCTTTAAACAGCACAGGAGCAGGCCTGGCTGGGTTTTATCTCAACAGCTGGCCACCTAGCTCAAAGAGAAAGAAGCCCAGCAAGAAATGCAATACATTTAAATAGATTATCTGATTCATATTCTGAACTGTCGCCCCTGCATCTGGACCAGATAACTCAATTGGCCCTCCGTCCATGTTCTACAATTGCAAGCGAGAGGCTGGAAAGCTTTGCCAGTTTTCCTTCCCTCCTTCTTGAGTTTCCATAGAGGCCTTCCAACATCATTCTAAGCTTAGAAATGTGATTTCTTTGACCCAAATCTCCAGTCAGTATCTCTTTGTTTTAAGGGGGGGGGGGGAGGATTATACTAGGCCACCAAGCCAAAATAGTGAAATGGGAGGGAGGGACGGATCAAGGTTAGTGATTTAGAACTAATATGGAGCTGGTTTCACGATCACTGCATTAACCAGCAAAAGAATTTTGGTCAGACATCTTAGGGCTAACATGAGGAATATTTTTAAAAATGCAAAGAAAAGAGGGATCTTTGGAGGAGGAGGAAGAGGAGGGAGAGGAGGGATGCCTAACCAGAAGTTGTTCTGTGCCTTCAAGTTGTTTCCAACAAATGGTGACACTAAGGCAAACTTATCATGATGTTTTCTTGGCAAGTTTCATCAGAGGAGGCTTGTCATTGCCATCCTTTGAGGCTGAGAGAGTGTGACTTGCCCAGGGTCACCCAGTGGGTTTCACGGCCAAGCAGGGATTCGATCCTGGTTCTCCAGAGTCATAGTCCAATGCTCAAACCACTACACCACACTGGCTCTCAACATCAGAAGTAAAAATAGGGTAAATCAGGATCATGGATGGGGGGATTACAGAAGCAATAATCCCAAAACATCATCTTCCCAGCCCTGGAGTTAAGGCTCCAAGAATTGTAATGGCCACAGGAATAGAGAATTGGCTTCCCAAATTCCTCCTGGTTGAAATGTATTTCCAAATTGGCACAATTTGGCAAGTTCAAGAGATGGGGAGCCCCTGTCCGAGATCAATTCTCTCCCTAAGAAAAAGGAAGACAGAAAATGTGATTATAAGGGATTAACCCTCCCCCTCAAGGATTATTTGGTTTACCCTCCATCTAGGGGACGGAGTCCTTATTCAAAGAAGGGCTACGAAGGGTCCGTTGGTTCTGCTTGTGGGGATGAACTACCGGACCATCCCTCCCATAAAGCAGAGTGAGGCAGCAGAAAGGACAACAAACTGTGGATTATTTCTTTGGTCATTATATTTTTACTGCAGGAAGAGAGGCGTTTGTAGGATTTCCCATCTCAGGTGTCAAAAGAACCAAACTGGCCTCGGTTGTTCGGCAGAAGAAGAAAGAACAGAAAAAGATCCAATAAAACTGAATTTAAAAAAAAATTCATTCCACAGATTAGCCAAACACATTTTGGCTGAGAAACATTTATATGGCCTTCTTCGTGTACTCTAAGACAATATCTATGCATTTATAATGAAATGTCTTGCTTTCCATTGGTAATTTTAATGTGATACGCTGTCAAGTAGACTTTGACTTATGCTAACCCTATGAATGGCGGACCTCCCAAAACCCTGGTTATCAGATGCCCTCCTCAAGTTCCTGCAAACCCAAGGATCTGGTATGAAGTCGAAGGATTTCATGGCTGAAATCCATAGATTTTTGTGGGTTTTCCGGGCTATATGGCCATGTTCCAGAAAAGTTTTTTCCTGACGTTTTGCCAGCATCTGTGGCTGGCATCTTCAGAGACATGCATTCTCTGAAGATACCAGCCACAGATGCTGGCAAAACGTCAGGAAGAAGCTCTTCTAGAACATGGCTATATAGCCTGGAAAACCTACAAAAATTCATGGATCTGGCTTCATTTATTAAGCCCTCCATCAGTAATGTAATCTCTTTTCCTCCTGCCTTCCACTTTGCTGAGCATTCCCATCTTTGCCAGTGCGTCATGCCATCTCATACTATGTCCAAAGTATGACAGCCTGAGTTTAGTTGTGGCTAAACTCATTTTGGCTTCTAGGGCAAATTCAGGTCCGATTTGCTCTCAAATTTATTAATTCATCTTTAAATAGATTAGCCAAAAACTCTCCTCCAGCACCACATTTCAAATGCATTTATTTTCTTCCTATCAGCTCTTTTCACTGTCTGGCTTTCACAACCATACATAGAAATGGGAAATACAATGGCACAATCCTAACTTTAGCATTCAATTATACATCCTTAGACTTCAATCCTAACTTTAGTATTCAGTTATACATCCTTACACTTCAATTTCTTGTCCAATTCCTTGACGGCTGTGCTTCCAAGTCCTAATCTTTGGCCTGTTACAGACTGCCAAAATAAAGCTGCTTCGGGTCTCTTTGGAGGTATGCTATTTAAATGATGCATGCATCCTAAGAATCCGGAAGCTGCACTCCAGTGCTTAGGAATGGAGTGTGGCTTTGGTGCGACCTCCGGACTCTTAGGACCCATGCATCATTTAAATAGCATACCTCCAAAGAGACCTGAAGCAGCTTTTTTTTTGGCAGTCTGTAACAGGCCTTTGTCTGATTTCTGGACTCCAAGTCTCCACTTTGAGTCACGGCAGAGAAAATTTTCAACACCGCCTCCATTTCTCACTTTAAAGTTAGACATTTATATGCCATAATTATTAATGCAAATTGATTGTCCCCTTTTCTCTTTTGACAACCCCTGAAGAAGACCATACAAATACATTGTGGCCGTAAAGTGTTGGGCTACTTCGTGGAACTACTACCTTACACCCTGAGATTCAGCCTCTTCTTTGTATCATGTCCTGGATGACCCTTGGGGTCTCTTCCAACTCTATAATTCTATGATTCTATCTTTGCCTCAAGAAACAAAATGGCTTGGGATGGCTCTGCTTTAATGATCAGTATCCCACAGTGCAAGAAGGACATGGACAAGCTGGAGTGTGTCCAGAGGAGCATGACCAAAATGGTGAAGGGTCTAGAAACCATAAAAGCCTATGAGGAGACTTAGGGAGATGGGTATGTTGAGCCTGGAAAAGAGAAGGTTTATAGGTAACATGATAGCCCTGTTTAAATGTCTGAAGGAATGTCATATTGAGGATGGAGCAAGCTTGTTTTCTGCTGCTCCAGAGAACAGGACCCAGAGCAATGGATGCAAGCTCCAGGAAAAGAGATTCCACCTCAACATTAGGAAGAAATTCCTGACAGTAAAGTTGTTTGACAGTGGAAGATGCTGCCTTGGAGGGTGGTGGAGTTTCCTTCCTTGGAGGTCTTTAAACAAAGGCTGGATGGCCATCTGTCAAAGGGAGTTTTGTGATTGTCTATTCCTGCATGGCAGACTAGGCTTGGACTGGAGTATTATTATAACTATAGTGCCATACGTTTTATGCAGCACTTTACAAAGTCATTAAAACAATATAAAACCTGCCGATGGCATACAATCAAAGATGACCTTTGGAATGTCTTCCAGCTCTATGATTCATAGAATCACAGAATTGTAGAGTTGGAAGAGACCCGAAGGGCCATCCAGGCCATCCCCATTCTGCCATGCAGGAACTCACAATCAAATCACCCCCGACAGATGGGCATCCAGCCTCTGTTTAAAGACCTCCAAAGAAGAAGACTCCATCACGCTCCAAGAGAGTGTCTTCCACTGTCAAACAGCCCTTCTGATTTTAACAGCATGGGCTCTGTCCTTCAGGCTGCAACTGATATGTTTTCCTGCCATTTGGTACAAAGGGAGCAAGGTGGAGGTGGCATTGTACACATGTGTGTTTTTTCAGTCCTTCCAAATAATGAAAATGGCCCTCGGAGTTCAGAACCAGAGTTCAGCGTCACTTTTTGAGCAGGACAAATGGCCTGAAAAGCAGTTCCCTGGGCAGGAAGGCTGAGCCAGGAATTCACCAAGAACAGAGTTGGGCTTTTAAGTGACAATAGCCAAATGGGCGCCTGGCTGTGCCTGGCCTGTCTCTTGCAAACCACGCATGATTTAAAGAAATAAATGCATGCAAAGTGCTGGCAGGGGGCAAAGTGGAAAGAAAGGCCTTAGGGATTGGTTCCTCATATGGTGGAGCTGGCAGAGAAAGTCCACCCAATCCTTAATGTCTTTTAATGAGGATGTAGATTGTAATGCATGAAAGCGCACGGTAAGCTAATTTGGTTGGGTTTCAAAGGTGCCACATGGCTTTTTGCCTCCCTTCCTTTTTAAACAACCATTAAATGGGGTCTATTCAGCCAAGGGAGGCGAGGGAGCAGATTAACTGGTTTTCTCTCCCCTTCCCTTCCATTCTGGCGCCTGAAAAGATTTTCCAGCAAGGGGGTGTTATTGTTTTTCTACAAACTGGAAAAGAAATGAAAAGCCACTTGAGCCTCCTCTGCATGGCCTTTCTTCCAGGGAAAACCTCTCCCATGGCTGGGGCGCAAGAGCATTTATAAAAACATCAGAAGAACCATGTTGGAGCCGTGTCCAGCACCGCAAATCAGAGAATGGCCAACTGGCTGCTTCCCTGAAGGGTTTAAGAAAAGGCAAGAAGACAAGAAATCATCCCATTTGCTTCCTGCACAGCAATTGGTATTTTTCAAGGATAGCCTGCCTATCCTTGGAGCCTCTGTTCATCTCTTTGACATAAAACCAAAACCACCCTTTGAATATGGAGGCTATATTTTGTTCGCAACACAGAAAAATCCCTGGTAGATCAAATGCAAAGTGTACCAAGTGTAGTGCCTTGTGGCTCAACTATACACTTGCCAACTGGTCTGCTAAACTCCAGGACTGGAAAGTAATACATTAAAAACTACTGTAACAAAATACTTTCTTATACTAACAGAGTCCATTTTCAAAGGTAACGTAATGGGTGAGAAAGATGTCAGCATCCTTGGCATAACAAACAATGTTTTCTATTTTTAAAAAATATTTTGTTTACTTGGGCTTTTTCTTGCTTCTTTTTCTGATTGCTAACATTTGTCAAGTAATCCCAGTGTTTAATGGAAATTGTGAAGTCGAAGGCTTTCGTGGCCGGCATCCATAGTTTTTTGTAGGTTTTTTGGGCTATATGGCCATGTTCTAGAAGAGTTTATTCCCGACGTTTCGCCAGCATCTGTGGCTGGCATCTTCAGAGAATGCTGGCATGGAAATGAGTGGGGTATACACAAATTAATATGGAAATCACTCCTCCCTACCCAGTATATGTGTGTGTGTGTGTGTGTGTGTGTGTGTGTGTGTGTGTGTGTGTATATACACATACCCCTCTCTCTTCCATGCCAGCATTCTCTGAAGATGCCAGCCACAGATGCTGGTGAAACGTCTGGAATAAACTCTTCCAGACATGGCCATAGAGCCCCCAAAACCCACAAATAACTTTAAAGGGAATTGTTCTTCGTGGACTATTTGCTTCCTTATTTTTAAGCAACCGGTTTTATTCTCTCTCTAGTCCTCATAAGTCAGTTTCTTAATTTTGACTGGCACAAAAATCTCTATATGTAACTAAATAAAGCTAATTTCAAGGGTGTTTAGTATAAATCCCACCCCTCCTGATTTTATATCTTTTATCTTACCCGCATAAGGTTTTTGTTTTTTTTAAAAATGGCATCTTAAACATAACATTTCTTGCCAAAATCTAGCAAAGTTCCTTATTTTGATTTACAGTGATAATAATTCTCCACTGGCTCTGCTGCTGGTGGATTCTGGGAGCTGTAGTCCAAGAAAGGAAGTCTGCCAAGCTCTGCTTCAAAGCAGTCCTACTCTGAGCCAAGACCAAACCAAGATGGAAATCTCGGCTTCACCGCGGATGGTTCCTCTCACGTAAAAAGACCTAAATCTCACAACCTAATGCCTTGCTTGCAGAGTCACGATGAACTGCAAGCAACCCCAATTCGCACCCCAAATTCTTTGGCTTTCTCTGTGTAATTTGGCTTTTGCTGCTAATCCCATTTCGGAAGCGCCTGCTCTCAGCCCTGGGTCTAATCTCTTGTGCAGACACTGAAATAATCCCATCCAGAGATCTCTTCAATCCATAACTTCTCCCGGGCTTCTTTTCTTTGGCAAAATGATTGAATATTAAATATAAAGGAAGGGCTGTCACTAGCAAAGCATGGAGCAAACCTGGTCTCCGTTGCTACATAAGAGAGGACTACAGGCAGAGGGATGGAAACATCATTTTAAGCACAAACTAGGGTTGCATCCATAGTGTAGAAATAATCTGGATCGATACCACTTTAACTGTCATGGCTCAATGCTATGGAATTTGGGGAATTGCAGTCTCGAATTCCATCGCATTGAGCCATAGCAGTTAAAGTGATGTCGAACTGGATTATTTCTGCACTGTGGATGCAGCCAGGATAATTAAGGATAATTGTAATCTGGACAATATAATTACCCCAAGTTTCGATGATCCGTCCGTGTCCCTTAGATGGCCAAGGACCTGTACCCCAGAAACAAACATGGGAGGCAGCAAGGATGAAACCCCGTTGCACCTCTTTACTGGCTCACTGGATACAAAAAAAGTACTTGAAAGTTACTTTATCATCCTTTATAATATAGCAATATATTTCATAGGTAAAATAAACTATGGTTATGCTTTCCCCTAGTAATCGTAATTTTTCTTCTTTTTTTAAAAAAACAAACAAAACAAGAAAGCGAGTAGTACAGAGCTTGTCTTTTAAAGTGCAGCTTCCGCACCGAAGCTCGATCGTCGGAGAAACGCAAAAAAGCGTCAGGCAGGGTGGACGCGCCGCCGTTTGAAAAAGTGCGCCACGGCTCCAACTACCACGTTGGCCCCTCTCGGATCGGGGAGGGAGTAGAGGACAGGAATTGGGTGAGGGTCAAAGGGCCGACAAGACTGGTGTCAGAACAAAAAGAGACGTCATCTTTTGGGGATGATGGGACCTTCTTGGCGGTAGCGGCAAAACAGTTTCTCTTCTTCCGCTCCCTGATCCAGGAGTTGGCCATGCTCCGCCATCATTCTTGGGTGACTACCAGCAATGAGACTCTGCAGCAAGACAGTCGAAATCGAGGTAGAAATGGGAAACAGGATGGGTTTGCTTTCCAATCTTGATGAGTTGCTTGGGATTTAATATCTTGTGCTTTTCCTCCACCTTGGCTCTGCCAGTGCTGGCTGGCAGATTGACAAGATCAGCTTTCAGTTTCATTCAGGTGTCTCACCCTAGTTGGTCCTGGAAAGTGTGCCGCACTGGCACCAGCAATGGCTTGTTTCAAAAGGTTCTGTCTCGAGACCCGTGGTCCAGAGGATGCCCTTCGTCATGAGAATTCCTCTTCTGAGGTGTTGAGGAAAAACTAGTAGGCCTTGGTTGAGACTATACCCCTGGGATTGGGCATGCATTCATACACTGCTTGATCTTTCCAAACCTTGCTGAAATAACAAGAAAAGGGCTGGCCATTCTGTTAGTGAGACACACAGGTGTACATCACTCAACGCAGGCGGGACAAATCATTTGCCATAATGCAAGAGATGTAATCTGCTGACAGGGCTGAAGTGGAATTGCTCAGCAACATTGCACACTGCAGCTGTGTGTTGCACATTGTGGTCGCGTATTGTACAACAGCACCCATGTTGATGTTCTGCACAGAGATTGCATAGGCTTGGGGCAATGTATCTCTGCACAGAGCAATTTACGTTATGCTAAAGGAATACTGAATTGTGAAGTCGAAGGCTTTCATGGCCGGCATCCATAGTTTTTGTGGGTTTTTCGGGCTATGTGGCCATGTTCTTCAGAGAATGCATATCCTCCCACCCAGAGGTCCTGCCATCAACAACAGAACAATACACAGATTAACACTGAATTGCCTCCCTACAGTGTGTGTGTGTGTGTGTGTATCCATCCAGCTCTCTTCTATGCCAACATTCTCTGAAGATGCCAAACACAGATGCTGGCGAAACGTCAGGAATAAACTCTTCTAGAACATGGCCAGATAGCCCGAAAAACTCACAAAAAAACTATGAATACTGAATTGCTGCCTCGATGATGCCAGCTTCTCCACAAAGAAGTGAAAGTGGGGAGAGGAGGCAATTAAAACACAGCGAGAGGCAACTGTGGATTGACCAGAGGCCAATTTTCTGGATTGCCAAGAAGCAACACAAAAGATAAAGTGGCCAAATGCCCATTTCTGGCTTTGAAAAAAAATACTTATTTCCTTTATATTAAACAATACAGGAGGAACCCCTGCAACCTGTTTAAAAAGTGAACTGATACTCCTGGGGGCTTGCAAGAGGAGCAATTCACCCTTGTTTGGGGCAGTAAATTAGTGACCTTGGGGGCTTCACCCAGCTGATGCCATTCTCTCGTCCCTCATCATGGCATCACACACTCTTCCTTAATGTGTGCACCAGCCTCTCAAGCTGGTAAGGCACCAGAAATGGTGTGAATGAGAGAAAGAGCGTGTTTCCAAGGAGCTCCATCTCATGGTTTCTATTCGGCACAAACATCTGGAGGATGTTCTTGGATGATCCAAGGAGATAGGAAAATGCTGTTGAACATGGTATTGTGTTTCCCAGATGTTCTCTTTCAAAACACTTCAATTTGTTGTTCCTTGTAATGGCATCCTCAAGAGATGTTCTTTATAAGGTACGGGAATCTTTACTGTGGCCTGTTTTGGTATTCCTTATTCCTGCAGCTCATCTGCATTTGTCTTGCTTGTGGTCTCAGGAAACTGGGGTGGCATTCTCATTCCCAATTAATTATCATCCACTTGGCTGACAATGTTGGTTAGTAAACTCAGCTGGCTTACTGTGTCCAGCTCTGGGCACCATAGTGCAAGAAAGAAGTGTCCAGAGTAGGGTGACCAAGATGACCAAAGGTCTGGAAATCAACCCATATACAGAATGACTTAGGGAGATGGTAGGATTAGCTTGGGGGAAGAAAAGAATGAGAGGTGACATGATAGCTATCTTTAAATATTTGAAGTCTGTTGTGTAGAAAATGGGGTGAGACATCGAAGGCTTTCATGGCGGCATCCATAGTTTTTTGTGGGTTTTTTGGGCTATGTGGCCATGTTCTAGAAGAGTTTGTTTCTGATGTTTCGCCAGCATCTGTAGCTGGCATCTTCAGAGAATGCATCCCGCTCTCTTCCATGCCAGCATTCTCTGAGGATGTCAGCCACAGATGCTGGCAAAACGTCAGGAATAAACTCTTCTAGAACATGGCCACAGAGCCTGAAAAACTCATGAAAAACTATAAAAATGGGCTGAGCTTCTTTTCTGCTGCTCTAGAGATTAGAACAGAAACACAAGTCTTTAAATTATAAGGAAAAATAAAGGTTCCACCTAAACATTAGGTAGAACCTCTTGAAAGTAAAAGCTGTTCGACAATAGAACAGACTACTTTAGAAAGTTGTGGACTCTCCTTCTTTGGTGGTCTTTAAACAGAGTTTGGATAGACATCTCTCAGGAGTACTAGTTGCATGGCAGGGGGGTGGACTAGATTACCTCTGGGGTCTCTTCCAATTCTATGATTCTATGATTCATTTCAAGAATATAAAGATCTAATTCTTGCCAGCTAAATGCCTGCTTTCTGATAGCTAACAGGGCATAAGGCTTCTTGCTAAACTACAGGGGTGAGGCACCGACGGCCTTCCTTTTATTTTGTACTACAACTCCAACAATCCCTTAAACCTGGCTATGCTAGTGGGAGGCTTTAGAGAGTCTCAGCTGAAAAGACCTGGAAGTTTAATTGTTCCTCATCATGCCATATGATCTTCGGATCCCTATCAGAACAGTGGGCAGGAAGGATGAAACAAGTTTGGAAACAGGTATTAGCTCATCCTCAGGGGTGAGTAGAAGCTTCTTCCAGCTGGGTAGCTAGTAAAACTTCCCAATTTCTTGGGGTAGGGGTGATTCTAATTTCTTGGAGTAGGGGGACTAAGAGGGGACTAACTTTTTGGGACTAAGAGCCACATGAGGTATGAAATCCAAATCTGCATGTCCTACTTTCTGTCTTGAGCATGGGCTGTGTGTGTGCTAAACTGGATCGATGGGCTGAATGTTTAAAAACCCCTTTCACACTATGTTGCTTCCCTGACTGAAAATGGCTCCTAAGGCTCCCACAAACTTTTGCAGAGTATGGAAATGGACAGGTGGGGTGGGTGGGTTTCTACTAAGAAGATAAGATGCTTTGGGTCTGTACAGACAGGCCAAAATAAAGCTGCTTCAGGTCACTTTGGAGGTATGCTGTTTAAATGATGCATGTGTCCTAAGAGTCCGGAAGCTGCGTCAAAGCCACACTCCAGTGCTAAGGATGCATGCATCATTTAAACAGCATACCGCCAAAGTGACCCAAAGCAGCTTTATTCTGGCCTGTCTGTACGGGGCCTTCTTTATTAAATTAGCTATTCCCTCCACCCTTTCAGTGTGTACCTGCTTTAAAAATAAAGGACAAGGCAGGTGGCGAGTCTCCTAGGAACCCATCTCCCCTGCTATGCCCCACTATTTATGGAGCTGTTTATGACAAAGAACGTCCCTTTTATGATAAAGGTCAGGGGATCACTTTTAGGATAAAGGGCAGCAGCTCCCTCTGACCTTCCAGCTGTGCACAAACGCTATCACCCAGAATTGCCATGCTACCTGGAGGGTGATGGGCACTTTAGTTCGCTGATCTGGAAGGTGCCAGATGAGAGGAAGCTCAGGCAGGGTTGGCTTTGTTTATCCATGGAGCTGAGAATATCCATGGAACTGAGAGCGGATGGATCCCTGTCCCAGATGCTGAAATGGGAGGGATGGCAATGTAGGATATTTAATCTCAATCAGAAATATATTCTTTGCTTTAAAAAACAACTATAAGCCTTTTCCCTTCCTTTTCCATTTCTACCTATTTGGGGAGGGTCTAACTCAGCTTCTCCTTGGCTGTTTTTGAAAAGGGCCCATGTAGTACATTGGCTAAGACAGGGCTATGAATCAGGAGGTGGTGGGTTCATATCTCTTTTCTGCCATGGCATCTTGCAGCTAGGATTGCCATTTCCCCGGAAAACTGAGAAAATCACAGACTGAAGCATCTGACAAATATCCTGTCCTGTTAAAGCAGCAGATAGTTATTATTCCTTTCTTCCCTCTGTGGTGGCGGTGTGTTTTGGGTATATTTTTTTTTGGGGGGGGACGATAAGATGCCCAGTCCAGTATACTTTTTGTCCCAGTTTTGTGGAAGAGAAGTGTGGCAACCCTAACTGCAGCCTTCAATTTACACTGAATCATACTAAGTGACCTTACAGTCAACACTCTGATCTCATAAGGATAATAACACTAACTGGCCTTCTGTCACTAAGGGCCTGAACAGACAGGCCAAAATAAAGATGCTTCGGGTCATTTTGGAGGTATGCTGTTTAAATGATGCATGCATCCTAAGAGGCTGGAAGCCACGTCAAAGCCATGCTCCAGTCCTAGGGACTGGAACACAGCTTTGGCGCAGCTTCGGGCCTCTTAAGATGCGTATGTCATTTAAACAGCATACTTCCAAAGTGACCCGAAGCAGCTTTATTTTGACCTCTCTGTTCAGGCCCTAACCGACCTTTGGGGAACTTTACTGGGCTGTACTTTCGCCAGAGCATCCTAGCAGCTGTTCCCTTTGGATGCCACAATCTGGAGCAGAATGAAGCAAACCCCAGTTTTTTATTTGTGCTCCCACAACATATTAGAGAGGTCTCCAGGATGGGTTTGGGTTCCCACCTCCCTTAGTTGAGGTTTTGTGCCAAACTAGGCTGCTTGTAAAATGCCGGAGTCGTGTCACCGGCATTGCAAAAAAGAAACCAGTAGGCGTTGAAAAGGATTCTTCCCTAAAGCGCCGCGGGTTTCCTAAGCAACTATGAGCGCAGGGAACACACGGCACTTACCGCTGCTGGTAAATGGCAGGTTCCCTCCCTCTCCTTTCCCTCCTGTTCTCTGATCCATTCTTGCCTTTGTAACATTTGGGAACACCGCATGGCTGCTGAAGGGGAGACAAAAAGCCAAATTATTGTTATTTTTTAAAAAGGAAACCACACAAAGAAAAACCCTCCTTACCCCACACACATTGCAGGCTCTTCCGTGACTACCTGGGGCGATTTCTTGGCTATGATTTCCCCCCCTCTTTTGCTTGCAATTAACTGGCACCACAGGGCGGCACGTAATTAATATCGCTGAGCAATTACACGCTTGCTTTCCTTGTTCAAAAAGATATTAAATGTCACCTGTTTGGCTTTCATTGAGAGAAGCAAGCGTCGTGAGTGCTGGGTTCGGGTTCTCTGCCAAAAGCCCTCCCGGCTCAGCGGGTAGCTCTGGGCCAAAGCCAGCTGCAAATGCATTTGGCTGACAAAAGCAAGAAGTATTGGGAAGGGGGGATACAGGGGGGCACATGGCTCAGATTTGCAAAAGGGGGAGCTGAGATTCCAAAAAGGAGTTGCTCTGCCACTCTCAAAGGTGGTAAGGAGAAGGGAGAACCCAAGGGGCTAAAAAGAAAAATCTCCCAGGCTTTTGGCAAAGGCTGAACTGCCAGGGGAAAAGGCACTTCTGCAGAAGGAGAGGGGAAGTGAGGTGTCTCAGGGATGAAGCCACAGAGCCTAGCCCTAACCCACACTGGAGTGAAGCAAGAGATTTTGCACATAGTCCTGAAGGAAGGAATAGGCCAGGAATGGGTAAAGTACAGCCTTGCAGATGTTGTTAGGATTGTCTCTCCCTGTATTTCATACCATCAGCAATGGGACAGCAATTCATTTAGTTCCAGCTCAACTTGTATGGCAGATGCTTTCTTGGGTCTCAGGCAGTGGCCTTGGGAGTCAGGACCTCTGCATGGAAAGCATGTGCTCTAGCCACTGATCTCTGCCTCCATTTTGGGGGTCTGTTTGGTTTTTCTGTCATTGCAAGTTTCCTACTCTCCTACTCTCAGGGTCCCCAGGGCACTTTGTGCCACAGACACCTTTAAATACCCTATAACCATCATGGCTAGTCCCTTACAAACACAAGCAGAGGCCATGTTGCCTGGCGTACATGGTAGCTAGGTGTGTGTGTTTGAGAGAGAGAGAGAGATTGGGGTGTCTGCATGCACTGAAGTTGTGACTATGGCATGATGAACAGGAAAAACTGTTATTTGGCATACACTAAGCTTCCTGAGTATCTCAGCTTTCATTTAATTTTTTAAAAATGCATCTAATGGGACAGGGGCAGTCAAGGATTGGGAAGCTGAATGGAGATATTGGGGGGGGGGGACCGAATCCCACCCCAATAAAATGGCTTGGCCCCAAATACCCCCAATACCCTCTAGAGAGCAATTTTGTTACTTCTTGTGCACCTCTGGTGCCTTTCCTGGCTCCTTGTACCAAGAGAACCCTAAGAATACTTGGGGCAGATCCAAGTATTGCAAATTTAAACCAGTCCCAGACCAATATAAGTATCAAAGAATCCCTAGGATTGCCTGCACTACAGCAGCAGCCTATTTCTCCAGGGTTTGCTCTTCAAACCTATAATTCCCAGGATGCTTTTGAGTAGAGGGAAGCCTAAGAGTAAAACATAAAAATAAAAAATGGATAAACCTGATTAAAATGAGCTATACGTTTGTAGGACAGAAAGGCCTTTGGGAATCCAGGTACAGTGCAATACAGGCTCCAGGAAAGCAGAGAGGAACCCTCAGTGCATTTGGAGATGAGGGCTGGTAGAGAAAAGGAATATTCATCAGTCACGATGAAGACTCAGTTTTTGAAATATGGTTTCAGAGCACCACTGGCGAGCTGATAGGGTTCCAGGTGATTTACTTGTAGGTTCGCAGACTCCATCTTCTCGGGGCACCATGAGTCCAAGTAAACATCTCTGTGAATATTCTCTTTGGAAGGACCAACACTCCAGCTCACTCGGGGATGCTTGGACCACGGGACTCTTTTTTCAACAGCTGGCTACACCAGGGCACTTGCTGATTCTCCATCTCCTCGAGTGACTCATTGCTTTGATACCAAAAACCTCCAACTAGGAATGGCCTCTCAGGTAGAGGATGGAGTTCCATAATCCTCCAAGCTTTTCTGGAGGCCTCAAAGATGACATCATTATGCTTCTGCAAAAACAAAAACAAAAACACCTCCAAGAAGGACTCACTCTGATGGAAACTCTTGCAACCGGCTCTTGATGAAGAATGCTAGGGAACCTTGGAGTGATATCCCAATGGCTGGCTGGGAGGGTGCGGGAGGTTGCAGAGAAGGAAAAGGGGACAAGCGCCCACTCTGACTTTCTTCTTCTTATTGACTTTCACCACTGAGACATGAAATGAACGGAGAAGAAGGAAACCAAAGGAAGGAAGAAGGGAGAGAGGGAAGGAAAGAAGGAGATAAACAACCCCGTCGCCTGTGGCTTCGGGGTCCACACAGTGGAATGGTCCCACCCTGCCCTGACCCACCCCCCAGCTCCGTCACGTCAGCGCCCCAGGGTTGGCTTTGTTTTCAATTTGAAGACCTGAGATTGAACGTGGATATCCAATAGTCCACCGAACCAACGTGGCGGGGGGCTCTGTCGAAAACACCCATTCCCCGTCCTGTTCTGGTACTCCGCCTTCCCCACCATCCGCCTTGTGCAGAGGCACCAAAACCGAGGGCGCAGTGCTCCAGGTCCCAGGCAAAGCCCACATGCCTGGTTTCTCAGCACCCTCTGGGGCTGGGATCGAATTGCCCTTGAGTGGATTTTTGTGTGTATTTAAAAAAAGACTCCCTACCCGCCCGGCCCCCGTGCGGTTTGGCACCACCGGCTACGGTTCAACAACTACTTGAGCTGGTATACGGGGTGGGAAAAGAGGTGGAGCTGACTCCAAGGGGGCTGTCCGAGAGCGGCGTCTGGGGGGCACCCATGCCCATGCTCACCCCCCGGGCCTCGAGGATGGTGGCAAGGAACTGCTGCTGCTGCTGGCGCAAAGCGTCCGTGATCAACAAAGGCAGGGAGTTGAAGCTCGTGGACAGCTGCTCCAGTTTGGCCTCCAGACCCCCAATCTGCTTCTCCAGGTCTTCGCTCCGGTCATTCAGCTCTGTGATGAGGTCGTACATGACGTTCTGCATCTGTGGAGGAGAAAGGGAAGCAGAGAACCTGGCTGCTTGGGCATCATAGAATCATAGAGTTGGAAGAGACCCCAAGGGCCATCCAGTTCAACTCCCTGCCATGCAGGAACTCTCAATCAAAGTATCCCCATCAGATGGCCATCCAGCCTCTGTTTAAAGACCTCCCAAGGAGGGAGACTCCACCAGTGTCTGAGGAAGGAGTGTGTTCCACTGTTGAACAGCTCTTACTATCAGTAGGTTACTCTTAATGTTTAGGTGGAATCTCTTTTCCTCTAGTTTGCATCCATTGCTCTGAGTCCTAGTCTCTGGAGCAGCAGAAAACAAGTTTGCTCCCTCCTCAGCATGACATCCCTTCAAGTATTTAAACAGGGCTATCATATCGCCTCTTAACCTTCTCTTCTGCAGGCTAAACATCCCCAGCTCCCTAAGTCTCACCTCATAGGGCATTTCCTCTAACCTGGTGGTGGGCAAAGTACTGCCCAGGGTAGCCTCCCGAATAAAACAAAATCATAGAATGATAGAGTTGGAAGAGACCACAAGGGCCATCCAGTCCAACCCCATTCTGTCATGCAGGATCTCTCAATCAAAGCATCCCCATTGACATGCTGAAAAGGGGCCAGCTAACTGTATTTTATTTTATTTTTCTTTAATGTTTTAAAATGCCCAAAAATGATCTCTGGAGGGTGTGAGTGTGGGGGCATTTCTAGCATGTTTGGAACCCCCTGGAAATTTTCTGGAAATTTCCCCCCCCCCCCAATTTTTTTTAGTAATAGCAATAACATTTCTACAACACTTTATAGTGCTAAGCACACTCTAACTGATTTACAATGTGCAAGCCAATTGCCCCCAACAAACTGGGCACTCATTTTACTGACCTACAAGAAGGATGGATGACTGAGTCAACCTTGGAGCCCTGGGAACAAACTCACAACGTTGTGGCTGCACAACCGGCATTTAACCACTGCACTACCAGGGATCCTTTCCCATTCAAAATGCCTTATAGAGGTCCAAGAAGGGCCAAAAACACAACCCCCATGTCCCTTAGAAAGTGTTTGGGAGCAATAAATGATTCCCCCCCCCCTAGAAACGGTATACCCTTCCAAGGTGCCCCAGAGAGCTAATGCAGCCCCCAAGCCTTCCACAGTTACACAACCTTGCTCTACCCCATAAACAAGGAAAAAATGCATTGGAGGAAGTGAGCAGAAGTCAGTTCTGGTTCACTTACTGTTTTTGAAATAGGCTTCACCCCATAAACTGACCTGATGTTTATATTTATTTGTATCCCACTCTTTCCCCTAAACTGAGACTCAAAAAGGCCTCCCCCCCCCCCCTTTTCAGGGAGGAAACATTTTTATTTCCAAGACATTGTGTGTGTTTGGGGAGGGGGGAAAGTGTTTCAGGGAATCTTTGGCCATTTCCCCCTTTTTATTAGAAAGAAATATTAGTGAAAAGGGGACTCATAAAGTCTGGGACTCATAAATTTTGCTTCTGCAAAGAATGTTCCCATCTCTGCTGCACGTACATAGCTTTCTTCCCAACATCTCCAACCTCACTTATTGATTATCTATCAGATTTCTATGAGTATGGCTATCAGTATGAATTGCTCCAAGGAATTTGGGATATCTGATGTGCCTTCTCCACAGGGGCTCCGATGGCCCAAGAAGGCCAGGTGGTATTGTTGGACGCCATCTTCCACCAGCCCTTGACAGCATGACCAATGACTGGGGAGGCTGGAAACTGTAGTCCAACAGAACCTGGTTCTCTCACAGGTACATCCCTGCTGTCTCTGGCCTGGTACAGATTGCCAATTTGTGGCAGCCTGGGGCTAAAATTAGGACTCAGGAGTGTGGAGTATCTGCACGCTTCCAAACCCTAGCGCAGGTCGGCGGCACCATCATGGCTCGGCCCCATCCACATAGGGGCCGCCATGATGATGCAAGCATGGCGCAGCGTCTGCACATTGTAGCACCAGGCTTGCATCACTGACACATGAGAGAGTGCCAATGGTGCACTCATGGTGTCCGCCACGCACACCAAAAAGAACCTGCTGGCATTTTGAACGCACTCTGAACGCAATCATGCATCAATCCACACTCAAGTAAATTCGGTGAACTAGGGAATATACAAATCCTATGCTCAGGCTACTTCTCATTCAATGCGATGTCGTTTGGTGTGATATGCATGTCTGCTGTGGCCGTGGTATCCCCCCCACCCGCACCAATTCCCATGATCCTCTGTTTTGTTTTGGCTTCCGGGGCTCCTAGGTCTTCCCCGGGAGGAAAAACAGCTGTTTTTAACAGGAAAGAGTGGCTCTCCATGAGGTGCCCTGAAAGCTCTCTCTCTCTGCCCAAAATGGTGGGCTTGGGGCTTGCCCTCCTCCTGGCCCCTTGTGCCCCTCCGAGACATTTTTGCCTGCCTGCCTGCCTTCCTCCCTCCCTCCAGGGGGCTTCAAAAAGAGAGATACCCCCCACCCTTTTTATTAGCTCCAAAGTGTTCTTCTTCTTCCTTCATTCCTCCTCTTTTGGAGGATGGAGAGGGGCAGCCTAGGGAATGGGGGTCTGTTTTCCTCCCCTCAGGGGCATTGCTCTGTCTGGGCTCACAACCAACTCAAACTCCCAGAATTCCATAGCCTTGAGCCACAAAGAGTTAAAGCGGTGCCACACTGGGTTATTTCTCCAGCGTAGATGTAGCCGTAGTTGCCAGCTCTGCTTCCTGCCCAGCTTCCCTTTCCCTTTCCCCCTCCTCCTCCTCCATTGCCTTCAATGGGACTCCCAATGGACTCCCAGGTTAGAACCGAAGAGGACCCAGGCCCCCCACAACCTCACTGCAGCCAAGCTCTCCCAAATGGAGGGACTCCTTCTCTCCCTCCATTCCCCCCATAGCTGGAGACTTAAAGGCACAGACACAGTCACACACATACACACACACACACCGCTTTTTGGGTTCTCTTGGCAGATTGATTCAGGTGGGGTTTGCCATTGCCATTTTCTGAGGAGGCTGAGAGAGTGTGACTTGCACCAGATCACCCAGTAGGATTCCATCCTTGCCTTCTAGAGCCATAGCCCAATGCTCAAACCAAGCACAAGGTTGCTTTGGACTGATTTTGAGTTGGCGCATTGCCTAAATAACGTGACATGAGGGGTAATGAAAGCACAAATAAAGTGCATTGCCTAAATAACATGAAATAAAGGATTATGAAGTACTAAATAACGTGAATTGCCTAAATAATGTGAAATAAAGGGTTATGAATGAATAAATAACGTGAAACAAGGCAAAACGAAGGTCACGATTCGATTCTGCCCTCACTGCGCATATGCAGGGATGCTAATTCGAACTCTAGACTATGAAGGGTATGTACTTATATGATAACTTCTTTTGCATTCACACTACTTTGGCTTTGGGGTGGGCGCTGTGTTCTTCTGTGCGTTTGACAACCGTTCGCGTGATAGTGTCCATTTTCGAACTGGCCCTACTTTCTTTCCCCCCCAAATTGGGAGACCTTCCTCCCATGTGATATCGTCCACTGTATTCTCCACCAAAACATTTTTTAAAGCTCAGGAACAACGGCTGGGTATTAACAGTTTCACACTTGTCTCTGCTTTTGTAAGAGCTAGAAGACCTGCATTAATTTTCTTCAAAAGCCCAAATTCTCAGGATGCAAAATTTCACACTCGGTTCCCTTGTCTGTGCAACGGTTTCTCAGACTGAAAAGAAAGTAGAAGCATAAGGCCAAGAAGTGAAAATTAAAAGGTGGGAGAACCACTCAATTGGGCTGGTTGTTTATGAGCAGGGATCCATTTATTTTAAGCCCCTGTCACAAGGACCGCATTGCCAGGCCCAGCCTCATCCTCCTTGCCCAATGTATAAAGAATTGCTTCTGAGCATACGGAGAGTATTTTACCCCCAATATACTAGCTAAATGACTAAGGCAGTTTCTACAAGCTTCGAGATCAAATGGTTTGAACTTTCCGTTCTGGAAATTAGCACCCCCCAAAAAAACATGAAGAGCAGAAACTTTTCAAAAATTACATTGAAAGGATAAAACTCTGATCAGCAATATCTGTCTGGGAGAGAAGGAGAAAGCATTAGAAAAACAGGTTTTATGGGACAGAACAGACATTCAAGCAATGTTTTGCAGTGTTTTGTTCTCCCGAAATGATTTCCCAAGACACAGCTAGCCTTCGATCTGACATAACTGCTTGGTCCCGAGAAAAACCCAAATGGAGACGAATACCAGAAAGGGAAAAGAGTGAATGTTTTTGTAAAAGGTTGAAGGAAAAAAAAGGAGTGCGAATGGAGAAGGGTGTGTGTGTGTTCAGAAACGTTATGCAAGCCTGAATAGAAGCAAGGGGTTTAATAAGCACAGAACATATTACAATGCCTGCCAAGGAAATTTGCCTTTGTAGAAAAGGAGAATAATAATAATAAAGACCTCCTGAGAAAAGAAATGCAACATTAAGCACTGCAGGTACTGAGGGCAAAGGCATGGAGGGAGGGAGGTTAAGCAGCCATGGGATCGGAAAAGGAACTGGTTGCTGGAGATTTATTTTTCCTTTATATCAGCTGTCAGAAATTGAGAGAGCAAGTCAGCTGCTAGGACTTGGTAGAGCAGGACTCCCTCCTTGGAGGTCTTCAAACGGAGGCTGGATGGCCATCTGTCAGGGATGCTTTGATTTGGATTTCCTGCATGGCAGGGGGTTTGACTAGATGGCCCTTGTGGTCTCTTCCAACTCTATGATTCTATGATTCTATGACTGGAGCCTTGATATTGAAGGCTTTTCTTGGCAAGATTTGTTCAGAGGAGGTTTGCCATTGCCTTCCCCTGAGGCTGAGAGCGAGCGACATGCCCAAGATCGCCCAGCGGGTTTTATGACTGACCTGGGATTCGAACCCTGGTCTCCAGAGTTGCAGTCCAACCCTGGTAGTGGGGCCAAAGGCAAAAGGGGCAGGCACCAAAATGCATTCTAGCTAGAAGCTCTTATTGCTTGTGTCTTGGAAAAGCCTTGGGAAAAAGCATTTCAATATTTTAGAAGCCTGCAAAAGATATCCTCCCCAGCGTACTATCTTTACTATGGACTGAAACAACATGCAGGCATCTGACTAACATCTCCAATTGCTTTCCCCTCTCCTGTTTGGATTATAACATCTTGCCTGATGAAGAAGCCCATGGAGCTTCAAAAGCTTGCAACAAGTATATTGTGCATTTGGGTTGGACAATAAAGGTATCCCTGGTGGGTTTTTGTGAATATTTTAGAAGGGGCAGAGAAAAGCTTTATAAAAGCTGAGAAGCCGCCCAATTATGATGGAACAGGGAACTTGGTGTAGCCATTAGAGGGCCAAACGGGAACCTCACGAGGGCCACATTTTGCCCCAAATCATGATGCCCCAAAATGAAATTCATTTAATTTATGCATTAACATATTGATATACTTCCTTCTATCCACAGATGTCAGGGTGAGATATAATAAAATCAGTCTAACATATTTAGATGTAAGTACAATAACATCCAAAATCCACACAACAGTGACACCTTAATTGTGACAACCAAAATGCACAAAATGCATGCTGCAAGCTTTCGAAGCTTCCCCGGTGTTAATACAGGAGAAAGGAAATTATGATGATGTTAGAATCACAGTCCTGCATTTGGTCAAGATGTTGTTTTCAGTATGGAGAGCTATCCAAGCAGGCAGAATATTCTGGCCCTGTGGATACTGGGAGACAGAGTCATAAAGTCCAGGAAATAAAATTCAATTCACAACTCAAAGATAATTTGGGTTTTTCTTTTAGGTCCAGGTTGTCTTTGTCCCTTGGGTGAATCTAATATCATCATAATTTCCTTTCTCCTGTATGATTTTTAACACCTTTACCTTATGAAAAGCTGGTGGAGCTTCAAAAGCTTGCACCATGGATTTGGTGCAATTTGGTGCATTCTGGTTGGTCCAAAAAACGTATCGCTGTCTTGTGGATTCTGGATGTTATTGCACTTTGCAGTATAGCCGACATCGCTATATATTTAGATGCAGAAAACCATAGAGATGAGGGGGAGGGTTAAAAGGTTAAGTAAGCCTGATCAAATTGGAAGTGTTGAACCCACTTTCCACAACCACCCCAGTCATGTCTGCTTTAAGAGGCAATGAATGCAACATCAGGACTTCCCAGCTTTCTCAGTTGGGGTCCTAAAGGGATGTGGCCTAAAAGCTTCCGCCTCAAAGCTTCAAGTTGTGCTTGACAAGGTTATTTGGAAAGCAAAAACACTCCCTCCTTTTCCACGCAGAGACAAAGTAAAGCAGAGGTTTCAAATGCAACGGAAGCAAACAAGAGAGTACAGTTCAGTAAATGCATGTTGCTTCCCCTTCATTATTATCGCCATCCTCAGCAAGGTCTGATCAGAGAAAGACGGAGAGAGGAGGAGGCGGAAAATCTTGACTGCTTCCTTCTGCAAGGTTGCCTGGCAACCCAAGGCTCAGGGAACCCCATATGGGATCCACCAGATCCCTGAATCCTCCCAAACGCCCCATCCACCTCACCCAGAGTTTGGAGATAACTGGTCAAAACTGAATCCTTTGCCCCTAAAATGGTTATTATACAGCACAGGAGGCCCTCTGTATCCACTGGACTTTGGTTTCAAGATACCAAAATCTATGGATGCTCAAGTCCCATATATACCTACAATAGTATAGCAGAAAGGTGTCTCTTATATACAGTGGTGAATATCCCAAAAGCAAGGTTGGCTTTTTGGGAATTATTTTTTGGAACATTTTCAATCAATGGCTGTAAAACACATACAAACAGAGGATCAATTGTATGCATCTTCTTGGACAATGGTTTAACAACCTGTTATTTTAAATGTTAAGCAACAACGTTATGGATGGTTTGAGTGATTTACTTTTCACATTATTTTCATCTGTTATCACTTCTCTTTTAAAGTGGTGGGGATTCTGAATCTCTATAACCGATATACATATACATAAGCATATACAGATGATTTAAAAGCAAGCAAACAGCACTACTTTTAAGTTAGCTTTGGATACTGGTAAAACACCGTTCTAAAAGAAAATCAGCATGTGCTTTATAGATGAGAGCAAAGCCTTTTACTGTATTGATTACAAAAAGCAATGGAATGCTCCGAAAGAGATGGAAGTGCCACTACATTTGATAGTCCTGATGAAAAATCTGCACTTAGGACAAGAGGCCACTGTTATAACAGAATATGGAAAATGAGAATGGTTCCCAATTGGCAAAAGGGCCAGGCACAGTTGCACTTTATCACCCTACCTGTTCAACTTTGATGCTGAAAAATATCCTATGAAGAGCAGAATTAGACTCAGAAGAAGGAGGATAGAAGAGAGAAGGAAGGAACCTCAACAATCTAAGATATGCAGATGACACCATATTACTAGCAGAAAACATCATGGACCTTGGAACAATTACCAAGGAAGGTCAAGGAAGAAAGTGCAAAGGTAGGCTTGCTGCCGAACATAAAGAAAACAAAAATAGTGACCAGAGTGGACCTACATAACTTCAAACTAGAAAATGAGGCAATCGATATTGTTAAAAAACTTCTTGGACCTTGGATCAAACATTCATCAGAATGGGGACTGCAGTCAAGAAATCAGAATAAGACTAGGAATGGGAAGAGCAGCCATGAAAGAACTAGACAAGACCTAAAAGTGTAAAGATATACAATTGAGCACTAAAGTTAGAATCATCCAAGCCATGCTATTTCCCATCACTTCCTCCCTGGAAGAAGATTACTCATCCATTAAGAAGCCAAGCCCTCCCTCCAGTCCATCTCCCCTGGTCCAGGCCTCGGAGGTAGAGAAGAACTGCTGGCCCTCATCCCCTTCCCCACCACCACTCCCTTCTCCTTCCGCTTTTTGTCAAGGAATCAAAGCAGATTACAACAATAAAAATGACAATCAATTTCTCCAGTAGCGTAAGAGTCCAGGATCTTATAGACCTAGAAGATAAACATGTGTGAGCATTAAAAAAAACCCACACCATTGACATGGAGTGCTTTGCCTGAAATAAGACGTTTTGCTTGGCTTTCGAAACTGCTGACAGTTTTTGCAGTAATGCTAGGCTAGCTGAACTTTAAAATAACTTGTTCTGTAAAAGGGGAATTTCTATTTGCCTTACTTTGGCTGAAAGCTATTATAATGCAATATATAAATAAGTAAAATTGCTTGGGGAAGCAGGTTTGGAGACAATATGGCCAAGAGTCACTGGTCTGGGCTGGTGTTCCCCTGCGTGATTGTGTCTCAGATAAAGCAGCCCCAGGCTGTTCTGAGATAAACACAGTGTGTAGTCAGTTTCTTCCCCACAACATACCTGTTTATTTTTTGGAGTGTTGCAGAAGACAGTATCCTGCAATACCACCTTTCTTGATGTCTTTTGATTTGGATGCATAACAGCAGCCAGAAACCATGTAGTATCATGCTTCTATTTTGACTGCAGTGGTATCAATTTATGGAATTCTGGGGTTTGCAGATTCAATGCCTTTGAATCATAAAATCATAGAATCGTAGACTTGGAAGAGACCCCAAGGGTCATCCAGTCCAACCTCATTCTGCCATGCAGGAACTCACAATCAAAGCACCACTGACAGATGGCCATGCAGCCTCTTTTTAAAGACCTCCAATGAAACCATGCCCTATGAGGAAATACTTAGGAAGCTGGGGATGTTTAGCCTGGAGAAGAGACGGTTAAGGGGTGGTATGATAAGTATTTGAAGGGGTGTCATATTGAGGATGGAGAAAGCTTGCTTTCTGCTGCTCCAGAGAATAGAACATGGAACAATGGATGCAAGCTCCAGGAAAAGAGATTCCACATCAACATTAGGAGGAACTTTCTGACAGTAAAGGCTGTTTGACAGTGGAACACACTCCTCCCTCGGAGTGTAGTGGAGTCTCCCTCCTTGGAGGTCTTTAAACAGAAGCTGGATGGCCATCTGTCAATGGGGATGCTTTGATTGAGAGTTCCTGCACGGCAGAATGTGGTTAGACTGGATGGCCCTTGGGGTCTCTTCCAACTCTAGGATTCTATTATTCAATTTCCATCTCCTAATTCTGGTCTTTAGAAGGAAGGAAAGAAAGAACGATGCAGGGGGAGGTTTTAAGAGGGATAATTTACCTTGGAAAGATCAACCAGGGTGTTGGCTTGGTCGCTGAGTTTTCTCTGCTCCATCTTCACGCCTCTTAACCTGGAAAAGGGGTAAAAGCAACTGATGGAGGCGTTTGGCATGCTGGCAGGAAAAGATGGAGAGCCCCATCCCTCCCACCCACCTATTCTGAGTTGGTTTGCTTGCCTTTCGATTCTTCCTGTAAAACCCCACAGCCCAACCAGACCAGAATCTTGACAAGTTGAATGGTTGCCTGAAAATCCAGCCCTGTGGATGGGGTCCAAGCTGAAATGCACAGGTGAGCCCCACTTAACATCTGCCTCCCCTTCAGCACTCTTCTTAGCTGCTTTATTTATTTATTTATTTATTTATTTATTTAGAACAAATGAACAACAGAGTGGTCATCTAGCAGTACTTAAGTCAGACACATGAGATGCATTGTATCACTTCTAGTCATCAGTTTCAGCTGATTTTTGGCCCACAAGTGATGTTTGGGAGGGTTGGTGCAAAACAGAAGCTAAACTTTTATATTTTCAGGCATGTTTCTTTGGGGGGGGGTGGTGGTGGATGAAATGGCCCTTGGGAGTCTCTTCCAACTCTGCCTTTCTATGAGTCTGTACCTTTGGTCCACTGAATGTATACTGACTGCCCTGAAAGGTAGCACATCTCTCATGATCCAGCAGCTAAACTTTCACAGCCATCTTACAAGTTTTTGGGTAAAGATGCCAATGGAGAAGAGAATGCCAAAGGAGAAGGGAAAAGAGCCTGACTTACTGGTGAATGGCTTGGAGGAACTTCCTCTGGTGCTTCCGGACTTTGGCGTGGTCAATCTTTTTTAGCAGCTTGGTGTGTTTGTAGATAAGCCAGGTTTCCCGCAGAACGTTGGCGGCAGCGTTTTTGATCTGCAAGAGAAAAAGATAAGAGCTCAGCTTCAGGTTTCAAGTCCTATCCTTCTGTCTATCTGCCTAGCTGAGAGCCAGGTTTTCCTCCTTGTCCGCTCCCAACCAGACAGAAATCAGGCTCCAGACCAGAGCTGGGTTTAACTAAATGGCCAGTTATTGAGTGATAGCAGATCTCATCTCTACATTGGATGCTCCAGCTATCCCTTTATTTAAAACATTTGCAAGTTTCATTCACTCTTGCCAAGGACTATCAGAAGCAGTCCTGTCTCAGAGCGCCATCCCTCCGAGATAATGCTTTATACTGGCTTGGACCATCGCCCGGTGTTGTCCATTTAGAGCAGCTCTCTAAGGAGCAGATGGATGGTGCTACAGGTATATCTCAGTTAATGAAGCAGATGCATTCGTAGGCATTACTTTTTTAGCAGAAAATTTGGTACCAGAGGCTGCAGGAATGTGGGAGGAATACAAATGGGTTCCTGCAAATTTTTCCAACAAACTTTTAATTCAGCACCAGAACAATATGTACAGTGGACCCTTTTCTTATGTGGGGGATCTGTTCCGGACCCCCTGCGCATAATGGAAATGTATGCTCAAGCCCCACTGAAAACAATGGGGCTTGTGCATGCATGCAGCGCAGTCCACATACCATGCGTGCATGCACCATTGCCTCTTCCAGCATGTGTCTTTCAGTGTAAGCTGAAAGCTGCTTATGGCGTGCCCCTGTATGACGCAGGTGCACTGTATATGTGAAGTTAAACAATCAGCTCATGCAAGCCTTGAATAAATAAACAGGAGCATACTGAGCCTTCTGGAGACCTTGCAAAATGCACCCATGTTCTTTCCGCAATCTCCAATTTTCTTATGATTTCAATTTGGGTGTCCAAACCTATATATCAATACCATTTTTAGTGAGGGCGGCTTATCTGCTTTCCCCTTTTTCCTCTCTGTTTTGCTATTCACAAATGCTCAGCAATGGATCCTAGATTACTGTACCTGTTGTAAGGAGGCACACATGGCTAAAGTAGGATGGTTAGAATACAATCCCACTCCCATTCTTTCCCAACTCAGGTTTTATTGCATTGGTTACTGCAGTAACCTGTTGTTGTGCCTTCAAGAATAACTGCAGTTTTCAGCAGGAAGAAAACTGCTAAAATTACTTGTCGCTTCCTTCAAGAATGAAATTAACCAAGAATTACATCCCTCAGAGGGATGCAGGCTTCCCAGTTCTGGACTTAAGACAGAGCCTTCTTTCTGTCTAAGGTCTTTAAACAGAGGCTGGATGGCCATCTGTCGGGGATGCTTTGATTGAGAGTTCCTGCATGGCAGAATGGGGTTGGACTGGATGTCCCTTGCAGTCTCTTCCAACTCTATGATTGTATGAATTCTCTTCCACGAAAACTGACCCCAGGTTCTTTCACACTGATTCTCTCTCCTTCATTGTATCCAGAAATGGACTCCCTTGACAATATGTAGGAGGAACAGCCAATCTCCTTTTCTCTTTCACTCCGATCTCCTCACCCACCTTTTCTCACTCCATTTCAAGGGAGAGATACAGAACAAGCTTCAACATACAGAGTTCCCTTTCACAGTTCCCCATAGTTCTGTGAAACTAAAGACATCTGGTTGCTCCATGGACACAAAAGACATCTATGAATCACTCTTCTTACTCACAAGGGCTCCTTTGGACACTCCTAAAGAAAATGAGTGATTTGATATTTTTTTTAAAAAATTGGGGGAATTAACTACTAGGAAAGACGGAGGGGGGGTTACCTTTTTGGATGGGTCCCCAGGCAACTGCCTTAGGTTTGCCAATTGCTTATTGAGTTAAATTTTGCCTGGAGCAGATGCTAAGTTACACACAGCCACCTGTTCGCTGTTGGTTTTCTGAGCAATGCCTCACAGAGTGATGCTTTACTGATGCCTCATCCAGATCGCCATGTTATTATAGTCACACAGGCAGTTCTAACGCTATGCATGTTGACAGGAAGGCAAATGTCTCTCTCTCTCTCTCTCTCTCTCTCTCTGGTAGAATGTCCTCCCAAACATGTGTGCAGAATTGTAAGCTGAGAGTCATAGGATTTTAGAACCAGCAGGCATCTTAAAAGCCATCTATTCCCACTCCCTGCTCAGTACAGAGTATCCAATGTGCATGAACAAACAGTGAGCCCTTGGTATATGCTGGAGTTTGGTTCCAGGACCTCCTGTGGATAACAAAATCCGTGGATGCTCAACTCCCATTAAGTAAAATGGCATAGTAGAATGGACTCCCTTATATAAAATGACAAAATTAAGGTTTGTTTTTGGAACACACACACACACACACACACACACCAAGCCCTGGATGACTGAATCCGTGGATAAAGAATCCGTGGATATGGAGGGCTGACTGTATGTTCAAATTCACATGCAAAGAACTGCAGGCTTTCGCACTTGTATTGGACTTTTTCAGTGCCTCCAATTTTAGCTGAGTATTCTGTGCAGTAGGATTATACAGATGTTGACTATCTATCTATCTACATTTCAAGATATGCTGGTAGGATAATAATAATAATAATAATAATAATAATAATAAATATTTATATCCCACTTTGAGGATAGAGGCGGGTAACAGCAGAGTTAATACAATATACAACAATAAAAACAACAAGCCTCATATTAGAAAGAGAGGAAGACTGCAAACCAAATGACTGATTCACAGGCATGAATCTACAAAACATATAGTATATACCTGACTATAAGTGTATAAGTCGAGGGCAAGTTTTGGGGCCAGAATTATGGATTTTGCTATGAACCGAGGATAAGTCGAGGGTAAAACTTAGGGGCATATAGCAAAAGATCTAAAGGATGAAGCAAAGCAAAACAAATTCCAGCAGACATAGCTCTTTCTGATCACTCTTAAGGCTGGATGGATGAGAGAGTAGAGGGCCTCAGTGCTTCCAGGACAGATTGTACTCTTGCTTTTCACCAGGGGATGGTTCCTTCTTTTAAATGAGAATTAAGATATGGTACTTAAATTGACCTGTGGATAAATCGACTCAGGGTTTTTTTGGGTCAATTTTTTTACCAAAATTTCTAGCCTTATACATGAGTATATACAGTAAGCCAAGTAGGGGGAGGCAGGGGTCTTTGGAGATGTCTCATCCACAAGGTTGCCATGAGTTGAGGTCAACTCTAAGGCAGTTAACAACACATAGAGTTTATCAAACGGGAGGAATTTCTCTTAATTTCGAATGAAAAGAAAGTGGGGCCAGAACGCATTCACATAAAGTCGCTAGTTTAGCGAAATTACGTGAATGCTCATTGCATTCGAACTGGCTCCCCAGTGCTCAAAAATAGCATGCCATTGCCCAAATTTGCGTGTGGCAGTCCATCACACAATAATGTGAAACCCCATGATTGCATTCAAACTGGCTTCCCATTGCCTGAAATTGTGTGTGGCAGTCTATCACGCAATAACGTTAAACCCCATGATTGCATTCGGATTGCCATTGGATTATACTTCCAATTTCCCTTGTCTGATAAACTCCAATGGTGCCAGCTTGGTTTCTCACTCAAGACTAGGATACGAACCTATGGATTGAAATGGGAAGAAAAGAGATTCCACCTAAACATTAGGAAGAACTTTTTGACTGTAAGAACTGTTCAACAGTAGAACAGACTGCCTTGGAAGACAGTGGACTTCCATCTTTGAGGTTGGATGGACATCTTTCAGGAGTGCTTTAGTTGTGTATTCCTGCATGGCAGAAGGGCGTTGGACTGGATGGCCCTTGTGGTCTCTTCCAACTTTATGATCTTTGGATTCTATGACCAGGATATAGGATAGTGATGGTGAACCTTTAATAGTCCGAGTGCCGAAACAGCAACCCAGACCCCACTTATTTATTGCAAAGTGCCATGTCCCTCTGGCTTTCTAGTAAGAAACTCTGGCAAACTCGGTGCTAGGGCGAAAGCATGTGTGCCCACAGAGAGGGCTCTGACTGCCACCTCTGGCACGCGTGCCATAGGTTCGCCATCACCGATATAAGAGATGGCCTTCTTGGTTCTTCTGAATGACAGGATACAAAAATGATAATTTCTGACTGACATAAATGATACTTTCGGACTGTAGGTACTTTTGGTTCCTATGGGTTGCCACCAGATCACTCTTTTATGCCAGATCTTGACCCCATCCTGTCTTGCACTTATTCTGCAGTTCTATTTGCATCACTAAATTGTGGGTTGAATATATGGTACACACCCTGCTTTAGGATTGAGACGCAGGTTTTGAATGAGGCTGAATAAACAGATCCATAAATAAAACACACTGGCCAGGAAAGGCTCTGCAGGCCAGATACAGTATCTGGAAAATCTTATTAACGCATTGGTGCCACCACCCTGCCAGACAGATCGTCTCCTCATCACTCGTCCGACAAACACACACAGAAGGGGAAAAAAGATTTTCACAACCTTCAGACAGATTGAAAAGTGTTGGGAAACTTGTCATGAGAAGGGCCTTGGAATAAACAGCTCCAGACAAGTTAATTTGCTCCAGCGCTCCCTTGATGGACACATCCCACCTCCGTTCCAAAGAGGCGTTCTTCCCTATTACCTGGATTTTTATGCAGAATGTGTGTATGTATGTGTGTGTTTTCCTCCTGCTTCAAGCAAACGCTGCTCACACTTTTTTCGACACCTTGGCAGCTCTTGCAAAACTGGCCCCAAAGAGGCAGGTTGTGCTGTGCTTTGTCTATCTCATCTAAAAAAAAAGGCTCCTATGAGGAAGGGAGGAAAAATGATCGGGAGAGACCAAGGAGAAAGCAATTTAGATAATGAAGCTGATGGGAGGAGGAGAGCAGGCCACAGGGGAAAAGGCAAGAGCTACAGCAAAATAATAAAATAAAATAAAGTATTAAAAATTAAATAAATCAGTGTGCAGTTCTTCTGAGAGTCTTTTCCGCTCCAAGGATGGCACATCTATCTTAGCTCAGAAATATAATGAGTGAAATCATATTGGAATCGTTGCTATCTATGGTGGATATGCATCAGGCAATATCGGTCTAATATCAAGGGAGACAATCACAGATAGAACAGGAGTCGGAATCATGTGGCTCTCCCAATGTAATTGGACTGCAAGTCCCAGCAAAGCCCAGAGGATGAAATGCTGAGAGGTGCAGTCCGACAACACTGGGAGGGCCACACAGAACCATGGCATCTTAGAATTTGAAGTACGCACAAGGGCAATCCAGCCCAACCCTCTGCCATGCAGGAATACATAGAATCATAGAATCCTAGAGTTGGAAGAGACCACAAGGGCCATCCAGTCCAACCCCATTCTGCCATGCAGGAACTCTCAATCAAAGCATCCCTGACAGATGGCCATCCAGCCTCTGCTTAAAGACCTCTAAGGAAGGAGACTCCACTACACTCTGAGGGAGGAGTGTGTTCCACTGTTGAACAGCCCTGACTGTCAGGAAGTTCCTCCTAATGTTGAGGTGGAATCTCTTTTCCTGGAGCTTGCATCCATTGTTCCAAGTCCTGTTCTCTGGAGCAGCAGAAAACAAGCTTGCTCCCTCCTCAATATGACATCCCTTCAAATATTTAAACAGGGCTATCATGTCACCTCTTAACCTTCTCTACACAACTAAATCACTGCTGAAAGGTCCCTGTCTGATTTCTATTTAAAGATCTCCAAAGAAAGAGACTCCACCACCCTCCAAGGCAGTCTATTCCAGTGGTGTCACTTGGGGGCTGCGGAACACACCTGGTGACACCCTAAGGGAGGGTGACACCACTGCTGCTCAAACACCTGTATTTTGGCAGAAACATTGTGGCCTGAATCTCTTTAAAATGCTCTAAGAGATGGTGGCAGTGAGATGAAGCTCGGAGGACGAAGAAAGGAGACCCCCCAGAATTTTTAAATTTGAAATTTAAATATTTTAATTATTCAAATAATTAAATTATTCAATTATTCTTTTAACATTTTCTTTAAAAACATTACATTTTAACCAAATCTTCACTATGTATGTGTAAATATATTTAGGTTATGTATATGACATTGTAATATGAAGATATAATTTTAATGTTGCCAGGTGTTTATGTCACATCTATTAGCATTATGTTCAGTGGTATATGGGAATTACGATTTACGAAGAACGTTAGTGCAAAAAAGCATTACTAAGGATTCTGTATGGTGTGAAATGGGAGGAGGTCAATGGGGTGTGTGTGTGACACCATGAGTGACACCAACCCTAGGGACACCAGCTCTTAAAGTCAATAAATTATTTCCAACATTTAGGTGGAGCCTCTTTTCTTGTTATTTGGCTCCATGATTCCCACCCCTGCACTATGTCAAAGGTGGGGAACCTTTCGCTTTGGACTACAATTCCCACGTTCCCTGACCATGACAATGGCTGGGCTTTCTGTGACTTGAAGTTGAACTTGTTAAAAGGGTCAAAAGGTTCCCCCACCTTTGTATTAGACCAGCTTTGCCTATTCCAGGTCACTCCAGATGACCACTACTGTCTATCATAGTCCACTCCAGATGAACTGGACTACATTTCTCATCATACCAATGGCTGTGCTGAGCTGGGGATTATGGGAGCTGCAGTCCAACACATCCTGAGGCAGGGGAGGGGTGGCTCTGATGTCTATGAGGCAATGGATCCATTCTGACTTCCAGATTGAATTTTAAAGGAGCTTTCCAAGGTGCTACAGAGCTTATTCCAGTTACGACTAAGTCCCGGAGCAGATTTAATGCACTTCTGACTTGAGACCACTCACTTCCCTTGCCTAGGTTGGGGAAAAGATGGACTAGACAAATTCATAGAGAGCAAGTCTATCCACTCTTATTACCCATGAAGGCTACGTCAAATTGTAGCCCAACTTTTACTGTTTATGGCCAAGGCCTTTGCAGAAATTGAAAACACACTCATAAATACATCCACAAATGCAATCAGTGCTGGGGCAAGTCAGATCCTATCAGCCATCCATCATGGCTCTTGGCGTCATCTGAAAAATGGACAGCCCATGAAGTTCAGTGAAATAAGGCTGACCACACAAAGGTGGCTTTGGTCATTTTGAGATATACAACATCATAAAGATGTTCTATCACCCAATGCAAGCTGTTCGAAAGTCCCATCATAAAATTTAAGGGTGGGGGAGAACCAAAACATTAGCATGGGAGGAACTCTTTTAAAAATGAAGTTTCTTTGAACACTTTTAGCAGTATTGGCACCGGAGGGATGATGAAAGAGGGCTGGAGAAACACAAGACTTTTTGTGGTGGGTTGTAGTAGTCTGTTAGCAGTAAACAATACAATAAAGCTTGAGCTGGGAAAGAACAGGATTCCACTGTAGCTGGTCCTAGAATAATTGCAGAGTTTATCACATGGGAGGGAATCGGCCAAATCCCATGCAGAAAGGGGATTTAAATCCACAAAAGCGGGATCGTTTTCAGACGCGCTGAGCATTAATCTGAAATTAACCCACACAGAAAGTAGACAAAATCGACTTTTCAGGATTTTCCGATTTTGTCGCCTTTCTGTGCAGGTTAATGTCGAATTAATGCTCAATGCTACCGATGTGTCTGAAAACAATCCTACTTTTGCGGGATATTCCTGGAATTTCAATCCAGTTTCTGCATGAGTTTTGGGCACTTAGCCTCCCGTGTGATAAAACTCCTATCTCTCCCTACCTACAACTGGTAAGGTAAACAGCAGCTGCCTATAGAATTCCTTATTGATACACGAACAGCAAAACAGAGTAAAATGGGAGAAAACAAATACGTCTCCCTCACAAGGTATCCAAAGCATGTTTAAAACCATATACTGTTTTTGCAGATGTGACCATGTATTGAATTATTCTACTGCAACTCCTCTCCAGTCGTTCTCAGTATGCTCAGAAGCTGAAGAAGGACTATGAAAGAAGAGTTGTTATCTAAGGTGAAGGAATCAGCAGAGGCTGATAAATTCTCTATTTTGATTAAAGAAATTAATTAACAATATTTTGGAAAGATTGAAGATTGTGAATTGACTGTTTGAAAAACAAAGGTGATTGGATGATTGTTGACTTTTAGTGGTCACAAAATTGCTCTCTAAGGGGCGGAACAGACTGTCCCTTCCAAAGCCAGATTGGGGGCACAGCCCAAGCCACTTTTTTTCCAGTTGAAAAATGAGTGGCAAAGAGCCACTCCTTTTTGGGCCACCAAAAAGCCGGCTTTTCCACCCTGCTGCTGCCAGAAGCCAGGTTTAAGGCGCTCCAGCAGTGTACAATGTATAAACGCTGCGCTGCTGGAGCACCTGTAAGCTGGCACTTGTGTACATGGCCGGTCAGCTTCCAGTCGGCTTGGGAGCATGCAGTGTGCAAGCCCTGATCCTTGGGAGTCCTGGGGGGGCGGTGAAAGGTAGAGAGAGAGAAAGGTCTGTCCTCTTTTTTGCAAGCCCTGATCCTTGGGAGTCTTGGAGGATGAAAGGCAGAGAGAGAGAAAGGCCTGTCCTCTTTTTTGCAAGCTATGAGCCTTGGAGATGCTTCTAGTAAGGGGAAGAGTGTGTGTGCGCACCGAAGTTTGTCTCCCCTTGTCCATGCCGAGACTGATGCTTGGAAGAGGTCCAGAGAGGGAGATATAGGGAGGGAAGTAGAGCTTTCTTTCCCCCTTTAAACCTTTTGTAACATCCTCCAGTGTTTGACCCTCAACTTATCCATGGGTCATATCAAAATCCATGATTTTGGATCAAAAAACTGCTCTTGACTTATACATGAGGTCGGCTTATACATGAGTATATACGGTAATTATTTGTGTTCTCTTTTTTGCCCCTTTTTGAAGATGGGGACAACATTTCCCCTCCTCCAGTCCACTAGGAGCACATGGATGGAGCATATAGATGCATAGAGTTGGAAGTGACCCCAAGGGCCATCCAATCCAACCCCATTCTGCCATGCAGGAACTCACAATCAAAGCCTCTGGACTTCTCTTGTTCTTCAGGAATGCTCAGATATTATTGCCAGTGGCTCTGAGATCACTTCTGCTAATTCTTTTAATCCCCTTGGATGAAGTTCGTCTAAATTCCTGGGATGGACTCGACAAGTTCCACTCACACATCCTCCTTTAGGGATTTGGGTTCTTTCTCAAGGAAGCCTTCGCCTCTCTCTGGCAAGCCACTTACCCGCTTGGTGAGTTGTGTGTCCATCATGAAGTTATGCACGTGTTTCTCAGCTTTGGTGAGTTCCAGTTTCCTTGCCACTACAGCCACCACCAGGGCAGTGCAGCCAGCCCCCTGAGAAGCGGAGCAGAGAACGCAAGCGAGAATTAGCCAGAAAACAGGGAGCATGGTGGAATACAAAATAAATCGCACACACAATAACCAAATGTTTACAGCACAAGTTGTGATCAAAAGTGTGAATCCTTATATGTCAATGAAAGATCACTGAAATACAAGGAGGAAGACTGGAAATTAGTTTGGCAATATTGTAAGGACAGAAATGTATAACAGGCATAAAACCCTCCCAGTGACTTGAAGTATGTATTGTCTGTGGTTAAGAATAAACCCTTGGAAAATTTTATTGAATGGAGATGAGGGAAACTAGATCATACAGTATTATAACCAGCTATAACAACTGATTAAAATATTTATTGTAATAGCTTAATAATAGATTCTATGAATAGAACTGATGATAGAATAAGTTGGAACAGAATATTCGGATATTTTGTTACAGAAAATCTTCTGGGTGTTTGGGAACATGTTGTTAAAATGGAATATAATTGGAGTGAAATGAAGGAAGAACCAAGAGGATCCCTACAAAGTGGATACTGAAGACAAGTTTGATCAGGAGGTGGGAAATGGTTAAAAGTGCTTATTAATCATAGAATCATAGAATCATAGAGTTGGAAGAGACCGCAAGGGCCATCCAGTCCAACCCCATTCTGCCATGCAGGAAATCCAAATCAAAGCATCCCCGACAGATGGCCATCCAGCCTCTGCTTAAAGACCTCCAAGGAAAGAGACTCCACTACACTCCGAGGGAGTTTGTTCCACTGTCAAACAGCCCTTACTGTCTGAAAGTTCTTCTTAATGTTGAGGTGGAACCTCTTTTCCTTCAGCTTGCATCCATTGTTCCGGGTCCTGTTCTCTGGAGCAGCAGAAAACAAGCTTGCTCCCTCCTCAGTATGACTTCCTTTCAAATATTTAAACTGGGCTATCATATCAGATATATAACTATTTCGAATATGTTTTTCTCTATATGTGAAATTATAATAAATATTATTAAGGAAAAAAAAGTATGGGTCTTTCTGAGTTCGATCTGGCAAGGCTCCAGGTTGACTCAGCCTCCCATCCTTTCATAGGTCAGTAAAATGAGTACCCTGCTTGTTCTGGGCAATTGGCTTACACATTGTAAACCACTCAGGGGTGCTTAGTTCACTATAAAGCAGTACAGAAATGCAAAGTTAAACCTGGACTCGCTACTTCATTTCCATGCACAAGGGATTTTTAATTTCAATTGACATCCTCACATACCAATGGCATATATATGTCTCTCCCTGGATTCCACTCCATCAAATGCATCTGAGAAAGTAGATTGAAGTCTACGAAAGCTCATGCTGCCAACTTCTTTCTTTCAGTTAGCCCAAAGGTGCTATAAGAGCTCTCTACATACTGTATCTACAGACTAACACGGCTGTATCTGTCGGGGATGCTTTGATTTTGAGTTCCTGCATGGCAGGGTCTATGATTCTATGATCTTTGAATTCTATCAGAAATGTAAAGAGTTCTATTGCTATTGCTACTCCAAGCAGTGATCCTTGCAGGGATGCAATGGGCAGCCTCGGGGGGGGGGGCGGTTCTGCTAATTCATTGAATATGACTGGTTTAGTCAACTACTGTTTGTGCAAAGTGCTTAACAGAACTATCCATACCCAACAGAAGGCTGACTGGAGGGAAAGACAGAAACTCAAATAGAGATACCACAGCAGCTTCCTCTGTGAACAGGCATTTCCAGATCTCACAAGACAACGGTTTCTACACATTTGAGAATAAGCATTTTGCAGGCTGGGAAGACGTTATGAGAGGTAAAGGTAAAGGATGTCTTTTGCATGCACATTACTCAGTGGTAAAGGATCTTTTGCATGCAGAATTGTACCAGTTTCTGTCCCTGGCATCTGGTGGTAAGGGCTGGGAAATCACCCTCATGCAAAAACTATAGAACTATGACCTGTGAATATAGATTGGAGTACCAAACCTGTGGCTCTCCAAATGGTTTTAGAGTACAACTCTTATCACTCTGACCACTAGCTAGGGTTGACAGTCCAAAAACACCTGAAGGGCCACAAATTGCCCACCTCAATGGAGATAATACAAGGATCAGTGGCCTGACTAAAGGTAAGGCAAGGCCTTAATTTCTTCCTTAATTCCACTTGATTCTTTGGAATCATGAGGACTGGCATCTTTGTTGAACTGCAGAACAACATCTCGATGTGGCCATGTTCTAGAAGAGTTTATTCTTGACGTTTCGCCAGCAATTGTGTCTGGCATCTTCAGAGGATGCTGGCGAAATGTGGAATGCTGGTTTTTTGGGCTATGAGGCCTCCTAGAACATGGCCACAGAGTCCGAAAAACCCACAAAAAACTATGAATGTCAGCCATGAAAGCCTTCAACCTCACATCAGTGGAGAGTACTTGCAATGCATGCAAAAAGTATGGAATGGACTCACTGGCCCATGAGGCCCCATTCAACTCTGAATCTGTGAGTCTATGACTCTAGGTCCCATGTAAACCCTCAGCATGGCTAGAAAGGGCTGGGAGAAAAGCCATTCTTGGAAACCATGGAGTTTCACCACTGATCAGTGTTTGACAGTAGGAAGCTAGACTGACCAAGGGTCCACCTCTGTGATGTGGCAACTTTCTTATATCTCTGTATTGTTTTGGGTCTTTCCAACCCCACAGTTCTGGAGAGCAAAAGATGGAAGGCTGGCCTATTGAAACACAGAACCTGTGGAGGAATAGAAACCACAAGCCAGGAGCTCTTAGTTACTGAAATCATTATGGGGACAACACAAAGCTTTAAGCAACAGAGTAGACTTAAGTCTTCGAAAACTCATGCTGCCAACGTCTTTCTTTCAGCTAGTCTCAAAGGTGCGACAAGATCTTTTTACATACTGAATCTGTGGAAAGAATGCAATGCGTCCCATGCGTCGTCCATGGTCCTGAAACTTGACCCTTGAGTAGGGTTCTATCATTTGCTTATTCCAGAGGTATTATTTTTCAAAGCTGGGAACTACGATGAATTTGGCTGGAGCAGATAGTGGGGAGATGACATTTCTGTCCATTTTTGGAGAATTTATCAAAATTGCTTTATATTTGGGTTGGGAAGAGCTCTGCTGGCTGGGAGATTCCAGGAGCTGAAGTCTACATCTCCAACCTTTTGTTTAAAGGTAATAGTTTATTTAGGGCTATTTCAGGTGCAGGAATAATGTGACCTTCCAGATGTTGTTGGACTGAAACTCCCAGTATTACTCACCATGGGCTGTGTTAGTTAGGGCTGAAGGAAACTGCAATCCAACAACATCCTGGGCACCACAATTCAAAAAGGACATTGAGAAATGAGCGTGTCCAAAGGAGGGGGACTAAAATGGTGAAGGGCCTGGAAACCACGAAAGACATTCCCTCGGAGAGTGATGGAGTCTCCTTCTTTGGAGGTCTTTAAAGAGAGGCTGGATGGCCATTTGTTGGGGATGCTTTGATTGAGAGTTCCTGCATGGCAGGATGGGGTTGGACTGGAAGGCCCTTAGGCTCTCTTCCAACTCTAGGATTCTATGAATACTGTTTTAATTGTCATGGTTCTATTCCATGGAATCCTGAGATTTGTAGTCTAGGAAAGGCTATTTAGTCTTGGGACATTGGTTTGAGTGTTAGACCCCAAGAGAGGAGGGTTCAAATGCTTGCTCACCTATGGAAAACCCCTGAGTGGCGTTGGGCAAATCGTACTCTCTCAGCCCCAGAGGAAGGCAAAAGCAAACCTGCTGTGAAGAAACTTTGCCAAGAAACTTCATGACAAGTTTGCTGTAGGATTAACTTAAATTCAATCCAGGATTTAGAAACAGAGTTTAGGCATCCAAAGAAAAGAGAGCCAGCAAGGCACAGTGGTTTGAGCATCGGACAATGTATCTGGAGACCAGGGTTTGACTCCCTGCTCAGCCATGAAACCCACTGGGTGGCCTTGGGCAAGTCATACGCTCTCAGCCTCAGGGGAAGACAATGGCAAACCTCCTCTGCACAAATCTTGCTAAGACAACCCTATTACATGTTCTCCTTATGTCAGAAACAACTTGAAGGCACACAACAACAACAACAACAACAACAACAACAACGTCCAAAGAAAAGGGTCTGGCAAAGTGACCAAGGGAAGGCAAACACGGGACCCAAACAGACAGGCCAAAATAAAGCTGCTTTGGTCACTTTGGAGGTATGCTGTTTAAATGATGCATGCATCCTAAGAGGCCGGAAGCCGCACCAAAGTCACACTCCAGTCCTAAGGACTGAGTGCAGTGGAGCACAGCTTTGGCACAGCTTCTGGCCTCTTAAGATGCATGTGTCATTTAAACAGCATCCCTCCAATGTGACCCGAAGCAACTTTATTTTGGCCTGTCTATTAGGGCCCATGGGGAGTAGAAAAACTCTAGGTGGGAAAGGTTTTTCACAGTTTCACTCTCTGCAATGCTAGATTTTTGGGAAGTAAAGGAAAATTTCATTTCAGGGTGTAGGATTCTCATCAGAAAGGGGAATGGCCTTATTCCACCACCACCTATCCTTAGTTACACTAGGCATCCCTAGCCTATCTTTTGTCTGTGGGTGTGCCTCTGTCCCTACTCCTGGTAGGATGGGCCAGAAAACGTTGTGGAAAGTGCAAAACGGTGCTGAAGCTCTCGGCCCCAGGATGCCAAAGGAGAGGAAGGGAAAATGCTTGTGTCCACCCACCCACCCACCATGATCCTCTCCGCCAGATCGGCAACAGCTGGCTCTGCTTCTTGATCCCAGCGATTACATCCCAATCAGGATCCACAGAGGAGACACATCTGGCAGAGGGAGAGCCGGCAAAGAAACCTTGCCCCGTGCGACACAGGACCAGTGTCTGTCCCCAAGAGTTGGAACATCATCATCATCATCATCGCACCCTTTCCCCAAAACTGGGACTCAGGTCAGCTTACAATACTATTTTTTTAAAAAAAAAACAGTACCTTAAAACAGAATTCAATTATTGCAATATGAAAACAAACTGCATGTTAAAAGAACAAAACGCAGTTTAGAAAGATTTAAAAAATGGTTAAAACACTGTGAAACAATAGAATCCTAGAATCATAGAGTTGGAAGAGACCGCAAGGGCCATCCAGCCCAACCCCATTCTGCCATGCAGGAACTCTCAATCAAAGCATCCCCGACAGATGGCCATCCAGCCTCTGTTTAAAGACCTCCAAGGAAGGAGACTTCACTAAAATCCCTGAAGGAGCATCTTCCACTGTCCAACAGCTCTTGCTGCCAGGAATTTTCTCATAACGTTAAGGTGGAATCTCTTTTCCTGTAATTTGAATCCATTGTTATGTGTCCTATTTTCTGGAGCAGCAGAAAACAAGCTTGCTCCATCCTCAGTATGGCATCCCTTCAATACAGGCATGTGTGTAGCAAGAGTTTGGGCAATGCAAAAATTAAAAAATTAAAAATTGGGACCTGATTCTCCCCCACTCGAGATTAACAAGTCCATTTAAATCCAACTCAGCACATCCAAATCTTTAATTACCAGCCTGGTCCCATCTAGCATTCTCCTAATCCACAGCCTTTTGGGATTTGAGGCATTTAGATCCAAACATGGATAGCAGCACACACACACATGCACACAATTCCCAGTATGCAAACAGGCTTTCTAATTACCATTCTGCCAAAACGAAATACTCTTGTTGCAAGGGAAAGAGAGAAGGAGGTGAAGGAACACGACCAACACGACAATGGCACAGCTGAACCCGAGGCTGCAGTTTCGCAGGTATCCCTGCACTTCTGAGACCACATCAATATGACAACTCTTCAGCTTAGCTGAACAGCAATGAGATGTAACACTATGACCACACTTGAGCTGCATCCTCTGGAAACCTGCAGGGTCCAGGAGCATATTAGGTCTGAACTTTCCCTAGAAGCCAAAATGACTAAATTGAGGATATCCAATTTAAAAACCACGAAACAGTGATACCTCTATTGGCAAACCAAAATGCACAATATATACATGTTGTGAGCTTTCAAAGCTCCACTGGCTTCTTCATCAGGCAAGGCGTTACAAACCAAACAGGAGAGAGAAAAACCTGAAGATGTTAGTCATAGGCCTGCATTTTGCTGTTTCTCTTCTTAGTTAAGATGGAATGGAGGGTCATATCTTGCAGGCTGGCACCTCCCCATAAACTGAGGATGTTATATTTTGGGCATATCAAGAGATGAAGTGGCTCCTCAACAATGGCTCCTTTTCATGCTGGGGAGAACTGACCAGTGGGGTCCCATAAGGGTCTGTCCTGGACTCAGTGCTATTCAACATCTTTATCAATGACTTGAAGGACAAAATTGGGGGTATACTTATCAAATTTGCAGATGACACCAAATTAGGAGTAGCTAATAACCCAGAGGACAGGATCAAGATTCAAAATGACCTGAACAGATTGGAAAACTGGGCCAAAGCTAACAAAATGAAATTCAACATAGAGAAATGTAAGGTACTGCACTTAGGGTGGAAAAATGAAATGCACAGATATAGGATGGGGGATACCTGGCTGAATGAAACGATGTGTGAAAGGGATCTAGGAGTCCAAGTAGGCCATAAGTTGAACATGAATCAACAGTGCGATGCGGCAGCTAACAAGGCCAATGCAATTTTAGGCTGCATCAATAAAAGTATAGTGTCTAGATCAAGAGAAGTAATAGTGTCACTGTATTCTGCTTTAGTCAGGCCCCACCTGGAATATTGTGTCCAGTTCTAGGCACCACAATTTAAAAAGGATGTGGAGAAACTGGAGCATGTCCTAAGGAGGGTGACTAAAATGGCGAAGGGTCTGGAAACCATGCCCTATGAGGAACGACTCAGGGAGCTGGGGATGTTTAGCCTGGAGAAAAGAAGGTTAAGAGGTGATATGATAGCCCTGTTTAAATATTTGAAGGGATGTCAAATTGAGGAGGGAGCAAGCTTGTTTTCTGCTGCTCCATAGAATAGGACACAAAAGAGATTCCACCTCAACATCAGGAGGAACTCCCTGACAGTAAGGGCTGTTTGACAGTGGAATATGTTGCCTTGGAGTGTAGTGGAGTCTCCTTCCTTGGAGGTCTTTAAGCAGAGGCTGGATGGCCATCTGTCGGGGATGCTTTGATTTGGATTTCCTGCATGGCAGGGGTTGGATTGGATGGCCCTTGCGGTCTCTTCCAACTCTACGATACTATGATTCTATGAAGTGATTCACTGGAAACAAAATGTATACTCACAAGATTTCATAGGCTGCAGCCATGGCAGTTAAAGTGGAATCATATAGTGCAATAACTGTGCAGTGTGAAAGGGCTACCAGGAACACTTCTAAGCAATGCAGGTATACTGGGGAAAGTTCAGAGAAAGAGGGGGAAACCATCCACTCCCATGGATCAGATATGGCCTATCAGATTCTCTTACTTAGCTGCCTCTCTCCCAGCTAAGCCCTGCCACTGGTTCCAGATTACTGATACTATCAGATCTACATTGTTCTGTGCATACACACACGTTCACATGCACACACATCAAAGCTGATGGAATGAACAGGGAAGGAAAAATGCCTAGCTTTAAGGACCATTATTACAATAAGGCATCACTGCTATGTTTGGTAAATATGGTTCCATACAGAAAGGCCAAAACAAAGCTGCTTTGGGTAATTTTGAAGGTATGCTGTTTAAATGATGCATGCATCCTAAAAGGCCAGAAGCCATGCCAAAGCCACGATCCAGTCCTAAGGACTGGAGTGCAGCTTTGGTGCAACTTCTAGGCTCTTAAGATGCATGGGTAATTTAAACAGCATACCTCCAAAGTGACCTGAAGCAACTTTATTTTGGCCTGTCTGTATGGGCCCAATATTTCATCCCACTCAACATCTATTTCTTGGACTTTGAAAGAATTTGTGTGCGATGTGAAGTCAAAAGCTTTCACGGCTGGCATCCATAGTTTTTTGTGGTGTTTTCGGGCTATGTATCAGAAGATGCCAGCCACAGATGCCAGCAAAACATCAGGAAAAAAACTCTTCTAGAACACCCACAAAAAACTAATTTGTGTGCAGTTTAAATTTCATCAGTGTACCCTGCTCTGAAATGTTTGAATATAAAACATTTATAAATATTGGCAAACAAAATGAAGAAATGAAGAAAATCCACTTTGGCTTCAGATTCCTGAGTTTGTGTGTTAACTTGCATATTCATTCAAATTATTTCGGGTACTTCTTTGTAAAAGAGCAAGATCTAAATGTTAAATACTGTATATATACACACGTATAAGTCTAGCAATCTTAGTCAAATAAACTGACCCCCAAAAACCCAATATTTATTGAATATTTTTATCCAACCCTAATGACCTGTTGTTGTTGTTGTTGTTGTTGTGTCTTCAAGTAATTCCCAACTAAGGTGAAGCTAGCATGCCGTTTTCTTGCCAATTTCCTGCAAGAGGAGGTTTGCTATTACCTTCCTCCGAGGTTGAAAGAGAGTGACTTGCCCAACAGAACCCAATGGGACTTGAGTCCAAGGCTGCATCCACACTGGAGAAATAACCCGGTTTGGCACCAATCTTGGCTTAAGGCTATGGGATTCTGGGAGTTGGAGTTTGTTGTGGGGTCCAGAGCGGAGCAGAGCTCCGCTCTGGACCCCACAATATACTCCAACTCCCAGAATCCCATAGCCTTGAGCCAAGACACTTAAAGCGGTGCCAAACCAGGTTATTCTTCCAGTGTGGATGCAGCCCTAGTCTCACAAAATCCTAATCTAACACTCAGACTACATCACAATGGCTCTCTACCCCATCTTATCCTATATACAGATAATAAAAGAATCTAAATAAATAGTAATAATAACAGTAGTTGGCAGTGACGACGACGGCGACAACAATGATGATGTTTCTTCTCATCCCACTAACTGGTTGAAAGCTGAACCCTGGCAGGCCTTCAGCAGAGGTAATGCAAACCATGACAAGCGTTTCAAAATACAAGCATGCATCTCAAAATTCAGTGCACATGACAGGAGCCCTCTGTTTTAAATACTAAGCGAAAACCCTGTCGCACTTGTGGAACTGAGCCGTTATCCATTTAACGCTCTCCCAGAGATTTGAGGGATTGGCCAGCCATGACAGGGAGGAAGCTTTGGGTGCTAAAAGACTCATTTTCTGGATGGATGGCAGAAAGGTCACTGTTATTGAGGTCTAAAGGGAAATCCTCCCTAGCTCAGCTTGAGCTCTGGAGTCACCAGCTGCAGCTCAATTATTTCTTCCTTATTGCACGGCTTCACTGTTTGCCCTGTGTGAAGTGAAGAATATGGCACCAGCATCAAGGTGCTCCAGAAACCTCACCTCCAACTGCAAATAGAATCACAGAGTTGGAAGAGACCACAAGGGCCATCCAGTCCAACCCCCTGCCATGCAGGAACTCACAATCAAAGCATCCCCGACAAATGGCCACCCAGCCTCTGTTTAAAGACCTCCAAGGAGGGAGGCTCCACCACAATCTGAGGGATTGTGTAACACTGTAGAACAGCCCTTACTGTCAGGAAGTTCCTCCTAATGTTGAGGTGGAATCTCTGCTCCTTTAGCTTGAATCCATTGCTCCATGTCCTCTTCTCTAGAGCAGCAGAAAACAAGTTAACTTCCTCCTCAATATGACATCCCTTCAAATATTTAAACAGGGCTATCATATCACCTCTTAACCTTCTCTTCTCCAGGCTAAACATCCCCAGCTTCCTAAGGAATTCTTCAGAGGGCATGGTTTCAAGATCCTTTACTCCTTTGGACATGCTCCAGTTTCTCAATGTCCTTTTTGAATTGTGGTGCTCAGAACTGGACATAGTATTCTAGGTGGTGCCTGACCAGAGCAGAATAGAGTGGCACTATTCCTTCTCCTGATCTAGACGCTATACCTCCATTGATGCAGCTTAAAATTCATTGGCCTTTTTAGATGCTGCATCACACTGTTGACTCATGTTCAACTTATGGTCTACTTGGACTTCTAGATCCCTTTCACGCGTATAAATCTCCTTAAGCCAAATGTCCCGCATCCTATATCTGTGCATTTCATTTTTCTGCCCTAAGTGCAGTACCCTACATTTCTCCGTGTTGAATTTCATTTTGTTAGCTTTGACCCAGCTTTCTAATCTAGTCAGGTCATATAAAAGTTTCTAATATCTATTACTCCTCCCTACGCAGATCAAGTAACATTTTGCACCAGACTGGGACACCCCAATAACCTCAGCTTTTTCAAAGCAAAATCTCTTCCCTGTAATTTCTTCCTGTGTTGATTCTTCAGCTGCACCATACCAATAACACAATTTTGGCAACTCCAAAACCAAGATTCTTATTAAAAGCAAACATTTCTAAGTCCTTAAGATTAGACAGGGAAATGGAGATGAAATTTTGAGAGCCACAGATGTTTGGGCAGGAGCCTCTGGGAGATAAAGGCTAATTCTTTTGCAGAAAGCCCTTGCGACCCTCCCTGTGGAAGGAGAATACAAGCATAACCTTGTTTAACAAAGGCTTTGACAGTCAAGTTCCTTTCTACAAGTCTTTTTACACTTGTCTGGTCCCTTTTCATCTCATCCTCTGTCTAGCTGGAAGTTCTTTTTAGCAGCACTGGCACAGGGGGAATGGAGAAGGAGAAGTGAAGAAACACAAACGTTCGGTGCCAAGTTGCACCAATACGTCTGCAGTAAATAATGCAAGAAAGCGTGCCCTGGGAAAGAATGGGATTCTTCTCTAGCCAATCTTACTGTAACCATATCAATCAATCATTCAATCCATCTTTATTTACAGTCAACAGACCCAGCGAGACGCGCTATAACTTAAAACCATATAAAATAGAAAGGTTACATAAAAGATACAAGTACAGTCAGCCCTTCGTTTTCACAGGGAATCTGTTCTGGAGCTGTGCTGGCCAAATGGCCGTAATAAAGTTGTTGTTGTTGTTGTTGTTGTTGTTGTTATTATTATTCTGGAGCCCCCCAAACCGGAAACTCGCAAATATTCAAGCCCCTTAGGCTTGAATGCGGGCACATGCCCCATTTTAACCCCTCTGTTTGCTCCTCACGAGTAAGTGAGGATTGAGGATCTGAAGTCTGTGAAAACAGAGGGGCAATTGTACTTTACATTGAAATCATAGAGTTGGAAGAAACACCAAGGGCCATCCAGTCCAACCCCCTTCTGCCATGCAGGAACTCACAATCAAAGCACCATCCAGCCTCTGTTAGAAACCTCCAAAGAAGGAGACTCCACCACCCTCCACTGTCAAAAAGCTCTGACTGTCACAGGAAGTTCTTTCTAATGTTGAGGCAGAATCTCTTTTCCTTTAGTTTGAATCCACTGCTTCTTGTCCTAATCTCTGGAGCAGCAGAAAACAAGCTTGCTCCATCCTCAATATGACATCCCTTCAAATATTTAAACAAGGCTACAGATCTTGGTTATATTGCCATTAGTGGTGTGTGCCAGCCTACAACTGGCAAGGTAAACAGCAGCTACCACCAGAATCTCTTATGGGGGATACCTGAACAACAAAACAGCTCCCAGACACACATGCAGTTGCAGACCATGCTGAAGAAGAACAGATCTCTAAGTCTGGCCAACAAAATGGAAATCATAAGAAAAGAGGTGAAAGAAAAAGTCATCCCTGGATGCATTTTGGAGGAAATTTTGACACAGTCTCTGGAACATTCAAAATGGTTTTGTCTACCTCACCTGGTTGTTTCAGTTCACATGCATATTGTTAGTTTCGGATTAAACGTTGGCTGAAACATGTTAAACTGTCTTTCTTCCTTAGAATGTTAGAATATACATATATGCCTTTTAGTTGCCTGTCAATAATACGATGCGGCAGCTAAAAGGGCCAATGTGATTTTAGGCAGGATCAATAGAATTATAGTGTCTAGATCAAGGGAAGTTATAGTGCCACTCTATTCTGCTCTGGTCAGGCCCCACCTGGAATATTGTGTCCAGTTCTGGGCCCCACGATTCAAAAAGGATGCTGAGAAGTTGGAGTGTGTACAGAGGAGGACGACTAAAATGGTGAAGAGTCTGGAAACCATGCCCTATGAGAAATTACTTAGGGAGCTGGGTATGTTTAGCTTGGAGAAGAGACGGTTAAGAGGTGATATGATAGCCCTGTTTAAATATTTGAAGGGATGTCATATTGAGGAGGGAGCAAGCTTGTCTTCTGCTGGTCCAGAGAATAAGACACAGAGCAATGGATGCAAGCTCCAGGAAAAGAGATTCCACCTCAATATTAGGAGGGACATCCTGACAGTAAAAGCTGTTCGACAGTGGAACACATTTCCTTGGAGAATGGTGGAGTCTCCTTCTTTGGAGGTCTTTAAACAGAGGCTGGATGGCCATCTGTCAAGGATGCTTTGAGTTACTGCATGGCAGGAGGTTGGACTGGATGGCCCTTGGGTATGATTCTATGACAACCCCCACAAATTTCACAGGGGTTCACAGGCAAGGAATGCTCAGAGGTGGTCTGATTGTTCCTTCCTCTGAAATATTGCCTACAGCACCGGGTATTAGTTGGCAGTCTCGCACCCAAGTACTAACCAGGACTGACTCTGCTTAGCTTCCATGATCCAATGGGATCTCACCCTTTTAGAATATTTAGCCCTTGTAGGGTCAGAACCTCTTTATCTTCTTTCCATGCTATTTCCGCCTATGATATCAGATTTTTGAACAGCTGTCATGCCCAGGAACACACCTATGTCATTACTTGAAGTTTACCTCTGCAGTACACAAAACATGCAAATGTACTTCATTTGCAAAATATGCTCAGGCCACAAACAGCAGCTTTTCTTTCTAGGGCACAGATTGCATAGGGATGTTACAGACGAGCCTGTTTTTGCAGAAGAAAAGAACTCCCCTTTGCTTAGCTTCTTCTGTTGGCTTCATCTGCTACATGCATCGTAGGCTATTAACATTGCTTTATTATTTTGCTGAACATCATCCTTTTGTTTTTATAATAACATATGCTGCCCTGAGGTCTCGTCTTGAGTGAACAAAATCTGCGCTTCCCTAAATAAATAAATTGGTCCCTCTGTTCTCAAGCATCCTGAGGGCTGTTCTACACAACAGCCCAATTCACCCAACATGGATAAACCACACTGTAGTGCAGGCCTGGGCAAAATGCAAATATGGCCCCTGAGGTGGTTTTTGTGCGGTTCTGGCCATTCCTTTTGCCTTGGAGGGTGGCAGAGTCTCCTTCTTTGGAGGTTTTTAAACAGAGGCTGGATGGCCATCTGTCACAGGGAGGGCTTTAATGGTGTCGTCCTGCATGGCAGAAAGGGGTTGAACTGGATGATTCTTGGGGTCCCTTCCAACTCTAGGATTCTATGTTCCAGAGGACAGAGAAAGCCTCCAGAGCAATTTTTGGGCATTGGAGAGGGTTGGAAGGCCCACAGTGGTCCCACAAGCCTCATGTTGGAGGTAGGCCGTTATCTGCCACACTTTTATGGAATTCCCTTTTGAATCCCCTTTTCATAGAATCAGAGTTGGAAGAGACCCCAAGGGCCATCCAGTCCAACCCCATTCTGCCATGCAGGAACTCTCAATCAAAGCATCCCCAACAGATGGTCATCCAACCTCTGCTTAAAGAACTCCAAGGAAGGAGATTCCACCACATTTTAAGGTAGTGTGTTCCACCTTCAAACAGCCCTTACTGTCAGAAAGTTCCTCCTAATGTTTTGGTGGAAACTCTTTTCCTGGAGCTAGCATCCATTATTCTGGGTTGTATTCTCTGGAGCAGCAGAAAACAAGCTTGCTCCCTCCTCAATATGATATTTTTTCAAGTATTTAAACAGAGCTATCATATCACCCCTTAACCTTCTCTTCTCCAGGCTAAACATCCCCAGCTCCCTAAGCTGTTACTCATAGGGGTTTATGGTTTCCTGACCCTTCATCATTTTAGTTGCCCTCCTTTGGACACGCTTCAGTTTTTCAACATCTTTTTTAAATTTTGGTGCCCAGAACTGGACACAATGTTCCAGGTGGGGGCTGACCAAAGCAGAATATAGTGGCACTATGACTTCCCTTAATCTAGACACTATACTTTTATTGATGCAGCCTAAAATCACATTGGTCTTTTTAGCTGCTGCATGACACTGTTGACTCATGTTGAACTTGTGGTCTACTTGGACTCCTAAGTCCAGTCTCCTTAAGCCAGGTGTCCCCCATCCTATATCTGTGCATTTCATTTTTTTCTACCTAAGTGCAGTATCTTAAATTTCTCCCTGTAGAAGTTCATTTTGTTAGTTTTGGCCCAGCTGCCTTGGAGTGTGTTGGACTCTCCTTCTTTGGAGGTCTTTGAACAGAGGTTGGAAAGACATCATTTGGACATGCATTAGCTGTGTATTCCTGCATGACCTTCCGCTGGACTACCAGTTGGACTACCTTCCGCTGCATGTCTCATCCAGTCCCTTTTAGCTCTATGAAGCCATCCAATTTTCTGGCCATCGTGTGTCAACAAGTTCCATAATTTAGATACTGTTTGACATACTTCCTTTCATCTGGCCTAAACGTCACATCCATTCAGCTCTCCAGTTTTGTGGGCAGAGGAAAAAGTCTCCCTATCTAAATGCTTAGCGTCATGCATCCTTTTACACACTTCTATGGAGTCTTCCTCATTCCTTTCCTCAATTTTTTTTTCCTAATCTAAACATCCTCAAACATTGTAAACTTTTGAAGACACACACACACAATTTTTAAAAAGCTTTCGCTGGTACAGAATAGAGAAAGGAAGAGGAGATGAGATTTCAAAGGTGCATAAAAATTAAAAATACCTTGGCTTTGACACAGTTCTCAGCATGGATGTTGCAGGAGGATAAAAGCATCACTTTAACCCAAAGTTCTGGCATTTATTTTATCTAACATGTTTTGACTCCCTCCTTCCTAACAGCATATTTCTAAGGCAGTTCTCACAAGAAAAAAAAACCCCACTTGACAACAGCACCCTGCCTTCAAAGCAAATAAATGGAACAGCTATGCTGCTACTCCTCAGAGGAACCAATAACTGAGAAATGCTAAAAAGGCAAAAAGGGAAACATTTGGGACCCAGAAAACTGAGACCATGTTGTACCTGGAGCCTAAAGTCATAAAATCGTCACTTAGAATCATAGAATCATAGAGTTGGAAGAGACCACAAGGGCCATCTAGTCCAACCCTCTGCCATGCAGGAAATCCAAATCAAAGCATCCCCGACAGATGGCCATCCAGCCTCTGTTTAAAGACCTCCAAAGAAGGAGACTCCACTACACTCCGAGGGAGTTTGTTCCACTGTCAAATAGTCCTTACTGTCAGGAAGTTCCTCCTAATGTTGAGATGGAATCTCTTTTCCTGGAGCTTGCATCCATTGCTCCAGGTCCTAGTCTCTGGAGCAGCAGAAAACAAGCTTGCTCCCACTTCAATATGACATCCCTTCAAATATTTAAACATGGCTATCGTATCACCTCTTAACCTTCTTTTCTCCAGGCTAAACATATCCAGCTCCCCTGGAATATTGTGTCCAGTTCTGGGCCCCACAATTCAAAAAGGACGTTGAGAAACTGGAGCCATGTGTCCAAAGGAGGGCGACCAAAATGGTAAAGGGCCTGGAAACCATGTCCTATGATGAATGACTTAGGGAGCTGGGGATGTTTAGCCTGGAGAAGAGAAGGTTAAGAGGTGATATGATAGCCCTGTTTAAATATTTGAAAGGATGTCACATTGAGGAGGGAGCAAGCTTGTTTTCTGCTGCTCCAGAAAATAGGACCTGGAACAATGGATGCAAGCTCCTGGAAAAGAGATTCCACCTCAACATGAGGAGGAACTTCCTGACAGTAAGGGCTGTTCGATAGTGGAATACAGTCAAGGGTAAAATTTATGGGCATATAGCAAAGGATCTAAAAGTCGAAGCAAAGCAAAACAATGTCAAAGAACTTATAAAATTCCAGCAGACATAACTCCTTGGGGTTATTCTTAAGGTTAGATGGATGAGAGAATAGAGGGGTCAGTGCTTCACATATTATAGCTTCTCATCAGGAGATGGTTCCTTCTTTTAAATAAGTTAAGATACAGTACTTGCACTGACTCATGGATAAATCGACTCAGTTTTTGGGTTCAATTTTTTGACCTAAATCTCTAGACTTATACATGAGTATATACAGTATTATCATTATGGAGAAACCAAAAGTTAACAAACATGAAGGGCAAAAGTACTTGGCAGATCACTTCCTTGCGGCGAAGGGCATTCAAGAGGCATGAAATGGCTCTGGCACAGTCTGACAGAAATAACCAGAGATGCCAAGTTCTGGATGCCACCCTGGATGCTAAATGGCAGCTCTTGGCATCCAGGAAAGCGATGTCTGGTTTGTGACTTGGATCAGCCAGGCCCTTCCAGGGGTGGCAGGAGGAAGGGAACCAGCTGTTCCGTCTCTCCTCTGACTTGGAAAGGGTCAGCGAGTGGCACATCGTGAGGCGGGCGACTGCCAGGGCCACTGCTCGGAGCAAAGGAACAGCCCTTAGCAAGCCAAGCTTTGACCCACTCAGCAGCCAAAGGTCGGCGTGCCACCCGTGGAGAATAACAGATGCCTGGTGAAATTTTTAAACATTCAGCAAAGCCTTTCCTTTGCGTATCTCCTCTTGATCAGGTTCGGCTCTGGGTGAAATGTGGCCCTTCAAGACTGTTTTGTGCCCCTCGACCCCTTCTGGGGCCATCAATTTTTCTGGCAAAATAAGCCCAAAGTGGCTCTCCCAGTGTGCAATTCACCTTTTAAATCGGTTGCAATAAAGCCCCTTGCCTTCGACTTTCCCTTGCTATTATTTCATATCAAAAACTATCCATTTTTCAAAATCAGAAAACAGACCTGTTTTGGAGGTTTGTTTTTGTTTTTGGTAGCCTATCTGCCATCCAGAGGATTCTGGGGCCGAAAACCAGCTCTGGATCTCCTGCAGTTGCCGTTCCTTCTCATGATAAAAGAAGCGCAACCTGACAAAGGGAACATTTTAACACTGCAGTTGAAAGAAACCATCAAAATGGCGAGGTTAATTGCAAATCCTTTTTGTTCCTCAAAAAGATCACCCTCGATTAGGGATGCAGCAGCAGGCTGTTAAAATACATTCTTTAATAGAAATGTTTTTTCATCCCTCCCTGCAAAAAACCCATAGATGGACAGCACTATCTTAAAAGGAGGCTTATGGCTGCATCTGCATTGCCAAAATAATGCAGTTTGATCCCATTTTAACAACCATGGCTCAATACTGTGGAATTTTGGAAATTGTACTTTGCTGAGGCATCAGATCTGGCAGTTAAAGTGGAGTCAAACTGAATTATTCGGCACTGTGGATGCAGCCTATGTCTTTCTTCCTTCTGACACAGAAAAGAAGGTCTTTTCCTATGCATGTTGTGATGCTAACTTAAATAGCATCTGCAGACTCTGACTAATATATCTGCAAGGTATGTAGTCACAAATCTGTCTTATTTTTAATTATCAGACTGTTTCCTGATAGTATATCTTTCCTCAAAGAGGTATTTCTTGGGGGGGGGGGGATTTGTTGTGGTTGTTGTTGCATGTCTCCAAGTCAGTTCTGACTTATGGTGAACCTCAAACGATCCTATCCTGGGATTTTTCTTGGCAAGATTTGTTCAGAGGAGGTTTTTCCATTGCCTTCAACAGAGACTGAGAGAGTGTGACATGCCCACCGTCACCCAGTGGGTTTCACGGTCGAACGGGGAATTGATCCCTGGTCTCTGGAGTCATAGTCTGACACTTAAACCGCTACGCCACACTGCCCACCCCCAAAGGGAGAATGTCTCTTCTAAAAAAATGGCCTGCATTTTGGGGTGGGTTTTAAAATCAGTTGACCAAACAGACCTAGAAGGCAAGATTGAAACATGGAGTGTTGCCTATGGGAAACCCAGCCACTGTGTCCCACTCACTTCAGCCTCTGCTCAACCATGGCTACTGAGCACATTCAGTTTGGAAAATCTCTTCTAGTTAGGATTCCTTTTTTCACAGGTAGATAGATAGATAGATAGATAGATAGATAGATAGATAGATAGATTATCTTGACAGACAGTAAGTACAGTGGGCCCTTGGTATCTGCTGGATCCAGTACCCCCCAGGGACACCAAAATCCGTGGATGTTCAAGTCTCATTGTATACAATAGCATTGTAAGATGGACGTTCTTTTACAAAACAGCAAAATCAAGGTTTGCTTTTTGGCATTTATATATATTTAAGATATTTTCAAACTGTGGATGCTTGAATCTGTGGATAAACAATCCACGGATATGGGCTGACTGTATTTCTGCAAACCAGGGTCTCCCTCAAGCCTGCTTATTTGCTTCCACTTTTGAGAACTGATGCTGCTGCTTTGGCTATATAACTAAATAGCACTCACTCCCTGAATGTTAGAAATACAAGGAATGGTTAAAAAAACAAAAAACAATCAGTAATGTATTTTTTTTTAAATTAGCAATCTGGTTTCACTCTGGTTAAAGTTATACTGCAATTTGGGGCTTAAACAAGGGTTTGTGTATGTGCACTTTCAAAGCACCCATCGTCTTATGGTGACCCCATGAGTTTCATAGGGTTTTCTTAGGCAAGAGATCCTCAGAAGTGATTTTGCAAGTTCTTTCTTCTGAAATACAGCCCACAGCAGCTGGAATTGGTTGGTGGTCTCCCATCCAGCCCAGGGTCATCCAGTGGGTTTCATGGTCAAGCTGGGAGTCAAACCCTAGTCTCCAGAGGGTTTGTATATATAAAAAATTAGGCCCTAAATGTAGTAGTGAAAGCTAGGTTTTCACCTGACACTGGAACGATAGCAATACTGACACCAGACAGAGTTCCGAGGGGAAAGAAGAGACAGTTAAGGGGTGATATGACAACCCTGTTTAAAAACTTAAAGGGATGTCATATTGAGGAAGGAGCAAGCTTTTTTTCTGCTGGTCCAGAAAACAGGACACAGAGCAATGGATGCAAACTGCAGGAAAAGAGATTCCAGCTCAACATTAGGAGGAACTTCCTGACAGTAAGGTCTATTTCACAGTGGAAGACATTGCCTTAAAGAGTAGTGGAGTCTCCCTCCTTAGAGGTCTTTAAACAGAGGCTGGATGGCCATCTGTCGGGGATGCTTTGATTGGGAGTTCCTGCATGGCATAATGGGGGTTGGACTGGATGGCCCTTGGGGTATCTTCCAACTCTAGGATTCTATGATTCTAAGTATTTTACAACTGGGGTACCAACGCAGAGAAGGTCCTCTCCTATGTTCTCTCATCCCTGACAGATAGAACAGAGAGAAGGACCCCTTCGGCATATCTCAGTTCTCAGGCAGGTATCTATACAGTATATACATTTGTCCCTCCAAATTTGAAGCTTTGACTTTTGATGATCTGATTATTATTTTGATTAATATGTTCTCTCTAGGAACCTCTAGAATTATCCAGAATTTCTGCCAGAAGTTGACCATAGAGTTGTGCTGGAGAACCTAGATGTTCCTAGAGAAAACACTTCTCTGGGCCTTTCTAGGTCCTCCAATAGGATTCTATGATCAACTTCTGGCAGAGAGAGAGTTGCACTGAAAGACCTGGAGATTCCTAGAGAGGTGTTCCCTTAGGTAAAAAGAATAGTGATTTTTTTTAATTTGCGGTTTCCCCACATTCACAGGGGTCCTTTGCCCCTAACCCCAGCGAACGTGGAGGGACCACTAAAGAGATACTCCTTTGAATATTGAGGCCACAGTGCGCCACATCTGGCCCACAGGCATCTAGTTCTGAACCTGTATGTAGCCCAAAAGCAAGCATGCTGAAAACTGGCAAGTTTCAAAAGGCCCTTTGTTGCTTTCAAGCTATTATCCGCAGCCTCCCACAGAGTGACCCAATGTGCGCCAGGCTGGCATTATTTGGTGCTTCTGATTTAATGAACCTCCTCCTCCTCCTCCTCCTTCGCTACAAGGAGATGAGAGATCCTAAGGCGGCAGTGGCAAAGCGCTTGTAAATCGAGTGGAAACTTCCACGTCTCAGATTGATGGGTCTGCAACAGTTCCCAAGAAAGAGAGACGGAACAGAAGGGAAGTTTCTAGGCAGCCCAGACATTTCCAAAGAAAGTACAGGGTATTTATGGAAGGAGAAGGAGAAAGAAGAAGAAGAAACGAGGGTGAGAATCAACAAGGAGCACGGCAAAGCTGCCACTGAGGCTGCCAGAGAGCGGGTCTCCATGGAGTCACTCGGCAAATGGTATTTTTAACACCGTGCCGGTGCCCTTCTTTGGCGGTGGGGGAGAGGAAGAGAAGGTTCTCGTGAAAGAAAGAAGAAGGGAAAAAAGAAAGAAAAGAAAGAAGGAGGCAGAAAGCTGGCTTTTTTTGTCAGAACAGTTCTTTTCTGCAGATCATAAGGATGTTCACGGGGAACCGGTGGCTTGAAGGGCCATACAGTGGAAGAAGCAACTGCTTCTCTGTGCAGAAAGACCCAAGTTCGATCCTTAGCATTTTCCCAGATAGAAAAGAGTAAGTTTCTGAAATACCGCATATACTCGACTGTAAGTCAACCTCATGTATAAGTCAAGGGCAAGTTTTGGGACCAAAATTATGGATTTTGCTATGACCCATGGAAAAGTCGAGGGTAAAACTTAAGGACGCATAGCAAAGGATGTAAAGGATGAAGCAAAGTAAAACAATGTCAAAGAACTTACAAAATTCCAGCAGTCTTAAGGCTGCTTGGATGAGAGAATCCAGAGGGTAAATGCTTCCAAGACAGATGATACTTTTGCTTTTCACCAGGGGATGGTTCCTTCTTATTAATAAGAGTTAAGATACAGTACCTACATTGACCTGTGCATAAGTTGATTCTGGTTTTTTTTGGGAGGGCAATTTTTGACCTAACTTTCTAGACTCATACATGAGTATATACAATAGCTTGTACCTCAGATGATCTTATCTCATCCACATGCGCAACAAACAAACAAACAAATGGCCACCTGCAAGCTGAGTCTGCACTTTATCTACTCTTGTTATAGGGTTTTGAAAGGAAGGTTCGTGTCCCAAAAGCCTTTCAAGGAGATGTAATTTCCAACTTATAGGTTATTTTGGGAGAGCAGATCTTCCTAGGGTGGAAGACAATTGGATGCTTCTCATTCTGGAAAGAAAGGTGAGACTTGAAAGTCTCGGAAGATATAAAATGACCCCAGAACACTTAAAAGCTGCCTCCCCAACTCAAGCAGGCTATTCTAAGGCAGCCCAACAATTTGATTCAGTGTGACACATGTTCCTATGTCCCCGTTTAAAATCAGCACCTTGTTCAGTACCAAGAGAACTAGAATCTTACTTTAACTTTAGGGGATAATGATAGCGGAGTGGAAGAGCCCATGCTTTGCAAGCAAAAGGCCCCACATTTGAGCTGCTGGCAAGACCCCGTGTAAAACACTGTACAACCAATGCCAGATTAAACATGGCTGGGCTTGTGGGGCCCATACTTGGCATATGGCATATGCATATAGGGGTTGTTGCTGCTGTTATGCACCTCCAAGTCAACTCCAACCTACTGCATTCCCCTCCTAGAGTTTTCTTGCAAAGATGTTTTCAGAGATGGTTTGTCACTGTCTTTCTCTGAGACTAAAAGAGTGTGAATACCCCAAAATCACCATGTAGGTTACCATCGCTGAGCAATGATTTGAGCACTAGTCCCTTGGAGTTGTGGTCCAACACTTAAACCACTGCACCCCATGGCTCTTTGATGCATCCTGCAGATGGATGTGACTGTATTCCCTGCAGGTAACCATTTAGTTTCTTTTTCAATATATCCAGAGAAGGGGACCCCCAGTGACTTTCTCGGCAATTGGTTCCTTTGTCCAGCATTTCTTACTTTCAAGAAGTTCCTTCTAATATTCAGGTGAAATCTACCCTCCTGCAACATAAAACTATTAGACCTGGTCCTGCCCCCTGGGGCAGCAAAGAACAAACCTACACCTTCCTCTCATTTCCATCCCTGAAATACAGGAAAGAGGTGTCTGCCTTTTTTCCATGTTTGCAGACTTTCCAAAGGCCCTCAGTTGGTTCCTCTGAAAACTGGGGATGCTGGACTCGACAAACCTTGATCCGATGCAACAAAGGGTCATTTTTCACTATTGGCTGTGCCAGCTAGGGCTTCTGGGACTCGCAGTCCTAAAACCTCTGGAAGACCTCATAAATGGGGAAGGACCATAGTACATGCTTTGCATGCAAGGAAAAACACGTTCAGCCTCTGACAGCTCTATTTTTTCAAAGTCAAATTGGAAACTGCAGAATCCTGGGAGTCTCACGGGACGTCTGTGGAATCAATCTGGCAAGGAAATCTCTCCCCAGTTGCAAAGCTTCAGCAACATTTGGCAAGCGTGCGTGTTGGTATCTGCGGCAGATTTCCTCCGGGGGCAGCCCAATCGCGCCCATTAATTAAGAAAAAGATAAACAAGCCAATGATGGAAAGAGGAGGGGGGAGATATGGTTTGGATTAATGGCGTGGGCGGAGGGGAGGCAGCGACGCTTCCCAGCTGGGTCCTACAAACCAGGGGACATCTGGAACAGCTCTGCAGGGATTGAAACCAGAGTAAAAAGTGCTCCATTTGGAACGTTAGAAGAGTCCAGTTGGACGAGACCAAAGATCCGCCCGACATCCTGTTTCCCACAATCGGCTGCCAGCTGTTTCTGCAACAGCTGATGCCAGGCCACCAGGGTAAGAGCCCTCTTCTTATGAGTCTGGCATTCAGATACTGGGTGCCTATAGGCACAGAGAAAACATTCAGGGTAGCTGTGTTGGCCATTGAACAAATGCAAACAAAAATCCATCAGTGATGCCTTTATTGGCCAACCAAAATGCACAATATACTTGCACGCTTTCAAAGCTCCATGGGCTTCATCATCAGGCAAGATGTTACAAACCAAACAGGAGAAGGGGAAAAAACCAATTGGAGATGTTAGTCAAATGTCTGCATGTTGTTTCAGTCTTTAGTAAAGGAGGATATATTTGGTGCAGGCAGGCTTCTCCTCCTCCTTCTGGTGATGCTTCAATAGGGAGATTTGCAAAGACCAGGTAATTTAAAGTCCACTTGCATCTCAACAGGGACCCCTCTTTTGCAGTCCAGTATGTCTCCATTCCAGTGAGGTCCCAGGCCTCTTTGTAGGCAGAGAACTATTGGACTGCAGTGTTTAACTCCATGTTTGGTGACCCCCTAACTTGGGGGAGACTGTGTGAGAAAGGTAAACTGCTTCACACCAGCTAGTCATCTCCCTGCCCCAAAACTAAAACATCCCACACTTTTAAATGTTTTCCCTCATAAGAAAAGTGTCCCAAAATTTGCCCCTTTCTGTACTATATCCATTGCCATTCTCTGCACTGTTTAATGTAGAAAGGCCAAAAACAGCATACGGGAAGCAAAATGCAAATGCACCATAAATCCTTGTTTTTTAATAATTTTAAAAAATGGATAGATGGGACAATGATTGACTCTCATGTGTCTACAACAATAACAGAGTGTTCAGGAAAGACATTTGACCAAGAAAGAAAATTGGGTTCATCCACAGTACCTAAAGACCTTTTTCCAATAATATCCTGAGCAAAACAGAGCTCTAGGCCTGTTACAGACTGCCAAAATAAAGCTGCTTCGGGTCTCTTTGGAAGTATGCTATTTAAACGATGCATGCATCCTAAGAGTCCAGAGGTCGCACCAAAGCCACACTCCATTCCTAAGGACTAGAGTGCAGCTTTGGTGCAGCTTCCGGATTCTTAGGACCCATGCATCATTTAAACAGCATACCTCCAAAGAGACCCGAAGCAGCTTTATTTTGGCAGTCTGTAACAGGTAGGTTAGATGGGTTTTTCCCCTTCAAAAAAAGAACTATGCAGACTCCTGGAGGAGAAGAGATCTCTCAGTAGGTTTTGGCCTTCATTTTAATGCAGCCTCAGGCCAACTAAACCCAGCAGGCCACAATTTGCCAAATGACATAAATAGATATGATATGATTGATTATCATTTTAGATATGAGATATCACAGGCGGCTGACTTAAGTCATGCTCCTGGTTAGCATGGTCCAACTTACAGAGGTTTGTACTACCGCCATGCATTTTCCCATAAAGGTGCCAAATTTGACACCACTTCTGGGCAAATCCACAGCAATGATTTTCAGATATGGGGACATGCTCACTGGGATATCCTCTCATTTGTCCTAAAACAATTGTAAGTATTAGTAGTAGTTGTTGTTGGGTGCCCTCAAGTTGTTTCCAACCCTGAGGTGAACAATAAAAAGAAACAGGATTTATTTCAGGAGAGGTGAGCTGCCAACTGAAGGTTCTAGATGTTTGGGTTCAGTGTACAGTAACCAGGTTGTGGCTGGTGGCTTCTATGTCACTGGTACAGTGAATTTGCTCTGGATTTCAGCCCCTTGGCCATTTCCCCACCATACATAGAAAACATAGCTCTTTTCCAGTACTGGATTCCTGCGTAACAGCTTTTAGGCATGCAAAGCAGAGCTGACTTTTATGCACATCTTCTCAGAAAGGAGCCACTGTGCAATAGCCTTCAGACATGCAAAACTGACCTCCGTTCCAGATATATCCACCAAGGCCTGAGCCCCTGTGCAACAGCTTTGTGCAAAGCAGACCTCAATTTTACACCATGTCTTCTTAGGAGTAAGCCTCAGTGCACCAGCTAGCAGGGCCATCCATACACTACATCTCTGTTTTATTCAACTCTGTATACACAGTTTCACTTTAGCAACCATTCCATGCCACTGAGATACACATGTGTATGTTGGCAGAGAGAATTCAGTCAATAAGATTGCGGAATAGGACACACAGAGAGAGACACACCACCACTTAAAGCTTTGGAGGTTATTTTTTAGAAGTAACGTGTTGGTATTTAGCTGTTACTTTTGTCACATGTTCAGTGTTGCCAATTTCCAGGGAATTCCCCAGAATTAATTTCTTTCTGGGGATTTTGGCTGAATAATAATAATAATAATAAATATTGGGAAATTCTGGGGATTTTGGTAAAACATTCCGGGGAATATCTTTGAGGCTTGTTGGCAACACTGTACCTATTACTATAACGATGGGTTCAATTGTATTATTAATCCATTGCTACTTCTGCTTCTTTGTTTTTACAGAAAAGAAATACACTTTAAAACAAAACATTGAACAAAAATGGTCAATGTGGTGGCATCTCCTTTTTTGGAGGTCTTTAAGCAGAGGCTGGATGGCCATCTGTTGAGGATACTTTGATTGTGAGTTCCTGCATGGCAGAATGGGGTTGGACTGGATGGCCCTTGGGCTCTCTTCCAACTCTATGAATCTATGAAATGAGTCAGTTTCTCCCCAAATGACTTTCTGAAATCCAACAAGTAAACATGACTTGAACAACAAAAAAGGTAAGGACAACCGACAGGTTTACAAAAATACCATCACAGTCCCCTTGCTATCCCTTCTCAAAACAACCAGTCAGAGATCATGCTGCTAGTTCAAATGAACTATTTCCATATCAATGAATGCTGTTTTCAATTCTGCCTTAGGATGTAACGCAAGGGTCTTACCATGATGCCCGTGAGCAGACAGACGCCTTTGCCGCAGTATGTGTTCGGGACCATGTCACCGTAGCCAATGGAGAGGAAGGTGATGGAGATGAGCCACATGGCACCCAAGAAGTTGCTGGTAACGTCTTGCTGGTCGTGATACCTACCAGGGAAATAGAGGGTGACTGTGATGAAACTGAACAGGCATGGTTAGGACCTACCCTAGTGGTATCCAAAGTGTTTCCATAAAGCAGCTTCAACTTTTGCAATGGCAAAGCTAGGGAAGTTGCTTTTGAAAAGGAAGTTACTACATTGCTGGGGGCAACTAGAGGTTATCATGAAAGAAAGGTGGTCCACCTGCAAGGTGCTAAATCTAATTCAAAAAATAGGTTCAGCACCTTAAAAAAACGGAACAAAACAGAGTAAATTCACTGTGCAACTGAAACAGACTAAATCTGCCCCAAATGGTGTCTGTGCCCAGATGTGCCAGTGTGGCCTGTGTAGAGGCACCGGATGAAAACTGACCTTCATCCCAATGAAATAATCAGCTTCTGGTGTGATGGTGCAGTCTAAACTACGGACATCCATTAAGACAGCTCCCTGAAGCAAATGGTAAAAGGCAGTCCCCCAGTGTCTGAGAAGAGAAGGTTAAGAGGTGATATGATAGCCCTGTTTAAATACTTGAAGGGATGTCATATTGAGGATGGAGAAGCTTGTTTTCTGCTGCTCCAGAGACTAGAAGACGGAACAATGGATGCAAGCTGCAGGAAAAGAGATTCCAGCTCAACATTAGGACGAAGTTCCTGACAGTAAGGGCTGTTTGGCAGTGGAAGACACTCTTTTGGAGTTTGGTGGAGTCTCCTTCTTTGGAGGTCTTTAAACGGAGGCTGGATTGCCTTATGTTGGGGATGCTTTGACTGAGAGTTCCTGCATGGCAGAATGGGGTTGGACTGGATGGCCCTTGTGGTCTCTTTCAACTCTAGGATTCTATGAGTGTCGACCCTCACAAAATCTGCTCTAGCAATTTTTATCAACCATTGAAACGGGTCTTTTGCAAAGCTGCTGGATCTTAACTGCTTGATCAGGGCCCAGCCAGCTGGAAATAGGTCACCAAGAGGGATAATTCACAACAATATCTCATTGGCAGTAAAATCCATTCCCATACCCTCCTCCAGTTTTAGAAATATACCAATGATGCCCTGATCCTGCAAACTCTGATTCCATCAGTCCACTGAGCATTACTAACTGTTGGCAAGGAAAAAAGTTGGGGGTGTTTAGTTACAAAATACACTCAGGAGAAGCAGGCGGTGTGCTTGGAACTCAGATCCCGGGAAGAGGCTTGTGGTAGGTCTATGGATCAATCCCAGCCCCATAACTGGCCCATCCCCATTTGCCCTTACTCTCATCCATTGCTGAAAAAGACCCTCCAAGGGTACAGGCCAGCTTCCATCATCAGTATATCATAATCTATTATTTATTATTATTATATGATATATCATCATCATTATTATTAATGTGACACAAAGAGCATTCGGTGGGTGGAGTTTTTATCTATTTTTATTTTTCATTTATCTGATTTTATCTTTTTTAAAAAATGATTATTTATATGATTTTATCTTCTTTTTTACCGTGTTTCAATTGTGTACCACAGTCGGTCTTCCTTATCTACGGATTTCTTATCCACAGATTCAAGTATCCACAGATTGAAAATATTCAAAAAAATTATAAATTCCAAATAGCAAACCTTTGATTTTGCATTTTATATAAGGGACACATTTTGCTCTGCCATTGTATTTAATGGGACTTGAGCATCCACGGATTTTGTTATCCATGGAGGATCCTCAGCAGATAACAACAACCCACTATACATTGTTTTAAGCTTGTGTTTTTAAGTGAATTGTTGAATTGCTTATTAACTTTTGTAGGAACAAGTTTTAAAATAGTATTCTGTTTTTATACATACATGCATACATAAACATATACATGTCTACTTGATGAGCACCAAGTCTTTTCGTAAGCCTCTATGGGTCCTGTACAAGGAGAAAAGTGGGATATAAATTGAATAAATTTACTATTGGCTCCATATAGACAGGGCAAAATAAAGCTGCTTCAGGTCACATTGGAGGTATACTGTTTAAATGATGCATGCGCCCTAAGTGTCCGGAAGCCACGTCAAAGCCACAATCCAGTCCTAAGGACTGGAGCACAGCTTTGGCACGGCTTCCGGACTCTTAGGATGCATGCATCATTTAAACAGTATACCTCCAAAATGACCCGAAGCAGCTTTATTTTGGCAGTCTGTATGGGGCCTATTATTTACTTACTTGATTGATTGATTGATTGATATGCTGCCTTTCTCCCAAAGTGGGACCCAAAGTGGCCTCCAAAACCAGCAAATTGAAAACGTTTACAATAAAAATGTTAACACAATTACAAGTCCCAGCATTAAACACTAAAACATTTAAAATTTAAACACTATAAAAAAATTAAAAGACATACAAAACAAATAAAAAACACAAATAATAATAATAAATTTTAGTAATAATAATAATAGGTGGGATTATTATTATTATTATTCCACCTTTTATCCACCATAAGGCAACTCACAAATTTAAAACAAATACAGACTAAACTACATACAAAAATGTTAGCAAATTACACCGGACCCTGTCAGACCAGGGTTCAAATCCCTACTCAGCCCTGGAAATCCACTGGATGACTTTGAGCAAGTCACACTCTCTCAGCCTCAGAGGAAGCAATGGCCAACCTCCTCCAAATATTCCCCCCCCATAAAAACCCTAAGAGAGGGTTGCCATGAGTTGGTATCCACTTGAAGACCCATAACAACAGTAACAACCCTACTAGCCTGGATGTCCGCATCCACCAACATTTGGATGGCCATAAGGGCCCAACCTTCGTATTAACATATGCTGCTTTGTGTCCTTCTGCCTGCAAACAGGGAGGGAGGAAGAGGTGCAGCCAGAACAATAGTTTAGACTAGTAGGGAACAGAGATCCTTTTAAAATGCTCCTTCTTTTGAGCCTCAAAGCAATTCTCTTTGACTTCTGTAGCCCACCCACTCCATTTATTCTCAGTCTACTGTGTGGGATCCAGTTGTTTTTGAAATACATCCCCAGCTGGCATCTAGAAGCAGTAGAGGAACATGCCAATGGTGGATATGACACACCAGCTCCCCACATTTCTGATCTCCAGACTCTCTGTCGACCAGTTTTACCATTACAGTTAGTAGTCCTGAAAGAATAGGACTGTGTCCTTCTCTTCTCTCTCTGACCAAATCTCTTCTAACTTTATCCTCTTTTTATGTTGGCATCACCCACTTTAGGCTGGGCCATAACTCAGTTGTCTGTCCCATCCCAGCAGATGAAGACCTGAAATGATTTTTGCCATGATGCAAATTTCTATGTCACTCCAAACCTATTTGCCTATTTGAAGAAGAGCCCTGCATAATTCAAAAACTGACATACCACTCTTTTTAACTATATTACAGTAGGTCCTTGTTATCCGCTGGCATTTGGTTCCAGGAAAACAAAAATCCATGGATGCCCAAGTCCCATTAAATGCAATGGCACAGTAAAATGATGCCTCTTATATAAAATATCAAGGTTTGTTATTTGGAATTTATACCTTTTTAAATATATTTTCAAGCCGTGGATGATTGAATCCGTGGATAAATTTTTTTAAACTTAGCTTTAACAATTTTAAGTACTTAATTTTTAATTAATTTTAATTAGTTTTTTTATATTATGTTGTTTTATTTTGACATTTTTTAGGGTAGGGAGGGAGGTGGGGAGAAAGGGATTGTGCTGAATTTTAAATGTATAATGTATTTTATTGTTATTTTTGCCCTTTTTCTCTAACCTGCCTCAATCCACGAGGAGAGGCAGGATATAAATAAAAATTATTATTATTATTATTATTATTATTATTATTATTATTATTATTATTGGGGGTCAACTGTATTATCATTATAACTTGTAAACCTTGAGTCTCAATCTTGCGAAGAAGGCAGGGTTCACAATAAGAATAAGAATACCTCTAAAAAACAAGAACAAACAACATCAAAAGTCCAGGACTGAACCTGTACTAAAAGGCTCTTATCTGCATTCTTAATTTGCCATATTCTTACATCTTTATACATTAAATGAGGGGCAATTGGATCGAATTGTATAGATGAGCTTGTGCTTGCCTCCGCTGCCCCATGCGTTGTGGAAATCAGAACGCGCAGGGTGCCATGTATCAAATGAGCATCGGAAGAGTTTGTTCTATCTCTGTATGCACCTTCATCATATTTCACTTTTATGCTCCTATATTTCATTAACGTCCAGGATATGTGGGTGATTAAATTGTGATTGTGTGTGTTTGTTTTCTTTTTAAGGCAGGATGAATACACCTAAACCCCATAATTCAGAAAAGGATAAGTGGAAATATCTGAGCCAATGCATCAAGAAAGAACATTAAAAAGAAAAACAAATCAAAATAAACCACCCTTGGTTCTGATGTGAAGTAGAAGGCTTTCATTGCCGGCATCCATAGTTTGTTGTGGGGTTTTTGGGCTATGAGGCCATGTTGTAGAAGAGTTTATTCCTGATGTTTCACCAGCATCTGTGGCTGGCATCTTCAGAGAATGCTGGCATGGGAGAGAGTGGGTATGTATACACACACACACACACACACACACACACACACACATATATATATATACACACACACACACACACACATATACACACACACATACTGTGGCCTGTTACAGACTGCCAAAATAAAGCTGCTTCGGGTCTCTTTGGAGGTATGCTCTTTAAATGATGCATGGGTCCTAAGAGTCCGGAGGTCGTGCCAAAGCCACACTCCATTCCTAAGCACTGGAGTGCAGCTTTGGTGCAGCTTCCGGATTCTTAGGATGCATGCATCATTTAAACAGCATACCCCCAAAGAGACCCAAAGCAGCTTTATTTTGGCGGTCTGTAACAGGCCTGTGTTTAACATGGAAATCACTCCTCCCTACCCAGAGTCACACAGTATATATATACTCCACTCACTTCCATGCCAGCATTCTCTGACGATGCCAGCCGCAGATGCTGGTGAAATGTCAGGAATAAACTCTTCTAGAACGCGGCCACATAGCCTGAAAAACCAACCAAAAATTACCCTTGGTTCTTTTTAAAGATCAGGTGGAAAGGCTGACAGAAAAGGAAGGAACGGGAGGATATCTGGGATCCAGTTGGCAACAGCTGCACCTTCTTTCCTCCAAAACCAAACAAGATCCATCTGACGTTGGATGTGGGCAGCTTGAAGGCAAGTCTCTGCTCTCCAGCTTAACATTGCAAGGCTTTTAGTAGCCCTGGGCTATTGAAAGAAAGGCACACTGGTAAATTTTCATCCATGATTTAAAATAGGGTCTAGACAACTACCAGGGACTAGAGGTATGCCTTTTCATCACTTCTGGTGTTGGAAGTGGCTTTAAAAAAAGGCTTGGAGGCGACTGACTCCAAATTACCAATAATTCCTTCTGGACACTAGCCACTTTAGGTCAATTTTATTCAGGATTGGTGGCTCTGGGCTGCTTATGACTTTCAGGCTTCAATGTCCTGGCTCCCTTTCACACTACACAACTGTAGTACTATGAGTCTACCTTAACCGCCATGGTTTCATCCTATGATATCCTGGGATTTGCAGTTTGCTGTTAGGTTTCTGACTTACTGCAACCCTATCGTGGGATCTTCTTGTGCACAATTTGTTCAGCGGAGGATTGCCCTGGCCTTCCTCTGAGGCTGAGAGAGTGTGGCAGTTTAGGGAAGGCTCTTTCCAATTCTCCACCAAAGAGCGCTAATGCCTCCCCAAGCCACAAACTCCAGAATTGCACAGGATGCAGCCGTGGCAACTGAAGTGGGATCATAATGCTATAACTGTGCAGTGTGAAAGGGCCCTCAGTTTAATAGGAAGTGGTAAATGCATATAGAAGTGGCCAAAAAAACAGTGTTGCGCATGCTTCTAGAAAGTGGGTTCCTAGGCTAGTGTATATTTTCCTCCTTATCAGATTTTTTGAAGTGTGGGGAGTGAACCTCCTGTTGACCAAAGCTACTATAAGGGCTAAGGCAGTGATTATCTAGGAATGCTCTCTCCAAAGAAGAAAAGAGGATTGCAGATCATTTGGCTCTTGTTTCCTGGGACTGTGTGTGTGTATGTGTCAGAGAGAAGGAGCAAGCACTAAATTTTCAAACTAGGAGATGGAAAACAACTCCCAGAACAGCAGTGAGAAAATCCACATTTCCTTTGCTGTGTGGGTGAGGGACGGGGAAGAAAAGTGACAATCTTTGATACTGATGATGGGCTTAATAATGCTTCCACAATACTCAGTGAGGGAACTCTAGCCAGCCTGGTAGCATTGCCTGTTTCTCTGACTGTACAAGGCAGACTGTGGTTCCTTAGCACTTTGCGCAAGTTCAGGGGAAGCCTCATCTAGCAATCCCAAAGCACCTGTTTAAACAGCCAAACCAGCCAATAATAATAATAATAATAATAATAATAATAATAATAATAATACTTTATTTATATAGCGCTGTAGATTTACACACAATTAACGATGGCTTCCCTTGTCTAAGCTTCATCTTCGCTTAACACACTCTCCTGCACCCACCAGCCCTACAGATCCAGATGTGAGTCTCTGGATGCACATGGCCAGGATGGAGAATTTAAAACGCAGCAGGTGGCACTCTCGAGCTGAGTGCCCGTAAAGTTCCTTTTGATTCAGCACCCCTGTGTGCCATCTGGCTCAGAGTATCTGGGAAACAAGAAAGCACTGGTCCACTTTGTCCCATCTGAAATCCAGAGTCATCTTCTGGGTTCTAGAACCAGATTGTGCAAGAATACTTTTTAGAGAGGTCCTGGGTTCATATCTACTCCGAAAGACAGTTCTGTGGGGGCTTGAAGTTTTCCTTTCCCCTAAAGAGAAGCATGAATGGATCAGGTGTGACTAGGTGGAAATGCACTCTCCATGTCCTGAGAAGTGCCAGGGACAAGACAAGACTGTGTACCTTGTTAGAATCATAGAATCACAGAGTTGGAAGGGATCCCAAGGGCCATCCAGCTCAACCCCCTGCCATGCAGGAAGAAACAGTCAAAGCAACCCCTGTGACAGATGGCCATCCAGCCTCTGTTTAAAAGCTTCCAAAGGAGAGGCCTCCACACTCCAAGGGAGTATCTTCCACTGTTGAACAGCTCTTACTGTCAAGAAGTGCCTCCAAATGTTTAAATGGAATCTCTTTTCCAGTAGCATACTTCCATAGTTCTGGGTCCTATTCTCTAGAGCAGCAGAAAACAATCTTGCTCCCTCCTCAATATGACATCCCTTCAAATATTTAAACAGGGCTATCATATCACCCCTTAACCTTCTCTTCTCCAGGCTAAACATCTCCAGCTCCCTAAGTCTCTCCTCATAGGACCTGGTTTCCAGATCCATCACCATTTCTGGACACGCTCTAGTTTCTCAACATCCTTTTTGAATCATGGTGCCCAGAACGCTACATGCGCTCACCCCATTCCCATTAGCACACCTGCAGTATTTTGAATATGTTGTGAATTTCACTGCTGCTGCATGCAATGGGGGGGGGGGGGACAAAAGGGGATAGAACCATCCTTTTATTTCAGCATACCCTGGCTCCCACGTAAGTCATGTAAATCCAGCAGACAAGACGATTCACGAAAGGAGAATCCTCCTTAACCCACCCACCTTCTGCCTATTTTCCTCCCAGCTGTACTGCAATCAGGGTTGCTAAAGTGAAAACTGCAAAGGACTCTACCTTTAATGGTTGGGTAGAAAGGGGGAATGTCGGCAGGTGTTGCTTTTTCTCTGGTGGCATGACAAGAAACACGTGCTGAAATGTCTTCTTCTCTGCAACTGTCAAAGATACCCAAGAGCCCCCTCCAATTTTCACGTTGGCAATCCTAGTTGCAAGATTGGCCATCAAGGGAAAACAAGCTCTGAAGATGATGTGCAGAAGCCTATTGCTTCACCATGGAAAAAATGATTTCCTCCCTGCTCTCCATCCCCTTTCCACAACAGACACACGCACAGCATTGGGAAGTAAGGTGGGACAGGAACCATTTGTCAGGAGCGGATGATCAGCCAGGCAGAGAGTGCATGTGCCAAGGGTCCAAATGGTTTCACAGAACAGAAGGAGCACTTTGGAGAGAGCTGGCTCCCAACCCAACTCCCCCAGGAGCCAAAAGGATGGAGCAGAAGGCCTCTTGTACCAAATGCAATTTTCCTCTTCCAGGACAATAACAAAGGAAGAGACATGTCGGATCTGACCAAAGCCCTCTCCAGCCCCACATTCTTTTCATGTAGTGTCCCATTAGCTGCCAGTGGGATACCAGTACAACAGCATCCTCCAACTCAGGTTACAGCAACTCATACACAGAGACTTAATGACTCCAGTTCTGGAGGTGACCTAGAGCCATCCTGACCAGTAGCCATGGATGGCCCCAATCACCACTAGTATGGCCAGCTCTCTTTTAAAGCCATTCAAGTTGGCAGCTCTTGCTGCCTATTGTAGCAGTGAGTTCCACAGTCCCAGTATGCACTGGGTAAAGAAGTACTTATTTCATTTATTTATACAGTATCAAATGAGCTGGAGTTTGGTTCCAGGACCCCCTGAGGATAGCAAAATCTGGGGATGCTCAAATCCCATTAGATACAATGGCAGAGTAAAATGGTATTCCTCATGTAAAATGGCAAAATCAGTGTTTAGAATTTGGAATTTATACTTTTTTGGGAATATTTTCAAGCCATGGATGCTTGAATCCATGGATAAAGAACTGGTGGATATGGGGAGCCGGCTGTATTCCACCTTTCTCCCAGCAGCTTACAAAAACACTAAAGCACCTGATCACAAAAAAACTTAGAACACGTTTATACAACCTTTCCCATTAAAATGCCATTAATTTTTTTAAAAGGTGTAAAATTGTTTCAAACCATAACAATAAAGTGAAAAATGCAAGACATCCTCCCCATAAAAATGATTGTTTCGAACCAAATAACCATCAAATGTGTTTTTAAAGTGAAAGGTTTCTCTGTCTGCTGGGAAAAGGAGGACAGATGGAAGCTAGCCCAGTTTCCAATAGAAGGGATTTCCACACCTTGGGAACAGCCACTGAGAAAACTCTCTCCATGTCCCACCGGACAGTTCTGTGATGGTGGTCGGACCAAGAAGAAGCCGTCCCATAGGGATCTGAAGACTCTGGCAGGTCCATACATTTATCTGTATCTGTCTCGAATCTCCACAGCATTTAGCTTTAGCAGATGACCTCAGGTTAGAACCTAAGGTCATCTACTAAAGCTAAATGTTATGGAGATTCGGGACACATAAAGGTATATAAGAGAATAAATCATGTTCCTGACTATTTCATCCCCATGATGAATGCTTTTATACACCTCTTTTGTGTTTCTCCTTATTTCCCCTTGTTTTCAAAGCTAAACAGCTCCCAAACGTTGCTATCTGCCCTCACAAGATAGTTGTTTCAGTCCCATGATCATTCCAGTTGCATTCTTCTGTATCTTTTTCAACTCTTCCTTTCTTTTTTGTAAGTGTGGTGATAAGAACTGTACATCTTGGCCAGTATTCTGTATCAGCTGCTCTCTCAGCTACATAACCTCCCTGGAACTGACCACAACCTCCAAAGGAGACTCCACTATACTCCCAGGGAGTATATTCTACTGTCAAACAGCTCTTACTGTCAGGAGGTTCCTTCTAATGTTGAGGTGGAATCTCTTTTCCTGTACCTTGAGCCCATTGCTCTATGTTCTAGTCTCTGGAACAGCAGAAAACTAGCTTGTTCCATCTTCAATATGTCCTTAGACAAAGGAATATAACTCCCTTCAAATACTTAAACAGGGCTATCCTGTACCTTGCATCCGTTGTTCTGGGTCCTATTCTCTGGAGCAGCAGAAAACAAGCTTGCTCCCTCCTCAATATGGCATCCCTTCAAATATTTGAACAGGGCAATCATATCACCTCTTAACCTTCTCTTCTCCAGGATAAACATACCCCATATCCTCATGGGCTTTATAGTTTCCAGACCCTTCACCATTTTGGTCACCCTCCTCTGGACATGCTCCAACTTGTCCACATCCTTTTTGAATTGTGGTACCCAGAATTGGGCACAGTATTGCCTGACAGAACAGAGTGGTACTATTACTTCCCTTGACCTAGATAGGCACTATATTTCTATTGATGCAGCATTGGCTTTTTTAGCTGCTGCATCACACTGTTGACTCATGTTCAACTTGTGGTCTGCTAAGACTCCTAGATCCCTTTCATGTGTAGTCTTGTTCAGCTAGGTGTCCTTCATCTTATATCTGTCGTTTCATTTTTTTTCTCCCTAAGTGTAGTATCTTACATTTCTCCCTGCATTAGTTTCAATTCCATTTCTATTTATGCCCTTTTTAGAGCAGTGGCACACTGAACTGACCTTTTTGTCAAGCTACTCAGTACAACTGCAAGTTCCCCTTCTTGGTCAGTGACTGCAGTTCAGATCCCATCAACACAAATATGAAAAGAGATCTTTGACCCAAATACTTATCACTTTATGCTTCCTTGCACCTGATTTCATTTCCCATTTTGGAGAGATATTTTTGGAGTTCTTGGCAATCTCTTTTTGTTCTGGCCACTTTGTGTGTGTGTGTGTGTGTGTGTGTGTGTGTAGGGGTGTCTCTGCCACTAGGCAGATGGATTTTAGGGTCCTTGTTAGAATCATGGCTGAACGGGAACAGCTATTCAGTGGTTCAGAAAGGATTAATTTTATTCCTGAGTTTGATCCTCACTTTGTTTGCAGTAGCCTAGCAGTCTCAGGATGAGAAAAGAATGGACTGGAAGAATGAATTTTCCTTCATCATTAACCTGCTTATACTGTTCTCATAAATAATGGGGAGGGATGGGTCATGTTTGCACACTCCGGTTTTCTTCATTTGCCTCTGCACTAGATAACCCTTGGGAGCCCATCTTCCATTGGTCTTGCTTGGTGTGCATCTGGGTGCAATATTCTTATTGATTTTATCCATTCTATGTACAGCGCTGTGCAAATTTACAGTGCTTTATAAATAAAATGTAATAATAATAATAATAATAATAATAATAATAATCCCAAGTCAGCTACAGGAAAACAGTTAAACAGTCTGGGATAGTCAGGGTTGAATTAATTATTTAGTGTCGGAGTTCTACCATTGGCTTTGAGGTGATATGATAGCCCTATTTAAATATTTGAAGGGATGTCATACTGAAGATGGAGCAAATTTGTTTTCTGCAGCTCCAGAGAATAGCACCCAGAGCAATGGATTCAAGCTCCAAGAAAAGAGATTCCACCTCAACATCAAGAGGAATGTCCTGACAGTAGGAGCTGTTCAACGTTGGAAGACATTCCCTTGGAGAGTGGTGGAGTCTCCTTCTTTGGAGGCTTTTAAACAGTGGCTGGGTGGCCATCTGTCAGAGGTGCTTTGATTGTGTTTTCCTGCATGGCAAAATGGGGTTGGCCCTTGGGGGCTCTTCCAACTCTATGATTCTGCAATTCTGTAACCCATCAGCAAAAGGGCTGGGATGCTTCTCTGACAGAGACCATCTGCTGCATCTTCACCACCATTAAAGCTTATTTTACAGCAGTAACCTCTGCTAGTCGTAACCTCTTCAGCACCAAATAAAGTCTTAGGACAGCCTGGAACTACAATTGGTTCTGGAACAGAACACCATTCTGGTGTCACCAGCAAACCTGACCACTTAAACCCTCGCTATAAATGGCTTGAGAAGACTCTTCTTACCCCATGAATGATGAGTTTGTTTAGCAATCTTTGGTGTGCGACCTAATCAAAAGCTTTTTGGAAACCCAGGTCAAAAACGTCTGGCATATCACTTCAGTGCCCTTTTACTGATACTTCCAATGAATTGCAAAAGCATAGCAAGAAGGATGACTAAATCATCAATGAATCCTCGGTTGAGGTGGGGAGGATGGGAAGATGCCATCAAGCAGTTAACCAGCTTTTCTACCCAGCTTCCATCCATGCTGAGCAATCCACACCAATTCCAATGTTTTACTCTTCTTTGGTTTTCACTTGTTTCTTTTAAGGAACCTCTTCCTAAGCTATTTTTGTAAGCCGCCCTGAGATCTCTTGATATGGATTTTTTAATAAAATACAGTCAGCTCTCCATATTCACTGGCTCTTTATCTGTTCAAGCACCCATTTATATATTCAAAAAATATATAAATTCCAAAAAGCAAACCTTGAGTTTGCCATTTTATATAAGGAACACCATTCTACTATGTCATTGTATTTAATGGGACTTGAGCATCCATGGATTTGGTATCCATAGGGGGTCCTGGAACCAAACCTCAGCAGATACTGAGGACCCACTGCAAATAAATAAATACTTATTGGGGGGGGGGGGAGTGTGAGGGATCTCTAAGGGGCTGGTGTTAAAAGTGACATAAACTCTATGAAGAATGATCAGATGCAGGGTTCAGTAGCCCACCCCAACTGGCGATACCTTGCCCGCTCTAGCCATCTCTAACCTCAGATGAGAGCGAAGCTTCCCATGGAGATTTCTAGATAATTTTGGAAAGCCTGACTCTGCCGTGGTATGGGAATGGTGGTCTATTTTATTTGTTACGATACCTAGGCTATATCCTTATTTGTTTACTATCTTCTCTTCTTATCTTGTTTCTGTTGGATGTGATTAGTTTACTTCTATTTTATTCCACATGTGGGTCTTTTTATTGTGTGATTGCCAGTTCATGCAATGGTTATTTCTAAACACTGCACTGTTTCTGAGCTGCCACATTTCAGCTGTGGGCAAAGCTGTTTTTCGAGTGCTTGGCCTCTCAAGACTCCCCAAACCACTCCTTTTCTGGTGAAAAAGAAATGATAAAAGGCCTCTCCTGAAAGCCTCCATAAGTGAACATTCACTTTCCCCCCCGTTGTCCCTCCCTTTGCACCATTTAACATTAAAAATACCCATTTTTCAAAACTAGAAGTGAACATCCAACCACTTCTGATTTTTTGTAGAGGGAGGTTGGCATTTTTGGCACACTGTCTGGCCCCTGAAGGGTTCTAGGGACAGAAAACTAGCACCCATTTCCATTGGTACAACTACTTGAGGATGAACGTTGAAAAGCAGAGTTACAGCTGAACATTAAGAAAAAATAAATAACAACTACAAGAAGACTCACATAAGTTTAAATTAGATAACGAAGATCCTGAAATTGTTAAAAGATTCTCTACATATTGGCTCAAGCTGTGTCCCCGCTGCAGAAATAATCCAGGTTGACACCATTGTAATTGCCATGGCTCCATGTGATGGCATTGTAGTTTGTTGTGGCACTGCCATGTCTTAATAAATTCCATGTCATTGACCATGACAGTTAAAGAGTTGTCAAATCTGGATTATTTGTGGATACAGCCAAAATGGGGCTGTTGTCAAGAAATCGGAAAAAATTAATATTTTTACACTTCGGGGTCTTGTGTAGTTCTTCCATAGGCGACCTTAATGACTCCTATAAAAGAACTACACAAGATCCTAAAGTGTAAAAATATATGACTGAATACTAAAGTTAGGATTGTCCGTGTCATTATATTTCCAATTTCTGTGAATGGCTGTGAAAGCTGGACAGTGAAGCTGACAGAAAGAGAATTTACTCATTTGAAATGTTTTGTTGAAGAAGAATTCTACAGATACCATGAGCTGCCCAAAAGACCAATAAATGCATCAAGTCTGAACTCACCCTAGAAGCAAAAATGACTAAAATTGGGCATAGAAAAAGATAATAATTCTTGGAAAAGTGGAAGGTAGTAGGAAAAAGAAGACTGCATTAAAGGAGGATAAACTCCATCAAAAAAGCCGTCTGCAGGATGGTCAATGTGCTTTTCTCTGTATTTGTTTTCATTTTGGCAAGCTGCCTTGAATCCCAGGTTTTTGGGGAAAGGCAAGACAAGAAAGAAAGAAAGAAAGAAAGAAAGAAAGAAAGAAAGCCAAAATAGAAATCCAATAGCATTTAGCTAAAAACACTACAAGCAAAGTGGCCACTAAGTGATTATTACATTAAGAGCCACTTTTGCTTCAGAAGTGGGGAATATACAATGCATAGGCTGCATATGGCCTAAGGGGCTCCATTTTGGGGGGCTTCAAAGCACCCCCCCCCAAATCCCAGATCTCCATTTTTTTATTATTCCCAGGCAATATTTTTCCCCCAAACCCAAGCAAAAATGGGTCAAAACCCTCCACACTTACCCACCCCTTGCACCATTCCTATCAGGTGCCAGAAAGGAGGTTCCTTCCCCTTCTGCCAGGAGGCCCAATTTCATGGTGCAGATGCCCACACACATAGCCTTTTCTATGGCACATCCATGGAGATCAATTTGCACCACACGCAAGCTCACCTCTCGCACACACGCACCGTCCAGGCGGCAATGATCCACAAGGAGATGCTGAAGACCAGCAGCACAGTCCCGGGACAGATGGTCATGAGGGTCTTCATGACAAAACGGGTGTTGAAGTTGATCTTGTTCAAGGCGCCAATGCTGCGGGAGGAAGCGTCCGTGAAGAGCTTGCTGTGCAGCAGCATGACCCGGGCGATCAGGTAGAGGCGCAGGAACATGGGGATAGAGAGGATGATGTCCACGTCCGCCTCCGCCTGCGAAGGCGTGTAGGAGAAGGCCAGCCGGGCCGTCCAAAAGAACCGGTACTCCCCGGGGATGGGGTGGATGGCGCAAACCAGCATCTCCAAGCTGATGTATAGGATGCGCTCATAGGTCATGGCAATCCGCCAGTCATCAGCGCCGTTGTCGATCACAAAGAGCTGGCAAGGTGCAGAGCGAAGATAGTGAGAAAAAGCAGTGTTAGAACCACAGACAAACCCTTTAAAACCTACCTTTAAGATTGATTTGTTTAAGAATTATTGATACTAATTTCCTCACTTAACAAAGCTTCTGTTTTAGCCATATTTCAAAATGTTTTTAACTGCTTTATGTAGTTGTGGTTGTGTGCCTTCAAGTAACATCTGACATGGCAACCCTAAGGTGACACTATCACAGGATTTTCTTGGTAAGATTTGTTCAGAGGGGGTTTGCGTTTGCCTTCCTCTGAGGCTCAGAAAGTGTGATTTGCCCAAGTTCACCCATTGGGTTTCCATGGCCAAGTGGGGATTCAAACCCTGGTCTTCCACAATTCAAGTCCAATACTCAGACCACTACACTATGCAGCTGCTTTAAAGCAGAAGTGTGCATGTTGTGTGCCTTCAAGTCATTTCCAACTTACAGTGACCCCAAAGCAAACCTATCATGGGGTTTTCTTGGCAAGATTAGTTCAGAGGGGGTTGGCCATTGCCTTCCCTTGAGGCTGAGAGAGCGTGACTTGTCCAAGGTCAGCCAATGCTCTAGAAGCCAAGATGATCAAATTGAGGCTGTCATGCTTTGGCCACATCATGAGAAGGCATGACTCATTAGAGTTCCATTTAAAACAAAGCTTGCCAAGAAAACCCGTGAACGATCCATTGTAGGGTCTCTATAAACTGAAAATGACTTGGAGGCACACAACAGGGGGTTTTCCAAGTTGTAAAATTGTTGCTGGTAACTACCCTTGACTCAGCCTTGATGCATGGCGACCCTGTGGATAAGATATCTCCAAGACCCCCTGTCTTCCATGTCTCTGCTTATGTCTTGTAGATTCAGGTCCATAACCTCCCTGACTTAGTCTATACATCTGGCATGTGGTCTTTCTCTCTTTCTCCTTCCCTCCACCTTCCCCAGCATTACTGTCTCTTCGAATGAGTCGTCTCATGATGTGGCCAAAGTATGACTGCCTCAATTTGATCATCTTGGCTTCTAGAAATATTAATATACCCGAATATATGTGGGGTATGCTTTGATTGAGAGTTCCTGCATGGCAGGGGGTTGGCCTGGATGACCCTTGTGGTCTCTTCCAACTTTATGATTCTATCAATATGTTTATTCCAAAGACACATAATCTACCATAAAGATTTTTATCAGTATGCTCAACTCAACAGCTATACACATATGTACATCTCCAGATATCTATTTCGATATCTATATTTAGACAGATAATAGCTGAATAAAGCAGCTGGACACCTCTATCCATGCAGATTCCCATAACAATGAAACGAGATTCCATCAAGTGACTGAAAACAGATATTTATGGGCCCATACAGACAGGCCAAAATAAAGCTGCTTCGGGTCACTTTGGAGGTATGCTGTTTAAATTATGTATGCGTCCTAAGAGGCCAGAAGCTGTGCCAAAGCCATGCTCCAGTCCTATGGACTGGAGTGCAGCTTTAGTGCCACTTCTGGCCTCTAAAGATGCTTGTATCATTTAAACAGCATATCTCCAAAGTGACCCAAAGCAGCTTTATTTTGGCCTGTCTGTATGGCCCTATATTAATAAAGCATCACGTTTCAGCTTCACGTTCCTCAGTTATGTGAGTAACATACACCTATCCATGTAAAAAGCTTAAATTAATTTGTGTGTGTTGTGTGGGATGCCTTAGAGTCGTTTCTGATGAATGGTGACCCTAAGGGGATCCTACCATGGGGTTTTCTTGGCCAGATTTGTTCAGAGGAGGTTTTGCCATTGCCTTCCCCTGAGGATGAGAGAGTGTGACTTGCTCAAGGGTCACCCAGTGGGATTCATGGCTGAGATTGGAATCAAACCCTGGTCTCCAGAGTTGCAGCCCAATGCTCAAACCACCATACAACGTTGGCTCTCTCAAATTTACCAGACGTCATTTACCAGAAGCTGTTTCTGGTTTTAAAAAAGCACCATGGGGTAATTATGATATGATCACCAAAAACAAGACATGTGGCTACTATATGCCTCATTTCAAAAAAAAGTGCAGTTCTGCTTTTCATGCTTTTCAATATAAAAGAAAGAAAGAAAGAAAGAAAGAGGAAGGAAGGAAGGAAGGAAGGAAGGAAGGAAGGAAGGAAGGAAGGAAGGGGGTGATGGAGATCTCTGTGGCGCAGAAAGAAGCACACTGCCCATGCCCACAGTCGATTAACAATTAATGGCAATGTGTTAGCCCTTTAACCGAACAATGCCAAGTTCTGTGCCAAGGCAAGAGGGTGTGTAATTCCAAGCATAGCAGCTGTTGAACTAGTCCAGGCCACCTGCAGATTAGCCATTTCAAAGGCTGTTTGGAAGATGGCACCCACCTGTGACCCATCCAGCAGCCAAAGAAGCCACTTGAAACAGCACAACCAGCTTCAAAAGCCGTGATTGCAACCCGTTGCCAAAGCAACCGAGTGGGTTCATCCCATGCGACAAGGCAGTCAAAAGACCCAGAGAAAGGGGAAAGGCAAAGAAAGTGGGCCCTTGGCATCGAGACCCAAAAAGAGCACCTGAATCTGTTCCCTGAGCCCTGAGGCTTGGCTCATTTTGCCCATTTATTCCATAACCATTTGTTCTCTGTGGGGTTAAGTGAAATCAAGCCACTAGTAGAAAATACCTCCTTCCAAATGCCAATCATCCCTCATTGTTGCTTCACATTTATGCAATGCTTTCATGGGGGGGGGGGGGGGGGGAGGTTGCATCATTACAGAATTGGAATCATAGAATCCTAGACTTGGGAGAGACCCCAAGGAGCATCCAGTCCACCTCCCTGCCATGCACAGAGACACAGTCAAAGTACTCCCTGGGACAGATGGCCATCCAGCCTCTGCTTAAAAACCTCCAAAGAAGGCAATCCCACTGCTGTTGGGTGCCTTCAAGTCATTTCTAAGGTTGTGGGGTTTTCTTTGCAAGATTTATTCAGAGGAGGTTTGCCATTGCCTTCTCCTGAGGCTGAGAGCATGTGACTTGCCCAAAGTCACCCAGTGGGTTTCATGGAACTGAACCCTGGTCTCCAGAATCATAGGCCAACACTCAAACCACTGTGCCATGCTGGTTCACCCACTACACCTCACCAAGAATATATCTAGTCCAATCAGCAAAAGGGACACTTGATGACTTTGGCTGCAATGGAGTACTGTATATACTCAGAATTCAAAGATAAAGCCATGTTAGTCTGTAAATACAGTACGTAGAGAGATCTTGTAGCACGTTTGAGACTAACTGAAATAAAGAAGTTGGCAGCATGAGCTTTTATAGACTTCAGTCTACTTCCTCATGCATCTATATGCATCTAAAGAAGTAGACTGAAGTCTACAAAGGCTCATGGTGCCAACTTATTTATTTCTGTTAGTCTCAAAGGTGCTACAAGTTCTCTCTATTTACTGTATATACTCATGTACAGGCCGAGATATTTTAGTCAAACAAAGACCTAGTTTGACCTATCCTCGAGTCAATGTACTGTAAGTACAATTGGCCCTCTTTATGTGTGTATTTTTTATCCACAGATTCAAGCATCCACGGCTTGAAAATATTCCAAAAAAGAATCAATTCCATATAGCAAGCTTTGATTTTCTATTTTATATAAGGAACACCATTTTTCTATGCCATTATATTTAATGGCATGTGAGCATCTATGGATTTTGTTATCCATGGGGGCTCCTGGAACCAAACCCCAGCGGATAACAAGGTCTCACTAAACTATTATGTTAACTCTTATCAAAAAAGAAACCCCCTCTTCTCTGAGTAGAGAGGCAAAATGCAAGACCTAAAAGTAGCCCCAACCTCTGCTACGCTTTCCACTGCCGTGGTGCTTCTAGCCTTTTTGAATGCCTGGATGGGGAAGTGGCATCAATGGAGGCTCTTTGGCACTTAGAGGGCATCAGTGCATCTTTTACGTTCTCCCCAGACTAAGTTCTCCCCTTTTGCCACTCTACTCAGAGAAAGGGATTCCAGCAATGTTATTCCAGTGATGAGGAATCAGGCTTTGGAAGATCCAAATAAGACATCTGTGTATGTCAGCTTTGCTGGTTAAAATCAAGCAAAGATATCGCATTAGAATCTACAAACACTGCAAATGTAGTTGCCTTTGTTGTTTTTGCAGTTGCTTTTGTCTTTCCATCCTTTCTGACATGTGCCTGGTTGCACACATTTACTGTAGTTCCATTCAGTCTTTAAGATCAGCACAAATGCCTGCCAGAATTTTGTACATTCTTTGGCAACGTTTTCCTTTGCTTTGTCTTACATGCCCCTACGTTTTACCCTCAACCTATCTATGAGTCATATAAAAATCTATCATTTTGGCTCCCAAACCTATGCTCAATTTATACATGAGGCTGACTTATACAGTGGGACTTTTGTATGTGCTGGGGTTTGGTTCCAAGACCTGCCATGGAAACCCAAATCCATGGATGCTCAAGTCCCATTAAATATGGTGGCATAGTAAAATGGTGTCCTTTATATGAAATGGCAAAATCAAGGTTTGCCATTTGGAATTTATACTTTTAATATTTTCAAGACATGGATACTTGAATCCATGGATAAAGAATCTGTGGCTACAGAAGGCCAAATGGACGTGAGTATGATAAATACAGAGCTTCCAATTTACAACAAGAGGTGTTGTCTTACTACCAATTTGGCTTGGTTTACCCATAATCTTGGCATGCCACTCGGTGCCCATTTGTATCATTTGTTGGTCTGGATTCAAAGCCTTCTTTCTTGCTTTTATTAAAGTCTCTTTGCAAGACCCAAGATGTGGACCAAAACCAGGAAGCCACCGTTCTGTCTCACTATTTTACGGGAAAGAAATCTGATATTGCTTTCAACAAAAGTGTTCACACATTATATAAAATTCAGTTACAGCACTTTTGATCTGTAGGCAAGCATTTAAATCAATGAGAGGTCCTCACATCTGTAAATGACATTTCTACAGATTGATAATCATTGGCTTATAAGGATTTACAATCACAGCGTCTTAATTCCCCAGGCAAACGTTTTGGGGAAAAGTCTAGATGAGATCTGTTCTGCAAAGATGCCTATAGAAAAAGCATAGGCAGCAATGACACAATAGAAATAGATGGGGGGGGGGACAAGAATGGACACAGTATCTGTATAAAGTATGCTAAATCCATAACAGAATTGCACTGGAGGATGTACAAATGTTCTCTCTAGGAATCTCTAGGCCCTTCAGTGTGACTCCATGGTTAACTTCTGGCAGAGCTCAACTGGAGGACCTAGAAATCCCTAGAGAGGATATATTCATCAAATCCAGAAATAATCACATCCGCAAACAGTCAAATCTGCAAATGTGGAGGTCCGGCTGTATATATGCTTTATACCTGAGCATTTATTATCATTCCGTAAGCATCCAAATAAGTGGATTTATATTCACAAAAGCTCATGCAAAAATAAAAACCAATTAGTCTTTAAAAAAAACAAAACCTTTATTCAAATGTATGCAATTTATTACAATAACACTTATTAAAAAACAATCTCTACTGGTGTTATCATGTTTTATCTATATCATCGTCTTAAAGAAAACAATCTTACAAACTTTCATTCTTCTTTCTCCTCCCTTTAACATTTCTATATCTTCTCCCCCAGTCTTGCATCCATCCTTCCATCCCGGCTATACCTTTCTTCGCCATTCCCACCATCCCCTTCCTTCTCCTTATCTTAGCATCCTCTTTCATTCTTCCCTTTCTGTCCATTCTTTTTATTCCTTCCAGTTTTCTCTTCCATGTTCTCTTCATATTCCCTTCTCCTTTCTATTTCTCTCCTCCCTCTATTCTAATCCTTCCTTCACTTACTATCCCTTCTTCCAACTTCACACTTGCTCATACTCATCAGAGGGTAAAAATCAGTTAGCCTAAAGTTGCTGCTGCACATTCTTGCAAATAAGGTTGTAAAGCTGGGCTAGACAAGGTATCTGTTACATGGATTTGTAATTGGTTGACTGGCCGAACCCAAAGGGTGCTCAGCAATGGCTCCTTTTCATCCTGGAGAGAAGTGAGCAGTGGGGTCCCACAGGGCTCTGTCCTGGGCCTAGTGCTATTCAACATCTTTATCAATGACTTGGAGGACAGAATTGGGAGCATACTCATCAAATTTGCAGATGACACCAAATTAGGAGGAGTAGCTAATACTCCAGAGGACAGGATCAAAATTCAAAATGACCTGAATAGACTAGAAAGCTGGGCCAAAGCTAACAAAATGAATTCAACAGGGAGAAATGCACTTAGGACAGAAAAATGAAATGCACAGATATGGGATGGGGGAGTTCTGGCTTAAGGAGACTTTTATGTGTGAAAGTGGACCACAAGTTGAACATGAGTCAACAGTGTGATGCGGCAGCTAAAAAGGTTAATGCAATTTTAGGCTGCATCAATAAAAATATAGTCTCTAGATCAAAGGAAGTAATAGTGCCACTGTATTCTGCTCTGGTCAGGCCCCACCTGGAATACTTTGTCCAGTTCTGGGCAAAACAATTAAAAAAGGATGTTGAGAAACTGAAGCGTGTCCAAAGGAGGGCAACTAAAATGGTGAAGGATCTGGAAACCATGCCCTATGAGGAACAACTTAGGGAGCTGGGGATGTTTAGCCTGGAGAAGAGAAGGTTAAGAGGTGATATGTTAGCCCTGTTTAAATACTTGAAGGGATGTCATATTGAGGAGGGAGCAAGCTTGTTTTCTGCTGCTCTAGAGAACAGAATCCAGAGCAATGGATGCAAGCTCCAGGAAAAGACATTCCAGCTCAACATTAGGAGGAATGCCTTGACAGTAAGGGCTGTTCAACAGTGGAACACACTCCCTCAGAGATTTAGGTGGAGTCTCCTTCCTTAGAAGTCTTTAAGCAGAGGCTGGATGGCCATCTGTCAATGGGGATGCTTTGATTGAGAGCTCCTGCATGGCAGATTGGGGTTGGACTGGATGGCCCTTGTGGTCTCTTCCAACTCTAGGATTCCAGGATTCTATGATTCATACTTGTCAGAGGGTAAAAACCAGTTAGTCTTAAAGGTGCTGCCTTATCCCTATTCCCTCTTTCCCTCTCCCACTCTCTTCCTCCCATTTTAGCATGCTCAGAAAGCCAGTGATGTTTGCAAAAAAGTTTGGGAATGGTTGCTACCACACATTTGTCTCGCTGGACAATCCCTGCCTCGGCTTGTTGCTTTGGTGGCCTACGTGACAGTCCTCAGATGCTGCCATTCAGTCTTGCCGCCCTGCTCTTTTTTCCCTCCCCTTTCCTGCTGCCAAGCTACCAGCAGAGAAGATGAATTAGGTACCGCTGGACTTAAGGATGTGGTTACCATGGAAGCCCAGTAGCCAGGCTCACACGTTTGGGAGGGCGGTGTGTGGGAGAGGGGTTGGCAAAGAGAAAACAGACTCGTGCCCATTGCAATAAAGAGACGAGGGTCATTTTCCCTCCAGGTGGGCCTGTGCCTTGGTAATATTTGCCTGATGCCCCTGGGGAAGGAAGGTTTGCTCTGGCTTCTGGCCCAAGGACTTTGGCTCCCTTTAAATTGATTCCAGCATCCTTTGTTTAGAAAAGCAGAATAAATTCCCAAGCAAAAGCCCGGCTGCGTTTGGGTCAATGCCAGGACCGATTGGTGTGGCTTAGCGGTGGAAGAATGGCAGGTTCCCATAGGGATTTCAGTGCGACAGCCAGCTACTTACTTGTGTTTTTAATGTGCCACGGTTGAATGCATAAAATCAACACAAAACAAAAGTTCTCCACCTGTGGTCTCTGGAACCAAGGCTTCAGAAAGTCCAGGAACTCAGTTCAATGTTTGTTAAAAATTCTCCCACCCCACTTTGGTTATTTTCCCATTACTCTGAAAGTCATATTTAAGCACATTATTCTTCCGCAATGGGGGTCCGCAGCGGCCATCCAATTCTTAAAAGGGGCCCATGCCTTAAAAATAATCTAATGGCAGGTCGAGTATTTGAAAACAATTTGACAATTCAAACCAAACAAATCCCCTGCCAATGTAATTGAAGGAAAGCCAAACTATGATCTCACTAGGTCTCAAAGGCTCGGGTGAAGAGCCAAGTTTTAGAACTTCATGCTGAAATGAGGGCAGCATTGAGGGCAGTCAATTAATGGATTGGTTTTAAACGGCTTTAATTCCATGGATGGTTTGACTGCATTTTAACTATATGTGTTTAAACGCTTTTTTAACTCAGAGAATATACAGGTGACTATGTAGGATTCAGCAGATGGAATGGACCCTGCTAATCCTCAGAGAAGATGTGTGCTGGTGGTAAGGTACTCCATGCTAAAAAGGAATAAAAGCAGTGGTTTGCAGGCCTAATAGAATCATAGAGCTGGAAGAGACCCCAAGAAGGGCCATCCAGTCCAACCCCTTTCTGCCACGCAGGAACTCTCAATCAAAGCACCCCTGAAAGATGGCCATCCAGCCTCTGCTTAAAGACCTCCAAGGAAGAAGACTCCACCACAATCTCTGAGGAAGGAGTGTGTTCCACTGTCAAACAGCCCTTACTTGTCAGGAAGTTCCTCCAAATGTTGAGGTGGGATCTCTTTTCCTGGAGCTTGCATCCATTGTTCCAAGTCCTAGTCTCTGGAGCAGCAGGAAACAAGCTTGCTCCCTCCTGAATATGACACCCCTTCAAGTATTTAAACAGGGCTATCATATCACCTCTTAACCTTCTTTTCTCCAGGCTAAACATCCCCAGGTCCCTAAGGCGTTTCTCATAGTCTCCTTCCTTGGAGGTCTTTAAGCAGAGGCTAGATGGCCATCTGTCAGATATGGTTTGATTGTGATTTCCTTCATGGCAGAGGGTTGGACTTGATGGCCCTTGAGGTCTCTTCCAACTCTATAATTATATGATTCTATGAATTGGACAAATAGAACAAGAACCCAAAATGCCAAGGGTGAAACCTTAAATAAGTAGCTGCGGGGAATGATCCATGGTCTTAGATGTCTCTAGTCTAAACTAATGCACAGAGTATGGGAAACAAACAAGATGAACTTGAACTCTGAACACAGCAAAGCAAATATGATTATCACTGAAACCTGGTGGGATGAGTCTCATGACTGGAATGTAGTATAGAGGGGTATAACCTAGTTAGAGAAATAGACCAAACAGGAAGGGAGGAGTAGCATTCTATGTCAAGGAAGTTTACACCTGTATAGAGATCTATGACTTAAATCCTAGAAGCCAGATTAAGAGTACCTGGTTAAAAGTTAAGAGGGAAAGAAATGATAGGAAAGTCATTATGGGGGTCTACCTAGACCCCCCCCCAAACCAGACTGAGGACTTGATGATGCATTCCTGGAACAAATGACAAACATACAGAAAGGAGAGATGCAGTGGTAATGGCGGATTTCAACTTTTTATGATATGTGTTGGAAGGCAAACTCTGCCAAGAATGTAAAGTCCAACAGCTTTCTAATCTGTCGTTTTGAATTCTGATCCTCTGGGCCCAGTGCTATTTAACATCTTTATCAATGACTTGGATGATGGAATAGAGGGCATGCTTATCAAGTTTTAAGATGGCATCATATTAGGAGGGGTGGCTAATACTCCAGAGGAGAGGATCAGAATTCAAAACGACAGATTAGAAAACTGGGCCAAAACTAGCAAAATGAATTTCAACAGGAAGAAATTCAAGGTACTGCATTTAGGTTTTAAAAAGAAAAGCAACTGAAATGAAATGCACAAATATAGGTTGGGTGACACCAGGCTTCACGATAGTATAAGATACTAGGAATCTTATTAAACAAGATGGACATGAGCCAACAGTGTGATGCAGCAGCTACAAATCCAATACGATTCTCGGCTGCATTGTGTCTAGATCAAGGGAAGTAATAGTACCACTCTATTCTGCCTTGGCCAGGCCTCACCTGGAATACTCCCTTAAAGTGTGGAGGAGTCTCCTTCTTTGGAGGTCTTTAAAGAGAGATCGGATGGTCATATGTTGGGAGTGCTTTGATTGTGAGTTCCTGCATGGCAGGATGGGGTTGGACTGGATGGCTCTTGGGGTCTCTTCCAACTTTACAATCCTATTATTCTAACTTTGTAAGTACTTTTAACTGGATTTGTTTTAATTTTTATAAACCACCTTGTGTATTGGGGAAAAGATGGACTAGAAAATAATGAGGATGAGGATGCTAACCAGGCATCCAAGGAGAGGGCATCCCATAGCTGAGGCATTACAGTTTTGTCTCTATATATTTAATGTGTTTGTGAGAGAGACAAGCAAGAGTTTTGATGCAAAATGGAACATCACCTTCTCCCACCAAATGGAAAACCCCAAAGGTGGGTGGGGGTCTATAAGGGGCCCAGGAGCCAAAAAAAGGCTTAGGGAAGGGTCTCATGTGGCCTTTTGGTAGCAGGATTCCCAAACTCTTTATAAATCTAATTTTCATCCAAAAGAGGCAGGGCAGAGAGGGCTTTGCACCTTGTTTTAAAGGGAAAAAATGCATTTCTTCAAGCTTGCTACAAGCTTGATTTAAATGAAGGTAAATGCGGGGCGGGTTTCCAAGATCTGCACAATTTCCCCACAGGCTGCACATTGCTCACCCCTGAGATATAACAAAACTGCTGTCACATCTCCCCAGCTCCAGGATTCCTCAAGGGAGAAGCGTTCTCTGCTTGCCAAGGTGGAAACGTGTCTCAGCTCCACTGCCGGCAATCCGTCAAGGACAACTCGCCGAAGGTCTTTCCCGATTCCTTCCCAAACAAATCTCTGGAACCAGCCCTGCCCAGAAACTCCATGGAAGCCAAAACGTTTCAGGAAGGTCAGGTGCTTCGGTTTCCACATGGGAAGCCCCTGCCTTCTGGTGAGAGGCTTCTTCTCACGGCTTAAAACCAACAGATCACATGCTGGAGGCATGAGCTCAACAGACGTTGGCTTCCCTGATGATGGCAAGCACTCAACTTTGCAGACGCTCTTGTGGCTGCAGTGGGATTGCCTTTCATTTCCACGGAAGCCCCATCTGGAATCGCCTGAAGCGAAGTGCTAATTAATAAAACGAGGGAGAGTGGGAGGGAGGGAAAGGGCAGGGAGTGCGAGGATTCCCTCTCCCACTTCAGAGCTTTGCTGGCACCAGGGATTAACCTCCGAGCCTGGTATTCAACACCAAGGAGAGCTCATCCCTGGAATATTCCCTGTTACAGATAGCAAGCATCGCAGCCAAGTCACAGGGCTTCTGCTTCACATGCAGAACATGCCTCTGGTTCAGTACCTGACAGGCATTTCCTGCTAAAGCAGGGACAGCCTCCTAGATGTTCTTGTGCGGCATCGGCCTCATTGACCTGCAAAGCACAAAGTGGCCCCGATTTCCCTTCCTGGCATATGGAGTCCCAAAAGGAGATTTTTGCAACAGTGGTGCTGGGCTCAACAGCCAAAGAACTAAGGGGAGGGCTCCTGGCACCTGTCTGACATGGATATTAAATACCTCTCTCTCGTACACACACGTGAAAAGAGATTCATGAATGGCTTTGGAAAATTTACAACTATATGCAGATATGATATGAAGTTGAATGCTTTTATGGCCAACATCCATAGTTTTTTGTGGGTTTTTCGGGCTATGTGGCCATGTTCTAGAAGAGTTTATTCATGATGTTTCGCCAGCATCTGTGGCTGGCATCTTCAGAGAATGCTGGCCTAGAAGAGAGCTGGATACACACACACAAACACACACACACACACTGTGTGACCCTGGGTAAATAGGAAATTCCACGTTAATCTGTGTATTGGTGATCATTATCTGCTGGGAAAGCCTCTGACCCTGGATGATTTCTTATTTGCATTTGCTGAGTCCTCATTTTGTATTCTTCAGGTCAGGGGCATTCCCAGCAGATAATGATCACCAGTTAGACAACACTAATCCTCCTTTGCATATCCTCCTACCCTGAGGCTCTGCCACCACCAACAGAACAATACACAGATTAACTTGGAATTTCCTCCCTACCCAGGGTCACACAGTATATATATATATATATATATATATATATATATCCAGCTCTCTTCCATGCCAGCATTCTCTGAAGATACCAGCCACAGATGCTGCCGAAACGTCAGGAATAAACATAGCCCGAAACCCCCCAAAAAACCTATATATGCAGATATTGACACAACATTGGAGGGAAAACACAGTTGATAAATTTAAACAAGATATGGACCCACTTATAAACTATTTGAACAAAGAATGGGGTCCAACGTTTACAATAGGACTGAACGGAAGAAAATAAGACATCACAAGAGGATGTATATTCAAAGGAAGCTATTAAACATGAAGTCTGTTTGAGAAAAAGGAAAATGATCAAAAATGATCAAACTCTGATGAACAAATAAGAGTATAATTTAAGATAGAAAATGCAGAGACGAGGAACTAAGCGTCTTGGTGGTGGGATGTGTGGCTCGATTGCGGGGGGAAAGGTATGTGTGTTGTAATGTGTGTGGTGTATTTTTGTGATTTTAAAGTTTATATGTAAATAAAAATTTACAAAGCAAAAATCTCTCACTCATACACATACATGAAAAGAGGATCTGAAAGTATACTGTCTAGATCAAGGGCAGTAATAGTGCCACTCTATTCTGTCTTGGTCAGGCCTCACTTGGAATATTGTGTCCAGTTCTGGGCACAACAATTAAAAAAGGACATTGAGAAACTGGAGCGTGTCCAAAGGAGGGCGACTAAAATGGTGAAGGGTCTGGAAGCCATGCCCTATGAGGAATGATTTAAGGAGCTGGGGATGTTCAGCCTGGAGGAGAGAAGGCAAAGAGGTGATATGATAGCCCTGTTTAAATATTTAAAGGGATGTCATATTGAGGAGGGAGCAAGCTTGTTTTCTGCTACTCCAGAGAACAGGACCTGGAACAATGGATGCAAGCTCCAGGAAAAGAGATTCTAGCTCAACATTAGGAGGAACTTCCTGAGAGTAAGGGCTGTTTGACAGTGGAACACACTCCTTCCTCAGAGTGTAGTGGAGTCTCCCTCTTTAGAGGTCTTTAAGCAGAGACTGGATGGCCATCTGTCAGGGATGCTTTGACTGAGAGTTCCTGCATAGCAGAATGGGGTTGGACTGGATAACCCTGGAGGTCTCTTCCAACTCTATGATTCTATGTTTTTCCCCCAGCAATGATGCATACTGCTTTTGAATGAGTAATTAGGACCCATTGGCTTCAAAAAAGACCTGCTCTTGCTGGAGCTGATAACTGGTTTGTTGGACCAGATCAACACACCTGTCAATGCTTTAAAAACCCCTCTTACTGAGGTTGAGGCTATAGGGTAGTGGTGAGCAACTGCATTGGAGAGGGAGCAATTTCTCCCTTTCCACTTCCTCACACACTCTGGTTGCATGTTACATTTGGACGCAGTGGAAGGAATGTTATATTATTTCAAGGCCTTTATCTGGGCTGGTTTTAGGGGAAAGAGGATTTGCTTTGTTTTGGTTTCATCGTTTTGGGGGGATGGATGAGCCAAAGGTCGGAGAGTTGGAGCCATTCTGGTACAAAAGTGCCTGGGGAAAAAATCAGTAAAATAATGTTTTAAAAGGGGGGGGGAGCCATAGAAATGGGAGCCAGGGGCCACAAATTGCCCACAAGTCTTCCCCCCACCTTTTGAAGGTACTGTTATGCTTGGTTGATGCACATCAAAACTGACCTATCTGCCATTCTATCCATTTCCATATAATCATAAACTTTTAAAATCCAAGAATCTATATCGGGTACTTGTTCTGTTTTCCACACAGAGGTCAACAATATAAAAAAGTAATTTGGTGTGTCTTCTTTCTAAGTCCTCGTCTTCAATCATGTTAAGTAAAAACGCCTTAAGAGATCAATAAAAAAAATTTGAGCGAGACCGGAAGGCTTGGGTAGGCTATCTGAACGAAGAAAAAGGAGCAGATACTAGTATGATCTTTGATTAATTTTCACATTAAAGCGCAATCCACTTAGAGACACTTAATAATCCGTGGAATAAATAATTTGAATAAGGTTCGACTATGGCTGGAAAGAAGATTAAAATGTTAGTTTTTTTTTTAATTTACCAGAAACTTGTGACGTACAATTAAAATACGTAATGGCAAGAGAAAGCAACAAATAGATTGATGAGGCATTTATGGATTTGATAAAGATAAAAGGAAGTTGCACTGATGTAAATATGTACAATGGTTAGATGAATAGTAATATGTGAGTCTCCTTCCTTGGCGGTCTTTAAACACAGGCTGGATGGCCATCTGTCCGGGATGCTTTGATTTGGATTTCCTGCATGGCAGAATGGGGTTGGACTGGATGGCCTTTGCGGTCTCTTCCTACCTATTATATGATTCTATGAGTCTATGTATTTTAGTATTTAAAATAAAAAGCATACACACACACACACACACACACACACACACTGATCTATATGCAACCAAATGGCCCAAAGTTTTACTCCGTATCCGAGACCTGGGCCTGCCACAACACCACTCTTTTCCACCAAGGAGATACTGCATTAGCTCTCCAGATTCACCCCCTCATTCCCAACTCCTGCCTTCATGGCCACCCTTTTTGTGCACATCAATGCTTGGCTCAGCAAGCAACGGAGGAAAAACCCCAGCCTCCTTGCACGGCTTTCAAAGACAGCACAGTAATTGCCTGTTTAGGATTCACATCAGGCGGTGAGAGAAGCTGAGCTGACCAGCTTCCTTTTAAAGAAAATAAGAAAGAAAGAAGAGGAAATTGCTTCCCACGTATTGGGCATCCAGCACCGATACGTTTCATGAATTAATATATTTAGAACAGCCTGGCCAAATCTGCCTCTCTCCAGTCCACTGAACTACAACACCCATCGTCTCCAGACATGCCTAGGTTAATGTGGGTTGTAGTCCCCAAACATCTCTAGAACAATGGTGCCCAAACTGTGGTCCTCCAGATGTTTTGGACTTCAGCTCCCAGAATTCCTGACTGTTGGCCAAGATGGCTGGGGCTTCTGGGAGTCAAAGCCTTGAAACAGGGGCATCCTAAAGAGAGGTGACACCATTACTCCCCAAACATCTGCCTTTCAACCAAAAAGTGCTGTGGCATTTGCCTGTGTTTCTTTAAAATGCTAGAGCTCAGCAGAAGCGATGGTGGGAATGATGTGAAGCACAGCGGAAGGGGAAAGGAGAGGACTCTGGATTCTTTTTAAATTTCAATTTCAAGTTTTTAAAAATATATTTTAAAAATGTTTAAAGCATTACATCTTAGCAGAGTTTCACGTTAACCACATTGAATTACGAACATATACTGTATATACTCATGGATAAGTCTAGAAATTTTAGTCAAAGAATTGAATCCAAAAACCCACATCAACTTATCCACTGGTCAGTGTAAATACTGTACTTTAACTCTTATTTTTTTAAAAAGTAACTATGCCCCGGTGAAAAGCAAGAACATAATCTGTCCCGGAAGCATTGAGTCCCGTCTATTCTCTCATCCATAAAGCTTTTAAGATGAGCACAAACAGTTGTAACTGCTGGAATTTTGTAAGTTGTCTGGCATTGTTTTTCTTGCTTCATCCAGATCCTTTGTCATATGCCCCTAGGCTTTACCCTCGACTTATACACAGGTCATGATTTTAGAATAAAATTAGTGCAAAAAAACATAACCAGGGCCTGTTACAGACTGCCAAAATAAAGCTGCTTGGGGTCTCTTTGGAGGTATGCTGTTTAAATGATGCATGCATCCTAAGAATCCGGAAGCTGCACCAAAGCTGCCCTCCAGTGCTTAGGAACTGAGTGTGGCTTTGGCGCGACCTCTGGACTCTTAGGACCCATGCATCATTTAAAGAGCATACCTCCAATGAGACCCCAAGCAGCTTTATTTTGGCAGCCTGTAACAGGCCCAAGGATGCTGTACAGTGTGGTATGGGAGGGTCTCAATGGGGGTGACACCATGCGTTACCACATCGGGTGATGCCAACCCTAGAGATGAAACTTTTTCAGAGGAAAGCAAAGGCAAACCTCCTCTAAACAAATCTTGCCATGAAACCCCTGTGAACAGGTTTGCCTGCTCACCTCGTGATAAGTCAGAAATTACTTGAAGGTACACTACAACTGCTTTGCTGTTAGATATGCAGGGCCCTTGCTTTAGGGGCTCATGCCAAGCTTCTGAATACAGACACAAAACAGAGAGTCCTGGGTGGGGCAGGAGTGGGCCAGAAAGCAGCTCTTAAAGCTGGTGGAAAGCAGATGCTCAGCGTAGGGTGGGTAGGATTATGTGCCCTCCACAGATGTTGGGTTTATGTTTAGTTACACAAAGCTCATTTCCCTTCTCTGCATCGCCAAGCTGAAAGGGCAACCGAGAGTGGGTGAGGGCCATCGCAGAAGCCACAGCCATCTGTGCACTGTCGTGCGAGCGCACACCGGCCACTCCAGCCTGGCCTCTCTTGCTTGCAGCTCCCAGCTGAAGTGTCTCCCCAACCCATTCATCATACGTCCACTCTGAATCCAGAAATATCCATGTCAATAGGGCATGGACATCATGCCCTATGAGGAGTGTGTTAGGCTGGAAACCATGCCCTACGAGGAGCATCTTAGCTGGAAATCATGCCCTATGAGTAGTGTCTTAGGCAGGAAACCGTGCTCTATGAGAAGTGTCTTATGCAATTGAGTATGTTTTGCTTGGGGAAGAGAACGTTAAGAGGTGACATGATAGCCATGTTTAAATATTTGAAGGGATGTCATATTGAGAAGCAAGCTTGTTTTCTGATGCTCCAGAGAAAAGGACATGGAGCAAGGGAAGCAAACTGCAGGAAAAGAGATTCCACCTCAACATTAGGAGGAACTTCCTGATAGTAAGGGCTGTTCGACAGTGGAACATGTTCCCTCGGAGATTGTGGAGGATCTTCCTTGAAGGTCTTTAAACAGAGGCTGGATGGCCATCTGTCGGGGAAGCTTTGATTGAGAGTTCCTGCATGGCAGAAGGGGGGTTGGACTGCATGGTCCTTGAGGTCTCTTCTAACTCTATGATTCGATGATTCTATGAACTATTTCTGTTTCATCACCTTGCTAGACCCCCAAAGCACAGATGGGGTGGGAGAAGGTTCTGCATACACACACACACACACACACATATATATATTTCCGTTTAGTCAGTGTGAAGATTAGTATTTCCTTCCTCCTACTGCACTGACCAAAGCTTCTTCCCATACTTACTGTAGAATTGCAGCATCTATCTACCAACCCATCCACCGACAGATCTCTATGCTAGGGGAGATCAGGAAGTAGATGCAAAAGGATTACATCAGCCATTGGGATCTTCTGAGAACTCCAACAGATGATACAGTGGGACCTTGTTATCCGCTGGGGTTTGGTTCCAGGATCCCCCATGGATAAGAAAATCCGTGGATGCTCAAGTCCCATTAAATATAATGGCAGAGCAAAATGATGTCCATTATATAAAATGGAAAATCAAGGTTTGCTATTTGGAATGTATACTTTTTTGGAATGTTTTCAAGCCGTGGATGCTTGAATCCGTGGATAAAAAAAATCTGTGCTGATTGTATTATCAGGGACGATCTCCACAATAGAAGGCCCTCTCCATGGACTGCATCCAAGTCCCAAATTATTTCTGAGGTCACTTCTGAGCAGCATTTTGGCCAATGTATAGATGGGGGAAAAGAGAAATTTGAGAAAGAGACGAGGTATTCAGAAGGAGAAGATGCTGTCTGTATCCTTTTGGGGATAGTGGATTAAAATGACTTGAAAATCACTCTAATTTCTTAAATTTTGAAATTCTGGCTAATGCAAACCACAGGCTACGCTTTCTCCACCCAGCATGGGGTGAGTATAGTTACACAGCACGAAACGGAAGACATTTTACATGTGCTCAAAAGAACTCTCACCTCACTTAGTAGTCCAGATACAATGAAGATAATGGCATTTATTCATCCCAGCTTTTGGCAAAGGACCAGCTTCTGAGAGCTTGTTACCAACCGGGTGCTGCCTTTTTCTTCAGAAATGTGTTTTCAAATTATGTTTTTAGTTGTTCTATATTAGGCGCTTGATCTAATCCTGTTTTAATTACTGATCCCGTTTTGCATTTTTAATCACAGTCTTCTTTTATTACAATATTAATGCTAACTGCCCCCAGTCTCACGCTTTGGGGATAAGTAGACTATAAATGCTTTTTAAAGAAAAGTTTTCAGAGCTCTCAATACACAACAATAAAAAGTCTGCCCCAAAGAGGAGTTAAACTCCAGATGGGAGTGTTATGATTATGTTTTACGATTCACTTTTCCCTCCAAACCTGGTAGAAATAAAATGCAAAGATAAAAACATACAAAAATAATAGTTAGAATGTTATTAAACCATCTAAAGGAGTTAAACCATTTAAAACATATACATTAAAAGAAAAGACAAATGAAAAATAGGACACCACATTATGAAAAGCCCTTGCAAAAGTCTATCAAACAGTAATAATAAAAGTTTTGAACTGCCATCAGAAAGACAGCAAGGAAGAGCTCCCATCTATCTCAGTTTTGTCTACTTGAATTGGCAGGAATTCCCCAGTCCAACTGTCCTGATTTGGCAGGGACAGTCTCAATTTATCCTTTGCCGTCCCATTTTTCAGCTGCTTTTAAAATGTCCCAGGCCTGTTACAGACAGCCAAAATAAAGCTGCTTCGAGTCACTTTGGAGGTATGCTGTTTAAATGATACATGCATCCTAAGAGTCCAGAAGCCGCACCAAAGCCATGTTCCAGTCCTAAGGACTGGAGTGCAGCTTCGGTGCAGCTTCCAGACTCTTAGGAAGCATGCATCATTGAAACACCATACCTCCAAAGTGACTCAAAGCAGCTTTATTTTGGCTATCTGTATAGGGCCCCAGTTTCTCTCTCCTCCTCCCACTTTCCCCTTTCATCCTCAGCTTCCTCCCAGACCGGGAGGAGGAGGAGGCTGCTTCCCACCGCGGCGATTGCCGCGATGAGGGGCAGCCCCCGCCTCCTTCCCGGCCTGGGAGCCGGCCGCGGCTTCCTCCCAAGCTGGGAGGAGGACGAGGCTGCTTGGCACCGCGGCGATCACCGCGATTCCAAGCCGCCCCGCGCCCCTTCCCGGCCTGGGAGCAGGCCTAGGCTTCCTCCCAAGCCGGGAGGAGGAGGAGGAGGACAAGTTTTAAAAATGTAGGACCTTTTTTTAAATTTCCTAGCCAGGAATTTTTTTTAAAAAAAAGTCCTACATTTTCAAACCTTGTCCTACATTTGTCCCGGTTTGGAGGTCCTCAATTATGGCAACCCTAAGTATGTAGAGAGATCTTGTAGCACCTTTGAGACTAACTGTAGAAAAGAAGTCGGCAGCATGATTCATATGCCCGGGTTTAAAGGGCAATAACATACTGCACTCAGTTAACTCAGAAGGAGCGAGAGGAAACAAGAGGAAGGGCAGAATCTTGCCCTTCCCAGTAGACTCAGGCAAAAGCAAACTGCTGCAGCACATCTTTGCTTGAGTTCTCTCTTTTGCATTCATAACATCGGCCATGTTGACCACTATGATGTTGCTTGATCATGTGTTTCCTCCACTGGGTGACTTTGGGCAAGTCACCTCTTTTTTAAAGAGGCCCATGGCTTTCACTGTTGCAATGCATTTTAAGTTGCATTGCCCAAGAATAAGAATTATTCCCATTAAATTTTCCTTCAGTCCTCAAATTTCCAGACCCTGAAAACCTTCCACACCCAGAATCTTTGCTATGTTTGCATTCCTTGGGTCACTTGGCCTGCCCCTTTTCTTTGGATGGCTAAGGCTGCATCTGCACTGCAGAAACAATGCGGTTTGGCACCACTAACTGTCATGGTTCAATTCTATGGAATTCTAGGATTTGTGGTTCTGAGAGATATTTATTTAGCCTTCTCTGTCAGATCGCTCTGGTGCCGCAACAAAAACTGCACATCTCAGAATTCCAATAGCATTGAACCGTAACAGTTAAAATGGTGTGAAACTGGATTATTTCTGCAGTGCAGATGCAGCCTACAATGGATCTGTGGGTTTCTAAATGCTCAACTGAAATTAGTTTTAAGTTACTACAATGCTAGAAATTTAGGGCCTAGAGGATAATTTCATGTTGGGCCGGGCAAAACTCTTATGGAGGGGCAATGCCCTCATTCTGCTCTTTCTCTGAAGAAATCTTGCCAAGAAAACCCTGCGACATGGTCACCTTAGGATAGCCATAAGTCAGAAACAACTTGAAGGCACACAACAACAACAACAATAGTGGCTCTTGGCTTTTTATTTAGGTGGTAAAATGCATTTAGGTGGTAAATTATCTTTTGCTGTTGTTGTGTCTCTTTGAGACTGTCACTTCCAACTTATGGCAAGCCTAAGGTGAATGCATCACGGCGTTTTCTTGCACGATCTCTTCAGAAAAGGTTTGTCATCTGAGGCTGAGAGAATGGGACTTGCTCAAAGTCATCCAGTAGGTTTTTATGGTTGAAAGGGGACTCAAGCTATAGTCTCCCAAATGCTATTCCAACACTCAAACCAATACACTGCACCAGTCCTCTGTTTTAATATTTTAACTTTTTAAAACATACTTTATTGCATGTTGCCTTGAGATCTCGGGATGCAGGGTAGGATATTAATATTTTAATAAAATATAACAGTATCACTCAAAGCGGCTCAGACATGAATAGCCCGGGTGCTTAATATAACTCTGCCATTGCACTTGATGGACTGGATTGACATGAACAAAAGCTCACAATCAAATATGAATCAGTTAATCTGAAAAGTTCTGCTAAATTCCCCCCCCACCACCACCTCCCTTTTTATGTTACAAATGAGAAGCATCCCTCACCATTGGCTATGCTGGCTAAGGCTGATGGGGAGTGAAGCCCAACAGCCACTAGAGCTGCAACTCCCAAACTTTGGGCGGTTTGGACTTCAACCCCCAGAAGCCCCAGCCAGCTTGGCCAGCAATCAGGAATTCTGGGTGATGAAATCCAAAACATCTGGAGGACCAAAGTCTGGCTTTCATGGCCAGCATCCATAGTTTTTATGGGTTTTTTGGTCTCTGTGGCCATGTTCTAGAAGAATTTATTCCTGACGTTTCGCCAGCATCTGTGGCTGGCATCTTCAGAGGATGCTGGCATGGAAGAGAGTGGGGTATATATACTGTTAGTTGAGAAGAAGTGATTTACATATTAATCTGTGTATTGTTCTGTTGTTGAATGGCATACCCCACTCTCTTCCATGCCAGCATCCTCTGAAGATGCCAGCCACAGATGCTGGCAAAACATCAGGAATATACTCTTCTAGATAGAACATGGCCACAGAGACCAAAAAGCCCCACAAAAAACTTTCCCAGGATTACCAAATTTATGTAAAAATATGTTCAAAACACAAAACTGCTGTTACACAAACAAACAGAAAACACTGCGTCGTCAGATTAATTATGCAGGAACCAAAGTATAGCACAGTTACAGCAGCTTGGAAAAGGCAGATGAACATGTCAGCCTACAACAAGCCATTTCTTTTACTAAATTTGACACACCACATCCTCTGAACTGGAGCAGCATCACAGCCCAAAATTGCAAAGCTGACAGGGCTGAAGCTGAAGTCACACAATCCACATTCTGGAAAGAGTGGCCCAATCTGGCCTGGGCAGGGCATAGCTCAGATTCTGTTAACTCACTTTAAATAGGGGTTTACCTTTTGAAACTGTTCAGAAACTGTGGTGGATGTAAAATGCTACAGTCACACTGCTGTCTGGAGCTGGTTATAGGGAACACACAACTCCCATGTTGCAACTGCACTGGCTAATGGTCCATTTCCAAGGACAATTCTAATTATTACAATTATTAAATTATTAGTAAATTACAGTTATTAAAATATTGATACTGCAGCGGTGGTGTGTGCCTTCAAGTCACTTCCGACTTACAGCAACCCTAAGACGTTTTCATGGCAAGATTTGTTCATTGCCTTCTCTGGAGGCTGAGAGAGTGTGACTTGCCCAAGGTCACCCAGTAGGTTTCCATGGTTGAGCAGTTTATGGTCAAGCCATTTATACCACACCCTATACCAAAAGATTTCAGGGTGGCTTTTTAACCTTAAAACAGGTAAAATCATTTAAAAACGGTAAAATAATTAAAAGATGCTAAAGCATGTTAAACAATAGAATGAATTAAAAACAGATTTAAAAGACTTGAAAGTTTTTAACATTACTTATAAAGTTTTTAAATCTATGTATAACCGTATTTGGGCTGAATTAATGAGGCTTACGCACCTTGCTGAGCTGGCAAGTTTTAACTTGGCACCTAAATACTAAAATACTAAATACTAAAAGATTGTATGTACAGCGCTGTGTAAATTTGCAGTGCTTTATAAATAAAGGTTAATAATAATAATAATAATAATAATTGAAATTAATAATCTGGGCCCCAAGAGAGTCAGAAGTGGAATTGTCTAGCAATTCTCTCTGGACCTTAGCAGAAGAGGGAGTAAAGCAAGAGTGAGAAATGTCAGGTCCTGGGCTGATTCCATGGGTAAAGAATCCGTGGATACAAAGGGCCAACTGTAATACGTTGCCTATAGGAATCTCTAGGTCTTCCTAGGTCCTCCAATACTACTCTATGGTCAACGTCTGCCAGATGTTGACCACAGCCTCAGGCTGGAGGACCTTGAGATTCCAAGAGAAAACTCTTCTCTAGACATTTTTAGGTCCTCCAGCGCAATTCGATCAAGCCCTTTTCGAGTGCTGGTGTGTCACCCCATCTGGGACCACGATCCGTGTCCTGTGGTGGGGTCACCGTGCCTGTTATGTGGCACAGATCCTACCACTTAGACCCAGCGGCCTGCGCAAGACGAGAGAGGAAGCCAGCGGGGGAGATGGAACAAGCAGAAGAGACTTCTAGCCAGAAAAGAAGGCAAGCAGATCCGCTTTGTACGCAGAGCTTAAAAGCTTCTTGGAAAATGTACTGCAGCTTAAAGAGGTGCTTGTGGAGAGTGTGGTTTACCCTGCCCCAAAATGAAATACTCCCCACTCTTTTGGGTGGTTTATACCTGTCTGTTAATGGTGGACAGGTGTTCTCCTGCGGTCCAGCTGTTAATGTCCAGTACTTACATTGACCTGTGGATAAGTCGATTTGGGTTTTTGGGGTCAATTTGTTGACTAAAATTTGAAGACTTATATATGAGTATATACAGTAATTATCCCAGCTCCAAAAGTAATAGATTTGTTGGGCAGGTTTCCCGCCTCCACCTTTTGGAAGGTTCTTTTGTCTGTTAAAAACCTGTACATAGCAATTAATTTAAACTCAGGGACATTTTTGTATAGCTCTTTAGGGGACCAATAAAAGGCCTACCTTGTAAGTGTACTTTTGGATGAATGTTACAACAAAACATGACTCAGTACAACTTCAAAGTCTCATCGGAGTGGATAAGGGTTTTTAAAAAAGCCTTGCTGCCATCTTGGCACATAAACATGAGAAACAACTTTGTTGTTTTTGCTGGCCTTCAAGTTGTTTCTGAATGACGGCGACCCTAAGTCAAAACTATCATGGAGTTGGTGAAGTCGAAGGCTTTCATGGCTGGCATCCATAGTTCTTTGTGGGTTTTTCAGGACATGTGGCCATGTTCTAGAAGAATGCGTTCTCTGAAGATGCCAGCCACAGATGCCGGCAAAAATAATAAACTCTTCTAGAACATGGCCATATAGCTTGAAAAGCCTACCGAAAACTATAATGCAGTTTTCTCATCAAGAGGTGTTCAGAGGAGATTTGTCACTGCCTTCCTCTGAGGCTGAGAGAGTGCAGCTTGCCCAAGGCCACCCAGAGGGTGTCTATGATTCAACAGAGATGTAAACCCTGGGCTCCCAGAGTCCTAGTCCAGAATTCAAGCTACATAGAATCACAGAGCTGGAATAGACCCCCAAGGGCCACCCAGTCCAACTGCATTCTGCCATGCAGGAAATCTCAATCAAAGCATCCCCAACATATGGCCATCCAGCCTCTGCTGAAAGACCTCTAAGGAACGAGACTCCATCACATTTTAAGGGAGTGTATTCCACTGTTGAACAGCCCTTACTGTCCGGAAGTTCCTCCTAATGTTGAGCTGGAATCTTTTTTCCTGCAGTTTGCATCCATTGCTCTGGGTCCTTTTCTCTGGAGCAGCAGAAAACAAGTAATCCCTCTTCAATATGACATCCCTTCAAATACTTAAAAACAGGGCTATCATATCGCCTCTTAATCTTCTTTTCTCCAGGCTAAACATCCCCAGCTCCCTAAGTCGTTCCTCATAGAGCATGGTTTCCAGACCCTTCCCCATTTTGGCTGCCCTTCTTTGGACATGCTCCAGTTTCTCAACATCCTTTTTGAATTGTGGGGCCCAGAACTGGACACAATATTCCAGATGGAGCCGGACCCAAGCAGAATACAGTGGCACTATTACTTCCCTTCATCTAGTTGGCTCATGTTGGCTCTCGACGGAAACAACTAAGAACAGACAAATGTTTCCAAATGGAGGAATTCTATTGAGCCCACAGTCTTACCTAATACCAAATTCTTCCTGTAGGCCCAATTAGAGCTGGAAGATAATTTCATCCACTTCGCATTTTAATGCAGACTTTGCCTGATTTCACACTTCCAGATCAATATGCAGCCAGAAACCAATTATCCTTCAAATCTGCTACTACTCAGAAGATTGCAAAAACAATTCGCCAATCAAATAGTACTTGCAAATATGTGTTATGTTAAGAGGAAGCCCACATACACACCACGAAGGCTTCTGTTAGACAACAAAACGGAGGGAGAGAGAGAGATGTCAGTGAAAACTGCACAGAAAAGAAGCACAGCCACAATTCACTTTAGGCAAATCTGGGGGGGAGGAAATCAGCGTATTGGGAAAAACATGTACCCAAAAACCTGTATGACATTTTGTCTAAGCTTTTTCCCCAAAAACAAATCCCACAATGAGATGGAAAGAGGATGACCTGAAATTAAATGGGGTGAAGGAAAGAAACTAAAACTGAAGTTTCAGCCCTGCTCCAAGGTCCATTGCAGGAGTGATGTAAATGGAGAAGCAATTCCATCTGGCAGAGATTTCTGTTTAGCCAGCAATGAAAATACAGTACCCCTGAAGGAGTCGTTCCTTCCCGTTTCTTTGCTGGCAAGCTTCAATGCTCATAAAGATAGGGATAGGGAGAAGAAGCAAAGAGGGTCAGGATGACCCCAACCAGGTTGGATGAGGGAGAACCTGCTTGGATGGATGAATGGATGGGAAGAAATGAGAAGGATGTTTTAATTAAAATCCAAATGAAAGGTGGAAATCACTACCCCACATTCCCTACGTCCTCAATCTTTGCCTTCATTCATTCATTTTAGTTATGTTTATATCCTGGCTTTCCTCTAACAACCTCAAGGAAGCATGTATGCCTCTCTTCCACCTCTTCGTCTTCACAACAGCCCTCTGAGGTAGATCAGGCAGAGAAAAAGAAATCGAATCTGGCTTAAGGTTACGTAGGCAATTTCACTTTGAACCAAGATTTCCCACCTCCTGAACCATTGCTCTAACTACTGCGCCTCACTGTCCTCAATTCTCTTTCAGTCTGTATTTTCTCAGTGTATGCTCAAGTCATATTTGGAGGCTACGTTCTGCCCCAAGTACGTATTTTTTTAAACAAAGGTAATGAACAAATCTTGCCAAGAAAACCCCATGATAACCCCTTATGGTTGCCATAAGTCAGAAACAACTCTAAGGCATGCACCAACGAAATGTGTGAGCATCATCAGTGTATTATTGTTAGCTGTTACATAGCCATAACCTTACTAATAATGCACTACCATCACATTTTTAAAGTTTCGTTGGGGTTTTAAAAATATAAATATGGATGCTATGATCCCAAAAGAAAAGAAAAAAACAGTAACGTTTTTGAGGCAGTATATCCATGTACTTGTATTTCACAAAAATAATATTATGCCCTCATATCGTGCCCCTGGAAAGAGATTTCAAATGATGTAATTAGTTGTAATGTATTACTTTCAAGCTCTTTCCAAGGCGGAGACATAAATGATTCACAGTATGCATCCTTTTCTTTTATTGGCATTTGGATTGTAGAGTAAAGGAGAGCTGGGTCACTGATGACTTTTAGATTAAGACACTTCTTGGGGGAAGCTCTTTGGATGGCTGATTTATTGAAATGTCTCTAAATAGGCCTGTTGCTGGGTTTCATTTAATGTTTTGTTCTTATTTACTGGTCTCTAGCCCAAAGATGTGGCCTTCCAGATGCTGTTGGACTGCAAATGTCAGCAGCCCTAGACAGCAGAGCCAATGGTGAGGAATGCTGGACGTTGCAGTCCAACAATTTCCAGAGCCACATGTTTGTTTCCAAAATTTAGGCTGTTGTTAAAATGCAGCCAGAAAAGCGAGATGCTGTTGCCGCCGGATGCAACCTGGAGAGGAATGCTCTTCCCTCAAGAGCCTTAAAACCAAAAACAAGAGTGAGACCAACCATAAGCTGTACTGGCAACTCAAATACTGACCCTCAAGACCATCTGCATATTTGCCTTCATGGTTTTGAAGGTTGCATCCGCACTGCAAAAATAATCCCAGGACTTGTAGTTTTGCAAAATATTTAGCTTTGTCAGAGAGTTCTGGTGCCTCAACAAACTACAAACTCCCCAGGAGCCATGGCAGTGAAAACGATGCCAAACTGCATTATTTCTGCCATACAGTTGCAGCCTAAGATGTACTCTGCACATGCTCAGAGGCAAAACCCAGTTCCAGGGTTAACATTTTAAAAAATCAAAACTCTACAAGGGCTGTTAAACAAGCAGAAAGAAGCACTTGGAAGCGGAGGTCATTGAGCAGAAGACAGCTGGAGGTGAGTGGGAGAAGAATATAGTTTGCCCTGATGGTGACAGGGATCACTCTGAAGCCACCTGGGTCCCTCTGAGTCCTTGAGTCAGCCTGGAAAGAGTGTGTGTTTGTGTCTGTGTTTGTGTGTGTATAATTCTGGAGTGTGGTTTTGCAGGCCATTCTTAGATCCTTGAGTCTAAGGCTGCATCCACACTGCAGAAATAATCCAGTTTAACACTTCTTTAACCTCCACGGTTCAATGCTATGGGATCCTAGGAACTGTAGTTTGGTGAGACATTTAGCCTTTTCCGTCAGAGAACTACAAACTGCAAATCTCAGAAGTCAAAAGCTTTGAGTCATTCATGGCAGTTCAAGTGGGGTCAAACTGGATCATTTCTGCAGTGTGGTTGCAGCCTGAGCTCCCTCTCTCCTGCTCCATGTCCCTCATCCTCAAATCTATCTGCAATAGGGAGGGAAGGGTAAGAATTATAAACAGCTCCTGTACCTTTCATGGTTCTATATTAGAGGGAGACCTGGGTTCAAATCCCAACTCAGCCAGGGAAACCCACTGGGTGAGCTTGAGCAAAGTCACATGCTCTCAGCCTCAGAGGAAGGCAATGGCAAACCTCTGAACAAATCTTGCCAAGGAAAGTGCATGCCTTAGCGTCACCGTAAGTCCGAAACGACTTGGAGGCCCACAGCAACAACAAGAAAAGGGAATATCAGCAAGTGCCACTTGTCATGCATCCAGACCAAAAGCAACACCTGCTCAAATTCCCTCTTCTACACAACTATTCAAGGTTCAGGAGCCTTCCCTAATTTTCACTCTGGCAACCCCAGTCTGCAAGTACAGAGACCTTGTAGCACCTTGGAGACAAAATGAAAGAAAGATGTTGGCAGCATGAGCATTCGTAGACTGAAGTCTATGAAAGCTCATGCTGCCAACTTCTTTCTTTCAGTTTGTCTCAAAGGTGCTACAATAACATAGCACAATAACAATTCATAGAATCATAGAGTTGGAAGAGACCCCAAGGGCCATCCAGTCCAACCCCCCTTCTGCCATGCAGGAACTCTCAGTCAAAGCATCCCCTGTGACAGATGGCCATACAGCCTCTGTTTAAAGACCTCCAGACTAACTACAGACTAACATGGCTATCTTTGAATCCTAATCTACAAATTTGACTCTTATCCCATTTCCAACAGTGCTTTCCAAAATGCACTCTGCATGTGCTCAGGAGCAACCCACATTCACCGTATCTCAGGGATGTTAGGACTAAAGTTTTATGGGATGGGACAAAGAGGGGATGCCATTTAGTCCCACACACACACACACACATCCCATTTCTTTTTTAAAAGCCCTATTGAAGGTAAAAAAATCCAAAAGCACACTAGGAAAGTATGTGTATGGAGGAAAGGGAGGAATAACAGAAGACTCTGCAAGACTGGAAGAGTCTGTCAATGGAAAGAGATGCTCAAGGGCTGCACAGTAACCATGGCAACCCCCAGCCAGATGGTGGCAACAAAAGGGTTTTGGCCTAGCTGCCACCCACTTGGCCACCGAAAAACCCATCCTTTTGCAGAAAGCAAAACAGACTCCCTTCATGCTGCTCTATGAGGCGCCAAGCCCCAAGAGCCCAAAGATCAGAAACCTCCATCATTCCTGAATTTGGGGAGAAGACAGGAGAAGAAAGGGAAGGAAATAAAAACACATGCACACACACACATCTTTCGTAGCACAGATGCCAAAAGTAGCGCTCTCTCAAGAAGCATCGGCTGCCACACCCAGATAGTCGAGGGAGGCAAAAAGAGGGAAAAGGGAGGAATCCGGTTTCCATGGCAGCCGTCTCCAGGCCTAGCAACCGGCATCAGCATCTCATGGCATCTTGTTCCACTGAAGGAGACTCTTCTCCCAAAATGGCAAAGGCTGGACCGAGGGTGACCAGATGTCCACGCCGCAAAGAAAGACAAACCACCACAAAAACGGAAGACATTCAAGAAAAGTGCAGGACAGCATTTTAAAAAAGCTCATAGAATCGTAGATTTGGAAGAGATCTCCCCAAGGGCCATCCAGTCCAACCCCATTCTGCCATGCAGGAACTCTCAATCAAAGTATACCCAACAGATGGCCATCCAGCCTCTGTTTAAAGACCTCCAGGGAAGGAGACTCAGCCACTCTCCAAGGGAGTGCATTCAACTGTCAAACAGCACTTACTGTCAAGAAATTCCTCCTAATGTTTAGGTGGAATCTCTTTTCCTGTAGCTTGCATCCATTGCACCGGATCTTATTCTCTAGAACAGCAGAAAACAAGCTTGCTCCATCCTCAATGTGGCATCCCTTCAAATACTTAAACAGGGCTTTCATCATATCACCTCTTAACCTTCTCTTCTCCAGGCTAAACATACCCAGCTATAATGGGACTTGAGCATCCACGGATTTTGGTGCCTGCAGGGGCACCTGGAACCAAACCCCATTAGTTTCCAAACACCAGTGGATACCAAGGTCCCACTGTAGTTGTCAGGAAATGTTGCTTGTTAACTGTGTGACAAGCAACAGTGGCCGCTTCTTCTCAACCATTAAGAGTACATGAGCACTCTCCAGTTTTCAATCTGGCAACCCTAGCTACACCGCTACCATGGTTATATGACACTTCTGCAGTTCGGCACACCAAAATTTGCTGGCAACTGAAAGGTTTATATGTACCTCAAGCCAAAAAGGGCACATTTTGTGTCATTACGCATTTTGCGAAGAAATCATGATGTTTGGCAGCACAATTTTATGGGCAGAGAATCGCAACACCAGCCTCAAAGGAAGGCTGAGGAACACCATGGGCTATGGTTTTCAGATGAGTAGCTGCATTTCCATTATGGCAAATGGAAATATCTGTGACACCCAAGAGGATTCACAGATCTCTGAGCCTAGTCTGCCTTCTCCGGTTCTCAGGGCAAAGGGGAGAAACCTCACAGCGAGAGCACTGTCACGAAAATAACATATATCCATGCGTTCTTGGCTCCCTGTGGCTGCAAGGCTGCTTTGGAGCAGCTTGCTAAGCGCTTGTAAGGTGTCAGAAGCTTAGTTGGAAAAAGCTGTGGGTGGGTTTTTTCCCCCTCTGTTCAATGAGGTTTGAAAACTTAATTTCCATCCAGAGGACTCATATTTGCTAGACTTGGTGTTTGTTATTTGAATTACATGCTCTGAACAGCTGTGCTTGATGCTTATTTAAAGCATTATGATTAAAAACATGAACAGGGGGCATCCCTAAATTTCACGTTCCGGCCGTGGAAACTCAGGGCCTGAGATGCCCTTGCAAAGCTACATCCAAAAGCAGGGATGGGAATCGTGTGGCCCTCCAAGATGAAAATGGAGTGCAAGTCCCAATAGCCCCTAGCCAGCATGGTGAGGAATGCTGGGAGTTGGAGTCCAACAACATCTGAAAGGCTGTGTGTTTTTCACTCTGCCCTAAATTCTGATCAGGTGCATTGCGGCACACATTTTTGTGAACATGCATCCACCTTGACGGATGCAACTTGTATTTTAGGCATCTGCAAAATATATGTACACACACACACACCGATAAAATGCTGGAAGCAGAGAGAAATAGTGTGGGTATTAAGGCTTAAATGTATACAAGAGAAGCCCAGCAAACATTGCCAACAGCAAAGAGTGACACTAACACAGCTTTGCTGTGCTAATTTTACACCTGTCATAGGAGAGGAATAGAGTCACATTAGTTCTGATTGAGCCCTGATGGAATAGATTCAAGCCTGTGATTTGAAATCAGCACTTTAAACTTTGCACATTCCTTTGCTGGAGGTTCCCCCAAACCTGATTTCTCTTGCTCTCACTTAGGGGGCAATACTGTTTTGACTACATAAATAACGTCACTCATACCCAGAACATTAAATCAAGAATGAATGAACCTTCCCATACATGTGGGTTCAATTCCACCTCCCCATGGGAAAACATGTAGAAGGTTGTGCCCCATATTATTCAATGGGTGGTGATGTGTGCATGTTGCATCAGTGTATCCATGTGCATGCACCATCATTAAATTGTATGGGTCATGGTGATCCACAAACACTCCAGTCCATGGACTGCTAGCTTCCCAATGTGGCACAACCACTGTATTACATATTCCTTATTCCAAGGTGATGTTGAATGCTCTTCATCCTGCCAAATTTATCATCACAGCTAACTACCACACAAATAAGGGTTTATCCAAGCCACAAAATTATTGCAATTTGATTTCCACTTGGTTTCCTCCTATGGAATCCTGAAATCTGTAGTTTTATGAAAGATCCAGAACTTACATTCAGGAAGTGGACTAGACCTCTCTAGCAAAGACTTCCAAATGCCTCTCCTCAAACTGCAAGTCCCATCGTTCTGTAGGAACCATGGCAGTTAAAGTGGATTCAAAGTGCTGTAACCTGAGATGTGAAAGACTACAGAGGGAATCCTGTTGGTGGCTTACACATCTGCACATTGCCTCTACAGAAGCAGCTGGACATTTTTGTGTGATGCACAATGACCACATTCATTTGATATGCTAGACTATTAACGTTTCCAATGGATGCAATGCAATGGAATTTTTGTAAACGTTTTATTATTTTGTGCTGGCCGGGTGACATAATAAATTATTTGTATTAAGAAAGACCATATTCAGTCCAAGATTGTGAAATGGGAGTTTTGCACATGAATACTCAGCATGTAGGGGGCAATTAGCTTACACTTTGTAAACCACTTAGTACATTGGTAAATGGTATAGAAATATACTTGCTATTGTTTGCACTGTGCACAGGATTCAAACTGCAGGCTACAGACTCATGCACCTTGCCTATACCTATGAATCATAGAATAACAGAGTTGGATAAGGCCACAAGGGCCACCCAGTCCAACTCCCTGACATGCAGGAACTCTCACACTGCAATTCCCAAAGGGGTGGTGTTGCACACATGTAGTGAAACCCCATGGGCATAAAGTTACAATTCATCTTCTCAGTGGAGGATCTTGCTGAAGGTCACCAAGTGTTGTTCACAGAATAATTATAGTTGTGATGCTACTTGAACTGCCATGGCAACATCCCATGCAATCCAGGCGGTTGTAGTTTATGGAAGGGAATTTTGAATTAACTACTCAAGAGCTCTTGTGCCTCCCCAAACTCCAAACCCCAGGATCCCATAAGATGGAACTATGGCAGTTTAAGTGGAATCATAGTGCTATGTAGTGGGAATGGCACCCTAGTCTAATGCTACAGAGGCACAGGGCAAGGAAGGAGTCACCTACAACTCTTGGCCCAAGTTCAAAAGCCACCTGCAAATGATCAGTCAAGCCTCTTTTCTTTTCACTTGTTTCTATCCCTCTATTTTCCCAATGCTTCTGGGAAGAATGATCTGTTCCTCCACTGGGAAGTGAAGGAAGAATTATAGAGAGGGTTAGACAATAGAGAGAGGGGGATGCATAAAAATAGGTACTAGAAAGAAAGAGAGAGAGAGAGAGAGAGAGAGATGATAGAGTGGTTAAAAAGAGAAGGAAAGAAAGTATGGTTGAAAGGAGGGAAGGGAGGAATAAAAGCAGAAGAAAAGAATGAATGGCTGGACAGAAAAAAAGAGGGGGGGAAGAGATGGTAACTGCATACTGTTATTTATAATGTGAATCCCATGTATTTTCTTACCTTAATAACAACTCTACCTGTCAATAAATTTGTTTTAATTTTGAATTATTCTACTTCATATTTAATCTATTCTAAATATCAAAATTGTAGTGTCTTTCCCACTTTTGGGAAAGATATGTTATTACCCTTTCCCAGTCTTTTAAATATTTGCTTGCTTCCATATCTTGTAATTCTTTAGACATTTTGTCCATCTCCGTTATTTCAAATACAGTAATTTCATTTCCCATTCCTCTGTTTCAGGTATTTTACTGTTTTCCCAGTATCTAGCCAGAACTATTCTGGCCGCTACTATCAGTTGAAAAACGAATTGGCCAAACTTTTTTTCCCATTTTCTTCGTCCACCATAGTTAATAAAAAATAATAATCTGGTTTTAATTTTAGATTTACAGTATTCCTAAGGGAAAAAAGAGAGGGGAGGAGAAATGGTGACTGAAAGGGAAAGACAAGGAGTAATCCTGCTCACACCTTTGAGTCTGCTCCGTCAGATGTCTCTTGAGAAGATGGAGCACAGGACATGCAAATGGTTTCACATCCCTGTGCTGCACCATACATAAATGTTGAAATGAGGAGGTGGAAATTAATAGGGAAACAAAGTCCAACACCAATTCCCAAATCACAAGTGCATACCTGAACTTCCCGGGTGTGATAGGCGATGATGAGTCCCAGCAAAATGACAGTCGAGAGACTAATAAGGCATTTCAGCGCCAGAGAGAACATGGAGCCCTGCAAAGAGAAGAAGGGAACACTAGGTTCAAGTGGCACATTTGGAAAACAAAAAGTTAGCCTCTAATGCAAATACCTCAGGTACCGATAAGAAAGAATGGCTAGGAGACCGCGGCATCGAATTAAGCTTGAACTTTACTGAACTTTAAGTCCGAATTAAAGACCAATTTTGATAGTTAGATAAGTATGAGTGTCTATTGCTTTTATAGTTTACTCTTTTACAGTTATTTAATGATGCTGTTATTTTATCCTCTTTGCTGCTTTTGATTGTAGATTGTATGCCGCACGCAGGTTTTAACTGTATTCATGTTTTGTTGATTATGTAAAAACGCCATGCAAAACTTACAGTACTATATAAATAAACTTTAATAATAATAATAATAATAATAATAATACAGTGGGATATTGTTATTTGCTGGGGTTTGGTTCCAGGATCCCCTGCGGATAACAAAATCCGTGGATGCTCAAGCCCCATTAAATATAATGGCAAAGCTAAATGGTGTCCTTTAAATATAATGGAAAATCAAGGTTTGCTATTTGAAATTTATCCTTTTTTGGAATACTTTCAAGGCGTAGATGCTTGAATCCATGGATAAAAAAATCTGTGGGTAAGGAGGCCTGACTGTAATAATAACCCAAGAACAGAAGACAAAAGAAGAAACACAAGAGGAGAGAAGAAAGGAATGTGTTCAACAAGAGCATTCCAGCTGAAGAGAAGGGCAGACAGGGCAAAATTAGATTCAAAAGAGATATATGATCCCATCTACCTGGGAAAATGCCAACATCATTGTAACTTTCTCCTCCTCCTTTCTTGCAATACATCTCCTTGCATCTCCCATCTTTAAAAATATGAGTCTGAATAGAGGCCTCTGGAAGTTGGAAGTCCAAACATTTGAGGTTATTTCACACTACACAATTATAGCAGTATGATTCCACTTGAACGGTCATTGCCATATCCCACGGACCCTTGGGATTTGTAGTCTGGTGAGGCACTCCAGTTCTCTGGCTGAGAAATTCCAGATGCTGCCCCTACACTGTAAATCCCAGGACTCCATAGGAATTGTTCAAGTGGGATCATAGCAGTATAACTGTGCAGCGTGAAAGTGCCTCTGGAGCGCAAAAAGGCTTCCCGTCCCTTGCCTCCATGGGATAAAAACTGGTACGCAGTTGCTTCACACCTCAAATCCATTTCAGCCTTCTATCTAAGCCCGGAAACAACATTATTTTGCCTTTTAACAAGTGGCTTATTTCACTGGTTAGTTTGGCAGGAGCAATAAAGGACATGGAGCTCTGTTTATAATTTACAGAGGGCAAGTGGAGCTTGTAACAAAAGCCATCACGATTTCGATTCATGGTTAGCATATATCCCTGGTCTGAGTTTTGTTTCTCAAAAGTAATTGCATCTTTGGTTGCCGAAGGGTACATTCTCTCTCTCTCTCTCTCTCTTTCTCTCTCTCCCATTAACTTAGGCTATTATTTCTGTAATAAATACATCCTTCCCCCACTTTTCTCTCTTCCTCCAGCTTCACTGGATTAGCTGTTCTGATCCGGGTTTTGTTTCATTTTTTGCTCTCCCCACATCCCACGCTTCTGTTGTTTTAATTGAAAAAAGATATACACTTGGCCCTCCACATCTGCAGCTTTGACTTCTGCAGATCTGATTATTTGTAGATTTGATTCAAATGTTCTCTCCAGAAATCTCCAGGTCTTCTAGCACGACTCTGCCAGAATTTGACCATAGAGTCACGCTAGAGAAAACACGTCTCTGAGCATGAAGTCAAAGGCTTTCATTGCCGGCATCCATAGTTTTTTGGTGGGGTTTTCGGACTATATGGCCATGTTCTAGAAGAGTTTATTCCTGACGTTTCGCCAGCATCTCCAGCCACAGCTGCTCCAAAGGAGGACAACTAAAATGGTGAAGGGAGCTGGGGATGTTTAGCCTGGAGAAGAGAAGGTTAAGAGGTGATAAGATAGCCCTGTTTAAATATTTGAAGGGATGTCACATTGAGGCTGGAGCAAGCTTGTGTTCTGCTGCTCCAGAGACTAGGACCTGGAACAATGGATGCAAACTGCAGGAGAAGAGATTCCATCTCAACATTAGAAGGATCTTTTGACAGTAAGGGCTGTTCGACAGTGGAACACACTCCTTCCTCAGAAAGTGGTGGAGTCTACTTTCTTAGAGGTCTTTAAACAGAGGCTGGATGGCCATCTATCGGGGATGCTTTGATTGTGAGTTCCTGCATGGCAGAATGGGGTTGGACTGGATGTCCCTTGGGGTCTCTTCCAACTATGATTCTATGATTCTGACACCAGCCCCATCTCTTTGAACTGGTGATTCCTTTCTGGGTTTTAGGTTGGATTTTAAAGAAGCTATCCAATGCGCTGAATTTGTTTTGGAGATAGAATTCAGCACCGTGGATAGGTCTTTTACAGCTCTCTATTTAAAATAATTGGAGCAGACTATCCAACCTACTGACATGGAAGCTACCAGGCAAAAGAAATGGGACATACTGTTTAAGAGGCTGAAATTCAGCAGGGATAGTAATGGGGCAAGAAGTTCACATAGCAGATTTTGGCATCTGTTTGTGGCCATTCCCAACCACAGGTGCCCAGATACAGTAGGTCCAGAAGCCTGAAAAAGTTCCTACAGATCTCAGAATCCCCAAGTCAACAGTTGGGGAGATGGAAGTTTCTGGGTACCCAAGTTGGGAAACCATTGTGAAGTCGAAGGCTTTCATGGCCAGCATCTATAGTTTTTTGTGGGTTTGGGGGGGTATGTGGCCATATCCTAGAAGAGTTTATTCCTGATGTTTCGCTGGCATCTGTGGCTGGCATCTTCAGAGAATGCTGGCATGGAAGGGAGTGGGATACACACACACACACACACACACACACACACTGTGTGACCCTGGGTAGGGAAGAGTGATTTTCATGTTAACACAGTATATATATACCCCACTCTCTTCCATGCCAGCATCCTCTGAAGATGCCAGCCACAGATGCTGGCAAACGTCAGGAATAAACTCCCGTAGAACATGGCCACATAGTCCGAAAAACCCACAACAAACTATGAGAAACCATTGTTTTAAAGATCCAAGTGTCCTGCCAACAAGGATGTTGGCAGCCGGTATAAATAGCTCTGAAGCCTAAAGGGGGAAGAAAAAATCCTAAAAATCACTGGGATACTGGGTTTCGTAGAAAAAAATCCTCTATGATCTTCTCTGTTACCAGCCACTGATTTCCCCATGTACAAGAACAAGAGGATTAATCCTGCTGGGAGCAGTTCCCCCATTTACCAAAAGAAGGCATTAAAATCTCATTATGCTCAGTACCCTTCACAAAGAGCTGCTATATAACCCCCCTTACCCCAACTCAGCCTCTTTCTCCAGGGGCTGAGCTTTAGAGATTTCTCATCTCTAAAGCCCAAGAAGGCAAAAACCCAATTAACAGCTCCTGACGGCTCAAGGTGATCTGAAATTAACCCCTCACAATCTGTTCAGGGAAGGAGCAAATGGAAACGCCTGTCTCTTTCCTCCAGGTTCAAATCCACAGGGAGCAATGCAACACTCATAACAACTTGTGCTGACATCGGTGGGCCTCCTGGGCTGCAGAGTAGTCTAAGGACTGGGGTTAATTTCTGCATTAAAAAGAGAATAAAGAGCATTTAAAGCATCCCACAAATAAAGTGAAAAGGGCGAGTAATTGTGCGAATGATTGTCACATGCAATTGCGCCAATACAGTGATATCAGAAATGCATTGTCGCTAAAACTCCAAAAGTTTGTGACCACTTTGATGGTGGGTTTTGTGCGACATCGTGTGAAATCATTTTGCGCAATTACGTGATTTTTCCAGGATATTTGCAGGATAAACTCCCGATCTCCTTCATGTGATAAACTCTTAATGGGCGATCCCTCCCAGCCAGAAAACCTCATGCCAGCTTTTAAAGAAGAACCCTTCACCCATTCACCTGGAAAAGATTTGAGATGCCTCCCAACCAAGGGCCAGTTGTGATACCTCCACCCAGCCTGCTTCACAGGGTCCTTAGGAGAGCAATTCATTCCCCCATCCTTTATACAGCCAGGGTCTCAAATGTGTGTTTGTAGGGGGGAGCCTCTTCTTCCCTCCCCTCCCCAGCTTTCAATCCTTCTCTCCCATTCAGTCCAAGGGTGGGAGATGGAAGATTAATGGCCACATTAATCCACCATACAAGCTCAACAGAACAAGGCACGGCAGACTGGAGAAGGGGCAGTTGGCTGCACTATTGATTACCTTCCATGATCAAAAATGAGGCTCAAGATTAATAGCTGGAATCGGTCCCCCTGGCTGAAAGCAAAGCTTCCTCTCTCTACCTCCCACCACACATACCTCTAGCCCTCCAAAAACAGATTTGCCCCTATTTCAGTAGGGTGAAACAAATCTTTGAGTCCCTATATTGGGAGAAAGGCAGGATATAGAATAATAATAATAATAATAATAATAATAATAATAATAATAATAAATTATTATTATTATTATTATTATTATTATTATTATTATTATTAGACAAAGCAATTACTTCCAGGGACAGTTCCGCTGTCCATGCACAACAATAATTCCACCCTTATTTTGGGTGGAGGAAACAGGTCAGAGATTAGCAGAAGACAAAGCAATAACTTTGAGGAGGACTACAACTCCCTGAGTCCCCTCACACTGATTGTTTTACCCAGAGAATCATAGAATCCTAGAGTTGGAAGAGACCCCAAGGGCCATCCAGTCCAACCCCATTCTGCCATGCAGGAACTCTCAATCAAAGCAACCCCGACAGATGGCCATCCAGCCTCTGCTTAAGGACATCCAAAGAAGGAGACTTCGCCACTCTCCAAGGGAACTTCTTTCACTGTTGAACAGCTTTTATTGTCAGGAAGTTCCTCCTAATGTTGAGGTGGAATCTCTTTTCCTGGAGCTTTCATCCATTGCTCCGGGTCCTAATCTCTGGAGCAGTAGAAAACAAGTTTGCTCCCTCCTCAATATGGCATCCCTTCAAGTATTTAAACAGGGCTATCATGTCACCTCCTAACCTTCTCTTCTCCAGGCTAAACATCCCCAGATCCCTAAGGTGTTCCTCATAGTGTTTTATGGTTTCCAGATCCTTCACCATTTTAGTCGTCCTCCTTTGGACACGCTCAACTTTCTCAAGGTCCTTTTTGAATTGTGGGGCCCAGAACTGGACACAGTATTCCTTGGGGGGAGGAAACAGCTCTTTCAAAGGTTAGCAAAAGACAGAACCATCAACTTGGGACAAGCAGAACTAGAGCTTGAGAAAGTTCCTTTGGGGAAGACTAGAACTCTGCAAATGCTTTCACAATAATTTCATCCCTTTTTTAAGGTAGAAGAAATAGATCTTTCACTAGTTGTTGTTACTGTTTGCCTTCAAATCATTCCTAACTTTTGGCGACCGTAAGAGGAACCTATCTCAGGGTTTTCTTGGTAAGATTTATTCAGGGCCTGTGCCTTCTTCTGAGGCAGAGAGAGAATGTGATTTGCTCAAATGTCACCCAGTTGATTTCCATAACTGAGCAGGGACTCAAACCCTGGTCTCCAGAGTCATACTCCAACATTAAGACTACTACACGATGCTGGCTCTTTCTCACACATTACCTTTGTTTAAAAAATATCTGTGGGGGGAAGAACAGAATCTTTGAATAGGAGAGTCACATCCCAAATATGAGATTCGAATCTTGGTCTGCAGAGTTGTAGTCCAACATTCAAACTGTAAATGGCCAGAAGCAGGAGGTCTGCAGCCTGCAAAAGATATCCCTCCATATCTGAACTAAGAACAAAAACAGCAAAATACAAGCCTATAACTAACATCTTCAAAAAAAAATTATCCTCTATGGTTTTTAACATCTTGCCAGTGGAGCTTTGAAAGCTTGCAACATCTAATTGTGCGTTTTGGTTTGCCAATTGTATCACTGTGACATCAAAGGCTTTCACGGCAGTCATCCGTAGTATTTTGTGGGTTTTTCGGGCTATGTGGCTGTGTTCTGGAAGAGTTTATTCCTGATGTTTCGCCAGCATCTGTCGCTGGGATCTTCAGATGTGGCTGGCATCTTCTCCAAAGATGCCAGCCACAGATGCTGGCGAAATGTTGGGAATAAACGCTTCCAGAACATGGCCACATAGCCCCCCAAAAAACACAAAAAAACTAAAGACATTACTTTTTGGTGGATTTTTGATGTTATTGGATTTGCTAAATGTCCAACATGGCTACCCCTGAATATTATCAAACTGTAATGGTTAGTGGAAGACAAAACAGGCAACTTGGTGTGGCCAGAACCAGAACTACTGTATATACTCATGTATAAATCTAGAAATTTAGTCGAAAAAATTGACCCTAAAAACCTGAGTCGACTTATCCACGTGTCAATGCAAGTACTGTATCTTAACTCTTATTTAAAAGAAGGAATCATCTCCTGGTGAAAAGCAAGAGTGTAATATGTGAAGCACAGGCCCCCTCTACTCTCTCATCCATCCAGTCTTCAGAGTAAGCACAAAGAGTTATGTCTGCTGGGATTTTATAAGTTCTTTGACATTGTTTTGCTTTGCTTCGTCCTTTAGATCCTTTGCTATATGCCCCTAAGTTTTACTCTTGACTTATCCATGGGTCATAGCAAAATCCATAACTTTGGCCCCAAAACTTGCCCTCGACTTATACATGAGGTCGACTTATAGTCGACTATATACAGTAGTTCTTTTCAGGGTGACCACAATGTCCAGGAATCACAATGGCCTGTTACAGCCTGCCAAAATAAAGCTGCTTTGGGTCTCTTTGGAGGTATGCTGTTTAAATGATGCATGCATCCTAAGAATCCGGAAGCTGCACCAAAGCTGCACTCCAGTGCTTAGGAATGGAGTATGGCTTTGGCGCGACCTCCAGACTCTTAGGACCCATGCATCATTTAAACAGCATACCTCCAAAGAGACCCCAAGCAGCTTTATTTTGGCAGTCTGTAACAGGCCATTGTTCCTCCCAAAAAGAATTTCCCCAAATTTTGGGCAGGGCATCCATGTGGAGCAGAAGAGCAAGGCCATTAGCGGACTATGATATCCCTCCTCTCTCCAGGAACAAAGGATCAGCTGGACGGCATTTCCCTCCCAGGGGTGCCACTTGCACGCTGCCAGGCTGCCCAACCTCAGGAGAAGGGGATTCTCCGCACCTGCCACCCACTTTTCACAGCTGTTAAACTGCTCTCTGTTCTTTGCCACCCGCCTACGCCAGGGTACCCCTGCCAACAAGCTCTGATTTCCTGAACACAATGAAATGGACTGAAAAAGCAAAGGGTGTGGGTGACTGGTGTGGGCGGCTCAGCATGCAACTGGTGGGGCGCCGTGCCACGTTATTTATAGCTCACCCGGGATCTCTAGACCCGCTGCAAAAGTGACAACCTGCCTCCACTTTCCCTGTGGCTGAAAAAGAAAAACTCTGTTTGTTTAAATCAAGCCATGCCTAGTTGTATTGATTTGATATGTTAATTGTTTATGCAGCTTTTATTAGACCCCCCCCCCGGATTCTTTGTGATTGGGCAGGCTATAAATAAATAATTTATTATTATTATTATTATTATTATTATTATTATGCCGAATTTAATTTTTATTTATCACCTGGAATCTGTTTGCAACCTGACTTAATCATATCAAGCCATGCCTAATTTTATTTTTATTCATTTATTATCAATTAAAAATAAATAATTTTAGTTACTTTATTTTTGGTGGGTTTTTTTTATATTTCTTGATGCATTTTTAAAATATTTTTTAAAATATAAATAGAGAAGGAACTGGTAAAATTTGGGGGGGGAGATTAGGTAAGACAGCAGTTATACTTCTGGAAAATTAATAAGATGAAATATTAATGACTATGCATCCAGGGATGACTTTTTCTTTCACCAGCCTCTGCTTTTCTTATGATTTCTAATTCAGTGTGCAAGCTTCCAGATCTATGCTTTCTTAAAACCCTGGGGAGAGCTACAGGCGGAGATCTGCGCATCTCTTATTTCACTTTTTATCTATTTACGCCTTTTCTGTAAGAGATTCTGGAGGCAGTTGCAGTTTTCCTTGCCTGTTGTAGGCAGGCACACACCGCCAGAGAAGAATCCCATCCTGCTTCCATGTCCTATGGAATCCTGGGACAAGTACAAGAATTCTCAGCTGGAGAGTTCTAGTGCCTCTCCAAACTATAAATCCTTCCCACTGGAGGCAACCATGGCTCTTAGAGTGGAATCATAGTGCTACAAGTGTATAGTGTGAATAGGCCCCTGGTCACACCATAGGATAATAAAGCAGAAATACACTCGTCCCTCCACATTTGCGGCTTTGACTTTTGCAGATTTGATTATTTGCGGATTTTATTATGTTCTCTCTCTGGGAATGTCTAGATCCTCCAGCATAACTCTATGGTCAACTTTAACCAAAAGTCGCACTGAAGGACCTAGCGATTCCTAGAGAGAACACTCCATTAGGCATTTATAGCTCCTCCAGCGGCAATTCTATGGTCAATGTTTGGCAGATGTTGACCACAGAGCTGCATCAGAGGATCTAGAGATTCCTAGAGAACACTCCACTAGGCATCTGTAGCTTCTTCAGCACAATTCTGTGGTCAATGTTTGGCAGCTATTGACCACAGAGTTCACTGGAAGAGCTAGAGAGTCCTAGAGAGATGTTCTCTTGGGTAAAAACATGTGTTTTTGTTATTTGTGGGTTTTGCACATTCACTTGGGTCCTGTGCCCCTGGTCCCAGCAAATGTGGAGTGTACATCTATCTATCTATCTATCTATCTATCTATCTATCTTGTACTGGAAGACATGATCTTCTCCTTGCCCCCCTCTCCTCTAACCACAGGGATCCTAGGAAGGGACCTTTGAGGTCACCTAGTCAAACCTCCTACTCACTGCAGGATCTCAAATATGGAAACACCATCCTTGATAGAGAACTGTCCAGCTTCTGTTTAAGTAGACTACCGCTTCGCTGTCATATTCCTGTGACCAACCTCCTGTGCTTTGCCCACTCACTCAACAGTAAGATTGCCTACAGGTCACAAAGAAAGCTTTGCCAAACACCAGTGGCAGCCCATTTAGAGTCAGCTGGTGGACAGAGAGTCAACTGGTGGACAACTGGTAGACAGAGCCCCTATGGACTGCCAGGGATCCAAAACAACTTGTGCAGATAGGTCATACTCAGTCCCTCTAGCCAGCTCAAAACCTGGCACAGATGCTCTAGGATGAGCATAGTTGCCAAGTGAGTAAAGGAGGAAACGTCGCCAGGATTCCTCCTTTGAGAAGATGCTCCCTTCTCATCATGCACTATTTGTTGCCTTCTCCAGCCCAGCACCCTTCAAATGGGTCAGACTACAACTCCCATACATACCCCACTTGACTGGCTAGGATTTTGTTGCTGCGGTTGTTGTGTGCTTCCAAGTTAGTTGCGATTTACGGCAACCCTAAGGCAAATATACCTTATATGTCGATTGTAATTGACAGAGAGGTGGGATATAAAAAAAGTTTTATTATTTATTATTATACCATGAGGTTTTCTTGGCAAGATTTGCTCAGAGTTGGTCTGCATTGCCTTCCACTGAGGTTGAGAGAGTGTGACTTGCCCAAGGTCACCAATGGGTTTCATGTCCAAGCGGGGAATCGAACCCTGATTTTTAATCCAACACAGCCAAGAGGGAACCAGGCTGTGGGGGATTAGCCAGGTATATCAGTTGGGGATGGACTATAATTCCCATTACCACACAATGCAAGTAGGGTTGATAAGCATTATAGTCCAACACTTCCAAACAGGCAGCCAGCCTGTCGGAAGCTAGCATGGTGATAGTAGGCATCTTCTAATGGGACGGGTCAGACTTCAAGGCACATCAGCCCCACTGCAATGGGTGGGATGATGGGAGTGGTAGTCCCACATTTCCAGATTAGTGCCAGGTTGTGGAAGGAGCCATGTGGCACCAAGTGCTCTGTAATAGTACAAGAGCCATATTAAGATAGGTGTGGGAATTACAAAGCCTTCCAGATCCTGGTGCACTACATCTCCCAACATTCCTCACCATGGGCTATGCTGGCTGGGGCCTGTAGTCAAGCAATGCCTGTGCCTCTTATGATTCCCATTCTGTATGAAAGGATTAAGAGGGCCAGCCCATCCCAACAGCAAAGGGGAATGGGAAATTCAATATAAAAAGTATTGGGTTGGATGCAGGCTTTGCCAGATTAAAAAGACGCCAACTGCAATCGATGAGACTTTAATGACTCATCGCGATACTCCTAACACCCATTGATTTCAGTCTATTATAAATACAGCTAAGCACTCATCCAACCCACCGCGTTACCAGCAGCACCAACCCAACAGTCGTTTCCTTCTCAGATTTGAGCATAATGCAGACACATCATGTTTGAGGGGACCCTGGAGGTCATGTAATCCAACCCCCGCCTGATGCACAAAATGCAAAGCTAAACCATGTCCAAGACCCACTCCCCAAAATTGCCAGCAAGGGACAGCACAGCTACCTTCCCTCCAGCAAACCGGTTCTCTTGGTAACCTACACTTATGAGCAGCAGCAGAAAAAACTTTCCCTGCTCCTGTCTAACAGCCCTTCCTTCCAGGACTTGAAATGTGAAAAAACCTTATAGGATGGTTTGTTGGAAAACCTCAGTTCAGCCAGAGGGCCAGATTCATTTGCAGAGACAATCCCGGGAGCCACATCCCAATGCCAAAGGCGATGTGGCCAAAAGCAAAGGGGCTGGGGCCAAAACACCAGCATATTTTAGCTTTACATTGCTAGGGCCAATGGCAAAGTCTTTGGAGAGGTATGGATATCCTTTAAAATCAGAATAAAAGCTTTAAAAAACAAAGCAGGGAAGTGATGGTGCAGCCATTTGAGATGGGAACAAGGGCCAGACGAAAAGTCCAGGAAGGCTAGATTTGGTCCTGAGGCTGCATCTGCACTGCATAAGTAATTTGGTTTGGCACTGCTTTAACTGCCATGGCTCAATGCTATGGAATTCTGCACCAGAGCAAAGCAACACTTCCCAGAATTCCATAGCACCGAGCCATGGCAGTTAAAGTGGTGTCAACCCAAATTATTTCTGTAGTGTGGATGTAGCCTGAGGTCCCCCATCCCCAGTTGAGTTGGTTACAGTTGGTTACTGAACCAAATACTATAACAAGTGCAGCATGATGCAGCAAGGTATGAAAGAAAACAAAGGCAGCCTTTCTGGAGGGAACAAATGACAAGTTACAACCAAACCAGCATTTTGCTTTTCATAACAGTATTAGAGATGTCCACCCAGCACAAACAGAGAAAGAGGGGAAAAACGACGGTTTACTGCTGTGAAGGCCAGGGTTTCTTTGGTTCAACCATGGCTGCAACCGCACTGCAGAAATAATCCAGTTTGACCCCACTTTAACTGCCATGGCTCAATGCTATGGAATTCTAAGATCTGTAGTTTTGTGAGACATTTAATTTTCTCTGTCAGAGAGCTCTGGTGCCACAACAAACTACATTTCCTAGAATTCCACAGCATTGAGCCATGGGCATTAAAGTGGTGGTGTCAAACTGGATTATTTATGCAATGCAGATATAGACCATGCCCTCACCATCATCTTAGTTTATTTATTGTTTATTTATCCTGCCATTATGAGTCTAATAGAAGGATCCCACTCTTCATCTCCAAGCTTCTTTAAAATATATAGGATGTAGGATGGGGGACACCTGGCTGAATGAAACTACGTATGAAAGAGTTCTAGGAGTCCAGGTAGACCACAAGTCATCAGTGCGATGCGGCAGCTAAAAAGGCCAATGCAATTTTAGGCTGCATGAATAGAAGTATAGTGACTAGATCAAGGGAAGTAATAGTGGCACTTTATTCTGCTCTGGTCAGGCCACACCTGGAATATTGTGTCCAGTTCTGGGCCCCACAATTTAAAAAGGATGTTGAGAAACTGGAGCGGATCCAAAGGAGAGTGTCTAAAATGGTGAAGGGTCTGGAAACCATGAAGCCCTATGAGGAAAGACTCAGGGAGCTGGGGATGTTTAGCCTGGAGAAGAGAAGGCTTAAGAGGTGATACGATAGCCCTGTTTAAATACTTGAAGGGATGCCATAATGAGGAGGGAGGAAGCTTGTTTTCTGCTGCTCCAGAGAACCAGGACCAGGAGCAATTGATGCATGCAAGCTTCAGGAAAGAAATTCCACTTCAACATTAGGAAGAACTTCCTGACAGTAAGGGCTGTCTGACAGTGGAACACACTCCTTCCTCTGAGATTTTGGTGGAGTCTCCTTCCCTGGAGGTCTTTAAACAGAGGCTGGATGGCCATCTGTCAAGTATGCTTTGACTGAGAGTTCCTGCATGGCAGAATGGGGTTGGACTGGATGGCCCTTGAGGTCTCTTCTAACTCTATGATTCTATGATTCTGAAACAACTGCTTGTTGAGGCTTAGTAAACTTTTAGAACAATTGTTACAGTCCTTATCACAAATCTTCCATATTCCAATACCACTGTTGTTGAGTACTTTCAAGTTGTTTTTTTATTTATGTCGCCTCCTAAAGCGAACCTATAATGGGGTTTCTAATAATAATAATCTCATTGAATCGACAGGATTTACTTAAGAATTCACTAATCCAAGTTCTCATTGATTTAATACAGAGGTGGGAATTATGTGGTCCTCCAAATACTGTTGGACTATTGTTGTTGTGTGCCTTCAAGTCATTTCCAACTTATGGTCACCCTGAAGAGAACCTAGCAAGGGGTTTTCATAGCCAGATATATTCAGAGGAGGTTTGCCATTGCCTTCCCTTGAAGCTGAGAGCATGTGACTTGTCGAAGGTCACCCACTAGGCTTCATGGCCAAGCTGCAAATTGAACCCTGGTCTCCAGAGTCATAGATGCACAGCACATTGTAGAAATAATTCAGTCTGAGACTGCTTTAAGTGCCCTGGCTCAATGCTGGAGAATTCGAAGTACTGTCGTTTTGTGAGACATTGAGCCTCCTCTGTCAGAGAGCTCTGGTGCCACAATAAACTACAATTCCCAGAATTCCCTAGCACTGAGCCAGGGCAGCTAAAGTGGTCTCAAACTGGATTATTTCCGCATTGTGCTTTGGACTCTTGTCCAGCGCTCAGACCACTAAGCCACACTGGCCTCACATCAATACCATTACCACTATATAATATTAAGTACTCTCCTTCTCTAGTCCCTTTGCTGTTTGCAGCAATGAGCATTCACAGGTAGTCTATCTCTGAAACTAGGGGATGGTTACTCCTAAAGATACGGTTGTACCGCAACGTTTGACTGTCCTGATATGTAACCTGTACTCAGGATATTAATACAGAGAAACAGAATGGTTTCCAAGTTGCAAAGGGGTCAGGCAAAGTTGCAGTTTATCACCATAACTGTTTATGCCAAGCACATCATACCTAAAGCAAGCTTAGACTTGGAGGCATGAAAACTAGAAGGAAGGAACATCAACCCTTTAAGATATACAGACGACACCGTACTATTAGCAGAAAATAGCAAAGACCTGGAACAATTACAGAAGAAAAGAAAGAACGTGGAAAAGCAGGTTTGCAGTTGAACATTAAGAAAAGAAAAATAATAACCACAGATGATTTGCAGTTGAACATTAAAGTAGACCACAAAGACATTGAAATACAGTAGTCCAAGATTTTCCATACTTTGGCTCAATCATAAATCAGAATGGAGACTGCAGTCAAGAAATCAGAAGAAGACTAGGGCTTGGAAGGGCAGCAATGAAGGAACAAGACAAGATCTTGAAGGGTAAAGACTGAATACTGAAGTTGAATACTAAATACTAAATGAATACTAAAGTTACAAATAATCGAATACTAATGGGCCATGCCATCCATCATATTTCCCTTTTCTATATATGGATGTGAAAGCTGGACAGTGAAGAAAGCTGATAGGAAGAAAATAATCTCATTTGAGATCTGGCGCTGGAAAGGGGTTCCACGGATAACATGAACTGCTATAAAGACAAATAAATGGGTCCTAGAGTTGATATGGTGTTATGGTTTGAATATTGGACTAGGACACTGGAAGACCAGAGTTCGAATCCATGCTCGGCCATGGAAACTACAGGATTAAGGACTGGGCAAGTCACATACTCTCAGCCTCAGAGAAAGGCAATGGCAAACTCTTTCGAACCCCATGATACATTCATCTTAGGGTCACCATAAGTAAGAAATGACTTGAAGGCACACAACAAGGAAGAACAAATCAAGCCTGAAGTCTTCCCAGAAGCCAGGATGACTAAACCATGACTGTCTTACTTTGGACATATCATGCAAAGACATAACCACCTAGAAAAGACAATAATGCTTGGTAAGATAGAAGGCAGTAGGAAACGAGGAGAACCACATTACATATGGATAGATTCAATCAAGAAAGCCACAGTCCTGAGTTTGCAAGAGCTGAGCAGGACTGTTGCTGACAGGGTGACTTGGATGTCTCTCATTCATAGGCTTAGCATAAGCCAAAGTCGATTTGATGGCCATTCACAACAGAGCGGTGTGGTGGTTTGTTGTTGGACTATGACCCTGGAGACCAAGGTTCAAATCCCAGCTCAGCCATGTAAACTCACTGGGTGCAAGTCACACTGTCTCAGCCTGAGATGATGGCAAGGGCAAACCCACTCTGAAGAAAACCCCATGATAGGTTTGCCTTAGCGTCACCATAAGTCAGGAATGACTTGAAGGCACACAACAACAACAACAACAACAACAACAGCAAGCTATTACAGTTGATCACAACTATAAGAACTGCTCAATGTATGGTTCTGGGATGTTACGTCTTAAGTGAAACAAATCAAAACAAATAAATAAAATAAACACAAAAGGCCTTGAAAACACCCAAGGGTGCCTCTGAGCATGCGCAAACCACATGCGAGGGCAAAGCCACCTTCTCACACATTTGCAGAGCTGAAGGATGTGGGAATTGGGTCCTAGCCGATCGTTCAGAGCACTGAGCATCATTTGGATTCTTTCTCCTCGCGCGCTTCCCTCTCACCCGAACCAAGCAGAGAAGAAAAGACAGAAATACAGCAGGCAGAAGGTGGCGGAGGGAGAGCGAGACGCAGATATTTTTAGCAATGGACTGGCAAGAGAAGAAAGCAAGGTTCTCCACCCTAACCTTGGGGCCTGTTATTATGTTGCCAGGATCTCACTGTGCCAACTGAAAAAGAGGGCAAAACGCCAACATCCCATTTATGTGTGATTTCGAAGGTGGGAGAAGAGAAGAAGGTGGTGCCCACAATTTTCCCTGGCACCTGGCCAAAGAGCAACCCACTCTTCCTGCCACCCTTCTTAAGGTCCCATCAGGAGGCCCCATGCCAATGGTCCCCTTAGAATCATAGAACCATAGAACTGGAAGAGACCCCAATGGCCATCCAGTCCAACCCCTTTCTACCATGCAGGGGCTCACAATCAAAGCAACTCCTGTGAGTGTGACAGATAGCTATCCAGACCCTGTTTCAAAACCTCCAAAGGAGGAGACTCCATTGCACTCCAAGACAGCTTATTCCACTGTCGAACGGCTTTCATTGTCACAAAGTTTTTCCTAATGTTGAAGTGCAATCTCTTTTCCTGTAGTTTGCATCCATTGCTCCATGTTCTAGTCTCTGGAGCAACAGAAAACAAGCTTGCTCCCTCCTCAATATGACATCCCTTCAAATATTTAAACAAGGCTATCGTATCACCTCTTAACCTTCTCCTCTCTTCCCTCATCACAGAGAATGCCCTCCCTGCTTTCTAAGTGTATACACGCAAACACACAAAATAGCTGTTACTCACTGAACAGAGGGATGGAAATGGGTGGAAAGGAATAGTGTTTGTTGCTGTCAGATCGTTGCATACCTTCAAGCCATTCCCAACTTATGGCGACACTAAGGCGAATCTATCACAGGTTTTTCTAGGCAAAATTAGTTCAGAGGAGGCTTGCTATTGCTTTCCCCGGAGGCTGAGAGCTTGTGACTTGCCCAAGGTCACCCAGTGGGTTTCATGGCCAAGATGGGATTCGAACCCTGGTCTCCAGAGTCACAGAATGGCCTTTTTATATGCTTTACCGCCTTTTTCTAAGTCACTTTTCAAGTATATCAAACTGGCAGTTCTCTCCCCTCCACCATCACAGCAGCACAGTCTGTGATGCAGGTTAGGCTGAGGATGAGTGACTGACCCCAAGGCCTGCTCTTTTATAGCCTTCCAACAATCCTAAAAGATAGTTAGCCAAACACATGCCAATTGATCCAAACCTCTTATTAGCATCATGGATGAGGAGGGATTTGAACCCAGGTCTCACAGAATGCAAATTAATCACCAGAAGGTCGATCAACGGCAACTGGGAAAGCCTCAGGGAATTCTGAATTTCCAACTCGCAACTCTTGAACAATAAAATGACTTCTTCTTCCCATATTGTGCTGCCAAAAGTAAGAAAGCTGGGACGCATATACAGGAACGGCTTTGTGCGCCTGGAAGGACAGTGACAGCCATTCAGATCTGGTATTGAGAACAGGTCCCTGGACTCAGTAGCCTTTCAGCAACTGTTCAAAATCTTCTGAATAATTGTAATTAATATAATTATTACTGTTGTTGTTATTTTATTTGTAGTTATGTATTTTCAAGTCGTCTCTGACTTATGGCAATTCCCTACTAGAGTTTTCTTGGCCACGTTTCTTCGAAGGAGGTTTGCCATTGCCTTCCTCTGAGGCTGAGACAATGTGATTTACCCACTGAGTTTCTACGGTCAAGCAAGGATTTGAACCCTAGATCCTATTTTGTATTAACACTAGCCCTCTAATTCATTTATATTCCACATTTTTAACAGCGTTGGTCTTCTCTCCACCAGGATGAAGTGGAAAAAAGACATAATTAATCGTATGTAGTACATGTGTGTGTTTGTGTCTTCAAGTCGCCTGTTGACTTATGAATTTCATAGGGTTTTCACATGCAAGGTATACTCAGAGGTGCCAGGTCCTTCCTCTGAAATACAGAAGTAATACAATAGTAATAATACAAAACAGACCCCAAAAGCCTATGGTTCACTGCCCTGCTCTAACCACACCATCTTCCACATTATTGCATGAGTGCTTAGGTGGTTTTGAACACAGGTCTTCTAGGCTCTGGTCTTACCAAGGGATTTTCCAAACTACTCAGTTATAGCACTATGATTCCACTTTAACTGTCATGGCAACATCCTACAGAATCCTGGGTTCTGCTATTTGGGTTAGCACTGGAGCCCTATGACTGAGAATCCTAAAGTACACACTGTATATACTTATGCATAAGTCTACAAATTTAGGTCAAAAAATTGACCCCCCCAAAAAAAAAAAAACTGAATTGTCTTATTCATAGGTCAATGTGAGTATTGTATCTTAACTCTTATTTAAAAGAAGGAACCATCTCCTGATGAAAAGCAAGAGTATAATATGTGAATGTGAAGCAGCGACCTCCTCTACTCTCTCATCCACCCAGTCTTAAGAGTAAGCACAAAGAGTTACGTCTGATGCAATTTTATAAGTTCTTTGACACTGCTTTGCTTTGCTTCATCTTTTAGATCCTTTGCTATATGCCCCTAAATTTTATCCTCGACTTATCCACGGGTAATATCAAAATCCCTAATTTTGGCCCCAAAACCTGCCCTCGACTTCTCTATGAGGTCGACATATAGTCGAGTATATACTATACTATACTATATACTATAGAGGACTCTATAGTATATAGAGTCCCAGTGTCAAGATTTCATGGGATGCTGCCATGGCAGTTAAAATGAAATACAGAACTATGGCCTGTTACAGACTGCCAAAATAAAGCTGCTTGGGGTCTCTTTGGAGGCATGCTGTTTAAATGATGCATGCATCCTAAGAATCCGGAAGCTGCACCAAAGCTGCCCTCCAGTGCTTAGGAATGGAGTGTGGCTTTGGTGCAACCTCTGGACTCTTAGGACCCATGCATCATTTAAACAGCATACTTCCAAAGAGACCCAAAGCAGCTTTATTTTGGCAGTCTGTAACAGCCCTATGACAGTATATGTGTGTGTCTGTGTGTAGGCCATGATTTATTTTTAAAGATTAAGTGTGTTTAGTAAGTATGGAAGAGTGACGGTAGTGAATAACCTAAGCAGGGAGATAGCCAAGGGGGGGGGGGGGGTTCTTGGGGTCCGGACCCCCCCTTCCATTAGATAAAATGAATGGTGTGTGCTGCTGCGCCGCCGTACCCAAGCCCCATTATAATGGTGGCACTTAGTCTGGACCCCCCCCCCCCCAAAAAAAAATCCTGGCTATGTCCCTGACCTAAGAGAAGATGGAAGAGTGAATAAGTGGAAGAAAGGAGAGAAAAGAGTGAGGATTAGGTGAGGAGGAAAGAGAAAAATTTATAAGTGGAATGATAAGGAAGAAAGATTAGAAGGAAAAGGATGGGAAGAAATTGAGGGGAAGAGAAGAAGGAGAGAAAGGAAAGGTATGGACGGAGAAGAGAAGAAGGAAATAGCCAGGATGGAAAGGTGAGACTCAGAAAGAGAATACAGGAAAAGCGTAGTAAAGAAGGATGGAGGAAATGAAAATGGAGAGTAAGATGTATAAGGAATGAAAGTACTGTAGTAGATAATATTGCCTAAGATTGCTATATGGTTAATCTGCTGCTTACTTTGTTTTTATTGTATACTAGTTAGTATTATTTTAGAGGTATTTTAATCATGTAATGTTGTTGTGGTTGTTTCAGATTGTACGCCACTTGGCAGGTTTTTATTCTTTTCCCCCTCTTATTTCATCTGACCCTTGCTATGAAAAGCACTGCGCAAACTTTACAGCACTCTATAAATGAATGTCAATAATAATAATAATAATAATAATACAAAAGTATGAAAACATTTGTTTGGGTTTTAAGTCTGAGGGCAGGGAACCGTCTAATTAAAAATAACAATTGTAAGCCACTCTGATAGCCTTTAGGGCTGAAGGGCAGGGTATAAATACCATAATAAATAAAAATAAAAGTGTTAATTGTATAGTATTATATTGCATGTAATTTTGAAGAAAGATATTACAAAATCCACCTCCAAAAAATCAGGAAGCCTTGCAATGTGGGAATGCAGCAGGTGTATCACAGATGTATCTAAAGGTATCTCAGGTGTATCTAAAGCAGATATGGGAATTATGTGCCTTTTAGGCCACATGTGGACCATCCAGTGTGGCACCATCCAGCGGAACTCTGGTGCCACAACAAACTACAACCCCCAGAATCCCACAGCCTTGAGCCATGGCAGTTAAAGTGGTGTCAAACCAGATTACATCTGCAGTGCAGACGCAGCCAGTGTCGTTTTTCCCAAACTGAAATTCCCAAAATTTTGAGAGTAACGGGTATGTGAAGCCAGCAGGGAAAATGAGACCCTCTGTGGCTTTCCACTTCTCAACCGAGAGAGTCTGCCTCTGCAACGTCTGCCACTGTGCCCAAGTTGACTGGGGATGATGGGTATTGTAATAAGATACATCGAGAAGGAATGAGAGGTTACACTACTCATCATCCCTAGCCAGCATGGGCACAGTTGGCAGACACTGCAGCCTGAAACAAGTGAAAGGCTCCACTTCGGAAGGAGGCTGTCCTAGAGCCATACTGAGCTAATGGAAATTAGAGTCCCAACTAGCTCTCCCCATCCCCAATTTAAAGGTTGGATATGGCCAAAAACAAGGGATGAAGGGAAGAAATGGTGATTTGGGGGAATGATGGACGAATATGATGGATCAGCGGAGCTAAACAGGAGACTGGTTATACTAATATCACCGGAGTTGGCCCGTAAATAATTAAATATTGTGTGTGGGTGTCTAGAAAGGCAGCTGCCAGAAATAGAAAGTTGCTTTGATTTATTTATGTAATTTATATTCCAACTTGCTCCCAATCTGGGCTCACAACTCAAATTAAAGCCAAACGCAGGTAAAACAACAAGGCAGTACGAAAACGGAAACCCAATAATGCAAGCAAATTAAAACATTTAAAGCGGTTTTTAATGTACGGCGGCAAAAATATTAATGCCACACATTTCAAACCATCTTCCGTAATCAGGGAACGAACATTCAAAATACATTCGAAGGCCTGGCAAATCAGAAAGGTGCTCAAGGCCCATAACAACAATGATCCAACAGTATTTGGAGGATCACATCATTATCATCTCTGCATTAAATGAATGGGAACTTGGGTTAGTGAACTTTTAGGTAAATCCTATTGAGTCAGTGGGATGATGATGATGATGATGATGATGATCGTCATCATCCCATTTTTTTATTATTACGTAATTTATTTTATTGTTATATTTTATTTATTTATTTGATCCAGTAGCTTATAACTCTACTTAGAATGGACTATTGATTTAGGCCTTTATTTTTAACCTAACTATCAAACTACAAATATAAATAATTATCATGGTGATTATAAAAACATTTGTAGTAATTCCTGGGTTGTTTTTTTATGAATTGATAACGCAACACAATGCTATTTCATTTCTTCTTGTAAAAATAAAGAGTTATTAAAAAAAAGAACTGAATTTAGTGTTTACCTTCCATATTTAAAAAACAAACAAACTCTTATCTGCTGTTCTTCATCCTTTGGGGAATTTTGCAACCCATTCTGATCACGGTGCAAAGAAAAGGAACAAAGACAGCAGTTAACATCCGTAAAACATAAATGAAGGTTTACGGCAAATTACAACATGCTGGGTGAATTTTAAAAATCTTTCCAGCTGGTATTGAACAGATGGTACCCTAAACACTGAGCTTTGGGGATATATATATATATATATATATATATAGTTAAATCCATGCAACACTGCAGGTATGTAGGCTCTGTATTAAGTAGTGGAGCATTTTAAAAATACACACACATGTGCGCACATGCATACATACACATGCACACACCTGTTGGAGGCACACAAATGAGAAAGTCCCAACTCTAAGAGTAGAATCAAGAGAAATGGAAGTCTAATCCAGATTAAAGATACACAACTAAACAATTTTGGAGCGCTATACAGAGAGAAAACTAGGAGAGATGAATTTGATGATACAGTTAAAACAGAAGCCCATCCACAAAGCAAAAGTACAAGGTCTTTTTTAGACGCCAGTACGGGATATTTAGATCAATGTATTAGAATTTGGTCAGGCCCCACCTGGAATATTGTGTCCAGGTCTGGGCACCAAAATTCAAAAAGGACATTGAGAAACTGGAGCGTGTCCAAAGGAGGGCGACTAAAATGGTGAAGGGTCTGGAAACCTATGAGGAATTCCTTAGGGAGCTGGGTATGTTTAGCTGGGAGAAGAGAAGGTTAAGAGGTGATATGATAGCCCTGTTTAAATACTTGAAGGGATGTCATATTGAGGAGGGAGCAAGCTTGTTTTCTGCTGCTCCAGAGAATAGGACACAATGGAGCAATGGATGCAAGCTCCAGGAAAAATGGTTTCCACCTCAACATTAGGAGGAACTTCCTGACAGTAAGAGCTGGTTGACAGTGAAACATGTTCCCTCGGAGTGTAGTGGAGGGTTTTAAGCAGAGGATGGATGGCCATCTGTCGGGGATGCTTTCATTGAGAGTTCCTGCATGGCAGAAGGGGTTTGGACTGGATGGGCCTTGCGGTCTCTTCCAACTCTACGATTCTATAATTCTGACAGCCCACACGATGTAGTGATTTAAGCATTTGACTTAAAATCTGGAGATCAAGGTTCAAATGCCCGCTCAGGTATGGAAATCCACTGGGTGACCTTTGTCGAGTCACCTTCTCTCAGTCTCAGAGGATGACAATGGCAAACCTTCCCTGAACGAATCTGGTCAAGGAAACCCTAGGACAGGTTAGCCTTGGGGCTGCTGTAAGTCAGGAGACAACCTGGACACACATGACAAAAACAAGACCTATTGAATCAATCGGAATTTGGTATATTTAAACTTGTGTTGTTGTTGTTGTTGTTGTTGTTGTTGTTGTTGTTATTATTATTATTATTTTCCCACCTCTTCCTGGGGATCGAAGCGGGATTACAACAGTAAGTCCCATGGTTTTACTGTCTACATTAGCAGAGGACTAATAAGTGGATTTAGGTTAGTATGTCCAAGAAAGTAGTTACACCTAGATTTCTGGGACAGTTAGTTCTCCAGAACCATGTATTATTGGAGATGCAACACAGGAACAATCTTACAACAATTCAAAGAGACAGCCATGTTATTATTATTAATATTTCATGTATTTATATCCCGCCTTCTTCCCAATACAGTGACTCAAGGCGGCTTAGTTTAGCACAAAAAGACTTACAGGAATCCAGCAACACCTTTCAGACTAACTGGAACCGAGTCCAAAAAAGCCTACGCCAGAAATATCTTCTTCCCGTTTAACCTCAAAGGTACTCCTGAATTCTTTTATGTCTTGTGAAATCCTTACATTTCAGCCACTTGCCATGGACATCTTTTTTTCCTTCCCCTCTTTAACAAACAAAAAACGGCTTTAGAAAAACCTTCCTGCAAACCTACTGGGATTTTTTTCTTAACCATTGGAGAACTTTCTTTTCCCATTAATGTCATGTACTGGGAAGAAAAACATGCCACACTGTTTCTCAGCAAAACTGTAATGCGGCGAAGTGGAAGTGACATCCTCCGCTAGACATTTCGGGGAAATCGAAATGTCTTCCAGAGGACTCTGGGATTCTGAATGGGGTCTGGAAGCAGAAAAAGTGCCTATTCAGCCTAATCTGAACCTCAGCTTTAACCTAATGGTGGTTTCAATCGCAATGGACAGATGGAGCCGCTCTGGGTTCTAGTCCGAACTTTAAAAGAGCAGGCCAACATGTTTGACCTTATCCTCAAAATAGGCTCAGCTCCTTCACACTTCGGACTAAAACTGGACCATCATCATTATTATTATTATTAATGAAAACTTCTCCCATATCAATGAGTCAATCCCCCCCCCTAAAAAAAGACATCAGCATGAGGTTTTGAAAGAAGGAAGTGTTGTTTGACTCCAGTGCCCATCATCCCTGGCCACTGATCTTTCTAGCTAGGCAAGTCTAGTCTGGTATATGATGTTAAACTACAACACCCAGCATTCCCATTAGACAAGGTAATAGGGATTGTAGTCCAAAAACCTGCAAAGCCTTGGTTTGAGAGCCACTGCATTATGTTGTCCATTCATTCATTCCCCGAGCAAAGGAAGGTGATGGGCCACCAGATCTACATAGTCCCCTAGAAGTAGCTGGACCACAGCTGCCATCAGTTAGGGCTGATGGGAACTGGAGTTTGACAGCTGAAGGATCCCAGAGCTCTGTAACTTTCCAGTGGTGTACCTAATATATTTGACCTGGGCTTTTAATACCCCACCACCATCTCTTTTCAACAACCTTTTCTGGGTCTGGTGGAGCTGCTGGCTGGGCAGAAAAGGAAAGTGACTCCTTTTCCTGCCTGGTCAGCAAAGCTGTCAGACCCAAATGGCAGCCCCTTCCCACCAGTACACTGGGTGGCACTCTCTCTGAGGTGTCACCAGGAGCAATCTGTACCCCCCCCCCCAGTAACACCCCTGTAACTTACACCCTATAGATGGCCTTTACCTAGACCTCAACCCCTACCATGCTCCATCAGTGAGGTGCTGAATGCAGGTTTTAGTCCAAGAAGAGCTATCTGGAGGCCTATTCCCCTTCCCAGCTGGTTTACAAGTCAGAATGAAACCTGGAACAGATTCACCAGATGTCAGTGCCCCACCAAATCTACATCCTTCCTGCCCTCCAAGCTAAGGAAATTGGGCCTTCTGCAAGCCATTGGCAAGGTTTAAATTGAACTTCCATGTTTTAAGGCGCTGTACTGGTATGCCTGGAGCCCAAAGGTAAAACAGAAGGGAATGTCCTAGGCTGGGGCAGGACTTTGCAGAAGCTTACCATGGGAAGAAACAGAATTCTGGGTTAGCAGAACTCTGAATACAGCCCAGGTTTCCTTATACACTCTGCAGTGGTTTCCATCCTTGGGTCTCCATATGGTGCTAGACTGCAACACCCAGCATTCCCAGTAGACAAGGTAATAGTAACTGTAGTCCAAAAACCCGCAAAGCCTAGGTTTGAGAGCCATTGTATTATGTTGTCCATTCATTCACTTCCTGAGTAAATGAAGGATGATGGGTAAGCAGATATACTTACTCCACCAGAAGTAGTTGGACTACAGCTTCCATCAGCTCCATAGCCAAAGATGAAGGATGATGGGTGTTGCAATAATAACTGCAGAGATACACACTGCCCATGGTTGAAGGGGGGGAGAGTTCATTCCAGGTCAAGGTATTCAGATGCATGTATTCTGTGGGTAGCTAAAGCGAAACCTCCATGATCAGAGGCAGTCTACCTTTGGGGAGGATGCTAGCTACTGGTTTGTCTTCACCAGGCCAATTTCACTCCATATTTATACGATATCTCTATTTGCTTTTCCCTCTTCCTCTCTACATTGTCTTCCCCACCCAATCTTGCCTCCATTTATAGATTCTTTGCAGCAGGTAGTTCCCTTTTTTGCTTACACTATCCCATAGTATCATAAAGTATAAACAATTGTTGAATCCGACTTGACAACACATAAAAAATATTATTACTAATTATTACCATTAGTATCATTACAATTATTAATTGCCTTTTCTTTGGCACAGGGGCATCAGGAGAGCACATGAGAGACACCCACACCATCCCTTTAGCCAGCCTTCCCTGACCCACCTTTCTGGATGGGCGGACTACAACTCCCATTATGCCAGCAGTCCATCCCAATGAAAGGACACTGAGTTGAGGAAAGGCTGCCCTGAATGCCCCAAAAACACAGATTGTGACACATAAAGACATGGATGGAGGTGAACATGCACCATGACCTTTGGAACTCCCTGCCACATTGGAGGCACAAAGGGTAGTGGGCTCAGATGGGGAGCAGACAGAAGCATCCAGTATAGCCCTGACTGGCTGCAGTTGCTAATTTCACGGTACATCCATATAATATACAACCTACCCTTTGAGGACACAGAAGTGAGTCACTGTCATCACATCAGACCTCAAGCAAGGGTCAATATAGATCAGAAGAGATGCTGAGCTAAGTGACCCCCCAGAAATGCCCCTAACTCCACTCCATCATCCCTAAGTAAGGTGAACCATTGCAGCAAAAAATGGGAAAACATAGGTTTTCCCATGATCAGGGGTGCACCTGGATAAGGCCTGGAGAGACTACACTTCATCCCCACAAGAAACATTTTTAACCCCTGGAGAAATGTGATGGGGCCCAGGGTTACAGAGAAAATAACCCCTGAAGCAGCCAAAAAAGGCAGCTTATGCTAAAAGCAAGGAAAGCCTTGGGGAACATAGGAAAGGGGGTTTCCTGGGAATTCCAGATTCAGAGGAAGGACTGGCAATCTGGCAACTACTTGGTCCAGGGGTACAGAATGGGGAAATGATTCTATGAGAGGCTGGATGACCATCTGTCGGGGGTGCTTTGATTGTGTGTTCCTGCATGGCAGAATGGGGATGGACTGGATGGTCCTATGAGTCTCTTCCAACTCCAAGATTCTATGATATTGAAGTATCACTCTGATATGGAGCATGGATGAGGTCTCTTTTGCATCCAAGAAGGGGGCAGAATGCTCTCTCTATATGTAAATCTCTGGAAAACTGTTTTCCAAGCTTGAATCAAACATCATCATCTTCATCTTTTCCATATACACCACCCAAAATTCTCAGAGAGAAAAAAGGGTGTGCGCTAACAAGAGGGAAGGATGGTGTGAAGAGAAGCCCACCACCCACCCTCTCTCCCTCCACATCATCTTCAAATTGGGGGGGGGGGGGAGATCAGAGGTAGAAAAAAGCAATGTGATGATCAGCCCCACCCTTATTTTTCTTCCTTACTCCCCTCCAGTGTCCAAGCCCCAAATCCGCTTGCTTTCACCAACCACCTGTAGCCCTCCCATACAGCACAATTTGGGAAGGGGGTGTCCAAAATGGGCATCAAAATGAGCCAATGGACCAGCAGCAGTCCTTCTTAGGGCCCCCAAGCATGGCCCTTAAAGCCCATCAAAACCTTGTTTATTGGGACAGGGAGTGTCATCTGGGTGCAGGGACAAAACGGGATGCCTTTCCCCCCTCGCCTTTCCTTGTTTTCCTTTAAGGCCACCTCCACCCTCAGCTGGGGGGGGGGGCGGGAATCAGTCAAATGAATGGGTTGTTGTTGTGGGTAACTGCCTTCAAGTCAGCCCCGACACACAGCGACTCTATGGATGAGACATCTCCCACCCCCCTGTCCTCAACCTCTCTGCTCAGGTCCTGCAGGCTGAGGCCCATGGCATCCTTGAGTCTTGCCATCTGACATTATGTTTTCCTCTCTTTCTACACCTTCTACCTTTCCTAGCATCATTGTCTTTTACTACTGAGCCCTGCTTTCTCATGATGTGACCAAAGTATGAAAGCCTCAGTTTGGTCACTGTGGCTTCCAGGGAGAGTCCAGGCTTGATCTGTTCTAGGACCCATTTGTTTGTCTTTTGGGTCATCCACAGGATCCTCAGCACTCTCCTCCAAAAGAGTTTATTTCTTCTGTCTTCTTTCTTCCCTGCCCAGCTCTCACATCCGTACAGGATGATGGGGAATGCAATGGCTTAGGCAATTTTAACTTTAGTGCTCAGTTGTCTATCTTTACATTTTAGGATCTTGTCTAGTTCTTTCATGGGGGGGGGGGGGAAATACCTCCACGTGCACAACTTGGATGCCGGTGGAATGCACTGAGAAGGAAGATCTCCCCTCTCTGCTCATAGAATCGTAGTTAGAAGATACCTCAAGGGCATCCAGTCCGACCCCATTCTGCCATGCAGGAAATCTCAATCAAAGCATGCCCAGCAGATGGCCATCCAGCCTCTGCTTAAAGACCTCCAAGGAAGAAGACTCCACCACAATCTCCAAAGGAGTGTGTTCCACTGTCGAACAGCCCTTACTGTCAGGACGTTCCTCCTAATGTTGAGCTGGAATCTTTTTTCCTGGAGCTTGCATCCATTGTTCCAGGTCCTGTTCTCTGGAGCAGCAAAAAACAAGCTTGCTCCCTCCTCTATGTGACATCCTTTCAAGTATTTAAACAGGGCTATCATATCACCTCTTAACCTCTTCTCCAGGCTAAACATCCCCAGCTCCCTAAGGCGTTCTTCGTAGGGCATGGTTTCCAGACCTTTCACCATTTTAGTCACCCTCCTTTGGACACGCTCCAGTTTCTCAATGTCCTTTTTAAATTGTGGTGCCCAGAACTGGACACAATATTCCAGGTGGGGCCTGACCAGAGCAGAATAGAGTGGCACTATTACTTCCCTTGATCTAGACACTATACTTCTATTGATGCAGCCTAAAATTGCATTGGCCTTTTTAACTGCCGCATTGCACTGTCCTCAACAGTTATTATGCAAAGGGAACTTGTAGCACCTTTGAGATTGGCAAAAAGTAAGAAGCTGGGAGCAGGGGACTCTCAACTTCACCACATGCATCTGAGGAAATAGGCTCAAGTCTATTCCTTTCAGCCAGTCTCAAATCTATGCATCTGTTGAAGTAGACTTAAGCCTATGAAAGCCTTGCAGCACCTTTGAGACTACCTGAAAGAGAGAATTTGGTAGCATGAGCTACAAGAGCCTACTTCCTCAAACACATTTGTTGGCGTGAAAAGGCCAGGGGCACACCTGTATTGCAGTCTGTGTGTGAAAATGTCCACAGGAATGCAAAACTGTGTGGAGATGAGGTGACAAAGTCAGTTTTATCAGTCGGTCCCCCCCCCCGGGGAACAAGGCAAGCCAAGGTCAGTTGATAACTCCAACAAACCAAACTGAACTTCTCACCTCATCTCCACACCCATAAAGCTTTGCATTGTTATGGACATCCTCACACACAGACTGTTATATAGGTCTGTCCCTGGACTTTTCACTCCATCAAATGCATCTGAGGAAGTAGGCTCAAGTCTATGAAAGCTCATGCCACCAATGTCTATCTTTCAGTTAGTCTCAAAGGTTCTGCCAAGCTTTTGTAGACCTGAGCCTGACTGAAAGAAAGAAGCTGGGAGCATAAGCTTTCCTAGACTTGAGCCTGTTTCCTCAGATGCATGGATTTGAATTCCCCAGGATCTTAGTGGAGGGGAAAGCTCAGGGACAGACTCCAGTAAATGCATCTGAGGAGGACAGAGGCTCAAGTCTACAAAAGCTCAGGGTACCAACTTCTCTTTTTCATTGCGTCTCCAAAGTGCTGCAAGATCCCTTTGCATACTAATTCTCCACACTAACAGGGCTATCCCTTTGACTGCCTCCTTTCATTCAGTTCCAAAGGTGCTGCAAGATCCCTTTGCATGCAGATTTTCCACACTAACTTGCTATCCCTCTGACTTCTTACTTTCAGTCAGTCTGGAAGGTACTACAAGAGCCCTTCTCCAGACTAAGAGGGATATAGGTCTTTAATACGCCTTTCTTGCATTCAGTCTCAAAGCTGCTCTAAAGAATCCCTTTGCAGACGGATTCTCCATACTATCAGGGCGATCCCCTGGACTTCTTTCTTCAGTTAGTGATCCAAGATCCCTTTGCCTACAGATTCCCCTGCCTAACTTGCAATGCCTTGGACTTGCTTCCTTTTGCTGAGTCTCAAAAGCTGCTCCAAGATCCCTTTGCAGACCATTCCCTATGTTAACGGGGCTCTGGCTGCATTCACTGGGGGGGAAGGGGGGGGCATCCCTTTGGAAATGGCTATGGAATCCTGGGAATTGTCATTGGCTGTGGGCCAGAACAGACGACAATTCGCAGGACTCCACAGTGGTCTCCAAATGGATGGTTTCTCCAAGGTGGATGCATCATAGAGCTGGAAGAGATGCCAAGGGCCATCCAGTCCCACCTCAGTCTGCCATGCAGGAACTCTCAATCAAAGCATCCCTAACAGATGGCCTCCATGGAGGAAGACTCCCGAGGAGAATGTCTTACTGTCAGCAGGCATCCACTGTTTAGTGTTCTAGTCTCTGGAGCAGCAGAAAACAAGTATGCTCCATCCTCACCCCTCAAATACTGAAACAGGGCGATCATACCACCTCTTAACCATCTCTATCCCAGGCTAAACATCCCCAGCTCCCTAAGCCTCTCCTCATAAGGCATCGTTTCCAGACCCTTCACCATTTGGGTTGCCCTCCTCTGGACTTGCTCTATCTCAGTGGTGCCCAAACTGTGGCCTTTACGGAGATTTTGGACTCCAGTTCCCAGAATCCCCGACTACTGACCAACTTGGTTGAGGCTTCTGGGAGCTGGAGTCCCAAAGTCCCTTAAGAAGAGCAGAGTTCGGGGACCACTGAGGGATGGAGCCTGTTAGGCGCCCCTTCCATTGCTTGGGCTCCTTTAAAGAGAGATGGTGGACTTGATCTCCCAGAAAGCCTGAGCCGTACTGGCCAATAGCCTGGCATTCTGGGAGCTGGAGTCCCCAAAAATCCTTTGGAGAGCAGAGTTTCGGGACCATGAATAACTTGGGCTGCAGCCGCAGTGGAACCATGGCCCCGTTGTGGCCCTGCTTTAACTCTTTGTCTGGCTCAAGGCTATGGAATTCTGGGACACATTGGAGTTTGTTGTGGGGGAGGGGGCAGAGCGGACCCTGGCTCCAAAGGCTATGGAACTCTGGGAGTTGGAGTGTGTCCAGAGCGGACCCTGGCTCCAAAGGCTATGGAACTCTGGGAGTTGGAGTGTGTCCAGAGCGGCCCCTGGCTCCAAAGGCTATGGAATTCTGGGAGTTGGAGTGTGTCCAGAGCGGCCCCTGGCTCCAAAGGCTATGGAATTCTGGGAGTTGGAGTGTGCCGAGAACGGACTCTGGCTCCAAAGGCTATGGAACTCTGGGAGTTGGAGTGTGTCCAGAGCGGCCCCTGGCTCCAAAGGCTATGGAATTCTGGGAGTTGGAGTGTGTCCAGAACGGACTCTGGCTCCAAAGGCTATGGAATTCTGGGAGTTGGAGTGTGCCCAGAACGGACTCTGGCTCCAAAGGCTATGGAACTCTGGGAGTTGGAGTGTGTCCAGAGCGGCCCCTGGCTCCAAAGGCTATGGAATTCTGGGAGTTGGAGTGTGTCCAGAACGGACTCTGGCTCCAAAGGCTATGGAATTCTGGGAGTTGGAGTGTGTCCAGAACGGACTCTGGCTCCAAAGGCTATGGAATTCTGGGAGTTGGAGTGTGTCCAGAACGGACTCTGGCTCCAAAGGCTATGGAATTCTGGGAGTTGGAGTGTGTCCAGAGCTGCCCCTGGCTCCAAAGGCTATGGAATTCTGGGAGTTGGAGTGTGCCCAGAACGGACTCTGGCTCCAAAGGCTATGGAACTCTGGGAGTTGGAGAGTGTCCAGAGCGGACCCTGGCTCCAAAGGCCATGGAACTCTGGGACCCTGACTCAAAAGGGAGTCCTGGGAGTCAGCCCGACAACCAACTCCCAGAATGCCAGAGCCCGGAGCCAGAGGGCGGGTTCAAGGCGGGGCCAAAGGCGGCTGGAGGGCCTTTCTGGTGGGGGCTGTGCTTGCCTTGGAGTAGAGCCCCCAGGAGAGCTCGGTCTCGATGACCATGACCACGATGCCGAACATGCCGAAGATGAGGGCGTAGTCGCTGAGGCGCTTCCGCTTCTCGAAGAGGGCGCGGCGGTGGCCCAGGCGGTAGCCGATGTTCTGGGTCTTGCGCTTGGCGGGGGGGCCCCTTGGCCAAGGCGGGCGAGGAGCCGGGCGCCAGACCCACCGGCAGCCCGCCTGCCGCTCCCGGTGCCGCCGCCGCCGCCAAGGGGCCCGCTGCCTTGGCCGTGTTGCCCAGCGGGTGGAGGAGCAGCATCCCTTGCGGGGAATGGTTGTCCTCCCGGGAGATGACGATCTCCGGCGGGGCTCCGGAGGAGGGGCAGGGCCCGGCCGGGGCTGCTTCGTGGCCCTCGGCCGAGTCCAGCAGGTTCCTGCGGGAGGCGCTGAGGCGGCTGAGGGGCTTCATGACGCCGCCGGTGTACTTGCAGGAGCTCATGGCGATCTCGGTGAAGGGGTTGCTGTCCCGCCGGTGGGCCAGAGGGCTGGCCTGGCGGTGCTTCACCCCGCGCTCCGCTGCTCCGCTGCTGGAGCTGGGCGAGTGGCCCGCAGCAGCCTCCGCTCCGTTGGCGCCGGAGGAAAGGCGGAGGGCGCTGGAGACAGGGACCCTGGCGGGCACCGACAGCCGGGGGTCCTCCCGCGGAGCCTCCCCTTCCGCGGAGGCGGCGGCGGCGGCTTCCCCGGAGCTCTCCATCCTCTCCTCCCGAGGCTCTTGGGTTGCCCCTGCCCCGGCTTCAGGGGGCAGGGGCAGCGTCCAAGCCCCCAGCCGCCTCCGCCGCCGGAGAGGCTCCAGCCCCAGCCGCCCGCCGCCTGCGAATGAGAAGCAGCCGCCCAGCAGCAGCAGCAGCAGCAGCAGCCACCTGCCGCCCAGGAGCCCGCCGCCTCCCATTGGACGGGCGCCCGGTGACGTCATCCAGCCCCCACCCCACCTTCCCCCCGCACGCCGCCCCCTCCCCAAAGGAGGAGCCCACTGCGCCTGTGCGCCCCAGAGGCAGCTGGGAGGGGTAGTCCCTCGCCGAGAGACCCCACCCCACCCCTCCCCAGCCCTGAGTGCCGGTCCTCCCTCCCGCCAAGAAGAGCAACAGGTCAGGCAGGCAGAGAAGAGGCTCTCCGCAGATGCTGCAGCCAAGGACCACAGTCTCAATGCATCCCTATGCATCCCTATGGGCAAATATTCCCATGGTACCCTCTGCGCTACATTGAGAATAAGGCCCATAGAAAGACATTGGGAATATTGGCCCATAAAATACATTGGGAATAGTTGCCCATAGGAATACATTGGGAATATTGGCCCATAGGGAGACATTGTGAATATTATCCATAGGGATACATTGGGAATAGTTGCCCATAGAGAAACATTGTGATTATTTGCCCTGAAGGATACATTGAGAATAGTTGCCCATCGTAGAGGAATACTTGCCCATAGCAGGGAATCATTGGAGAATGCCTGGCCATAGAGTACCATAGGAGCATACTTGCCCATAGGGATTCATTAGGGAATACTTGCCCATAGGGAAGCGTTGGAGAATGCCTGGCCATAGAGAAAAATAGGGGAATACTTTCCCATAGATAGAGCATCATAGGGGAATACTCTCCCATAGGGAAACAGAAGGGAATACTTGCCCATAAATAGAGCATCTTAGAGGAATCCTTGCCCATAGGGAAGCATAGGGTCATTAGCCCCACCACCACCATCACACACACTCCCATATACACCACCCCCTCCCCAAAAGCGAGCTGTGGCTGTGTGCCTCAGAGAAACCTGGGAGTGGTAGTCCCTCTGAGGAGGGGGGTCTCTGGATTTCTTTAGCCCACCCACCCACCCATCCAGACACAGACACTGGCTCACTCTCAAGGCAGGAGCTCAGCAGGTGAAGCGCTCTCTCCTTCTCTCTGAGAGAGTCCCCACATAAAGGGAGCCTCCTTCCACTCCAGCTCCACTTTGGGGGGAGAAGAAGGGGATGGAGTCTGCTTTCTCAAAGGCACAGGGGTCCCCTTCCACCTGAAAGACAGAAGCTGAGAGCATGGACTTTAGTAGACTTGAGTCTGTTTATTCAGATGCATGGAGCTCCTGGAAATGCTGGCTATGTCGTCCAAAGAACCCGATGATGATGATGATGATGATGATGATGATGATGATGATGATGATGATGATGATGCAAAGAGACCTTGAAGCACCTTCCAAGACTGAGATTCACTGAAAGACAAAAGCTGAGAGCATGCATGGAGCTTCTGGCTGATGGGCTGTTTAGTCGAAAGACACCCATCACTGTCATGGTGGTAGTGTGGTGGTGGTGGGAAGGGATCTTGTAGTCTCTTTTGAGACTGAGATTCACTGGAAGAAAGAAGCTGAGATCACAAAAGACTACTTTCTCAGAGGCATTAGAGCTCCTGGACCTGTTGGGTGATGGGCTCTGTAGTCCAAAGAGACCGATGATGATGATGGTGGTGGTGGTGGTGGTGGTGGTGGTGGTGATGATGCGAAGAGACCTTGTAGCCCCTTTTGAGACTGAGATTCACTGAAAGACAGAAGCTGAGAGCATGAGCTTTCCTAGACATGAGTCTGTTTCCTCAGAGGCATGGAGCTTCTGACTGATGGACTGTGTAGTCCAAAGAGGATGATGATGATGATGATGATGCAAAGGAATCTTGTAGCATCTTCTGAGACTGAGACTTTCTTCCAGAGCTTCACTCTGGTGCCACAACAGATTCCCAGAATCCCATAGCATTGAGCCATGGCCGTTAAAGGGGTGTCAGACCAGATTATTTCCCGAATAGGGAGTCACCCGAGAAAGCAGGTGGGAAATGGAATGGATCCTTTTGAGAAGAGGGCAGTGTTGACTGGCAACCCTGAGCAGCAGGGCTCCATTATGCTGCATTTGCCTTCAGACCCCACTTGAAAGAATTAAAGGGGGGGGGGGACTCTCATAAACACTTGAGGTTAAACCTTGTAGGTTGAGGAGGATGACTTGGGTGGGAAGCCTTCAAAAGAGTAAAAGAAATTGAGCGGCCAGTGCACCTACTGAAGAGGAAAATTGAACCGGCTGGCAGAGGCAAAGTGTGTTAAATGGAGCTCCTGCTGGTGGGAGTGCAATAGACAGAATATCTGAGTGTTCCTGAGCGTTACCCATCAAATGAACGAAGTTATGTTTAGTCATAGGCAAGAACTAATAGTCAGTGCTGTTTGCTTTATCCCTCTGTCTCCCCTCCTGATGTGCCCCAGGCTTAAGGGTAGATTTGCAGACAGAACTTCATTGCATTCTAATATGGCTTTTTAATTTCAAGTCTCTTTAGTCAACTGGGCCATCAAACGTGAGGACAGCAGGGCTTCCATCTCCTCTCGCCCTGGGATGAATGCTTTTCTGCATTGATAAAGGTACGCTTTGCCTTTGGGACAGTTGGGAAAATTCCAGGTGTTGGACTGGGAGCTCTAGGTTGAGCCTTTTGGGGGTCCTAAATAAATAAATGAGTCCAGTGGCAGTTGGTGGCGTTCAGATCAGTGGGGCAGTGAATCCATTTCAGGGTTCAGTTGGTTAGGACACCCAAAAGGCTCAGTGGAAACTGCAACCTAGAGTTCCCAGTCCAACCACCTGTGGGAGAAATTTTGGTCCACCAGAGCTTTTGGACTGCATTGCTCATAATCCTGTACAATTGATTCTGCTGTCTGGAGCTTCTGGATCTGGACGCCAAACATTTTGAGGACCACACTGAGTAGAGGGTTAGACTCAGTGCCCCATTCCAACTCTAGGATTCTGTGTGCTTTGAAGGGTGAGGAACCTGTGCCCCTCCCAAAATATTACTGGAACTGTAGCTTCCATCATCTATCATGCTAGCTAGGGCTGATGGGACTGGCAGTCCAAAAACATCTGTGACACATGCTCTCCGTGTCTCTTGTAAAAGGAGCTGAATGTTTGGTCCAGGGGAGGGAAGGATGGAAAGATGATAAATAAATGGATGGATGGTTGGATGGTTGGATGGAAAGATAGACAATCCACACCACAATTCACTTCCCCTTGCTTTAATTATGCTGTGATGGCACCAACCCCATAAACATAAGCTTAGAGAAACCCCAAAGTCTGAAAGAGTTAATAAAATGTTTAGAAAGAAAAAGCAAGAAGAGAAAGGAATTAGAAAACAGCAGTGCAAGTGCTGATCATACAAAGAGGCCAGAGAATTCTGACTGGTGTTTTCAGTGGAAGAAATGGAATTGGAAATGGAGTTCTTGAAAGTGAAAGAATTGGCATGGCACTGGAATCGGGAGCACTCCACGGGGCACAACACTGTATTTACTTTATGATGAGCTTAAGAAATAAGCAAATGTGTTGGGATGCATCTGGTAGCAAGCCAGTAATAACTCAGGGACAGGGCCAAGATTACAGAACTGCTTCCTCTTCAAGAACGGCGCTTCCCTCTCTCTCTTCTAGCGAAATGAAAGCCTTGGTTTGTTCTTCTCGGCTGGACCCGGGTGGTTTGTTTTAATAACTTTCCTACTCTTGTGGTTTGCTTGTGTTTGTTCCTGTTCTTCCTACCTCTCAGTTCTTAACTGCTTTTTTATGGCTGTGGTCTACTTTATTTATATTATCTTTGAAGACTTGGAGGAGTGTGTTGCAATGCAGGATAGATTCTAAAGAGAAAATAACCAGTGAACCAGGACATCTATGTCTGTTTAGAGGCTTAGTTCTTCAACTGCAATATCAAGTTGGTTGTCTCTTTCCTTATCAGTTTTCTGTAAGATTCAGTCAAGGATAACAGAATCATAGAGTTGGAAGAGACTCCAAAGGCATCCAGTCCAACCCCCTTCTGCCATGCAGGAACTCTCAATCAAAGCATCCCTGACAGATGGCCATCCAGCCTCTGTTTAAAGACCTCCAAGGAAGGAGACTCCACTACACTCCGAGGGAGTTTGTTCCACTGTCGGACAGCCCTTACTGTCAGGACGTTCCTCCTAATGTTGAGGTGGAATCTCTTCTCCTGCAACTTGCATCCATTGCTCCAGGTCCTAGGTTCTGGAGCAGCAGAAAACAAGCTTGCTCCCTCCTCAATATGACAACCCTTCAAATATTTAAACAGGGCTATCATCTCTTAATCTTCTTTTCTCCAGGCTAAACATACCCAGCTCCCTAAGGCGTTCCTCATAGGACTTCATGGTTTCCAGACCCTTCACCATTTTGGTTCCCCTCCTTTGGACATGCTCCAGTTTCTCAATGTCCTTTTTAAATTGTGGTGCCCAGAACTGGACACAGGATTCCAGGTGGGGCCTGACCAGAGCAGAATAGAGTGGCACTATTACTTCCCTTGATCTAGACCCTAAAGCCTAAAGTCGCACTGGCCTTTTTAGCTGCCGCATCACACTGTTGACTCATGTTCAACGTCTGGTCTACTTGGACCCCTAGATCCCTTTCACACATATAAGTCTCATTCAGCCAGGTGTCATCCATCCTATATCTGTGCATTTCATTTTTCCGCCCTAAGTGCAGTACCTTGCATTTCTCCGTGTTGAAATTCATTTTGTTAGCTTTGGCCCAGCTTCTAATCTGTTAAGGTCAGTAGAGGGTCATGTGGAGGAAGGACAAATGCTCACCTTGCAAGGCTCAAGGCTCCTCTGTCACTTGGCCTTCTCCTGAGGAGAAGTCCGGGCAGAGGAGGAGGAAGATGGAATATTATTGATTGATTGATTGATTGATATTTAATTAAAACTTATTTGTGGCCCAAAGAAGTTTAGTCTATTTTAATTTTGGCCCTTACCTACTGTCAAATTGTGCAAGTCTGGTCTAAAGACTAGGAAAGAGAGCTTTGTTTGGATCACAACTCAAAGAATTCCTCCAGCCAAGCCACAATTCTGACAGTTGTGGTCTCAACAAAGTAACTTTCTCAAACTCTGCGTGGGTCCTGCTTGCCAAATGTGATAATGGAAATGGACAAACTGACACACCCAACGGGAACCTCTTGACTTCTCCTTTGGATGCAATGGTTCTGTCAGACCAAGAGCCGTCCTCTCGCAATTGCTGCTCCCAAGATGGTCTGTCTCCGCCAGCATTATCCAGCTGGCTACGGCATGTTCCTGTGGAGGTTTGTGTGTTGGTCTCAGCTACATTCCTTCGTACCCGAGATGAACGTTCTGGACCTGAGACAAAACCAGGGTCAAGCTGTCCCTTGGCCCCAGTTCCATGCCTCCAGTTGTCTGTAGCAGAAAAAAACAACTGGAAAGGATCCTCTTAGTAGTCAGGACACATATAGTAATTTGCGGGGAGAGGTTTTCTATCTGGATTCAAGTAAAACAAAACTTTTTGCAACCTCTTTGTTGTTGTTAGCTGCCCTTGATTCGACCTCGACTCATGGGATCCGGTGGATTAAACATCTTCAAGACCTTCTGTCCTCCATTGTTCTGCTTAGCTCTTGTAGATTCAGGCCCATGACTTCCCTCAATGAGTCAATCTGGCTTGTGGTCTTCCTTTCTTGCTGCTACCCTCCACCTTTCCTAGCATTACTATCATTTTCAGTGATTCATGCCTTCTCATAATGTGGCCAAAGTACAACAACCTCCATTCCATCATCTTGGCTTTGGAAGAGTGCTGAGGATACCATGGTTATGGTGGAAAAGACAAACAAATGGATCCTGGAACAGATCAAAACTGAACTCGCATTCAGCACCACATCTCAAATGAGTTCATTTTCTTTTTATCCACTTTCTTCACTGTCCAGCTCTCATATTCATACTGATCCATATGTAATGATGAAAGCAGTTTGACACTACTTTAAGTGCTGTTGCTCCATCCTGCAGAATCCTGAGACATATAGTTTAACAATGTCTTTAGCCTTCTCTGCCAAAGAATGCTGGTGCCTCCCGAAAACTACAAATTGATTGTGAGTTCCTGCATGGCAGGGAGGTTGGACTGGGTGGCCCTTGTGGCCTCTTCCAACTCTATGATTATAGAAATCCCAGGATTCTGTAGGAATCATGGCTGTTAAAGCTGTGTCAAACTGCATTATTTCTACAGTGTAGATATACCTTTAAATAAATCCCATTTGTTCAATGGGTCTGTCCTAGCTGGAGCCTGACGTTTTTGATTCAGGTTAAAGTCGGCTCTCAACTGCAGCACTCTGCCACCATAAATACAGAATAATCCTAATAAGCATTAAATATGGAACTGTTATCACTGTTTATTTTATTGCTACAAGGAGCAAGAGAGGATTTTGAGAGATTTTCTGTCTCTTGGGTTGAAATAACTTGCTTTGCTTGTTGCACTCTGCACCTCCCAGTCGACTGTGGAAGGGATACTGTTTGCTAGCTATTCCATCTTAGGCCACAAAATGTCTTCTGATGCCCCTAGCTCCAATTACATGTCCACAGATTATAATTTTCTGCGCATGACAATCCAGCCCCAAAATGTATACCCTCCAAGTATCCCGATTTGGCAGGGACAGCCTCAATTAATGTTCCGTCATCCTACTTTTTTAGCTGTTTTAAAAATGTACCCATTTCTCTTTCCTCCTTCCACTTTCCCACTTGCTGCAAACCAAGTTCAAAATGCAAAATTAGTTGTCAGCTCTCCATTGACTCCGCTGGGGGCAGAAGAGAGGACGGAAGGGGCAGAATCTTGCCTTTCCCATTAGGCACAGGTAAAAGCAAACTGCTGCGGCCTAGCTTGCATATTCTTCCTTGTTAACACTTTTTGCCATCTTGACAACATTCTGGAGTTTCTGGGCCACACATCCCGGTTTTCATCTGTGAAACGTTGGCCAGCCATGAAACCCACTGGGTAACCTTGTACAAGTCACAAGCTCTCCATATCAGTGGAAGGCAATGGCAAACCACCTCTGAAGAAATCTTGTCAAGAAAGCCCCATAATAGGTTTGTCTTAGGGTCACCTTAAGTCGTAAATGATTTGAAAGCACAAGGTCTTTAAACAGAGGCTGGACGGCCATCTATCGGGGATGCTTTGATTGTGAGTTCCTGCATGGCAGAATAAGGTTGGACTGGATGGTTTTTGTGGTCTCTTCCAACTCTGATTCTACGAACACACACACACACACACACACACACACACACACACACGAAGATCTGTTGGGGCACCATATATTTGCAAGCAAGATGCCTCCATCCCAAACAGAGGGAGTAAAACAAGGGGTCATAAGGTTGGCCTTGTGAAACCTCCCAAGAATCAGGCATGATGCATCAGGAAGAGCTGGTTTTTCCTCTCACATGATGAAGCAGAATCTCCCTTGCTTTCATGAGAGGACACGGTTCCCAGCTCTCCCCCAGCTTCACAGCCTAACAGGTTTGCTCACAGTCACATCCCTGCGTTGTTCCTCAAAAGGTTGATGTTGGCAGCCAGGGTTGCCATGGAGACCATATCCAGGTACCACTCGCTGGCACTCAGCAGGCAACGGATGCCAGAACCAGCAGAACCAGGAGTGGATGTCAGAGAGGGCAGGAAAAGGCACATGGGGACATTTTTGCTATCTGAGGAGCCAAAAGTATGTTTCGATCCTGCTTCGGCCTTCCCGCAGTTCCAAAAAATTTCTCAGATAACTGGCGGCTAGGAAGGGCTCCCTTCTGAGAGTCTCAAAGAGCCTCTGCCAGTCAGAGTTGGCAAGACTAGGATGGCTGTAGCCATAGAATCATAGAATCTTAGAGTTGGAAGAGACCCTAAGGGCCATCCAGTCTAAGCCAATTCTGCCATGCAGGAACTCTCAAAGCATCCCTGACAGATGGCCATCCAGTCTCTGTTTAAAGACCTCCAAGTTAGGAGTGTCACAAGGAGGGTTCAAGAGCATGGGACGCACCGGGAGACACCCAAAGGGGGGGTGACACCATTGCTCCCCAAATATCTTTCTTTTGGCAGGGCTGTAGCATTCACCTGCATCCATTTAAAATGCTGGAAATCATTGAATCATAGAGCTGGAAGAGACCTCAAGGGCCATCTAATCCAACACCCCCTTCTGCCATGCAGGAAATCTTGATCAAAGCATCCCTGACAGATGGCCATCCAGCCTCTGTTTAAAGACCTCCAAAGAAAGAGACTCCACCATTCTCTGAGGGAGTGTCCTCCACTCTCAAACATCTCTTACTTTCAGGAGGTTTCTCCTAATGTTGAGGTGGAATCTCTTTTCCTGCAGTTTGCATCCATTGCTCTGTGCCCTGTTCTCTGGAGCCGCAGAAAACAAGCTTGCTCCCTCCGCAATATGACATCCCTTCAAATATTTAAACAAGGGAACAAGACCCTCCATCCCAAATGCTACTGCTGTGGCCTCCGAGGGACCGAAAAGCAGCCAGTGTCTGGTGGCTGTACTCCCTTCTCCTTTTCCTTGTGTTTCATGTCTTTTTAGAGTGTAAGCCTAAGGAAGGGCAGGGAACCACCACATTAACAACTGTAAACCGCTCATGTAATGCACCATGTACACTGATGGTGCTATATAAGTAAATGATAGCAGAAATAAATAAATCAATAAGTAAGCTATCCTCCTCCTCCTCCTCTCCTTCAAGCCTTATTTTCCACACTGAAGCAAACAAGCCTGGGGCCAGAGTGTATGCTGATGGAGTTTGAGGGAACCACCAGCCACAATCCTCAGTAAAGAATTCAGTAGGAAAGCAAGCAGAATCTCTAGATACTGGGCTCTCAGGATTTCCCCACTGTTCTCCGCTAGCAATGCACAAGATCTTCCCCTTTACAGGCGTCCAATTTTTCTCCGATTGTCACTGAGAATGGAAAGAGGTGGAAGACACTGATCTTTACCACTGCCCCCAACTCCGTAATCCCTAATCCCAGCATAATCTGCGACAGCCACCCACTGTCTGCAATGAAGCTATGCTGGCAGAGCTGGAATCAGAGGATCAATTAGCTGAGCATTTTTCTGAAAAGCACAACCAAGGATAACAGACAAGCCTTGGCTGGCTTTAGGTTCATCTGAGCCCTCCATCATGAAACCACTGAAACATACTCTTTTGACAGTGGTGGGGAACATCAAGCCCTTCTGGTCCAAATCTAGGAATCTAGGAGTCCAAGTAGACCACAAATTGAACCTGAGTCAACAGTGTGATGCGGCAGCTAAAAAGGCCAATTCAATTTTAGGCTGCATCAATAGAAGTATTGTGTCTAGATCAAGGGAAGTAATAGTGCCATTATATTCTGCTCTGGTCAGGCCCCAGCTGGAATATTGTGTCCAGTTTTGGGCACCACAATTTAAAAAGGATGTTGAGAAAGTGGAACGTGTCCAAAGGAGAGCAACTAAAATGGTGAAGGGTCTGGAAACCATGCTCAGTGAGGAAAGACTTAGGGAGCTGGGGGTGTTTAGCCTGGAGAAGAGAAGGTTAAAGGGTGATATGATAGCCCTGTATAAATACTTGAAGGGATGTCATACTGAGGATGGAGCAAGCTTCTTTTCTGCTGCTCCAGAGACTAGGACATGGAGGAATGGATGCAAGCTACAGGAAAAGAGATTCTAGCTCAACATTAGGAGGAACTTCCTGACAGTAAGGGCTGTTCAACAGTGGAACACACTCCTTCCTCGGAGAGTAGTGGAGTCTCCTTCCTTGGAGGTCTTTAAACAGAGGCTGGATGGCCTTTTGTTGGGGATGCTTTGATTTAGATTTCCTGCATGGCAGAAAGGGGTTGGACTGGATGGCCCCAAGGGGATGCAAACATAGCAAATGGAAGAATGCATTTTAAGGTCTCCCTCTCTGCAGTACTAGAAATCTACTGGATGGTGTTTATCAGACAAAGGAAATTGGGAGTATAATCTAATGGTAATCTGGACACAATTTTGGGCAATGGCAAGCTATTTTTGGATAATGGGAAGCCAGTTCGAACGCAATTCGAATTCACGTAAATTCACTGAACTAGCGAATTCATGTGAATGCGTTCTGGCCCCACTTTCTTTTCATTCGAAATTAAGAGAAATTCCTCCCGTGTGATAAACTCCGATGTCTCTTCCAACTGTATGGTTCTATGATTCCGAAAAGGAGATTCCATTGCTTTTTGAGGACTACACCATCAGAGTGTGTCGTCACACAACCTCCTTTCCTGTATTTCAAATCCATTGGTTTGTGTCCCAGTCTCTGGAGCAGCAGAAAACCTCACTGGCCTTTCAGGAGAAATAAGTTGATGAGAACTTTGTGACTTACTTGATTAACTATGCACCTAGATTTGTATATACTAACCATGATGTCAAGCGTAAAGATATATTATTAAATATTAAAAAACCCAGAATCATCCATGCCACAGTATTTCCCATGTCTGCGTAATAGTGTGAAAGCTAGACAGTGAAAAAAATTGACAGGGGGAAAAAATCAATGTAAATGTGGTGCTGGAGGAGATTGCTATAGATATCACAGACTGCCAAAAAGACAAATAAATGGGCCCTAGAACAAATCAAGCTTGAATTCTCACTAGAAGACAAGATGGCTTGAAATGTAGCTGTCGTATTTTGGATATAGCATAAGATGACATGATTCATATGAAAACTCAATAATGTGTGATAAAGTGGAAAGCAGTTGGGGGTGGAGATGGGAAGACTGCAATACAGATGCATTGATTCAAGGAAGCCAGAGACTGGGTTTGCAAGACTTGAACAAACCCTTCTTTGGAGGCCTTTCATTCATCAGGTCACCATAACTCAAAGCTGTTATTAGTTGTGGTGTGCCTTCAAGTTGTTTCTAACTTAAAGCCACCCTATATAATGGGTTTTTCTTGGAAGGATTTGTTCCGAGGAGGTTTGCCATTGCTGACCCCTAAGGCTGAGAGAGTGTGCTTTGCCAAAGGTCACCCACTGGGTTTCCATGGCTGAGTGGGGATTCAAACCCTGGTCTCCAGAGTCACATTCCAACATTCAAACGACTATGCCACACTGCAGATATCACTGTTCACCAGAATATCTTTAATGTATAGGATTGTTTTCTTTTTCTCTGGAACAGACTATTCATAGAATCATAGAATTGGAAGAGACCGCAAGGGCCACCCAGTCCAACCCCCTTCTGCCATGCAGGAACTCTCACTCAAAGCATCCCTGAGAGATGGCCATCCAGCCTGTGTTTAAAGACCTCCAAGGAGGGAGATTTCACTACACTGAGGGAGTATATTCCACTGTCGAACAGCCCTTACTGTCAGGATGTTCCTCCTAATGTTGAGCTGGAATCTCTTTTTCTTTAGCTTGCATCCATTGCTCCATTGTGTCCTGTTCTCTAAAGCAGCAGAAAACAAGCTTGCTCCCTCCTCAATGTGACATCCCTTCAAATATTTAAACAGGGCTATCATAGAATCATAGAGTTGGAAGAGACCGCAAGGGCCATCCAGTCCAACCCCCTGCCATGCAGGAAATCCAAATCAAAGCATCCCTGACAGATGGCCATCCAGCCTCTTATCATATCACCTCTTAACCTTCTCTTCTTCAGGCTGAACATCCCATGTCTCTCCTCATAAGGCATGGTTTCCAGACCCTTCACCATTTTAGTCGCCCTCCTTTGAACACGTTCCAGTTTCTCAATGTCCTTGTATTGATTGACATATGTCTGTGAATTGTGGAAACTAGTCGTAAAAATAATCTTAAGAAGCCTTCCCTGGCTCCTCAGTGGTAGCCGTGCCTTGGCTGCCACAAGCGATGGGCATGCGCAGGGTTTGGATCTCGCTGTTCAGCCTGGTCAGCTCCAGCGTCCAGATGTTGCCCATAATCCGAACCCCACCCGTTTACCTTCTCCTGCTGCCAAATAGGGCAGCTAAGGAGATTATTGGGGGGAAGTCTTACATAACCACAATGACTACAGAGAGTGTGAGGGTCAAGGTTTCTTAAAGCCTCTTGTAAAATTATGATATTTCTCCTGCTCAGTTTTAGGGGAGCTAAGGAATCAAAACTGGCTTGTAAATTTGTACAGAACTAGACAGGAGGGTCTTGGGGGAGATGCTAGATGGCTGATCTCTGGATTCCCCCACTGGGTTAACAGCTTTCTTCTAACCCCACCTACGCAAGAATAAATCTTTTGCAGCCTGCAATTGATTGATCTGGATTAGACATCCCATGCCCTCACCCGCTGGATGCTGTGTAAATAGCAAACCAAGGGAGTCCTTGTTTCTGCAACAGCGTTAGCAGGGAAAGGAACTGACTTTTGAAAAATGCCGCTCCCCAGTGCACTTCACTGTTGTTCAATTAACTGTAGTGCTTTCAATGGTAGTCTGAACCAGGGATAGGGAATGTTAGGCCCTACAGCTGAATCCGATCTTCACGGGATGCCAATCTGGGGCTTCCTAAATGATCCCTTTCCCATGGCAACACTGTCTTAGTGCTTTCACATATCAGCAAACAACTCATAGAATCATAAGAGTTGGAAGAGACTGTAAAGGCCATCCAGTCCAACCCCATTCTGCCATGCAGGAACTCTCAATCAAAGCATCCCCAACAGATGGCCATCCAGTCTCTGTTTAAAGAACTCCAAGGAAAGAGACTCCACTACACTTCGAGAAGGGACTGTCTTCTACTATTGAACAGCCCTTATTGTCAGGAAGTTCTTCCTAATGTTGAGCTGGAATCTCTTTTCCTGCAGCTTGTATCCATTGCTCCGGGTCCTAGTCTCTGGAAAAGATTGGATGACCAACTCAGAGAGGTGTTCTAGTAATGAATTCTCGCAACAGTTGTGGGTTGGATCAGATGGCCTTTTGAGTCCCTTCCAGTTCTTTGAGTCTATGGTCTTTTCCCCACCACACAAGTATTGTACTATGTAACTGCCATGGCAGCATGCTATGGAATCCTGTGATCTGCAGTTTAGGAAGAGATACTTAAAAGTCTCAGCCAGATGTGCCTCCCCTAAATACAAATGCTAAGATTTACATGGGATGTTATGATGGCAGTTCAAATGGAATCATAGTGCTATAACTGTGTGGTGTGAAAGGACACTATGCTTATGTCTAAGTCACCAATGTATCCTATACCTCAAAAGATTGGTATTTTGTGTTGCTGGAGAATGGTATCTGAATTTTAAATAAAGAAGTGAAAGAAATGGGAAGTAACCCACTTCAAAACTGTTTCCATCTCTTTTTCCTGAACTTTCCTGAATCCATTTTGTTAGGTTCGCGTTTCAAAGAGGACATATCCAAGCGTAGCCATGTTGGGCATACAGCAAAGTACAATAATGTCCAAAATCCACAAATCAGTAATACCTTTATTGGTCAAATGCATGATTCAAGCTTCCAAAGGTCCACTGGCCTCTTTATCAGGCAAAGGTGTAAAAAAACAAACAGGAGAAAGAAATTTAAAAAATGATGATGATGATGATGATGATGATAGAGTTATTTTGACAAAATAATGTTGTTATTGTTGTTCCCGGTTTAGATGGTGCAGAGAGGTATCCATGTAGGCAGAAGCCTTTCCTCCCTTTTCGCTATGTGGGCTCTAGGAGACAAAGAGTCAACAAACCTAGGAAATAAAATGTAAACCCCATTAGCAACACAAAATAAAACCTTCTTTGAGACCCAGGTTGTCTCCATCCTATATGAGACTACCTACACCCTTCTTTGGCAGAAAAAAAAATGTTCTCTGGAACAAAACATTGAACATTTTGGTTGGTCCAATAAAGGTATCACTGTTTGGTAGCTTTTGGATGCCATTGTACTTTTCCAAGCAGGTTATTCTGTTAACGTTGTCTAAAGCAGACCTGTTTATATCTGGGTTGGGTATTCCTAACATGGATTCCAAGCAGAATCAAGGGACTAAGAGCCACAGATCAAGAAAGGGGTTCTGCCTGGAGCCCTTGGCTGCCAAGAGGGTTATTATTATTACTTAATCCGAGGCCAGTCCAGAGCATTGTGCCCTGGACTAACCATGATGGCAACCACAAACACAGAGTTGAAATAGACCCCAAGGGCCATCGGTCCAACCCCTTATGCCATGCAGGAACTCACAATCAAAGAACCCCCAACAGATGACCATCCAGCCTCTGTTTAAAGACCTCCAAAGAAGAAGACTCCACCACTTTCCGAGGGAGCGTCTTCCATCCTTGAACAGTTCTTACTGTCACAAAGTTCTTCCCAATGGCCCCATACAGACTGCCAAAATAAAGCTGCTTCGGGTCACTTTGGAGGTGTGCTGTTTAAATGATGCATGCATCCTAAATGTCCATAAGCTATGCCAAAGCTGCGTTCCAGTCCTTAGGACTAGATCGTGGCTTTGGCGCGGCTTCTGGACTTTTAGGACGCATGCATCATTTAAACAGCATACCTCCAAAGTGGCCCGAAACAGCTTTATTTTGGCCTGTCTGTATGGGACCAATGTTTAGGTGAAATCTCTTTTCCTGTACTTGAATCATTTGCTCTGGGTCCTACTCTCTGGAGCAGCAGAAAACAAGCTTGCTCCCTCCTCAATATCACATCCCTACAAATATTTAAACAGGGCGATCATATTATCTCTTAACCTTCTCTTCTCCAATCTAAACGTACCCAGCACCCTAAGTCTCTCCTCATAGGGCTTTATGGTTTCCAGGCTCTTCACCATTTTGGTCACCCTGCTTTGGACACACTGCAGTTTCTCAACATCCTTTTTGAATTGTGGGGCCCTGAACTGGACACAGGATTATTCCAGGTGAGGCCTGACCAAAGCAAAATAGAGTGGTATCACACACCAGCCAGCCGAGTCGACAATACATCACTCCTGTTGGCCCATTCCATTTTTGGAGCTGCCATGGCTGCATCTTCACTGCAAGAAGCTCCATGTAAAGCCTGCCTGGCACATTGCTGCTTCTGAAGTCAGAAACAGATGCCCGGAGATGTGATCATCACAGAATCTGAATGCCCATTTCTGTCCTCAGCAGAAGTGGGCTGAACAGGACCTGATCCAGCTATCGACATGCCAAAAGAAACCAAGCTCACTCCAGGGTTTCTGGGAAACACCAGGTTTACTCTGAATTTGCTTAGTTCAGAGCAAAGTTGGATTAAGGGCAGAAAAACACAGCTCCTCCATGGAAAGAGTGAGTGCAGTGTTTTTCACCAAGATAGATAAGTTTAAGTGTTGGGCTACAACTCTGGAGGCCAGAGTTTGATTCCAAGCTCAGCCATAAAATCTACTGGGTGCCCTTGGGCAAGTCACTCTCTCTCAGCCTCAGGGGAAAGCAATGGCAAACCTCCTCTGAACAACCCTTGCCAAGAAAACTCCAGGATAGATTTGCCTCTGGGTTGCCATGAGTCCGAAATGGCTTGAAGACACAGAAGAACAATAGACAACAAGCCCTTAATGATAAGCCCTATATGACCACTTCTACTTCTTGGCCTTCGGTCTTATTAGCTGCTAGCAGAAACCTTTGTAGATCTTATGGAATAAGGTTCATATTTAGAATAATAGCAGTTCACCTCTTGATTCAACTGTTTGATGAGTTGTTTGGAAGGCAGTGAAAATTCTGCTCTACCAAATGATATGTTTCCTTCAGTCCCCAAATTTCTAGCATTGCAGTAAGTTCTTAAAGCTGTATTTGGGCATATTGAAATACAGTTTCGGTGTCCAAAGAAAAGGGACAGGCCAAGCGACCAAAGGAATGCAAACATACCAAATGTAAGCATTTGAGGTATGAATGAATTTTAGGATCTCCCTCTCTGCGGTGCTAGAAATCTACAGACTGAGGGGGGGAAATAATTTCAGGGGTCCTGCCCACATCTGTTGTTCCCCTATAGTTACACCAATATCTCCCCTCCCTGCCAGTAAAGAAGCATTAAATTAAATCAAATTAAACTACAAAGCCATTTGTTACCTCTTTACAACAAACATTGGCGCCTGAGGCGGCCCATCTCCCTCTGCCTCACAGTAGGGCAAAATGCACTATTCTTTTTAATTTTATTGACAGTTTAATTATATTTTGACTTGTTGCCTGTTTTATTGATGATAGCATTTAATAGCATCTCTTTTCATTTTTGTAAGCTACTTGAGTCCCAGGGCTGCAAAAAAGCTATGCTAGAAGTAAAATTTAACAGAAGCAGCAGAAGCAACAATCCTGCCCCCAGTGCCCTCCATACAGTATCATCCATCTCTCTTACACTTACAAAATCCAACCATCAGGCGGGCTGCTGCCAAGAGAGTATTAAAAAGAGTCAGAGCTCTTATACTCAAGGGACGGATAATCTCCCAGTCTGCAGAAAACTATTAAGCGCAGCATGGAAATGCACTTGGCAAGACACTGATGCTGGGATGCCCACTGCAGGACCTGGAGGGACTCTGTGCCATCGCCATCAAAAGGAGCGAAGGCGTCTATCAATAACAAAAATAAGTTAACGATAAATTTAAAACATTTATTAAACATGTGGAATAATGCACAGGATAAGGATTTGTCCACAAGATGGTCACACTTTTTTTGATGGAGTGTGGCATTGCAGGATGCAGAAAGATTGCTTTTTGAGCTGCAGCTTCCAGACTGCCACAGCCAACATGCGCTGACTGAGGAATTGTGAAGGTGCAGCGCAAAACACTGAATTTTCAGTTTGCTAGTTGATTCTGTGGCTAAACAGCACCACCACAGCGGCTGGCCAGAAGAGGTACTGTGCCTCTGAAGACTAGCAACGGGGATCAGGTAAACCAGGTGGTCAGTAAGGCCCCATACAGACAGGCCAAAATAAAGCTGCTTTGGGTCACTTTGGAGGTATGCTCTTTAAATGATGCATGCGTCCTAAGAGTCTAGAATCTGCACCAAAGCCACGCTTCAGTCCTAAGGACAGGAGCATAGCTTTGGTGCAACTTCCAGACTCTTAGGACACATGCATCATTTAAACAACATACCTCCAAAGTGACGCAAAGCAGCTTTATTTTGGCCTGTCTGTATGGGGCCTAAGAGTCAGATTCCATTATTACTCACTCACAAATCATAGAATCAGAGTTGGAAGATACTTCAAGGACCATCCAGTCCAGCGCCATTCTGCCATGCTGGAACTCACAGTCAAAGCATCTCCATTGACAGATGGCCATCCAGCCTCTGCTTAAAGACCTCCAAGGAAGGAGACTCCACTGCACTCCAAGGGAAAGTCTTTCCCTGCCAGAGTTTTTACTCTCAGGAGGTTCCTCCTAATGTGGAGGTAGAATCTCTTTTCTTTCCTGTTTTTAATTATTATTTTTATGCCACTTACTTTGCATTATATTGCATGTCACCAATCATTACTAAAGAAGAAAGAGCAGTCTAACATCACAAAAAGAATCACCTCTAACATTGACTTTAATATTGCTTTGTATAAAATATCCACATCTAATTATATATTGCAATTTATTTTCTATTCCGTTTGTTTGTACTTCCCGCAAATACATGTGATCATACAGTTGATTCCTGTATATAATGTCTACTTCTGTCTGCTGTCATCGCAGAGATAACTCCAGCATTTATCACGTTTAATAATAATAACTAATAATAAAAATAAATAAAATAATAAAATATAAAAAATAAGTTAAACGTTATTAAGTTATAAGATCTCTGTTAATCTCTATATAGTGTATTTGTTTCTATTTTTCTTTACTGTGTTTTTTGATCTTTCCCTATTCTTTTTCAATATTTTTTTCTGATTTCCCATTTATTAAGTTTGTTAGACTGTCCATTTCTATCATGTCCTGTAATTTTATCAGCCATTCAGCTGTTCTTACAAGCTTAAAACCTCTGGGAGGAATTTATTGCAACCCATAAAAACCAGACTAACAGCAACCTCTATATTGTATTTAATCCTGTTTTAAAAGGGAGGAGGGTCAATTTATTTATTAAGAGTACGTATTATTCCAGTATATTCTAGCCATGTAAGCCGCCTTGTTTGCTGCAGCAGAAAGGTGGGGTGTAAGAATAAAATTTATTATTTTATTATTATTTATTAACTGTAGTGCTCAGTTGTATATCTTTACACTTTAGGATCCGTCTAGTTCCTTCATGGCTGCCCGTCCCCTTCATAGCCTCCTTCTGTATCCTTTCTGATCAGTGTTTGATCAAAGGTATGGGAATCTTAGCTACCCTTCTTAATTTGCTGCCATCTGCAAATTGGATAAGCATGCCCCCTATTCTATCATTCCAGTCATTTATAAAAATGTTGTACAATACCAAGTTCAGGGAATAGCCCTGAAGCACCCCAGATGCAGCATCAAGAGAAACCATTGGCAATTACTCTTTGGTTTTGGTCTTTGAATCAGTTACAAATCCAGCTAACAATACCACTGTCTAACCTTTTACCAGTTTGTCAACATCTAAATGTTAACCTTTCAAACCCATTCTGTCCAGCCTTGGGCATAAACGGGACAATACCAAGAACCAGAGAGAAATATACACAAACAGACAAGAGCTGTAAACAATAGAAAGCTTTATTGTGAGCACAACAATCTCCGTCTCTTCCAATGGAAAGAGGGAAGAGGAGGGCACTGGGTTGAGCAGCAAGTGGCATTAGCAGGGCATTACACAGCCGCAGACATTCCGAGGGCTTCAGAAACTGTTGTGTAGGGCAGGCAGAAAGGCAGACAAGAAGGAATCAGAGATGGAGCCTGACCCCCTATGGAGACATTCTTGAGAAAATGTTGGACACCCTGTAAGTGAGTGGGTGAGGACTGCAGTGTGATAGTCAGCATCTTCCACCCTTCACCCCCTTGCCACCACCCCGCCAAACATGACGTACACATGGGTGCAATTCAAACTAATAGTCCAAAAAATCCAACTTTCCCACATTATGGTTCAACCATATTTCTGGCTTCCTTCATCCACCAATACTTGCCTTGGAATGTCTTGTTTAGACTCCATTTTGTTGAAGCTGATAGCTCTGCTTTGTCACTGAACCTCCTATGCCTTTCTGAGATTGCCAAATATGCCACCAAGGGATATTTCATAACAGTAGAGCTCCAGGGAGAAAAATTGTGTGTTCAGCTCCCCAGCAGCTTACCACAGCTGCTGAATACAGTGCGTCCGCGCCATACGCGGGCGTGCCATACGCGGCCTTGAGCATACGCGCTCAAGCCACGGCACGCGCGCGGGGCGGAAGGGGCGGCACGTCCCATTCAATTGAATGGGCACATGCGCCCGTTGTGCCCTGTGCGCGCCTGCGCCGCCGCGCACAAGCCCCATTGTTTCCAATGGGGCTCGAGCATAGGCGGAATTCGCCTTACGCGGAGGGATCCGGAATGGATCCCCCGCATAAGGCGAGGACGGACTGTATGTCCCTACTCTACCTCACTGCAGAGCCAGGGTATGACCCAGGAGCCTTAATCAGGTAAAAAAAAGTTGGTGGTCTTAAATCCAAACTATTGGTTCAGCAACGATTTCCAGAAAGCAGAGCAGGAAAGAAGAATGGGGCCAGATCATATATGGATAGCTCTTAAGAATAAGGCACAATGATTTCCCACCACCAACAACTTAAGAAAATAGTCAGTGGGTTCATAACAGAGAAGGATAAAGTAGGTTTTGAAACATTCCCTTCAGAGAAAAGGAAAACCAGCCCAAATTCAAATGGAGTGACAAGCAAGGCTAGGATACGCCACACGCACCCCAAATAGCATGCGTTTCTCACCCAGATTGGGGCTCTTCAGAGAGTCAGAACAAGGTGGATGCTTCCTGCAGTAGAAGACAAGCTGCAGGCCCAATGCTAGGTGCAATCAGAAAATAAGATCTATTAGGAAGCAAGAGCTGTGAAGCATTACCACTGAGGTTATCCTGCCCTCTGGTGACAAGAAGCTGTAAAAATCTGAATGGCAACCACAGAACAGTCCGGAGCAGAAAGAGGTGGGGCGGGGACCAAGACTCGAAATAGAACGGGAAAACAAAGACTCCTATCTTCCTCGCACAGTTGTTCCCAATGCTGAACAGAAATGATGCCATAGTCCCATAAGAACTTGATGGAAAATCCCTTCCAAAGGTACACGTAACACAAGTGGGTAGCAGGGTGAGGACGGATACAACCGTCCTCTCTGGAATGGAATTGTGGGAAGGGAAAAACTGGCACTGGATCATGGCATTCCCTGGAATGGAATCGTCAACCCCACAGCCCTGAAATAATGACAGGCTCAATTACACTTTTCCTGAGAGGCTTCCAAATGCAGCCCAGCAGCCACAACATTACCTCTTGGCCTCCTCCAGATTCAATCTTTGGTGTTTCAGTCCAGACCCCCAAAGGAATGGGGAAGGGGGGAAATGGTAGATGCTGGGTCCCAGTTTTGCTACAGTTTGCTTTCAGCAAACTGGACCAGCTTCTCCAGTTGGGCCTCTAGGGAGAGCTGGTCTCCATCGTTGGTGATGACCCAATCAAAGTGCACGCCTTGGTCCAAGCCGCATTCGGATTCCGCATCGTCGATTCCTGGAGGGTTAGAAGGAAAGACAGGAGAAAGTCAGCAAGTTGCTTGATAAAAGAAGCGAAGAACATTCCCTGATTCTCTTGTCAAGACAAAGGGTATGTTAATATGTAACATTCCCTTGCAGGAAAAAGAAACAGTCAACCACCATGAGGTTTTCCTATTTGGGGACTCTGTGAAAAAGTTCATTCATAAGCAAAATCGTAATGTTCCCCAACAGAAAATTGTGCTCCGGGTAAAATATATTTGCATAGTTGTCTGTCCAAAAGCCAACAGTTTTGCCCAGCAAATAGCAAAGGCAGCACAAAGACCAAGGTTTTACAGGAAACTCTTTTTTATGTCAACAAGCTTCAAACCATAAATGGGTTATAGCAAAACACATAAAAGCTCACATAATCTTTCCCACTGGGGGAAAGAGATCTTGAAATCATTTGTATTTGCAAGAGAAAACGAAGTAGGTGAAGATTTACAGCTGCAAGGCAAATATTCTCAAGGAGAACTAAAAATGCAAAAATATAAAATCAACTCATATCAGCTAAAAATCAACAAACCAATCCTAAGCACCTTTCCACAAAAACAGTTCTTTTTAAAGCTAAGTCTTAACTTCCCACCCAAGACCAAAAAAACCCCATAGGCATTGTATTACTGCAGGTGACAGCTTACATCAATATAATGTTCGTGGGAATATTCATTCCTGTCCCAAGATAACTGTGAAGAATACAGCTAAGATTAAAAGGGACAGGGAAACAAGGAGATCTGAAACATTTTGGCACTCTGACCTAAGGAATGGTGGCTCTGAGCCTATAATTCTATGAAATTCTGATATATGGGGCAGTGAGCAGTGAAGAATTTGGCTAATGGGCTTGCAGAGTTTCACTGCTCTCTTGTGAAGAAGTGGCCACAAGTCCTCCACAAGGACTTGAAACTTAGCCTTTTCATTAAAAGAGAATTCAGTAATTCTCCTCCAACAAGCACCCACTCTGCCTGTCTGACACAATACAAACCATCCTCCTTGAGACATTCTTTCAACGGCAAGAATGGGCAACTACATGATAGCTGATAAGGACCAATTTTTCCTTCAGACCCTGCTATGGACTGCACCCCCCCTCCCCATGGCAAGCCCAAATACCTGTTTTCTGTTGTAGTCTCTCTCAAAATGGTGACAAGAAATGAAATTGTGCTATTTCCTGTCACCATTTGAGAGGGATTGCAGAGGAAAATAAGAGATAATAGGGAATAGTATGGATTCTGGGGGAGCCAGCATGGTCTAGTAGTCTGAGCATCCGACTACAACTTTGGACACCAGGACATGATTCCCCCACATGGCCATGGAAACCCAGTGGGTGACTTTGTGTGAAATAACACACTCTCAGCTCCAGAAAAGTAGTGATAAGTTCACCTTAGGGTTGCAAACTGGAAATGGCTTGAAGGCAAACAATACAAATCGTGGAAGGATTATAGGACTGAGTTAGATTCAACTGATTTTATACACCGGGGGAGGGGCTATGAGTACTTTTGGGACAAAAATTGCCTGAAAATTGTGCCAAATTTTAAAAGGTATCTTAGGGTGTTGGGTGTGTGTGTTGGGAGTCACAAAAGTAGGGTCCAGGGGCTGCATGCAGCCCATGTTTCTCACTTTGACCACCCTTGTTCTAAAGAGTGATATACAAGTTTTCCTATGGCACATTACCAGAGTCCCTTATACAGTATGACATGTCCCTCCAGGCAGAGTGAAGAAAGCTGCCTTATACTGACTCAAACCACTGGTTTATCTTGCTCAGGTGTCTGCAGATATTATCCATGCAGGAGCTGTTCTCACAAACAATCTCTGCCCCAATAGGGCTTTTACTAGAAAATCTACCAACTGAAACCTTGTTTCAAAAGATCTATGGAAAGGGTGGGAAACCTGGACCCTGTGGTCAAACTTTGCCCCCAGGGCATTTCCCACATGGTTATGCTCCTTCTCCCCACATTGCACAATTAAATGCTTCTCTAAGGACTCAATTGCTGGCAGTAAGAAGCAGCAACTAAAATGTGTAGGTATTTTCATAGACTCAAAGAGTTGGAAGAGGACCATCCAATCCAACACCCTGCCATGCATGAATACACAATTAAAGCACCCCCATCCAGCCTCTGTTTAAAGACCATCAAAGAAGGAGACACCACCACACTCCAAGGGAGTCTGTTCCACTGTCAAACAGCTCCCACTGTTCATTAGTAAAAGTAAATAATATAAAAGAACATCAGCCATCACTTTTCTTCCTCTTCACGGGTTATACAGTGTGCCCGCATCATACGCGGGCTATGCTGAAAGCTGCACAGGAATGCGCAGGACGCAAGGGGTGGCACATCCCATTTGGATGAATGGGGCGTGCACCCGCCGCACCGCCGCATGCACAAGCCCCATTCACTTGAATGGGGCTTGAGCATGCGCAGTATTTGGCTTACGCGGGGGGTCCAGAACGGATCCTGTGCATAAGCCAAGGGTGGACTGTAGTAACTTGTATGGTTGTTTTGAACACTTCACACATTTCCAGATTCTGCTCCAGAGAGCAGGCCCTGCCCTCGCCAAGAACAGAAAGCATACCGCAGGTCTCTGCTCTGCTGCTGGGTCACTCACCTACAACGAATACCCAATCCCGTCTCTTCCGGGTCTCTTCTGTGGCTATGACGCGCACCAACTGCACCAAGTCTCCGTAGACATCCCGAAACCACTCCACATCCGAGACGCGCCGTGTATCGCTAACTAACTGAATAGCAAAACAAAAGAAGACATGGAAGATCAAGTCAGGGGAATCAAAGAATCACAAAGTTGGAAGAGACCTGAGGGGCCATACAATCCAACCCCCTTCTGCCATGCAGGAACTCACAATCAAAGCACCCCCAACAGATGGCCATCCAGCCTCTGTTTAAAGAACTCCAAAGAAGGAGACTCCACCACCCTCTGAGGCACCATATTATTCCAATGTCAAACAGCTCTTATTGTCAGGAAGTTCTTCCTAATGTTTAGGTAGAATCTCTTTTCCTGTAGTTTGCATCAATTGTTCCATGCCCGATTCTCTGGAGCAGCAGAAAACAAGCTTGCTCCATATGACACCCATTCAGATATTTAAACAGACCTATCGTTATCACCTCTTCAGCTTCTCTTCTCCAGGCTAAACATACCCAGCTCCCTAAGTCACTCCTCATAGGGCATGGTTTCCAGACCTTTCACCATTTTGGTACCTCTCCTCTGGACACACTGTTGAGATGAACTCAATTTGAGCATTATCCCAGTATAACTATCCCTGTCACCCAGCCTTACCCAAATGGGCTGGGTGGCACCCTCAACCACAATGCGGCAGAAGAAACCGGGGTCAGTCTGGCGCCTTTCTTCTCCCCAGCAGATCATGTCCTGTCGATACATCTCTTTGTAGTCGCTGGCATCCAAAAGACGCTGGAAGTCCAGGCCATGCTCCTACAAGCACAAGTAAAACTGGATTATCACACCTGCAACAAAAGTGATCACTTCTTAAACCCAAAACTAACAGAAGGATATAAAGGCATATCCCAGTTAACAAAGCCTCTCACAAAGAAGCTCCTTTTTATAAATAATAATAATATATATAATATATATATATCCCACCCCTCCCTGCGGATCGAGGTGGGAGTACAGCACAATTTTAAAATTACAGTTAGTTAAAATACATTCTCATGATATAAAATCTTAAAAACACATCAAAAAACCTATACAGGTACAATATTGGCATCTAATTTCCCATACATGCTCCAAATGAAGTGTCATCTTAAAGCTGTTATAGCAGATCTGGGGGATAGGCTCGCTGGAAGAGATCCGTCTTGAGTGCCTTCTTGAAGGCATCTAAAGTGGTAATAAGATGGATCTCCTCCGGCAAGCCATTTCACAATTTGGGAGCCACAGCAGTAAATGCCCTGTGGGAAGTAGACCTTAGTCTGGTCTTTGGATAATCCAATAGATTCTTCCCAGTTGTTCTGAGAGTGTGGGGCGGATTGTGTATGGAGAGGCGTTCCTTCAAGTAACTCGGGCCCAAGCCTTTAAAGTTAATAACCAACACTTTATACTGCGCCCGGAAACTAATCGGCAGCCAGTGAAGAGATTTTAGAACTGGTGTTATGTGGTCTGACTTAGGTGTAAGGTCTGACTTTAGATTGTAAGGCTGAGGACAGGGAACCGTCTAATTAAAATAATAATTGTAAGCCGCTCTGATAACCATTAGGGCTGAAGGGCAGGGGTATAAATACCATAACTAACTAACTAACTAACTAACTAACTAACTAACTAATCACATCTACTTGAGATGATAAGTGTAGAGATGGATCCAGAAGAACCCCCAAACTGCGAACTTCGTCCTTTAGGGGACATGTCCAGGACAAATCTCCATCCCTGGACTTGAGGAACCTATCGCGAGTACCTCCGTTTTCTCTGCATTCAGCTTGAGATTGTTTTCCCTCAACCAGCCCATTACCAACAGGCGTCCAGAGAAGAGATGCCATCCTTGGTCACTGCAGCAGTCGGAGACATAGAGAAATAGAAATAGAGCCCCATGTCTCCGGATGATCTCTCCCAGCAGTTTCGTGTAAATGTTAAACAGCATGGGAGACAGAATGGCACCCTGAGGGACGCCAGATGTCAGCATGAGTCCCCCAGCTTCACCATCTGGAATCTGCCTGAGAGGTAGGACCAGAACCACTGGAGTGCAGTGCCCCCGATACCCAACTCCCTCAGGCGTTCCAGAAGGATACCATGGTTGATGGTATCAAAAGCTGCTGAGATGTCCAAGAGCACCAACAAGGTCACACTTCCCTTGTTGATGCCCAGACGGAGGTCATTGACTAAGGTGACCATGGCTGTCTCAACACCATATCCCGTCCTAAAGCCGGTTTGAAATGGGTCCAGATAATCGGTTTCATCCAAAACAGCTTAACCCCAACTGCCCTCTCGATCACTTTGCCCAAAAATGGTAACAGGGAGACCGGTCTGTAGTTATTTCTTATCAGGAGATCTAAAGAGGGTTTTTTAAATAGTGGTTTAACTATCGCTTGTTTAAATTCTGATGGAAATGTTCCCTCTTTAAGGATGTGTTAATTATGAGGTGTAACAAAATTGTCATCACCCCCCCCCCCAAACGGTCAACCAGGATGGGCAAGGATCGAGAGGGCATGTCATCCTCTTTACACTTCCAAGAGGTTTTTCCACTTCAATGGTATTTACAAACTCAAAATGATCCAGTATAACTGAGTCTGCGGAGTCACTAGATACCTCTCTTACTGATTCTGTTACAATGTCCGCATCCAGATCAGCCTTTATCTGAAAGATTTTATCCACAAAGAAGTAATTAAAATATACTGCTCAAAGATCGAATAAATTTTATTACGATTTAAGTAATTAAAAGCGTCATAGCAGGCTCTAGATGGCTTTAGTAATGGGTTCAGGGTGGAAGGCAGTTGGGTTAGCTATTTAACCACCCTGAACAGCTCTGCTGGACAAGATTCTGCGGACGCAATTTGTGCGGCATAGAAAAAATTCTTTGCTGCATCAACTGCCACTCCATACTTCAATAGGTTCTCATGGAGTGTCTTGTCAGTTAAAAGCTGATGTTTCCACCAGCGGCGCTCTAGTCGTTGCGCGGCCCTCTTCATTTGTCGAAGATCTTCCGTATACCAAGGTTTTTTATTTAAAGCAAGCCGAAAAGGGCGCTCGGGAGCAATACTGTCTATAGCCCTGGTGAGGTCGTTGTTCCAGGTATCAACCAGGGCATCAACAGAATCGCCGTCTTTCCCAACCATAAAACCCTCTAAGGCTTCTTGGAACCTTTTGGATTCCATCAGCCTTCGAGGGCGGACCATTCTAATAGGTCCTCCACCCCCGAGAGGGATATGGGTGGTAGCCTTCAGTCCCACTTTGACTAGGAAATGATCCGTCCATGACAGAGCAGAGGTCTGAATTACCTCTGCCCACAGCTGTTCCTGATCCGTACTAAAGTGTATTACCTGCACAATGTGTTGGACCTAAGGCTAATTGGGACAGGCCCATGGCTGTCATGGAAGCCATGAACTCCCGAGCTGCACCTGTAAGATCTGATAAACCACATCCAGCCCTCCTTTACCTCACTGTGTTCAGTCTGGAAGGGTTTTATAGCAGCATCAGTACTGGGAGGAGGGTGAAGGAGGGCTGGAGAACCAAATACTTTCTTGTCATGTTGCAGTGGCATGTATGCAAAAGTAAGCTTGAGCTGGGAAAGAGCAGGATTCTAATCTAGCCACATCTATTGTAGCTGTGTATGCCTGCCTACAATCAGTAAGGCAGATAAAAGCTGCCTCCAGAATTCCTTATTGAGCAGGCGTGAACAGTGACAGAAAAGAGCAGATAATGCTGCTTAACCAGCCACCCGTAGCATGTTAACATAAATAAATAAATCTGTACATCTGGCCAGCAAAATGGAAATCATAAGAAAAATGAAAGGTAATAATTTTAATAATAATAATGCTCATTCCTGGATGCATTTTAGAAGAGCTCTCTAGAAGGTTTGAAATGTTTTCATTTATTTTTGCAAGGCTTTCCTGACCAAGGCTGCATCTGCACTGCAGAAATGATCCAGTGTGACACTTTAACTGCCAAGGCGCAATGCTATGGAATTTGGGAAACTGTAGTTTGTTGTGGCACCAGAGCTCTCTGACAGAGAAGGCTAAATGTCTCACAGTTCCCAGAATCCAAAGCATTGAGCCAGGGCAGTTAAATTGGTGCCAAACTAGATTATATCTACTGTGTGGCTGCAGCTCTCATTGTTTTACTTCACACATGCAAGTTGTTTTGAATAAAATGTATGCTGAAACATGTTGGACTAATGTAGGACACACACAAAGCCAGTGTGGTTTGAGAGCTGGATTACATTCTGGAGACCGGGGTTCGGATCCCCGCTCGGCCCTGAAACCCACTGTGCGACCTTGGACAAGCCATACTCTCTGATCGCCCGAGGAAGGCGATGGTAAACTGCCCTCTGAACAAATCTAACCCTATGAGAGTGTGATGAAAATAATAAAAATAGGAAAGCCTCACTCTTAGTTTATAAATTCCCTATTCCCAAACTGGACTCATGAGTCCTGAAATCTCCATCATTTGGAAGTAGGAGACACAGGTAGGCAACTGGTGACTCTTTCCTCCTCACACCCCTGTCTTTGTCTTATATTTAACATGCAGATAAGAAGGGAAACTTCCTGGAAGATTTACAAGTGTTAATCCCCGATTTACAAGTACTAATCAAGATCCTTAGATTAACCTTAGATTAAATCACAGACTACTTCTTGTAAACATCCAAAGTTTCTGCTGGCTGAAATTCACATACTGTTTGTTCTAATACAGTCATCTCCAGACAGCCCAAAGGTGCTGATGAATAGTAGACAGAGAGGATATATTTTATCTATGATGTTAGTATCCAAGGCTATGACCGCACTACAGAAATAATCTATTTTAACTGCCATGGCTCAGTGCTATGGAATTCTGGGAATTGTAGCTTTGTCAGACATTTCCCCGTCAGAGAGTTCTACCGCGACAACAAACTACAATCCCCCAAATCCCATAACATTGAGTCATGTCAGTAAAGTGGTGCCAAAATGGATTATTTCTGCAGTGTATTTTGGCCCTGAAAGCCTTCAGGCCCAGTTTGTGAGAATCTCAATATTTTATGGCTTGCTACTGCTTGAGAACCAAATGCTGAAACAGAGCCATGCTTAGTTTTTTGGGCTATGTGGCCATGTTCTAGCAGAGTTTCTTTCTGACGTTTCGCCAGCATCTGTGGCTGGCATCTTAGATGCCAGCCACAGATGCTGGCGAAACGTCAGAAAGAAACTCTGCTAGAACATGGCCACATAGCCCAAAAAACCCACAAAAAACTATGGATGCTGGCCATGAAAGCCTTCGACTTTACAGAGCCATGCTTGGTGCGACACCCCATAAGTGAATACTTACCTGTCAAAGTAATGGACGCAAACAAGAAAGATGCGGGCACAACCTACCTTGGCATACTGCTCTTTAAGAGGCCCTGACAAACGGAGGATAGTGCAAACATCGGGACCCAGCCTGTCAGTAGAAAGAAGAAAACAGTCTGTAAGGGAGGCAGCCACTGTCCTAGGCCAACTTTTTTATAGCTAGGACCCCCTTGCTGCTGTTGTTGTTTGTTGTGTGCCTTCAAGACATTTCCAGCCTAAAGCAACCCTAAGGTGAACCTACCATGGGCATGGTTTCCAGACCTTTCACCATTTTCTTAGCAAGATTTGTTCATAGGGGGGTTTGCCATTGCCTTCCCCTGAGGCTGAGAGAGTGTGACTCGCTTAAGGTCACCCAGTGGGTTTCCAGAGTCAGAGTCCGTCACTCAAACCACTATGCCACACTGGCTCAGAGGTCTTTATGTGCTCATGTATCAGTCTCTATACAGAGTGCTGTATATGCTCACGTACTGTATCAGTCTAGAGCAGTGGTCCCCAAACTGTACCCTTTAAGAGATTTTGAACTTCCGCTCTCAGAAGCCTCAACCATGTCAGACAACAGTCTGGGATTCTGGGAGCTGAAGTCCAAAATCCCTTAAAGAGCACAGTATGGGGACCCCTGGTCTAGAAATTTAGGTCAAAAAACCTTTGCTACATCATTATATTTAATGGGACTTGAGCATCCACGGATTTAGTTATCCACAGATGGGGGATCTTGGAACCAAACTCCAGTGGATAACAAGGGTCCATTGTACTGTATTTTAACTCAATAAAAAAAAGGACAAGCAGGAGTATAAACTGTCCTGGAAGCACTTACCCTCTGCATTCTCTCATCCATCCAGACTTAATACTAAACACAAAGAGTTAAGGTTTTTTGGGCTCTCTGGCCATGTTCTAGAAGAGTTTCTTCCTGACGTTTTGCAAGCAGCATCTGTGGCTATGGGCATCTTCAGAGGATGCTTGCCTGGAAAAAGTGGGTCTATATATACTGTGTGAGCCTGGGAACAGTATGGGAGCTAGAGGCCCTCTGCGCGTGCTCAGAGGCACTCCTGGCCATTCTATGGGGGCCAGAGGCCCTCTGCATGTGCTCAGAGGCACTCCTGGCCATTCTATGGGGGCTAGAGGCCCTCTGCGCGTGCTCAGAGGTCCTCCTGGCTGTTCTATGGGGGCTAGAGGCCCTCTGCGCGTGCTCAGAGGCACTCCTGGCCTTTCTATGGGGGCTAGAGGCCCTCTGCATGTGCTCAGAGGCACTCCTGGCCGTCCTATGGGGGCCAGAGGCCCTCTGCGCGTGCTCAGAGGCCCTCCTGGCTGTTCTATGGGGGCTAGAGGCCCTCTGCGCGTGCTCAGAGGCACTCCTGGCCTTTCTATGGGGGCCAGAGGCCCTCTGCATGTGCTCAGAGGCACTCCTGGCCGTCCTATGGGGGCCAGAGGCCCTCTGCACATGCTCAGAGGCACTCCTGGCCATTCTATGGGGGCTAGAGGCCCTCTGCGCATGCTCAGAGGCACTCCTGGCCTTTCTATGGGGGCCAGAGGCCCTCTGCATGTGCTCAGAGGCACTCCTGGCCGTCCTATGGGGGCCAGAGGCCCTCTGCGCGTGCTCAGAGGCACTCCTGGCCATTCTATGGGGGCTAGAGGCCATCTGTGCGTGCTCAGAGGCACTCCTGGCCTTTCTATGGGGGCTAGAGGCCCTCTGCGCATGCTCAGAGGTCCTCCTGGCTGTTCTATGGGGGCTAGAGGCCCTCTGCGCGTGCTCAGAGGCACTCCTGGCCTTTCTATGGGGGCTAGAGGCCCTCTGCATGTGCTCAGAGGCACTCCTGGCCGTCCTATGGGGGCCAGAGGCCCTCTGCGCGTGCTCAGAGGCCCTCCTGGCTGTTCTATGGGGGCTAGAGGCCCTCTGCGCGTGCTCAGAGGCACTCCTGGCCTTTCTATGGGGGCTAGAGGCCCTCTGCATGTGCTCAGAGGCACTCCTGGCCGTCCTATGGGGGCCAGAGGCCCTCTGCGCGTGCTCAGAGGCCCTCCTGGCTGTTCTATGGGGGCTAGAGGCCCTCTGCGCGTGCTCAGAGGCACTCCTGGCCTTTCTATGGGGGCCAGAGGCCCTCTGCATGTGCTCAGAGGCACTCCTGGCCGTCCTATGGGGGCCAGAGGCCCTCTGCACATGCTCAGAGCCACCCCTTGCAAGTGTTCTGTGATGTTCGAAGCACTCTGTGCCTGCTCAGAGGCACTCCTGGCCATTCTGCAGGGACTCTGGCGAAAGGCCTGCCCCAAGCGCCCTCCCTCAGCCTTGAGGTTCTGCCTGCGGAATACACGTGTATTTCCCAGGAGGTTACGGAGCCTGGCGATGCGTGTCAGGAGGCCTTAGCTGCCCGGGGCGCCCCTCCGACTGGCCCGCCTCCCCCGTTCCCCCCACGACGTAACGGACACGGAGAGGCCTCCCTTGGCTCATGGCTTCAGTCACGTGTATTGCGTAACAGGCGAATGCAGGAAGCAGGTCTAAAGAGCCAGGGAGTGCCTAAAAACGGCTCCAAGAGCCCCACCGAGGAAGAGCGTGGCTGTCGTTCCTCCTTCGACACGGGGGTCCCTGACACGCATCCCCCCGGTTCAGACGTTCAACCAGACACGGGAGTCGGGACACGTGTACCGTGGCGATCTTGCGAAGGCAGCCTCCCGCAAAACCCCTTCCTCCTTTCGGTACGAACCGGCTCTGGATCTCCTCGGCCACGAAGTCCTTCCCGGACTTCCTCTTCCCGCTGAAGAGCAGCACCAGCTTCGGCGCGCGGCGGGCCATTTTGAAGGACGCAGACTCAGAAGAGCCAAGAGAAAAACACCCCCGTCTGCGATAATGGTCTCGCCCGGCGCCTCGCAGGGCCCCGCTTCCTGCAACGCGGGCGATACCATTGGGACAGGAGAAGAGGGGAGTTCAGCGAAGCGTCCAGGAGGGAGGGCCGGAAGGAGGGAAAGGCCGCTGAATCACTGTTAAAAGGAAAATAGTATGATCCGAAAGAGGGCGGGCTCTTTTTAAGCCACGCCCCTTTCGTTATAAAACCTGAACCGAGAGGATTGTGTCTTGTACACTTGTCCCACTGTTTTTACCCGAGGATTCCTCTCTAGGAATCTCTAGGTCCTCCAGCGCAACTTTGTGGTCAATATCTGCCAGGACCTAGAGATTCCTAGAGAGGAGATATTAATAAAAACCCGTGAATAATCAGATAATAATAATAATAATAATAATAATTAATGACCTGAGGCATAAATAACCCAGTTTGAGACCCTGGTTCAATGTTAGGGAATTCTGGGAAATTAGTTTATTGTGATACTAGAGCTTTCTGACAGAGAAAGCTAACACACTGCAGAAATAATCAACTTTCACGCTGCTTTAACTGCTAGGGGATTGTGGGAACTAGTTTTGTGAGACATTTAGCCTTCCATGTCACACAGCTCTGCTGCCACAATAAACTACAATTCCCAGGATTCCCTAGCAATGGGCCAGAGCAGTTAAAGCGGTGTCAAACTGGATTATTTCTGCAGTGCAGTCAGGGTGGCCAGAAGTCCTCCTTTTCCAGTACATGTCCTACATTTCAACCTTCAGGAGGAAGTCCAAAATGTCCTCCATTTTTAGCATCCCCCCCATTAAGGTCCAAAGCACACTGCAGAAATAATAATCCACCTTGAGACAGCTTTAACTGCCCTGGCTCAGTGCTAGGGAATTCTGGGAATGTAGTTTATTGTGGCACCAGGCTTCTCTGACAGAGAAAGCTGACACACTGCAGAAATAATCCAGTTTCACACCGCTTTAGCTGCCCTGGCTCAGTGCTAGGGAATTTTGAGAAATGTAGTTTTGAGAGACATTTAGCCTTCTCTGTCAGAGAGCTTTGGTGCTGTGCACAATGGACTACAACTCCCAGCATTCCCTAGCACTGAGCCATGGCACTTAAAGCAGTCTCAAACTGGTTTACTTCTGCAGTTTGTTTTGGACCTTAGAAACAAATGTGCCCTGAGGTCTGGGTGCGACAAGGAACCATCCTATCCCTCTATTTGCAGTTTGGACAGGAAAATAACGCACAATTAAATAATAATCATAGAATAAAATGTAGTTTATCTAATATTGCTGTGTCCCTTCAAGTCATTTCTAACATCTGGAGACCCTAAGGCAAAGCTATTATGGGGTTTTCCTGGCAAGAGTTGTTCAGAGGAGGTTTGCCATGGCCTTCCCATGGTTTTCATAACTGAGTTTGTGAGATTCGAACATGGGACCTCTCACACGCAAAGCAATGAGCTAGGGCTCCTTCCTCACACTCAGACATTGAGGCCAGAGGTTCAGATAAAAACAACAATGGTATTCTCTCAGCAAGCAGACTTAATGTTAAAACCAGAAAGACTGAGCACGTTGAGATGGCTAAAGGTCATGGGGAGGAGGAAGATGCACAGGTTTGTTTTGCTAAGGTGTCCCTCTTCAACCTTCACGCCCCACATCCATGTCCAAAGGTTGCTCTTTGGTTAGCCACGCACTCCCATTTTTGTTCAATCAGTGCTTTTTATTTGGTTTTGGACAACAGTGCAAGTCATTGTGAGGGGTTAGTGTGGGGTGGGGTGAGGATCGAGGGATAGGGGCAGCCCACTGCCATTCAAGATAGGAACACAGATTTTGAAAAACCCATACCCTATTTACCAAAAATGTGAACATGGAATAGCACAGGACATCGGGGAGGCAAGTTCAAAAGGCGACCATTACAGGATCCTATAAAGTACGGAGTGGTAATTCTGCAGCTCTCCAATTGCTGGGTGTCTGCAACTCCCATCCATTACACCCAAGTGGTGAGGGATGCTGGGAGCTGCTGTCCGGCAACCTCTGGAAGGCCCCAGCTGTAAAACGTCTGTGTCCAGTTAGTAATAAAGGGCTCAAACTGTGCGCGCATATATATATATATATAGTCCTGTAGCTTTTACAATGAGGCACATCAGAATCTGAAAATTTGTTGGATGTTCTGCCCAATTTCATATCAATACATTATTGTATTCTTGGTGGAGAATAAATCCCCAAATGTAACATTGTCTGTTGCTAAATTTCTTTCAGAGAAAGAAATGAGTTTAAGATAAAGCCGATAGCAATCGTTTTATTGTTTTTACTGCACTATTTATTCCTTTTGGATGTTGTTTTTAATTTTATATTTGAGTTTTCTATAGGCTCTGTTGGATCTGTCGATCGTAATAAATGATGATAATGACGATGATAAAGGGCTCAAACTGACTCATATTTGACACGAATCCTTATGCCAGGGAGCTGAGAAACATGCACTGAGATAGTTTAAATACAGGGTGATTTGGGCCTGGATGAAAAGAGGTCAGTTTTTGCTGGAAGAGTTGGGTTGGCATGGAGGCAAAAATTCGAGCGTGACAAGGGACTCTTCTCCATGCCCAGTGGATTGTGTTGCAACACTGCAGAGTTGTTGTTGGGTGCCTTTAGTCGTTTCCAACTTATGGCGTCCCTAACATGATATCTTCTTGGCAGGTTTCATCAGAGGAGGTTTGCCATTGCCATCCTCTGAGGCTGAGAGAGTGTGCCTTACCCAAGGTCACCCAGTGCGTTTGCATTCAAAGTAGCAGAGGGCAACAACTGAGTAGAAACCCATGGCTTCCTCAATGGAGTAGGGCATACAAGAGCTTTCCAGATTGTACAACTACAGATGGGAGGAGAATTTTGGTGGTCTTAAGACACTTGAAAAACATTACTCAATTTTTCTGAGTACCTAAAAAAAAACCCAAAAAACTGAGAACCTCGAGTACGCACCTTCAGAAATGTGTTGGGAATCCTCACCTCAGGAATCTGAACATGTACAAGACTTGCAGTATGGTGTGTTTTTGTTTTTTGTATGCACACATTTGGGCAATACATTTCTAAAACGGAAGCAACTAAAAATGAGTACATCCTTCCGCAAAAGATGCATAGGCCTGCTTTCATCCATAAAGAAAATGTGTAGTCTCTTATTCTCATGATGCTCAAAACCACTGGCCCTGGATGATGGGAACTGGCATCTTACAAAAACTGGAGGACTTCAAGGTTTACTTCCCTAGTGTGAGCCACTGGCCCTGTTAACCAGAAGCTGCTACAGTCTGGATGGGTTGAGGGTTTTGGAGGGGACATAGGGATGCATGACATGAAGGAGATGTATTCAGATGGAGACACACACAGAGATCACTGGAACACGACAAGAAGATACATGTGTTGATCACGTCTTACTTCCCTGCCATGTTTTGACAGCTGAGCCATAGCCCTCCTGCCCTCCCTCAGTCCATCTGTGAGGCGGCACTGCTTTCTTCTTGCCACTTTGGGGCCAACTTAATGCTGGCCGGAGGCTCGGCTGGGATTCTCTCTGCCGTTCTTGCGACTGTGCCCTTCACGGTTGCGGTCCTTTGTGTGTTGATGGCTGTTGTCTCGCTGTGCAAACCTGTCAAGAGGTGATATACCAAGTGTGAGCAACCCAACCTTTGGATAGCCTACACACGCCATGTTATATAAGTCAAACACACTCTACCGGTATTAATCTGCAATAAAAACCCTCCCCATTCTAAAGTGTGATAAGTGTACTTGTTCTTGAATCTCAAGAGCAGGACCCCCATGAAAGTGGGAAAAAACACAAATAAAAAAAATCACACTTTTTTAACCTAAGAAAACACTTCTCTAGGAATCTCTAGGCCCTCTAGCACAACTTTGTGGTCAACATCTGGCAGAAGCTAACAATAAAATTGCATTGGAGAAGCTGCAAATGGCTAGAGAAGTGTTCTATCTAGGAATTTCCAGGTCTTCTAGCATGACTATATGGTCAACAGAAGTTGACCAAATGTATCTGAGGAAGGAGACTTCATTCAACGAAAGCTCATGATGCCAACTTCTTTCTTTAGGTAACCTCAAAGGTGCTACAAGATCTCTCTACATACAAAAGAGAACAAGGTAATCGAATCTGCAAATAATCCAAGCCACAAAAGTCAAAGCTGCAAATGTGGAGGGCCAATTGTATAACCAAATATAAGAGTGCGAGAAGGTGCAGGAGAAATAAGCAAGATACACCAAAGAAAAATAGAAAGTGGAATGGTCACAAAAGAAAGAGAGAAAGAAAAGGGGATGGCCAAGAGAGAAAGAGGGCAAAAATGGGATGCACTGCCTGCATTTGTCTCTATTCCTACCTACTGTTAACATGTGGCCCCTGACAGATTATCCCCAAAGGAATGCAACACTGAAAGAGAGTCCTGTCTCCCTTAGGAATAATGGCAATACCATAATACATAGATAGTTATTTCGAAGATTAAGCTTAACATGCATTGAAAGAGTATACACAGGGGAAATTAATCAGCTTCTTATATGTGCTATGATATATTGGCAAGATTAAACTTCACCATTCAATAAATATTGCAATGTGTCCTCACATATAGTGGGACCTTAGTATCTGCAGGGATTTGTTGCAAACCCCTTGTGGCTACCAAAATCTATGGAGGTTCAAGTCTCATGATATGCAATGGTGTAGTATAAAATGGCAAAATCAAGGTTTGCTTTCTGAATTCTGTTTTAAAATTTTTCAAGCCATGGATGTTTGACCACCATGGATGCAGCATCTGTGGATACAGAGGGCCAACTGCATCTCCTTCCTTCCCATCAGACATTCCCCACAGCACAGATCGGATTTGCCCACTTTCCTAATCCTTTCCTTCAGGCTGATTCTTCTGAAATACCTCTTGCACCTTCTGCCCTGAACCTGCATCGTCTGTGCAGCGCTCACCTTCCGCCGGGGGATGCTCCAAGCTGCCGCAAGACCACCTCTTCAAAATTGTCTGCTTCCTCTTCACTGCCTCCCAGGAGCTCTGCAAGCTCTTCCAGGGCATCCTCAATTTCATCCAGAAAATCAACAAAGCTGAAGCGGTCATGGGCAAAGGCTCCGTCGTTCCCAAAGAAGCTGTCTAATGCAGTCACCAGGCCTCCATAGTGTTCTGCCCAGCCCAACCCAGACAGGTAGTTGTGGACCATTTTCAAGAAGGTTGCTTTCTGCACTGGTGCCAGGCCCTCCTGGCGGGCACACTCAGCAACACTGTTGCATCCTTGGGGAACTTGGTATTGGTGTTTGGCCAGAATTTCCCACAATGCACTAGGCTCGGTAGGCTTCTTGGCTTTCCGGCCACCTCGCTGGTGCTCCCCTTCCTTGGCTGGTTTAGCATCTCGCATGCCCTGGTGTTTCCTGGGACGGTGAGCCGCATCACTTGCCACCTTGTGTGCAGAACGGTGATCTTTGTGTTCCTTTCCTAGGCTGTCCTCGTGGTGACGACGCCGGTGCTCCTCCAGACCTTCGTGTCTCCTGTGCCATGCTTTCTCCTTGGCCCGTTTGGTTTTGGGGCCCTCTTTCCACAAAGGCCTGGCACCTTCCCCACCCTCTAACTCTTGGGCCAGCTTCCGCTCAATGCCACTCAGTTCTGCCCGTAAGCCTTCAGCCCCGTCACCAGGTGGAACTTTCTGGAAGATTTTTGCTACGTCGTTCCCAACTGATGTCAGCAAGGAGTGCAAACGTCGGATTTCGGCATCCTGGCGCTCAGGCTTGTGATGGTGGTGGTGATCTGGTGCAGGTCCCACTTCCGGCTGTGGCTGGGGTTTGACCTCACCAGCTTCCCCAAGGCCCTGCATCTTCTCCTGGAGAAGACGAAGTTCAGCCTGCACAGCGAGGAGCGAGGATTTCTCCCTCTGCAGGGCTTCCTTCAGTCTGGAGTTTTCGGTGGCCAAACTCTGCTGTTGGGAGGTGAACTCCAGGGCCTCCCCTTCAGTCTTGTGCAAAAGGGCCTGGAGCTCTTCCTTCTGGGCCTGAAGAGTCAAGGAGTAAAAAGGGAGATATGTTACCCCTTGGACCCAAGAGACAGGAAGAGAGACTTTCGCCCCTCTCTAGCCTCTGCCATTCAAGATCATAAAATGAGAATAAAGAATCCCCATACCAAGGGACCAAAATAAACCTTGGGACTCAGGAAGACTGTGTCTGGGCTGGGCCATTTGTGGCCCCTGTGTTGTGGGACTCCTGGTCTCCTTTCAAAAGCCCTCTGTGAACCATCAGCTTAAGCCACTGGGAAAGAGACATTTGTCTATCTCCTCATCCCACTGGATGGGGAAAAAGAGAAAGAGAAATGGGGTGGCAGAAAACAGGAAAGAAATGGAAAGGGGTGGCAGAGAGGGAGTATGGGAATAAGGGAAGCTTTGAAAGAGAGAGAGAAAAAGAGGCAAAGGGATGGCAAAGAGAGAAAGAAGGAAAGACACAGAGAGCCCGAAATGAAGTGACAGTGAGAGGGGAAGAGGGAACTGGGGTGGTTGAGAGAAGGACTGCGAGAAAGAAACCAAAGTGGGTGTTAGAGGAGGAGAGAAAAGGGATGGGACAGCAAGAAATGAAAAAGTAACAGAAAGACAGGGGGATTGCCAGAGAGAACCATTGCTAGAGGAAGGGAAGGAAGCTGGTGGCAGAGAGAAAAGGCAGAGAGACAATTGAGTTCCCTGAAAGAGAAGGAAGGTCAGAAGGGTGGTACAGAGAAAAGGGTGGCAGAAAGAAAGAGAAAAAAGAGGGGGTAGAAAGAAAGAGAGAAAAGAGGTGGCAGAGGGTGAGACACAGGAGTTTATCAGACAAGGGGAATTTGAAGTATAATCCGATGGCAATCTGAATGCAGTCATGGGGTTTAACGTTATTACGTGATAACAAATTCGGACAATGGGAAGTCAGTCCGAACGTAATCATGTGGTTTCACGTTATTGCATGATAGACTGCCACATGCACATTCGGGCAATGGCATGCTATTTTGGGGCAATGGGGAGCCATTTCGAATGCAATGCGTATTCATGTAATTGTGCGAAACTAGCGACTTTAAATGAATGCGTTCTTGCCCCATTTTCTTTTCATTCAAATTTAAGAGAAATTCCTCCCATTTGATAAACTCCATAGCCAAACAAAAAACAAAGAAATTGGTTTATTCCTAATACTGGATCAAGACAGTCCAGTATGGTCTCTTCTGACGGGCAGCACCTTTCTACGGTCCAGGTCAGAGCAAAATCTTTCCCATCATTCTTTTGCCAACTCCCCCCAAAATTCTGGTTTCCTCTAAGTGAAGAAGGTGGGCTGCTGGTCAACAAGTGTCTCCGCTAACCTGCAGCTCAGCCTGCATGAGCCGGATATCCTGATTCTCCTTGGCCAGCTTGTCCAACAAGAGCCCCATGGCATCTAGAGACTGGGTGTCCCTGGGGGGCTCCAAATGCAACGGTGAGTCCTCCTTGGCTTGCCCAGCATCAACTGGGGACTCTGAAGAGGGCCAGTCCTGCCGAGGGAAATTGCTATTGTTATTATATTTATTGATAGCCCATCTTTCTCCCAATCATACAGACACTGACCATAGAACTGCGCTGGAGGAGCTACAAAGGCCTAGTAGAGTCTTCTCTCTAGGAATCTCTAGGTCTTTCAGTGCAACTTTTAAAGTTGACCATAGAGTTGCACTGGAGGACCCTGTGATTTCTAGAGAAAACATATTCATCAAATCTGTGAATAATCAAATCCGCAAATATCAACGCCGCAAATATGGAGGGATGAGTGTACAGCTAAACAATTCACATGATACACACAGTTTAAAATACAATTAAACATCCTACAAAAATTAAAACACAGTTATTTATCAATAGATCTACAAAGCTATTAAGCAAGAAAAACAAATACAGACAGTACCTTATGAAAGGATTTTTCATGAGCAAAGGCCTGTTGAAGCTTATCCTATGGAAGGACAGCAAGGAGGGTGCCAGTCAAGGAATTCTGGAGCCAGAGAGCAGCTGCCAAGGATTTACTGAATGCCCAGGAAAGAATTTCTGTACATACATTTATAAAAGACTCACCTTCCCATCACCGCCAGGATGAAGATCATCACTGTTGGAGCTTGACCAGGTGCTCAGGGTATCCCCAGGGCCTTCAGGAGGAGAAATGAGAGAGACTGAGTTATAAGGAAAAAATTCACACGTTTCAGTCAAAACTGATTCTATCTGCCAATCGTCCCACTTTTTTACCTGCTTTTAAAATGCCCTATTTTCTTTCTTTTCCTCCTCCTAATTCCCCCCTTTGTCTTCAGCTTAAGTGCTGCAAACAGATTTCAAAGTGCAGAACTTGTTCGCACTCCATTAAGTCAGCAGAGGAAGGGGAGAGGATGGGTTGGGATCATGTCCTTCCCTGTAGACTCAGGCAAAAGCAAACTGCTGCGCTGAAAAGCTTGATGTTGCCATTTTATATAAGGGAAACAATTTTTCTATGCCATTGGATATAATGGGACTTCAGCATCCATGGATTTTGGTATCCACAGGGGGTCCTGAAACCAAACCCAAGCAGGTACCAAGGGCCCAGTGTAGGCTCCACAGGTTTTAACAAAAAGTCATTGTGACAAGGCCCTCCTTTCTAAGCCTTTAGGTTACCTTTTACCTCTCCTTTATAGAAGGCCCTTGTCAATAACAGCTGCCCAGCATCCACCATTGATACACTTTCCCTAAATGTATAAGGGCTACGGTCCCAAGTGTTTTCCTCTTATTAGTTTAATATCTTATATGTGCCTATATGTTTTAGAATTCATTCAGGCAGAGGCTCCTGTTATGACAAATAAATATTTAACTTTATTGTGAAGTCAAATGCTTTCACGCCTGGCATCCATAGTTTTTTGTGGGTTTTTCGGGCTATGTAGCCATGTTCAAGAAGAGTTTGTTCCTGATGCATTCTCTGAAGATGCCAGCCACAGATGCTGGCGAAACGTCACAAAAAAAATTCTTCTCAAACACGGCCACATAGCCTGAAAAAAACCACAACAAAATATTAACCTTATTGAATAAATTTGTCAAGGAAGTAGCTTAGGTAGAATAGTTCAAACGTGGCATGGCTACATTAACTGTTGTGGGCATTTCATAGTTTCCTCTTTACAATCTCCAATAAACTTTGAAACCAATGTTGGTGCCAGTCAGCAGTGGCATCACTGAAGGAGGGTGCAGGAGGTGCGGACTGCACCAGCTGACACCCAGAAGAGGGGTGATACCCAGTTGGGCCCCCCTCCCCCTTTGATAAAGAAGGGGTGCGAATGCACCCTTGCCAGCTGCTCCGTCCCAATTCTCCCCTTCCAGGGAGAGAGCCAGGGAACAGGGGCGCACATGGGCAAGTGGCACCCTTCCCACACTGGGTGACACCATAGTTAGTGATGCCACTGCCAAGAGGAAGACATTTCTGTTTCAAGTTGAATTGGGGAGATTATTTCCTCTCTCTTGGGAAGATGGGACACAGAACATTGAATCTAGCCTCTTTGCTTCTAGCCAGAAGGTTTCTGCACAGCAAAGTGGAGGGTGAGCCATGGCACTGCAATGTTTGAGAGGGAAGGAGAAAGCCAACTAAGTAAATACATAGAAGTTTTTGCAAGTCACAGCAGAAATGAATGAAGCCTTAGAAATGGCAGCTGCTCTGCTAGATGAGCTGAAAATCTGCACCCAGCCCTTTCCTCTTGCTTGGAGCTGAGTCCCATAAAACTGGAGAATTTGCACCCTTATCTGCCAAATGGAAGATGACCCATGAAAACTGGAGGCCCGGGGTCAGGCTCTGAGGTCTGTCAACCCTACAGCATCCTGACCCCTTGGAAGAGGCGAAGGGGAAGCAGAATAGCATTGCAGCTCCATCTCTGAACTTACTCTCATCTGTATCCAGGATGACCCCTGTAGAAAGAGGCAAAAGGTGAATAAACTGCTCAAGGAGAAATTCACCCACCTTCCCCCCATAAGGTTATTGCTCACCCAAGGCAACCAGCAAAGCCAAAGCCAGAAGGGCTAGGAAGCCAAAGAACCATTTTGTTGTGCTCCCGTCCTCATCCTGGGGGTCTTTGCCTCGATCACGGGGCGCCCCAAGAGTAACGGGAGCCACATCTTGACCTTTCCGTCTGCGCAGACCTTCAACATCATGCTCCTTGGATGCCACGTCTTCCTTGCTTGGTTCTTCCACCAGCGAGACTGGAAAGCAAAAGGAAAGAAACCAAAGTTGGAACGTAACAGGTGACTATTAATATCGTTGTCGGTAGGACCTGATGAATTACATCCAAGAGTATTAAAAGAACTAGCAAATGTAATATCAGCCTTTGTTGTCTCTTCCAACTCTACGATTCTATGATTCTATAAGATATATGTATTGATATATATAATATATATGCATTTGTATATACTGAAACTGTGAATGTGAAGATGAACAGACGTTATTTTATTTGATATTATGAGAAATAAAAAATATTAATAATAAAATAATGTTGTCAGGAACAAGTTGTTTTGGGAAAGTAATGAAGGGCAACGAAAGTCATTTTGGAATAATATACCATATATACTCGACAATAAGTCAGCCTCATGTTTAAGTCAAGGGCAAGTTTTGGGGTGAAAATTATGGATTTTGATATGACCCGTGGATAAGTTGAGGGTAAAACTTAGGGGCATTTAACAAAGGATCTAAAGGACAAAGCAAAGGTAAATGATGCTAAATTTCCCTCAGGTATAGCTGTTTGTGCCCACCCTAAAGATAAGAGTTAAAGTACAGCAATAACACTGATGCATAGATAAGTCATTCCAGGTTTTTTGCATCAATTTTTTGACTGAACTTTCTAGACGTATACATGAGTATATACAGTAATGATTCATAACAAACCCCAAGTGCTCTAGGATGGGGGTCACCTTTTATTTTATATTATTATTTTATTTATATGCCACCTGTCTCCTAAACTGGACTCAGAAAAGAGACTTTAAAAACAGAATTAAAAACATCACATCTATAAAAAAAGTTTAAAAAAATAATTAAAAACATGCTAACCCCAAAGTATAGAACCATTAAAAATATAGAATAGCTGACATCCCAATAAAAAGCCTCTCCGGGTAAAATTACATATTAAAAGTCGGCAGGCGACTTGACACAGTAGGATTTGCGTGTAACAAGTACAGATTACTCAGTCTTTTGCTCATGACTTTTCCTCAGGCATTTTGAATGGATTTCCCTGCCCCTTCAATAAATTTTTGGCTGCTTTTTGGCAACTAGTCTGGAAGCATCTTTAGATTACTCTAATTTTAGATTACTCATTTTGTCGTGGCCTTTGGCTAGTACAATAAATGTTAACTCGGCAATTTAATTCTTGGCTATCCCCATCTCTGCGTTTCAGGATATTAGCCTGGCGGAAGGGCAGGAAAGTAAGATGGTGTTGCAACCTCATCACCAAATTTATCCTTATATCCTGCTTGGGAATGTATTTTTTACATCTACCTCACAGGAGTGTTGTGAAGATAAAGTGCAGATAAGAAGAGAGCCACGTATGCTACCTTCAGATGGTTACTAGTGGAAAGGTGAGGTGCGAATGTAGCTGATATGTTGTTGTTATTGTTATGTGCCTCCAAGCCATTTTTTACTTACGGTGTAGCTAAGGTTTTTACTTATAGGGTTTTCTTGGCAAGATGCTTCAGAGGGGTTTGCCATTGCCATCCTCTGAGACAGTGTGACTTGCTCAAGGTCACCCAGTTGTTTTATTCTTGAGCGGAGAATTGAACCCTGATCTCCAGAGCCATAGTCAAACATACAGTGGGTCCTTGGTCTCCACTGGGATTTGGTTCCAGGCCCCCCCCCCCCCCCCCCCATGGATACCAAAATCTATGGGTGCTCTACAATGGCAAATAAGAATGGTGACATTTTATAAAATAGCAAAATCAAGGTTTGCTTTTTGGAATTTACATATATAATATATAATATTTTCAAGCCATGGATACGGAGAGATGGCTGTACCACATTGGCTCACAAACAAATTTAAATATAAATTGGTGGGTGAGGATGAGGAAAAGGAGAAAAATAATTATTGGTGTGATTGGCCTATTCTAGAAGTTGCACTTCAAAATGTATAAACACTGCCTTGATCTCATGTGAGGAAAGATGGAATGATGATGATAATGATGATGACGATTATGATATGAAATCACCTGCTTTGCGGCTTAAGGTGGTGCCTTGTGGGACAGGAGCAGACCGTTCCTCAGCATGATGGGCACTGGTTTCCTTGGCATGCAGCAATGATGAGGGGATGGGATCGGAGGTCTTGGCTACGCTGGGGGTCTCTTCAGCACTGGCATCCAATGCCACCTCAGGCCCCTGGATCGAAACAGAGATGGCTGTACATTTTTCATTTGTTTTCAGTTACTTTTTTTTTTAAATAAATGACCCACATTTCTAGCATTGCAGAGTGAGAGAAACTATAAATCATTCACACCGAGAAGAACTCTTCTTTTTCCTGTGTTTGCACTCCCTTGGTATCTTTGCCAGCCCCTTTTTGCTGGATGCTGTAGTGGTGGTGATGTGCCTTCAAGTCAATCAATCAATCAATCAATCAATCAATCAATCAATTTTATTTACGGTCTTTGACCAAAATTTCTCATTAATATATTAGTATTAACCAGAAAAACCAACATACAAATATACCTAAGTAAAATCAGCTAAAATGCAAATGTGCATGAAGATAGGGAGCACCCCACACACCAGGATGCAGGAGGTGTAGCTAATACCCCAGAGCACAAGATCAAAATTTAAAATGACCTGAATAAACTGGAAAGCTGGGTCAAAGCTAACAAAATTATATTGAACACAGAAAAATGTAAGGTACGGCACTTAGGGCAGAAAAACGAAATGCATAGATACAGGATGGGGGAACAACTGGCTTAACAAGAAGACTACATGTTAAAGGGATCTAGGGGTCCTAGTAAAACACAACTTGAACATGAGTCAACAGTGCGATGCAGCAGTTAAAAAGGCCAATGCGATTTTAGGCTGCATTAATAGAAGTATAGTGTCTAGATCAAGGGAAGTCATAGTGCCACTCTATTCTGCTTTGGTCAGGCCCCACTTGGGATATTGTGTCCAATTCTGGGCACCACAATTTAGAAAGGATGTGGAGAAACTGGAGAGTGTCCAAAGGAGAGCAACTAAAATGGTGAAGGGTCTGGAAACTATGAAATCTATGAGGAACGACTTAGGGAGCTGGATATGTTGAGCCTGGAGAAGAGAAGGTTAAGAGGTGATACGATAGCCCTGTTTAAATACTTGAAGGGATGTCATATTGAGGATGGAACAAGCTTGTTTTCTGCTGCTCCAGAGAACGGGACCCAGAACAATGGATGCAAGCTCCAGGAAAAGAGAGCCCACCTCAACATTAGGAAGATCTTCCTGACAGTAAGGGCTGTTTGACAGTGGAACAAACTCCCTTGGAGTGTAATGGAGGTCTTCAAACAGAGGCTGGATGGCCATCTGTCAGGGATGCTCTGATTGAGAGATCCTGCATGGCAGAATGGGGTTGGACTGGATGGCCCTTGGGGTCTCTTCCAACCCTAGGATTCTACGATTCTATGGCCATGGGACACATTTTGCCATCCCTTTTGTAAGCAGAATGTGGGTCTGTGCTTATTGCAATTTTAACTTTCAATAATCTTCTCTAAATGACCCCCCATGAAGTTTTTGAAGTAACAAGTAAAGGTCATACATGACTAAAATCCACAGGATTAACATAATTGACATTTGAAAGAAAGTTAATAAAACAAAGAATCTTGGTCCTCAGTCCTGAAAACAGTAACAGGCAACAGATGTATTTTAATATGAAAATAAAAATTTGCATTAACTTTTTTGGGTCTGTCAATGGCTAACAGTGGAGAAGAAGTCCATGCAGCTTGCTTAACCTGAAAAAGTGTTGTCTTTTTTTAAATAAAGGTTTTAAAGTTCTCATATAAAAAACACAAATTAACACAAACTTAACAAACAATACATAAAATTACACATGCACATAATAAAATTACACAGCCACGAACAATACAACAATAAAACTATACATTAAACAATACATTACCCACAAAACTAACATTAATTCTAAAAAGACGACTTCCAAAATCAAAAATGTTGGTTATATTTTCCTATCATCAATACTCCCTTTGATAAAAAATAAGCAGATTTATTTTCGTGTAACTGTCATCATGTCTAATTTAACTATCTTCCTTCTTTCTTCAGCTAAACCAATAAATAGATTGGGAAATCTTTATCTAGGATCTAATAAATCTAATGTATATCCTTCCAGATCCCAATCTAAAAATTAATTGAATTATCATTGTCCGGTTAATCATGGAAACATGAAAAAAATAGTAACTAAAGGATTCAACTTCAAATAAAAATAGCTTCGTAATATATAGTTAAATTTGACAATACTCTAGGAATTGAAGTCCGCCAATTCATAAGGAATCAAAGTTCATCTGCTTTCATTTCCGTTTCCAGAGCTTTCTCAAAGCTTCCAAAACCAGAGTCCAATCTTCAGTAAATTCCTCTAGTGAATTCATTTTAATCAGAAAAAGTGTTGTCTTAAAGTAACATCTGTGTTGGCACTTGGCAAAGTTAACTGTTTGGCAAGGTGATTAGAATTCTCTACTAGCTCCATTGCCTGCCTATGGAGAATTCTAAGTACTTCAGCAAGCTACAACTCACAGGGATCTGCAGGATGCTGCCATGATATTTAAACTGGTACAACCATGTGGTGCAGACATACTCCGAACCCAAAAGGAACAACAGTTTGACGCCGGAAAATCACCAAAGATGAACAAAGCTTTTAACACTCTACCTTCCATTTGGATTCCTCTGGCTCAAGGTGGTTGTCATGGGCCTCACTCTCACCAATGGAGGCTGAGGATAATGAAGGAAAAGTGGGATCAGGAGAGAGAAACTGGGACATTTTAAAAGCAGCTGAAAAAACGGGACGATGGAGGGTTAACTGGGACCATCCTTGCCAAACTGGGACAGCTGCAAGGTATGCATTGGAGCACTTCGAAACTCAGGAGCTTATCGCTTGGCTATTAAAACCACCTTACCTCTATCTGGATTTTAAAATGTTAGTTTTAGTCTTATACTGTTTAATCTTGTTTTAAGGGGGGTACTATGGATATATGGATATATTTTAGCCTGTTGTACGCCACTTTGATTGCTTGGCAAAAAGCAGGATAAATTTTTTTATTTATTTTGTTATTAATTTGGGCGGCATCCTGATCTTATCAGAAGGTTTTGCCACTGAATTTGCTGCCCGAATACAGCCTGGGTCCATCCCTGCTTCCAGGGGCACTCCAGTCGTTTCAGATCCAGGAGTTATCTGACTTCAGAAAATGGCTAGCGGAGCGCTCCTGGAAGCAGGGATAGACCTGGGTTGTATTCAGGCGGCAAATTCGGCAGCAAAAACCTTCTGATAAGATCAGAATGCCACCCAAATTAAGCTTTAAACCGGATAGAGGTGAGCCGGTTTTAATAACCAAGCGATAAGCTCCACAATGTAGGTGCCAAAAGAATAGGGGGTAATGTGAACACAGCAAATATCAGAGTTTGAGGCATGAACCATTTTCAGTGTCTCACACTCTGTTGTGCTAGAAATCAGGGGACTGAAGGGCAATGTAATTGGAGGTAGGGGAGGCTTCTTGTTGGAGGGCAATGTCTTCATTCCCACCCATCCCCCAACAGTGGCACCCCTGGCATGTGGAGTGGAGAGGGTGCCATCTTGCCTTGACACTAGGCTCAGGCAAATGCAAACTGCCGCAGCCTCTCCTAGCTTGTGTCTTCATCATTAATAACCTTTTGCCATCTTGATCATATTCTGATGCAGCTTGGCTACAAAAGGGAAACCAGGATGGTGCATGGGCTACTTGAAATGAATATCTGATAACTATCTGTATTGGACCTGCAAAGTCAAAAGACCTTGCATGATTTATATTATTTTTGTTAATAGAATAAATCTTTCCTTTAAAAGTATCTGCTATTCCTACACTTCTTTACACGTGCCTTAGTTCGGTTATCGCTTGCTTAGAGTAGAAAGGAAAGGGAACTATAAATCCTTAACAAGTCCCAGTGTGTGTTAAGGAAAGGTCATTACAAATTCACTGGGTGGTGGCAGCGTGATTCAAAGTTGTCCAAGAGTCTCATTCAACTTCGCAGGGAGTGTGAACCGGAACAGGAGATTCGGAGAAAAAAAAAGGCTCTGCTGGGACTAAGTGCCAAGACAGGGCCGCTGTTTGGGTTGCTTGGACCACAGAGATCATCACGTGCAACCAATACATGCAGTGGTCTATGGCAGAAGTGGGAAAGTGCAGACCAAGGGCATCATGTGGCCACCAAACCCCACCTCTCTGGCCCCTAAAGATGCCTAGAGGTCTCCCGAACCCATTTGTTTTTAGTGGGGTGATTTTTCAGACCATCTTCACCCCAAAATGACCCTAAATGCAAGAAGCCTCCTGCTGCAAATGCAGCAATGTTGTTATCTCATAAAGCCCTTTATGCGTGAAAAGATGGCTGAAAACAGAAATTGGAAGTGATGTGGTATCTTTTCTGATGCACTGTTAATATTTAGTGCTTCTGGCCCACAGGGGTGAACATGGCCTTTTATGCAGCTGCCTTCCTCTGGGAGAAGGAAAGGGCAGAGTTAAGGGGAAAGACATGGATGAAGTCTTCATCTGTCACCACCTACCCTGCTGGATCTCCTTTGACAACTCCGTTTCCGCCTTCGTTTCTTCTGGCACTTCTGAGCCAATGTCTTCCACAGGAAGAGCCTGAAAGGACAGAAGGGGTCAAACAAGAGCAACAATGGCTATCATGGTTATGGTTGATGGGATATGCAGTCCCACACCAGCTGGAGCATCACCCCACTGAAGAAAATACTGAAAGAAAAGGAGCAAGGTCCAATGCAATTGCAATTATCATCCTATTCAACTCAGTGCTTGCTCAGGATCATGAGCACAGGACCCTCCATTTGTTTTATCCCGGAGGCCTTTGTTATGTGCTTTGCAAGCATAAGGCACCAGATTCAATCCATCACATCTCTAGGAAAGGCCAGGTCCAGGTGGCAAGATGAAGGCATTATTTAACTTAATTATATTTTATGTGATTTTATATATAGAGGTTTTAATTGTTTGAATGTTATAATAATTTTATAGGTTTTAGCTGTGAGCCGCCTTGGGTCCCTTCGGGGAGAAAGGCGGGCTATAAATGAAATGAATAAATATAAGGCAGAACTCAGCATGCCCTTTTTATGGCGGCCCAATGCAAATGTGGGCTATGGCTGCTGTGTCTTTAACAATCATGTGGTAGCAGCTGGTGCTCCCTCTTCCACTCAAAGATGTAGGAGTCCCTGTCCCTTCTGGATAAAGCAGGGAGGAGACAAGCCACATGGGCCACCTTGAGCTCACCAAAAGTATAGAATCATAGAACTGGAAGAGACCCCAAGGGACATCCAGTCCAATCCCATTCTGCCATGCAGGAAATCCAATCAAAGCATCTCCGACAGATTGCCATCCAGCCTCTGTTTAAAGACCTCCACCACTCTCTGAGGGAGTGTGTTCCACTGTTGAACAGCCCTTACTGTCAGGAAGGTCCTCCTAATGTTGAGATAGAATCTCTTGCTTTGTAGCTTGCATTGATTGCATTGTAGCTTGCATTGATGGAGCAGTAGAAAACAAGCTTGCTCCTTCCTCAATATGGCAACCCTTCAAATACTTAAACAGGGCTATCATATCACCTCTTAACTTTTTGTTCTCCAGGCTAAACATATCTAAGTCACTCCTCATAGGACATGGTTTCTATACCCTTCAAAGGTATGGAAGTTCATTCATAAATAGTTATATTCCTTCACAACTGTCAAGCTTTCCCCATGTCCTCTTCCCCCATCCACCTCATTTTGGTATTGGTTCCCAGATCCATTCCTTACCTCAGACCCAGCAATCACCCAGCTGTTGTTATCCGACTCCCGAGAGTCTGAATTGTCAGCCATGGATGCTCATTCCCTGGTGATGCCCAGATATCCACCTGCAGATGATAAATTCAAGAAATAGAATCATAGAACCGCAGAGTTGGAAGAGACCCCAAGGGCCATCCAGCCACAGCATTGAACCGTGTCAATTAAAGTGGTGTCAATCAGATTATTTCTGCAGTGTGGATGCAACCTGAGATCAAGTATCCTTCCTTGCTGTCTGCTTAGTGCCCATCCTTGGCCCATAAAAACAGTGGACAAAGCAAGGTTTTGTTTGCCACTTCAGAAACAAATGCAGGTGTTGGATTTGCAATGCTAGAATTTGACTGGCAAATCAATTTTCAGCATGGGAACAAAGGCAAAGAGACGTAATAAGACACCTGAATTTTACTTCCTCAATAGACTTTGGTAGCAACAGTATCTTTCAATGAGTTCTCCAATCTGCAAAGCACTGGCCCCAGAAAGGAAGCTCTGGCCCTCAAGTTTCCTTAGGCCCCCATTCCCAAAAAAAGCGGCTTATATTGCTGCGATTCTGACTCACTGAATTGCCTAGCATGTTATTTGTAAAAATTACGACTTATCGTCAAAAAGTATTCATTTATGGCTTTTCTGCTGACTGCAGAAATAATCCAGGTTGGCACCACTTTAATGGCCATGGCTGAATGCTATGGGATTCTGGGATTTGTAGTGGCACCAGAGCTTTCTGACAGGGAAAGCTAAATATCTCGCAAAGCTACAACTCCCAGAATTCCAAAGCAGTGAGCCAGGACACTTAATGTAGTGTCAACATGGATTGTTTTTTTTTATATTTTCAAACCGTGGATGGTTGAATCCGTGTATAAAGAATCTGAGGATACAGAAGACGGACCTTATCAAATATAGTTTTAAACTTTTAGAACGATTGTCATTATATATCATTTTAAAATGATTTTAATTGTAAGTCACCCAGAGATCTTCAGATGCAAGGTGGGATATAAATACCCTTGTCCCTCCATATTCACTAGGGTTAGGGGCAAAAGACCCCAGTAAATATGGAAAAACCACAAATAACAAAATCACCATGTTTTTACTTGAGAGGACACCTCTTTAGGAATCTCTGGTCCTCCAGGGAAACTCTGTGGTCAACGTCCGACAGACACTGACCATAGAACTGCCCTGGAGGAGATACAAAGTCCTAGTAGAGTATTCTCTCTAGGGATCTCTAGGTCTTTCAGGGCAGCTCTGTGGTCAACGTCCGACAGACACTGACCATAGAACTACGCTGGAAGAGATACAAAGTCCTAGTAGAGTATTCTCTCTAGGGATCTCTAGGTTTTTCAGGGCAGCTCTGTGGTCAACGTCCGACAGACACTGACCATAGAACTGCCCTGGAGGAGATACAAAGTCCTAGTAGAGTATTCTCTCTAGGGATCTCTAGGTCTTTCAGGGCAGCTCTGTGGTCAACGTCCGACAGACACTGACCATAGAACTACGCTGGAAGAGATACAAAGTCCTAGTAGAGTATTCTCTCTAGGGATCTCTAGTTTTTTCAGGGCAACTCTGTGGTCAACGTCCGACAGACACTGACCATAGAACTGCCCTGGAGGAGATACAAAGTCCTAGTAGAGTATTCTCTCTAGGGATCTCTAGGTCTTTCAGGGCAGCTCTGTGGTCAACATCCGACAGACACTGACCATAGAACTACGCTGGAAGAGATACAAAGTCCTAGTAGAGTATTCTCTCTAGGGATCTCTAGGTTTTTCAGGGCAACTCTGTGGTCAACGTCCGCCAGACACTGACCATAGAACTGCACTGGAGGAGCTACAAAGGCCTAGTAGAGTCTTCTCTCTAGGAACCTCTAGATCTTTCAGTGCAACTTTTAGTTAAAGTTGACCACAGAGTTGCACTGGAGGACCTAGATATTCCTAGAGAGAACATATTAATCAAATCCGCAAATAGGGAGGGATGAATGTATGTTAATATGCAAATAAATAGATTACATAGTTACACTAGGACTGGCTAAAGTAAAATCCTGCTTTTCCCCTTCTCAAGCTTTATTGCATTGTTTAATGCAGAGACACTGCTGCAACCCAGCACTGAAGATATTTGTTTCTCCAGCCCTCCTTCACCTTCCTCCCAATGCTGATGCTGCTAAAAACCTCCAGGTAGACAGAGGAAAAGGAGGAAGAGCACAGGGCTAGATAAACATTAAAAGACTTTGCCAAAAGGAGGTTTGTTGACAGAGTTTTTGTTAAACGGGGCATGCGTGTACATAATTATAGTGCTATATTCCAGTTTTTAACTGCCATGGCAACATCCTTTGGCATCCAGGAATGTGTAGTTTGTTGAAGCACTAGAGCTCTCTGGGACAGAATTCAAAATCTCTGTCCCTAAACTACAAATCCCAGGATTGTATAGGCGGAGACCACAACGTTTAAAGCAGAATCATAGCGCTATAACTATGTAATGTGACAAATTTTATCCCGGCTCCAAGGTTCCAGTCTTCATGCGTCTCTCTAAAATGGCCATGTTGTCATATTTCTCAAACAGATATCTCCTGCCTTTGTTTCCTGAGTATAAAAAAAGAACTACCGGAAAACCAGCAAAGAAAGGAATTATAAATTGCAGGGTTTTTATTTTATTGCTTGGTGCCAAAAACAGGTGAGAAAAGAAACAGAACAGACAGCAAATGAGAGACAGGGAGAGACCATCCCAGAGGGCCTCTGCTACTGATATCCACACAAAACGTAATAATAAAACATACATAACTAAATGTGTATGACAAAATACATCAAACAATAGCTAATACTTAAAAAACAGAACATAAAAACAGAAACCTGACTTCCTTTCCAGTAGGTCATACCTTTAAAGTGATCGAATTGTCTAACCTCTTTGCAAATAATAATTGTCCGATTCTATTCTTAAGAGGTAGAATTCAAAGATACAGCCCTGTTAGTCTGTATGCAGAATCAATATGCAAAGAGAACTTGTAGTGCCTTTGAGACTCACCAAAGGAAAGAAGTTGGCAGCTGGAGCTTTCATAAAAGCATCTGAGGGAGGAGACTGAAGCCTAGGAAAGCTCATGCTGCCAACTTCTTTCTTTCAGTGAGTCTCAAAGACACTACAAGATCTCTCTACATACTGATTCTGCAGACTATTATTATTATTATTAACCTTTATTTATAAAGTGCTGTAAATTTACTAACAGGTCTATATCTTTGAATTCGTAGTCTCACAGGTGCTACAAAACCTCTCTACATACTGGTTCTACAGACTAACACGGCTATATCTACCACTATGGAAAGCGCTCCACCAAAAGCATCTGCGGAAGCAGACTGAAGTCTAGGAAAGCTCATGCTGCCAACCTGTTTCTTTCAGTGAATCTCAAAGGTGCTACAAGATCTCTCGCATACCTATGGGGTATATATGTCTGTCCCTGGTTCCACTCCACCGAAAGCATCTGAGGAAGTAGACTGAAGTCTGCAAAAGATCATGCTGCCAACTTCTTTCTTTCAGTGCCTCTGAAAGGTCCTGCAAGATCTCTACTCTTAAGACTTAGATTTTAACCTTAAAATTAGATATGGGAAACCTTTCTAATTGCTTTCTTTTCCTCCTTCATATTGGTAACCGTTGTACAAGTTTTTGTTTATTTCCATAGTTATAATTTCCCCCCATCTATCTATGCAGTTGACAATTTTCCAGCTACCTTGCTTCTCTGTTTTCTAGAGGGCCTCTGTTTCAACGCAGGAAGGGAGAGAGCTCTTTTTCAAGGCTTCTTGTCCCAGTGCTATTCTTGCTGGAGAGAGAATGCCGAGAATCCAAATTATGCCCGTCTTCCAAAAGTGGTCGGATGACCCGGCTCTTAGAAAGCTGCAGCCGGTCTAAACGTGTCAAGAGAGAGAACCGGGGAAATGGAGAAAGATGGGACTGGCACCAGGGCAGACTAGAGGTCGGTCGGAGAAGGCATCCCAGCAGTGGGCACCCTAGACTTCCATAAAAAGCCCCCCAACCCTCAATTCATGCCAAGAATTCATGCCAAACATCCCCCCTTCCCTTGACAGAACAGCTGCCAGTGACTTTAGGGAAAAGCAGGTTGGTATTTATAGCTCCTTTTTAAATATCTTTTAGCAGGTGGCAACTGCTTCACAGGCAAGCTTTGAAATGGCTCTGGAGATGGACAGACCCAACCAGTCGGCCCTTGCTATTCCCATCCCCATTTACTCCTTCCAAAATTGAAAGGGGGGGGGGGATTGAAAGAGGGGGATGCAAAATCCCCCCCCCCTTTCAATTTTGGAAGGAGTAAATGGGGATGGGAATATCAAGGGCCGACTGGTTGGATCTGTCCATCTTTCAATGTTGCTTTATTCCCTGCTGCTAGGCTCCTAGGATTCCCTTGTTTTGTGTGTGTGCAAAGCTTTGAAAAACTTCCATTTTTGGACAACTCGCAACCTCCCCTGAAGGCAGCATGGCCAATGCATTCTTTTCTTTTTCTTTGTACATTATTTATTTTATTTTGGAAAACGGCAGACGGTACAAATACCAGTCCAGGCTGAGCTCTGAAGCAGGCGGACTCGAAAGCTGACTTTTATCTAAAGGCGACAGGCCCAGCAGAAATGTATTTCCGGGGGCTGTGGGTTGGCTGTGCGCCCTTCTCTTGCAGCAAACAAAGAACCACAAGCCTTATGACCCCATGAAGAGGAACACACTTTTTTTCCACAGGTGACTGCAAACAGAAACCACGTCCTGCAAAAATCCATTCATCCCTCGGTTGTCGGAGCTGTTTCATTCAAGGTTTTGGGCACGTCTTTAGGATGGGAGGTTGGAAATGAAATACAGCTGCCCTTCACATTTGTGGCTATGACTTTTATGGATTTTATTATTTGTAGATTTGATTAATATGTTCTCTCTAGGTCCTCCAATGCAACTCTGCTGGAATCTGACCATAGAGTTGCGCCACGGGAAGATTTGGAGATTACTAGAGAGAACACTTCTCCAGGCATCTGTAGGTTCTCCAGCATGATTCTATGGTCAGCTTCTGACAGATGTTGACCACAGAGTTGCGCTGGAGGACCTGGAGATTCCTAGAGAGGTGTTCTCTCTGGTAAAAATATATAATGTTTTTTATTTTCATTTTTTCCACTTTCATGGGGGTCCTGTGCCCCTAACCCCAGTCAAGGTGGAGGGTCATCTGTATATAAAACACAGATATTTAGCAGGTGGGACAAATCTCAACCTCTTCCTACAATGCACACACATGCTCTCAACCTTTTTCTGCCATGCTCCTCACACTACTTTCATTTACTGGTGCAACCACTACTTCTCCCCCTCTTCTTTCTTGCACACAAAGAGGCTTTGGTGTTGTGGCTTGCATCGGAGATGGGTTCCCTTGGCATTCGGCAAGAAACTGCTCAGCTCTCATCTGAGTGGCATTGCTGGATGCCATAGCAACCTTGGCTGAGATGCCCTTAATAGGCAATAGCCCAGTGGACAGGCCCCAATCCTTGGCAGCACTAGTTGCAGGCAGGAAAAAGTTGCTTTTGGAGGAACTACAGTTCCCAGTATTTTCCAGGCAGTGATGGTGGGAGTCATAGTTCCTTCAAAGGACCCTTTCCCCAGCTCCAGCCATAGATTCGAACATCCAATGTAGCTGGGGATGGAAATGAGTGCACTCCACACAAACGCATATACAACGTGACTGATGTATGTCCCCTAGTTTTCATAGAATCCTAGAGCTGGAAGAGACCCCAAGGGCCATCCAGTCCAACCCCATTCTGCTATGTAGGAACACAGAATCAAAGCACCCTAACAGAGGTTTAAACAGCCTCTGTTTAAAAACCTCCGAAGAAGGAGACTCTGCCATTCTCCACTCTTCAATGGCTCTGTAATTGCACTGTAATGGAAGAAATGGGGAGCCACTGGATACCATAACCAATGAAAAATACAGCAACTCCATCGTATCTCGCAGGGAGGGGAGAACTTAGATTGTCAAGATCTCCGTCCTTTTTCACTAGGAGAATCCCTTTGTCCATTTGTTGGCTCTGGGAACAAAATAATGCCGTGGGAAAAGGCACAGAATTGGGGAGTTTATTTTCAGTACTACAACTAGAGTTTGAATAGGTCCTTTTACACACACATCTCCTCCTGTTTCCCCCAACTCCTAATCTTTCTTCCTTTTCAACATAATTTAGAAGGTGAAAAGCCTTTCCCTCCATTTATTCTTCTTTATTTTTCACCAGTCATTGGCATCCAAAAATCATGACCGATCTCTCCCATTTAAATCCTGCATCAATTTTCTATTAGATCCTAATCTATTGGCCATTCCTCTCTCAGATCTTTGGTCACGTCTTCCCCAGATGTCAGTGAAGGTTACATGACTTCTGAAGATCTATCAGCTCTGAGTGCAAATTCTGCCTCTGCAGTTAACTCACCTAAAGTTTTTAATCCCTGGCCCTCCTGATGTTTTGGACTTCAACTTCCCAAATCTCCAGCCATCAGCCATGCTAGCTGGGAGTTAAAGTCCAAAACATCTGGGTGACTAAAAGTAGAAAACCATTGTTGTAGCTTACCTTTAGCCTTAGATCCCTATCTGTGGTATAAGGAAGGCCTACCTTGCGGGATTGCTGTAAGGCGTACTCATGCTTAGAGGTGTGGCAAGCAAAATATCAGCCAAGAATAATAAAAAATGGGGGAAGGAATGAGGGAAATAATGGTGATAATTATGAGATAGTTCTTAGTTTTAGGCAATAATCTGATACACACAAACTTGGAAGCAGGTCCCACTCAATTCAATAGTGCTTACTGTTGACAAGACACAAACAAACATATGCTGTTACTGAAATGATGAACCTGACGCATCCAAAGGAGATGTATAAATGCTTCTTATTATAAGCAAGGAAATACATGACGAATCACCCAGGATCTTTCCCTTGCCATCTGTGTTTAGGGTTGAAGAGAAGACAATTTGTTTACAAGATTTATTGTTATGATTCCCCCCCCTCCCGGTCACAAACTGCTCACCCATGATCAAAAATATACCCCACTTTCCAAGTATTTCCATACAACCCCCCCCCCCAAAAAAAAAACTCAACGCCAGAAGTACCAGAATGGGGCATCAGTCTAGGGCTGGATGTTGAGTATCTCACTGCCTGCATGGGGATGGAGAGAGTCAGCCTGAATTGTTCTTTCTGCCTTTCTGATCCCAAAGGAAAATAACTTTCCAGTTTGGCTGTGGAAATCCATTGGCTTACCAAGTCACAGTCTCTCAGCCTCAAAGGATGGCAAGGGCAAACCCCCTCGGAAGAAACTTGCCAAGAAAATCCCATGACAGGTTCACCGCCTTTGGGTCACCATAAGTCAGAAATGACTTGAAGGCACACAACAACAACAACAACAACAACAACAACAACAACAACATGAAGTACTACTACTACTGCTGCTACTACTACTTAAAAGTCAAGACCCAAACACCCCTTAACAATCCTAAGCTAGGAGAGAGGGAAGGTCTCAGGTGGGAGAGGTGATGCTGGGAGTGTTGCCAAGGCAACCCTGCATCCTCACCCATCAAAGACTACATCTGCTGGACCACACTCGGTAGGAAATGCTTTCCTGAGATGGGAAGGCATCATAAACCCCACATTTGTGGGCTTCCTTGCCCAGGTGGCCCCCAATTCCCACTCCATGGTCCTTTCCCCCCAACTCATCCTTACCTCGAAGGCCCAGCTGCCCCAGATCTGGATTTGGAGACTTTCAGAGTGGAGCAAGGAGAGGATGGCTCTGGACTCTTCTTCCACTTGGCAACTTTTGCATCTGAAACTTCGTAGCTGAGGAGGAGAGAAAGGGGGGGCGGGACAAGGGGAGCCAGAGGGCCAATGGCAAGAGAGTGTTTGGCCATCTCAACCAATGAATGCAAAGCTGCTCTGCAGGCGGTGCCAGGAGGAAGAGGGATGTGGGTGAGACCTTGCAAGGGGTGGTGGGTGGGCAGGAGGAGGTTTGGGGGAAAGTGGGGGTCAGGATGGGGGTGGGTTGGGGGGAAAGGGGGTCTCTCCCACCATTAGCCCCCTTCTTGAGTCCAGGTGGGGGGCAGAGAGTTGCCAATGCCCTTCCCACCCAAACCCATCCATCTAGGCTCCAGCAGCCAAGGATGACTAAGCTAACCCAGACAGACAGGGACAGCTGGAACAGGGCTCTGGCTGGCTGCAAAAGCTTGGGAAGAAAGTTTTCTAGCTTCCAGCTTCCCCTGCCCCTTTTCTCTCTCTCTCTCTCTCTCTCGGACCTGGCTGCTGAAGAATGCTGTGCCACTCCAAAGTGGGCACCCACCTCTCAGCAGGCAGCAAGTGGGCATCAGGTCCCCAGAAGACTCAGCCTTGATCTCAGGGATGGGGAGAAATGGTGGCCAATAGGCTGCATGCACCCCAGGTCCATTTGTGTGTTCTCCCCCCATGTTCCTTTAATTTACCATCTTTTAAAAAAAAAAATCCAAATTTATAATACTAAGGTGAACCTCAGATTGGCCTCTTTAGGGCTGCATCCATAGTGCAGCAATAATCTGGTTTGACACCACTACAACTGCCATGGCTCCATGCTATGGAATTCAGTTTGCTGTGGCACTCTGGTCTCCAGAGTCATACGGGTGATATGAAAGCACCATTTAAATATTTGAAGGGGTGTCATACTGAGGATGGAGCAAGCCTGTTTTCTGCTGCTCCTCAGAATAGGACCCGGAGCAATGGATGCAAGCTACAGGAAAACAGATTCCACCTTAACATTAGGAGAAATTTTATGACAGTAAGAGCTGTTCAACAGTGGGACATATTCCCACAGAGAGTGCTGGAGTTTCCTTCCTTGGAGGTCTTTAAACAGAGGCTGGATGGCCATCTGTTGGGGATGCTTTGAGTGAGAGTTCCTGCATGGCAAGGGGTTGGACTAGATGGCCCTTGTGGTCTCTTTCAACTCTAGGATTCTGTCTTGAGTCCCCAATTGAACAATAGGTGGGAAGTAAATATTCAGCATAGGACTTGCATCTTCAAAAATAGACATGTGCAGGAACTAGAATTAAGTACCATATATTCTCGACTGTAAATCATGGATATGTCAATGACAGGTTTGAGGGCCGAAATTATGGTTTTTGCTATGACCCATTGGTAAGTCGAGGATAAAATTGAGGGGCATGTAGCAAAGGATCTAAAAGACAAAGCAAAGCAAAACAAATGTTGAAGAACTTACAAAAGTTCAGCAGTCATAACGCTTTGTGCTTGCTCTTAAGACTGGATGAATGAGAGAGTAGAGGGGGTAGGTGCTTCACATATTATACTCTTGCTTTTCATCAGGAGATGGTTCCTTCTTTTAAATAAGAGTTAAGATACAATACTTACATTGACCCATGGATAAGTCAACTCAGGTTTTGGGGTAAATTTTTGATCTAAATTTCTAGACTTATACATGAGTATATACAATAGTTCTGCAATATCTGTCTTCACCTAGGCCCTGCCATGGCATTACAATGTACAGGTATCTTTTGTGCAATGGTAGCCAGTGAAGTGACACATGCACCATGGCCCTGATGTGTAATGGGTGCCAGTGTACTGTGGTATACTACTGACACACATCTGGACACTGGCTAAAAGTGCTGGAGCACAACAGGAGTGCCCAAGGCACATCTCAAGCGCCCAAACATGAGACATGCCCGAGGCATATCAGGAGTGCCCAATGTGCATCAGAACACCTTCTCAGTGCCTGACAAGTGCACATTTCACAATTCACTAGTATGGTTTTGTTGCCTTACTGCAATATAGTCACAGATATGTAAGGTTATAAAATGTAGACTGTCATCTACCACCAGTAATTCTCATTGTGCCATTCTGCTTGGAATTTTCCCAGCCAAACATCCAGCCAGCAAAACCACACGTACATATGATTTTAAAAGTCTGTTGGGAGCTGTTTCTCTGGCTGTTTGAGTAGCCTGGACCTGTCTTTGGCAGCAAAACAGAACTGGCATTGAGGATCAGAAGTCTTGTCTTTGAGCCCAGGATGGGAGTGTTACGTTTTCAAAAAAAGAAAAGGGAGGGTGAAAGGCAACACTCTGTTACCCGGCTCCAAGGAAGAAGACAGCAACAATGAGAAACAGGAACACAAACACTCTTGGGGAAGAGACGCAGTGGAGGGGCAGTATCCCACACACTGACTTCGCCTTTGGAGCCTTGGTTTGTCTGGCTGGAACACAACCACACTGGTAGCTTGGGTACTGGGCCTTCGCCAACAGGTTTGAGGTCAGAAAAATGGAAGCAGGAAGGGTGTGTGTATGAAGGTTTGTTAAATACACAAGCAGGAAAACAGCCCTGTGGCTGCAGATCCAAGGGCTCTGTCTTAGCTGTCCAGCTCTCACATCCATACAATGGGAATAGGGAATACAACGGCTTGTATGATTCTAAGTTTAGTTGTGTATCTTTGCATATTAGGATCTTTTCTACTTCTTTCATAACCACTCACCCCTTTCTTCAATTTGTTATAATCCTTTCAAATTACTTTATAACAGGCTGGTACAAAATGTCACTTTTAATGTTCTCACATAAAAACAAGACAGGTGGGGGGAAGATTTCTGTGTATTAATCCAGCTATGGCACCCCACTCCCAGCCCCCATTCCCTTCCCATCCAAGGACAGTGGGATAAAAACAATGATCAAAAATCACATTGTTAACTGACCAAAGAAAACCCCAAAACACACGCGCACACACGCAAATCGGGGACATGGGAGTCACCAAAAGGCTTTTAAAAAACTTTATAAAAAACAATGTTCAAGAGTGTTTTTTTGCATGGCTCTTTTTGACAGCCCCTCGCCACAGAGGGGTTCCAAGGAGGTATTTCATCCATTCCCAGGCAGGCATCCTTTTTTCTTGAGGGAACCGCAGCCTCAGCTCTCAGCTCTCAGCTCAGTCTGGCTTCAGCATCCCGCAACCAATCCATGTGAAATTTGGAGGCAGAACAAATTACAACAGGAATTGCGCCGCATCCTCCTTGACAAAAACAGTTATAGAGGAGAGGAGTTGAAGGTATCAGGGAAGAAACTGATCCAAACCATGGGAATAGGTGCTGTCCAGCTTTTGCTAGCTGCCCGTGTTAGGTGAGACCAAAAGACTATCCAAGCCAGGAAGCAAGAAAGGTAGAAGGGAAGGAGGGAGTGCAGCAAATAATCCCTGTCTCTCCCTTTTTGTGTGAAAACCATAAAATCTTATCATGTAAAGCAGTGCTAGCCAAAGTGCCGGTCCCTGGGCTGTTGGCTGCCATCCCCTGGTAAGTTTTCAGGAAAAGAAAGAAACAACTAGCCGGTGGGCACAAATATGGTGCCAGTCCCTGGCACACTGCAAATAAATAGTTTCCAGTTCCTCACTTCAAATAGGCTGGGCAGCTCTGGGGCAAAGGACAAAGGCAGAGGCTGCTGCCCAGAAACAATACTGGCCAATTGATAGCTTGAAAATACACAGTAGTGGTCTGTGAACAGGAAGAAGGAATGTTATGAGAGCTATGCTCAAAGAACTCAAGGCATGTGCTGCCTGGGCTAGGCCCTGCAAGGGACACCACAGCTGCCTCTGCTTTACTAGCTACCCTACTCCAAAATGGCAACTGTTATCCAGGCAAGTAGGGCTGGGATCTAGTGCCTCTTGAAAGAAAAGCCTGAACTCAGGTGTGGGGGAGCCTGGACCCTGCAAGTGTTTGGGGATACAATTTCCACAATCTGTTGGCTGTGGCTTCTGGGAATTGGAAATCCACAACATGGAGGAGGCTAAGTCTCCCTACCCTTGCCCTAAATTCTGGAGGTCACAGACCTTAAAACAGACACTTTTTTGTTTAACAAAGGACTCTGCCCTCTCTTCTGCCAAGCAGTTAACCACACACATGCCAAAAGCTTGCTACCCACATTTATGGACCAGCATTTGTGTGTGTGTGTGTGTGTGTAAGGGCCAGCCCTACTGATAGACAGAGTAAGGCAGATACCTCAGGCAGCAAAGGCTGGGATACAGCAACAAAGTGTTGGAGGAAGGAACCGTATTGTCTAAGCCCCTTCGGCTACTTTACTGCCTTCAAGTTTGGTGGAGGATATCAGTGTGCCGCTATGCCAAAGAAGATTCAGCTGCCAGTCTTGTGTACATGAAGCAGGGAGAGCACCAACTTGTTCTCTGCCTCAGGAAGCAAAATGCCTCGGCCAGTCCCATATATGTGAGGGCAGGGTCTGCGGTTCAAGCCAAAGAAAGTCTAGTGGTATAAAACTGAGATCCCATCTCTTCTGGCCAACCATGCAGGGTTAGTGACGTTGTAGTCTCTCATGCAGAGAGTCCCAGCATGTCCAATGCTTGTCTGTTCAGCCATCATTGGCAGCTACCAGCTGGCCCATGCCCTCACGGATGTAGACCGACTGGATCTCCTTGGTCTTCAAGCAGAAGTCACAGGCCCACACTGCTGAGGCCTCTGTGGTCAGCAGCCCATAAGCGTTCTCAGTCATGCCCGTGCACTCCCGGTGGAACCATTTCTGGCAAGAAGCCTCACACAAGATGGCATCCTGGTCGTCATTGACCTCACTACGGCAAGCCCCACATGGATACACAAGCCCAGGTGGCGGCTGGTGGCCAGAGTTTCCAGAGGTTTTGCCAGAGGAGGGCATGCTGTTGGCCTCGGGGGTGCCAGTGCCACCGCTGTGCCCTGCGCTGTTGGGCACGAAGGAGGCCTGGGTGCCATTGACAGCTGCTGGTGATCCCGCATGTGGCTCCTGGGTAAAAGTGTTGGGAGGAGGGTTGAGGGGCTTACTGCCACCCCCGCCTCCAGCTCCACCGCCACCACCATCTTCACCACTGGGAGGGAAGCCAGGATCAGGTCCAGGAAAGGGGCTGGGATTGGGGGGCAGATTGGGAAGATTTTGGTTGGGGCGCTGCATTGGTGATTGTCCGAATGGGTTTCCAGGCTGGTTGAACCGCTGGGCCATTGGGGGACCTCCAGGGGCGTTGAGGGCAGGCCCTGGGCCCATATCTGCTCCCCGTGGGGGTTGCCCCATGGTTGGGGAAATCATGGGCCCAAAGCCACCCATAGGCCCCTGCATGAGCTGTCCACCAGGGGGACTGAAGTTCTGGCCCAAGGGCTGGCCAAATGGCTGACCACCAAAGCCCATTCCACCTGGCTGCACATAACCAGGGTTCTGAGGAGGCAGGTTGAAGGCCGGGCCCATCTGGCTTGGCCCAAACGGGGGAGGCTGCCTCCGCATGGGCTGGGGCCCTCCGCCGTAGCCAGGAGGGACCTGGGGCCCCATCGCTCCCTGCATGCGGAAGTTTCCAAATGGACTGGGGTTGCCGAGGAAAGGTGCAGAGGCCGAGCCAACTTTGGGTGCCCCAAAATCATCCTCAAATGGGTTTGATGCCACCAGGTGGTCCACCATGGGGGTCGGTGGAGGTGCAAATTCCGAGAGGTGGGAATAGGCAGGGCCCTGCAAGAGTAAAGCAGAATAAGCATGGAGGAAAGTTGAGGACCCTCGTTGTGCACTCAGAGCAAAAATGGAGAACATGAAACCCTCCAGATGTTTGGGATTATACCTCCCATTATCCCTAACTCAATTAACTAGGGTTGATGGGCACTGCAATCCAACAATATCTGGAGAAATAACCAAAACAGAGTATGCATTACATCAGGGTGAGAAAACTTTTGACCTTCCATATGTTTCAGATTTCAGTTCCCAGAAGTCCCAGCCAGCAGGGCTAATATCAAAACTTTCTGAGTTTGGTTATCCTAGTGAAAGTGTCAAAGTTTTTTCATCCTCACAATGAACAATCCTTATAATGATGGGAAACTGACTTGTGGTAAGCAGGTTTATTGTTTTCACACCTCAACACTAACTGACCACACTAAAAATCTGAAAGACCTATATCACCTTGCTCAGCCCTTTGAAAATCTAGAGCAAGGGATTCACGCTCTCATGACTGCATGAAAATGCTTTATACCTGATGTTTTAATATCACTCTGTAATGCATCTGAAGAAGTGGGCTTATATCCACAAAAGCTCATGTTGAAATAAAATCCAGTTACTCTTAAAAGTATTGCCACATTCTCTTTTTCCTCCCCCTTTTTTTTCAGTCTTTGTGTGATGCTTTGCAGGATTCCCAGTTGTATCAGATCAGGTTACAAGTGGAGATGCCCTATTTTAGCACAATCCTTCTATTATTATTTTTTAAAACTGAAAAGTGGGGGAAACTTGATGGGAGGGGGAATGCCTGAAACTATACAATCCAAAATAACTACCACCTAATTCCACATAACATTTTGATCCCAACTACTTGCTTCCTGTACTAGAGATTGTATGAATTCTCTTGCACCATTTACCCTCTTAGAAATAAAAATGATGCAAACAACAAATATGTAACATCGAAATCTGGTTGTTACTACCAGTGTAAAAACCATGATACTATCAATTAACATTTTATCACACACACAAAAGTCTTTACATATTCTAATCAGCGGAGGCATAATGGGTGTGAGCTATACTCGGTCTTCTAGAAGTTTTGAATGTAATTTCCCAAACCCCCCACCACTGGCCATGGTGGGTGCGAGGGATGGGAGCTGGAGGCCAAATATCTAGAGGGCCACAGGGCTCCTACTTCTGCATTAGAAACTGCAGAAAGCACAGCAGTGAGCAGATGAGACTTGGCTGGAAGAAACAGGGTGAAAATGGACTCAGTTTTAGAATGCAAACTGCAGGGCTGTGGAAACGGACTGAAAAGCAAATAGCTACTCGGGTACATTAATGTTCATTCATAAGCAATAGAGCTCAACAAAGCATTGCTACTGTTACCTATTCATTAATTAAAATACACATTTACTCTATACTGACCTCTTTTTTGTTGACTAGGGGCAGACAACAAACAACCCGATGCTGGGAATCTCAACAGCCTATCTAATAATAATTGGGTGAATCAAACTTGTTTGGATGCATTACTTTAAAAAAGTCAAGCTAGAACACGGGAATGCATAGGTGCTTTTTTAATATTTGACATCCATCAAATATGCTACTGAATATCAACTGTTACTGTGACCCACAGCCTCTCAGTCAGATTCTGTAGAGATGACTTTTGGTGTTATCGATCCTGCTCCACCGTTGAATGATATCTGATTTTTGTATGAAAACAACTGGCAGGACCCAAGACTGAGAGACTTTCTCATATATAATGGTTGGGTCTCCCTTATCCAAAATTGTATTGCAATTTTTTACTGTACACCGCTATGATCATTGCGGAATAGCGGTCTATAAATAAAATGTATTATTATTATTATTAAAATGCTTGGAACCAGAAGTGGTTTGGATTTGAGATTTTTTTTTTCGATTTTGGAATATCTGCGCATATATTGGAGATAGGACCCAAGTCTACATGTAAAATTCACTGATGTTTTCTTAGCCTTAAACTTTTTATATGTAATATTTTTAATAATCTTGCGCATGAAATAAAGCCTGGAGAAGAGAAGGTTAAGAGGAAATGTGATAGCCCTGTTTAAATACTTGAAGGGATGCCATACTGAGGAGGGAGCCGACTTGTTTTCACTTGCTCCAGAGACTAGGACCCGGAACAACGGATGCAAGCTACAAGAAAAGAGATTCCACATCAACATTAGGAGGAACTTCCTGACAGTAAAGGCTGTCCAACAGTGGAAGACACTCCCTCGGAGTGTAGTGGAGTCTCCTTCCTTGGAGGTCTTTAAACAGAGGCTGGATAGCCATCTGTCGGGGATGCTTTGATTTGGATTTCCTGCATGGCAGGGGGTTGGACTGGAGGGCCCTAGTGGTCTCTTCCAACTCTATGATTCTATGAAACATCAGAAAATTAAGGTGTCACTATCTCAGCCACCCACATGGACAATTATAAAGTTCCAGATAAAGGAGACTCAATGTGTATTGCTTTATTTCCACCAACACTCACCACATTTTAGTTTCTTGCCTCCCCCCTCCACCATTCCTTCATTCTTTATTTTGTGCCCTCTCTAGTTTATGGTTTCTCCCTTACTGTAATTACTCTAGCATTATGTATATTCATTTAATAAACAGATTTTTTAAAACATGACCTCAACACTTATTCAGACATGAAGCACAGCTGCACAACATACAAAGTTACCTGTGTATTGGACTTGCGGCGTTTCTTCTCCGGGCTCTTCATTTGAAGGCCTAATAAGGTAACAGTAATAAGGAAAAGGTAAGAAAAAATCAGTGTTCACTCACCAAGTGAACATCCCTCCCGCTTACAATTAACGATGTCCAAGTTTCTAGCCCACTTTAAAAACAAATTTGTCTTCGGACAGATAACTATAGTAATCATCTGTGGCTCCGTAAAGAGGGCAATTTCCATAATAGCTGGTCACATGAGTTTAGCAATAGTGATTAGTAAGCAGACATCCTTCCACTGATGAGCTGATCCCACTGGATGGGATTCTTTCAAAACCCTTTGTCCTATTGAAAACCTGCAAGAGATAAGAGCTGAGTGGATGAGCTCTTCATCAGCATTCATCATGAGATTCAGTTCCATTGCCTGAGGAGAGATTAGGGACAGGGGCAGGAGCCCAGCCTAAGGCTCCTACCCTCTGCATTCGACAAGCAAGGGAAGGACAGGGCTCTATATAAAATGATTGTTCTGTATATGAGGGGAAACCAGCAATAGGGACGCCATAGGCCAGAACTGACTTGTAAGTGCAAAGGAACAAAAAATACAGGGAGGGAGGGCCAGTCTGGTGCAATGGTTTGAGCATTGGACTGTGGCTTTGGGGTTTGGTTGTACTTTGCCTTCAAGTCATTTCTGACTTATGGCGACCCTCAGTCTATCTAATCAGGCAATTCATAGAGTAATTCCTAAACTTCTAGAGTTGGAAGAGACCCCAAGGAGGGCCATCCAGGCCAAGCCCATTCTGCCATGCAGGAACTCAGAATCAAAGCACTCCCAACAGATGATCCTCCAGTGTCTGTTTGAAAACCTCCAAAGAAGGAGGCTCTCCCACAAACTCCAAGGAGTGTCTTCCAATGTAGAACAGCCCTTACTCTCATGAGGTTCTTCCTAATGTTGAGGTGGAACCTCTTTTCCTGGAGCTTGCATCCATTGCTCCATTGGGTCCTGTTCTCTGGAGCAGCAGAACACAAGCTTGCTCCCTCCTCAATATGACATCCCTCCAAGTATTTAAACAGGGCTATCCTATCATCTCTCAATCTTCTCTTCAAGCTATATATACCAAGCTCCCTCTCTCCTCACAAGGCATGATCTCTAGACCCTTCACCATTTTGGTGGCCCTCCTTTGGACACGCTCCAGCTTCTCAACATCCTTTTTGAATTGTGGAGCCCAGAACTAGAGACAGTCTTCCAGGAGAAGCCTGACCAAAGCAGAATAGTGGCAGTATTATGGTTTCCTTGTCAAGGTTTGTCCAGAGGAGGCTTGCCACTGCCTTCCCCTGAGGCTGAGAGAGTGTGTCTTGCCCGAGGCCACTCAGTGGGTTTCATGGCTGAGCTGGGAATCGAACCCTGGTTGTCCAGAGTCAAAGCCCAACGCTAAAGCCAATACGCCATGCTGGCTGGGGACCAGGGTTCAAATCACCGCTTGAGCATCAAAGCCCACTGGATGCAGTGACCTTGTATACGCCTCTCAGCCTCAGCACTGGCCATCTGTCAATGGGGATGCTGTGGCTGAGGGTCCCTGCATGGCAGAAGGGCCCTTGCCTTGGGGTCTCTTCCATGATCATCTCGCCAGGAAAAGGCAGCCCTAAGCGGGAAACGACTTGAAGCCCCCCAAGACGAAGGAGGAGGAGGAGGAGAAGGATTAAAAAGGCTCCCATTACGGCTCCCCTGCCTGTCACTCAAGGCGCCCGTCTCCATGGCAACCGCGCGCGCTCCCGCCCCCGGTCTCCGTGGCAACCGTCCCTCCCTGAGGCCCCGGGGCCTGTGCTCACCGGCCTTGCCCTGCTTGCGGCCTGGTCCTGTGGAGAGGCTGCCCGGGGCGGGAGGAGGAGGAGGCGGAGGAGGCGGAGGAGGCGGCGGACCGGGCGCGGGAGGGGCGGGCCCGACTCCCCCCTCCAGCTTGTCGGGGTGCGGGGCCGCCATAAGACGGAGGGGAAGGCAGTGGAGGGGAGCGGCGCCTACGACGGAGGCCCAGGCCGCGCCATCGCCAGAGGAGCCGGAACCGGAAGCCCATAGAAACGAAGAGGACGCAAGGGAAACCCTACTTCCGGTGGTAGTCGCCGCTCTAGGCTTCGGCCACTCTATGGTAAAACGGGACCATTGAGGGGAAAGAAGAGGAACCATTCCCAACACAAGCCGGAAGTGATCTCTGAACCGCCGTAGCGTCGCTCTTCTTTTTACTATGTCTATGGAGCCATTTAGCCTCAATCGGGAAAGGAAGCGGGAAGATACCATTTCGGGCGACGGGGGAGACGCCATTTTGTAACTCAAAATAAAAGGAAGCCTCAACATTCTTCGCCCGGTTCACTTAGCTTATAGTCACGGAAGAAACTGCACGTCATAAACCTACCGCCTTTTGAGGGTTTTAGCATTAAGAACAACAACAAATGCATCCCTCCCTCCAAAGTGGGAGAACCCTGCGAGGGCAGGAACTCGTTTTCGATCGACGGGCCAGCTAGCCAATCAGTATAGAGAGAAGGGAGCGGGCGGACCAATGGGAGCCAGGCTGCGCAAAGCATGACGGGAATTGTAGGAATGAGGCAGTTTGTTTCTACGCTGCTGAATAAGGATTACAGCCGTGTGTTTGTATGCAGCTTTCAAGTCTCCTGTCCAGACATGGCAGCTTTATGAATCTCTTACGGTTTTCTCAATCAAAGATGGCGTTGCTGCTCCTTTCCTTGGAAATACATAGCTTATTCCTTGGTGATCTCCCATCCAAGAACCAACCAGGGCTGGCCCTGCTTAGCTTTAGGCTCTTTAGGGCTTATAGTTTACATTGATGGGCGAGAGGAAACTGTAGTACTGTATAGTGGCCTGAGTATTAAAAAGGGCGTGACTGTGGAGATCAGGGCTGCATCCACACTGGAGAAATAACCCGGTTTGGCACCGCTTTAACTTTTTCTGGCTCCAGGCTATGGAATTCTGGGAGCTGGGGTTTGTTTTTCTCTCTGGAAAAGGAGGACATCTGGTCGCCCTGCCCAGCCATTTCCAGAGGGGAGCTCCAGTCTGTGAAACCTGAGGCCAAATAAAAGGCTGCTTTTAAGCTCCCACACTGATGTTTCTTATTTTTGCCCCAGGAGGCCAGCATTCCTACCCACTCCCCCAATAACAACAATAACAGTAAACCAGGCCATTGTGGGCATCTCTCCCTGGATAGAAATAACTATAGCCCGGTCTCGTTGTTGGCATTCTTGGGCAAGGTGATTGAGAGGGCGGCTGCCAATCAACTCCAGGCAGTCTTGGATGAAGCCGATTATCTGGAACCATTTCAAACTGAATTCAGGGCGGGATACAGAATCGAGACTGCCATGGTTGCCTTAGCCGATGATCTCCGTCTGGGCATCAACAGGGGAAGTGTGACCCTGCTGGTGCTCTTGGACATCTCAGCGGCCTTCGATACCATCAACCATGGTATCCTTCTGGAACGCCTGAGAGAGTTAGGTATTGGAGGCACTGTTCTACAGTGGTTCCAGTCCTACCTCTCAGGCAGATTCCAGATGGTGGCACTGGGAGACAGTTGCTCTTCTAAAAGAGAGCTTAAATTTGGCTTCCCCCAGGGCGCAATATTGTCTCCCATGCTGTTCAACGTTTACATGAAGCCGCTGGGAGAAATCATCCAGAGACATGGGGCAGGATGTTATCAGTACACTGATGACACCCAAATATATTTCTCTATGTCTCAGACTGCTGCAGTGACTAAGGATGGCGTCTCTCCTCTGAATGCCTGTCTTGGGGCGGTAATGGACTGGATGAGGGAAAACCGACTCAAGCTGAATCCAGGTAAGGCAGAGGTACTAGTAATAGGGACTCCCAATCTGGGAATGGAGTTATGCCAGCCAGTTCTGGATGGGGTCACACTTCCCCTGAAAGACTGTCCACAGCTTGGAGGTGCTCCTTGACTCATCGCTTCACCTGACAGCTCAGGTGGATGCGACAGGAGCACTTGTTATCAGCTTCAGCTGATACGCCAGCTGCACCCCTTCCTGGAGCAGGGAGACCTTGAAACAGTTGTACATGCGCTGGTCACCTCTTGATTGGACTTCTGTAATGCGCTCTACATGGGGCTACCCTTGTGCCAAGTTCGGAAACTTCAGTTGGTACAAAATATGGCAGCCAGATTGATCACGGGAACTTCTAGGAATGACCATATAACATCGGTCTTGAAGTCCCTGCACTGGCTGCCTATCAGTTTCCGGGCAAAGTACAAGGTGTTGGCGATTACCTTCAAAGCCCTACATGGCTTGGGTCCAGAATACTTAAGGGATTGCTTACTTCCATACTGTCTGTCCTGCACTCTAAGGTCCTCTGGAAGAAATCTACTACAGCCAAAGAAATCTAGGCTAACTTCAGTCATCCAGAGGGCCTTTTCCATCGCAGCTCCGAAACTATGGAATGACCTGCCGAAGGAGATCTGCGACATTTCTACTCTTACAGCCTTTAAGAAGGCTCTTAAGACGGATCTCTTCCAGCAGGCCTTCCCTACCTAGTTCCTCTCCCTGTTTACTGTGACTTATGTCGCTCTGTCCACCAATTCTTCTCTTAAATTTAATGAGAAGAATTAAATTAAAATTAACTAAAATAAAATTCTTGCCTGAAGAAGAAGAGCCCTCCCTTTCTGCTAATCCCTGCAACAAAATCTCAGAAGATCCCAAATTCACCTCTGCCATCTTTGGGTAGGACTCAGAAAGTGAAATGCAGAAAAGCTTCTGCCTATCAGTGCACAGCAAGTATGGCAACCATGCAGCCCTCCAGCTGTTGGACTGGAGCATTCCTCACCAATGGCTACGTTGTATAGGGCTGATGGGAGTTGCCATCCATGAGTATGTTGAGGGCTGCTTGGTTCCCACTCCAACAAAGACACAACTGAGGCACATGGGCCAATAAATTGATAGCCTTTGCTAACAAGCCATGGTTAACCAACCGTAAACAATCTGAATTCACAGTCTGTTGCTGGTTTATGAATTCTCAGTTGTTTAAGCCATGTCTTGCCAGGATATTCAAGGCCACATTCCCACTTACAAATAAATCGCTTTGCGAACCAAATCGACAGAATGGTTTGGCAGCGGAGCGTTGCCCCAATTGCATTTTCTTGCTGCACAATAAAATAAAATGACCCACTTGTGGTTCACATTCACGAATGAATCGATTCAGAATGAACCCACTCCAGCCGGCAAAAGGGCAAATTTAAATCGATTCCAATCTGCATCTGGTTCACACTTGCATGGAATTGATTTATCCCAAAAGACGCAGAAAAAATCAGTGTCAAAAAGACACGGGTTAAATGGGTCTAGCACCTGGCCCCCCCTCTTTGAATTGCTTCAGCGTTTTGGTTCAAGTGCGAACCCGGGTCATTTACACCGGTTCAAACCGATTTGTGATCTGGTTTAAAAGGTAGTGGGAATGAGGCCCCAATTTACAATGGTGGCTTGTTTTCTCTTGCTTGCCCCGAAACAGGAGTCAACAAAAGGGGCCAAGAGAGAAACCAGAAGTGAGAAAGAGCAGCTATGGTTTGTTGGGTCATCCGCCATGCAATTTGGGGCTGGAGCAACAAACCATGGCTTACTGCAATTCTGTAGAAAGTAAAACAGACCCAAACCTCACCTGAAATAGCTTCTCGCAGCCACAGTCTAAAGAAATACCAACTTTAATAATAACCATTGGGCTCCTTTGGTATAATCAAGATAAAATCAAACTGATACAAAGTGTGCAGATAGGATGAAGGGGAACGTGAATGGGGTGAGGTGGAAACGAAGCCCCACAGAAAGGTGGGGCAGGCACAGTGATCAAGAGATGTCAGCTGGAAGGGACGGGGGCTACACTTTGGCTTCTGGAATATAACAATGTACATGCAACACAAACTTATCAAACGTATGTACAGACCTGGGGAAGGAAGGTAGGGGAGGAGAGCCTGAACACCAGAAGGATAGACATTTCTTCTTTTTTCTCCCTTTCACCCCATTAAAACAATCCCTTCCTTAGGCCCTGTTCTTTGCACGGGAAGCTTCCCTCTGAGCATTTATCCTTGCACTGACACTCAGGGGTGAGCATCCCATAATCCTGAGGGGCCTCTGTGCTGCTGAGACTGTGCTTTTCAGGGGTGCAGGGAGAGGCTGGGGGAGTACAAGGAGAAGAAACTGTAGTGTAGGGTATAAATCTAGGATACGTTTCTCCTCCAGCCTTCCTTCCCCACGTCATTCACGGTAGCTGTGCCTCAGAGCTTGGAGGCCATGCTAGTTGGGCAATGATCCTGGGAGGCTGAAGTCCAACAAAGTGGCATTCTTCCAAGCTCTGTTTTGCCCACGGGAAGCCTACCCAAGGTAAGGGGGCTGTCTGCTAGACCAACAGCATTTATCCAAGTCCAAAAGGCTGCCGGGGTTAGAAACGGAGTGGAGAAAGAGGAAACGCTCCCTCTTTCTCTCACTTCTTTGACCAATCTGTCCTCCTCTGGAATTGGCTAAATTTGCTGCAGGAGCAAGGAGATTTTTTTTCCTTTTTTTCTTTTTTGCATAAAATCTCAGACCTAGAAAAGGGTCAAGGCACACAGAGTTAATATGTAAAGTGAAGAAGGGAAGGGGGGTATGAGCAGGTTATACATTTGGAAGGAGGTGGGGAAGGACTTGCCCTCCTTTTTTGTGCTTTAGAAAAGAGGGGCGGGGGGAAGGAAAGCTGATGTCTCCCACTCCACCTCCCAGGAAAGAAACATGATTATAGGGGCTTTGGCATTAGTTGAATCTGTTGTCTGAAGATTCAACAGGGCTTTTGCTATGTTACCAAGAGCAGACAGACAAATAATACCTTGGCACAGGCCAGTAGAATCTGAGGGTTCTTTGTTCTTAGCTGAGGAAGCTTTAGGCACAGGATCCACAGGGATGCTACAAAATCAAATCCTGAGCACGCTCACTGAGGAATAGTATCCTGATAAGTGCTTTGTAAAGAAGAGGCAAGGCTGCTTCCGGGGGTGGGGTGGGGAGTGACAAATGTGAAAAGTGTGTATGTGTGTGTCTAACGGTAAGAGAAGGGGAAGCCATTCCTCCACCCCTTCACCAGAAAGCCTTGAGGATCCAAGCTCAGGATAAAGGGAGATGCAAAGATTGGTGCTGCTCTTGGTGCAACTGTGGAGCAGGAGTGTAAGTATGGGAAGGGAGGAGTGGGCAGGTGGCAAAACAAAGGTCCTCCAAATGAGAATTCTTCTCTCCCCCACAATGAAATGTTCCTTCAGTCCCTAAATGCAGAAAGTGAGACACTGAAAACAGTTCACACCTAGAACCCTGCTGTGGTCACATTCCCTTAGGAATTTTGCCTGCCCTTTGTCTTTGGAAGGAGCAACTGTACTTCTAAATGCTGAAGTTTTAAGTTACTATAATGGCAGAAGTACAGTCGGCCCTTCTTATTCACGGATTTTTTATACACGGATTCAAGCATACACGGTTTGAAAATGTTCAAAAAAGTATAAATTTCAATTGTCAAAACTTGATTTTCCATTTTTTATAAGGGCCACCATTTTGCTATGTCATTATATTCAATGGGACTTGAGCATACAGTACACGGATTTTGTTATACACAGGAGATCTTGGAACCAAACCCCAGCGTATAACAAGGCTCCACTGTACAAATTTCATTGGTAGGGGAAACTTTTTTTGTGAGACCACTACCCTCATTTTATCCCCTCTGAGGTTGTATTCGTGTGGAAGAAGCTGTTGCGGAGGTTTGGACACAATGAGGTCCTTCTAGACGTAGTCCAACTCCAACTCCCACCACCTTGCACCAGTGGCTTTGCAGGACAGAGCTGATGGGAGCTACAGTCCAAGTATATGCTGAAAGTCGCACCCATTACCCAGTAATTCCTATCAAGTAGTGGCACAAAGACAGAATATGGAAGACTTCCTTTTTTGGATTACAACTCCCAGAATCCTCTGGCCAGCATGTCCACTGCAGGCAGATGGGTTATGGAAATTGTGGGGCAAGAAAGGATTATTCTTCCAAGCTTTGTACAGGCAATTGTGTGTGTTTGTAAGTGCAAGTATAACATGCACAAGGGGATGGCAGTTAACAGCCAGCACAGAATCAGGGTGGGCAACTGTGGAAGGTTAGGGTTTTAGCCCTCCTGGAGACCTTGAAGAGCCTCAAACCTATCTTGCACTTCAATAAAACTGTCTCAGAGTACCATCTGGGAGGACATTTTACCATTTTACTGGACCCCACCCCATTTAAGGCCTAGGAAACACCTTTTTTAATAACAGAAAGTGACTGTCTTATCACTTCCTGTTTTAAAAAGGCTTCTGTTGGGCTTAAAATGGAAACCAAAAATGTGGCAAAAATACCCTGCATAGTTCCTAGAGGGCATTTGAGGGCAAACAAGTTTTTGGCTAAGGATTTTTTTTTTTTTTTTTTGGTGTCAAAAACAACCCTGGGGCTGCACTTTGCCCACCCCTGCTGTAAAAACAGGGTAAGTTGAGGAGCAGCAGTAAAAAGTGGCAAGGCGATAAAAGAGGAAGGGGCACAAGAGATCAGGACAGTGGACCCAGCCCCCTGGCTTCTCACAATCTCCGCTCCACAGGTTGCTGTAAGCAAAGCTCGCTGCCTGCTGAGATAATTGGCAACCGATTGTCCATGTGGTAGCTGATGAGATGGCTGACGCTCTCAAAGCGGTGATCCTTAGTCCGGACCTAAAAGGGGAAAAGACGCAGCCACATTAGGGGCTTTGTGTGAGACCCGAAAGTCTGTTGATTTAGAGCCGCGCCCTTCCTCCAGAGAGCTCAAGGAGCCTTCCTTCCCTGCCAACTCAACATTTACCCTCACAATAACCCTGAAAAACAGACTGGGCTGATAGGGACTGGCTCCAGGGAACTTCATGGCTGAGTTGGAGGATTTCAACCCCGGTCTCCTAATCTGATACCCTAAACCTGGGGTAGGGGAATGGTTCCTACTGGCCCTACTGTCTTGGAGATGGGAGCTGTAGACTGACAGCCCCAGGCTGAAGATGCAGAAGCAGTCCTGATCAGACAGACTAATTGTTTGACTATTTCTAAGACACTTAATAGGTTTGTTCTCAAATAGTGTTAACAGGATTTTACCCATCAAGTGACATTTTTCTAGGGGTTGCCCAATATTTGTAGCTGCCTAGAACAAGGGAGGCGACTGCATGGGGAACAAGAGGGGGTCATCCCCCCCACAAACCCCTCAGTGAAGGCTGCATGCAGCCCACAGCTAGCCCAAATTTCTGCAGTCCCTTTCAAAATGGTAACAGGCTGTTGTGTCAATGTTGTGTCATTTTCTGTTGCCATTCTGCCAGGAACTGCTATGAAAAATGGAAGCTATTTCAGACTAATAGGGGGTTCTGAGATGCTTGTTGTGAGTGTTGAAGGTATTTTCATAATTTTCATGGTTTGGGGGCTTTTTGTTTGATCTTGGGGCAAAAATAGCTAGAAACTGCACAATATTTTCCAAAAAATATTTTAGGGGGCTGAGGGCTTTGGAGGACTACTAGATGCTTCAAGGGCCACGAAAGGGGGGTTTACAGTTCACATGTGGCCCATGGACCACACTATGCTCACCCTGGACTAAAGTCTTAAAGAAAACAAAACAATAGAATTTGCTGCCAAGGAAGCACAATGGCCCCAACCTGGATGGCTTTAAAAGGGTTTAAAGAGATATTCATACAGTATAAAGCTGTCTTAATACTGGAGGGAGGATGGCTCTGTGTATCAGCTGCTGGGAAAGTAGAGGAGGTTCAACTGCACTTATGTCCTCTTTGTGAGCTTTCCACTGTTGGGCCACAGTGAGAACAGAATATTGGATTAGGGTCTGATCCAATATGGCTCTCCTTATGTTTTTTATTCCTAATATTGAATCCACACCCAGGCCTCCACAGCTCTTCACACTATATAATTATAGCAGCAATGTAAATGCGTGTGAATTTATTCTGACTCAAGTCGCTTCAAGGACTTGACTCCACAATAAATGACACACTGATTCAATTTATACAGTCAGCCCTCCATTAACACAAGAGTCCCCAGGAGTGGGGAGAAGGATGAATTTGGGGATTCTTTGTCCTCCTTACTACTAAAGCTGGAGGTTGCTGTCTCCCATTGACAATCTTGATAAATTTGATTTAACAACAAATTGTTTAAATTAAGTCTTCTTGACCTTGTCTATGATAATTTAACAAATTAGTCCTGCTTCCCCCTGGAAAGGGTTGGGGGACATGCAGCTCCCCCTAGACACAGACAGGCCAGAATCTCACCTGTTCCAGTTGGTGAGGGCTGACGGGTTCTGCAGTCCAACAACATTTGGAGAGCCACATGCTCCCCATCCCTGACACAGAGGCTTCAAAAAAGCCATCCATCGTCTGGGACAGGTGTGTGTGTGTCTGATAACTTTGTAGGTGAGGTCTAGTTGCTGTCCCTCTTTGGCATACTTACCACTCCTTCGGGGTCAACGAGAAGCAGGTGCTTGGGCTGTCCGCCCTGTAGCCCAGTCAGCACATACTGGCCCGGTGTGGTGGTGCTCTCACGCACCAGGAAATCCCCATTGGCTTGCAGTAGTTTCTCAGCTTCTTTGCGGTTCATCTGACCATGGTACCAGGGTTCCCGCCGCAACTGCTCCTCCATAGAGGCCACCAGCTGGGCTGGTGGTGCAGGGGGTGGCACCCGCAAGGCATCTTCAAATGGCTCTAAAGAAGGGTGAGGAAAAAGGCAGAGGCTCCTGATGAGAACCTAGAACCTTGCTTTGCTAGAAGCTGCTAACCTGGGATTGTGGACCTTTAGGACAGGGTAGGCAGGGGGTGGGGGAGGTGCAGCTCATAAGCCTTTTGTGGCCACAGGCCCCTCAAAATAAATAAATAAAAAGGCTTAGATAAAAAATCAACTGAAAAACATTTAAAACCCACTCACAACTGCTACAAAAATGTGGCTGTTCGACATGAAATTCGCCCTGTTGGCAATGACATCACATAGGTGGGTGGGTTTTGGTTGCTTCAGGAGTGAATGTGTAGCCTGTGGTGGGGTGGGACATGGGGGAGAATGACTACTGACCCCTCCACAATTGCCCATCCACACACTAAGGGGTCATATATGGGGTACAGGAGGCTAAAAATCCACTCTGGTTGACTCAATATATTACTGAACACAAGGATGTGAGCCAAAGAACAAGTGTAATGTGCATAGTTTGGAAACAGTGCTTGCTGATTATTGGTCAGTCTGCATTACTGTCATTTATTTCTTAGTTGCTGCCACTGCTATGGTTTTGCAAGAATTATATATAAGGTGAGTTTGTCAGGTTGGGGCAGAAGCTAGGCTTTCAAGCCAGGATCCATTCCATGCTGTTATGAAAGAGAAAAGAATTGCTGTCTAACAGCTCAATTCTTGAACTCTAAAAGGAACAAATTTCCTTTACACTTTACAGTGGGGCTGGGCAGTACCCCTCCCCAGATGCTGTTCACTGTAGCTCCTTCAGCCCTTGTACAGCCAATGGTGAGAAATTATGGGAGTTGCAGTTAGTGCCTTCTGGAGAGTCACACATTTCCCATACCTAATTAAGAGCACTTGGGAAATATACAGAAACTTTCCTCAAGGCAATCATTTCTGGTAAATCTCCATCATGGGGCATGCCATGCATGCCTCAAACACCCATTCACCCCTCTGTGGCTGTCACTGCAACCTGAAAAATACGCTGACAACTGTTAGAAGCCTGCCAAAAAATCATAAAAGGCTGAAAGAGGAGGAGTAGAGAGTGGCATTGATACATTTAGCTTGCCTGGCTTCTGTGCTGGGGACTCAGGAGAGAAAGAACATTCTCTCCTTCTGGTGCCAGCCCACTTGCTCGCCTACACAGAATACCCACAATTGCTTAAACAAAAGGTGGGCGATGTTGGGAGGGGAAGGCACATGGCCAATTTGTGACCCTGCAATATGACACCTTGCCTGGAAAATCAGCTAAAAACAAAACCATACATGAAGTCCAGTTTTAATTTCCAAGTCTTTTTATCTTGGGCAAGGGGTTGAGGGGGCATATTTTGCAGTCAGAAACACCTCCAAGAGTTGAGACTTCACCATGCCAAGCCCCAGAGGCAGGTGAAAGGCCCTTCCTTCATCTTAACTGCAACCACCCTGGCTTTGGAAGGAGAGAACTAGCAGTATTTGCAGGATTTGATCCCCTTCCCTACGGCCATTCTGTTCTCTTTTTGTGTCATGTCTTTTTAGATTGTAAGCATGATGGCAGGGGACTGTCAAATTAGCAGTCTGTAAACTGCTCTGAGAGCCTTTGTGGCCAAAGAGCAGGGTATAAATACTCAAAATAAAATAAAATAATAATTTGGGGTGATGGGGGAGAGGCTTCAGGGGGGAAAAGCCTATGGATTTGAATGTGGCCTGTATCTTTCCCACCCATGGATTTAGCAAGTCTGCCAGTCCCAGGGACTGTGGCCCTCAGCCTCCTGTTTTGCCACTCACTCATGTCAAAGAGATCTCTCTGGACACTGCCATTGGCAGTAGCTCCCAGACCAGCCGGTCGCGTCTTCTCCAGGTTTTGCACATTCACATAGGAAGGGTCATCAAAGAGATCTGTGCGGCCAGATAGGCATCGATCCCTTCCTGCTAAGGGAGGAAGGAGATTGGTATTTTAATTGTGCATCACCTTGGTTGCCTCGTTCATAAATACTACAAAGTAGATCATGATGACAAATGACAACATTAGGAAAGGCGAGGAAAACAAACACCTACAGGTAAAAAATTACCCAGGAAATCAGCACTTATGAAATGGATACATTTTTGCATATATCTAATATACAATGAATAGTAGCAAAGAATAACTTACGAAGTTAGAATAATTATAAGCAGATTATGAACAGAAAACAAGTTAGCTTAGTAAGATATTTTGGAAATCCAAAGATCAGGTGTTAGAAAAACTGTCCAATCTGGAGAAGGAAGTTTAGAATGAGTGGAAGATGAATGGAAGGGCAAAACCACATCTGAGTATTCCTTGCCTAAGAAAACCCTATGAAATTAATGAGGTTGCCATAGGTTGACAGGCGATGTGAAGGCACATACTCACACAAACACTGGGAGAAAGCAGGATATAAACGAATAAAATGATGATGATGATGAGAGCTATAATCCAACACATCTGGGGAGCGCCAGATCAGAGAAGGCAGCTTTAAAATGACTAAGGTCATGCATGAGAGCCTTGTTGAAGCCTCAGTGCTGCCAAAAGTGCAGATAAATGCTACCCCACCCAAGCTGCTGTAGCACTTACCTTGTGAGGTGAGATGCGGTTTCCGTGGTTCATAGTCTCCACTGGACATCTGTCCAACGGGCTATGAGAAAAAAAGAGATAGTATTGAGCCTTAACTTCTTGCAGCTTGAGAGCCAAATTCAATTTTACTAATGTCTCTGTGTGTGTGGGGGTGGTGGTGGTGGAATTTCAATGTTGAGTGGGACAAAGAGAAAAGGGATGGACCCAAAAGCACTAGTGTATTTCAGTTTCAGGCTTTTACTGTGGTTAACTGAGAGACAATTTGACCTTTTAGAGCTGGAAAAAGAAACCATTAAATAGCTGGGAAACCACAAAATGATTCTAAAGGGGTCACAGCCATCTGGGGAAGCTCAGAGGGTCAGGTTCAGCCCCAACACAGAGCTTTCTTCATATTACTGTGGGCACCTCTGCAATTACAGATAATGACTGGACAAGTTGGGAGGTTTCCAATCCATTCCTGCTCCCAGTTTGGGGAAGGCCATCCTAAAAGATGTGCCCTTAATGAGTCACAATCAGCCTTTTGAGCGGTGCCAGGGGGCATCCTGGGAGAAGGTTCATATGCAGAAGGAGCAGAACAAAGGATGCCATTTTTTGCTTACCAGGGTGGCTCCCAAGTGGTTGGGTGCCTGGGCTGCTGCGGATCCATCCCGTAAGCGCATGTCGACCACACCACCTAGGGGTGGCTCCTTCCCAGGGAAGTCATTGTAGTATTGGTGGTCGGGTGGTGGGTCCTCCTCTTCATCCCAAGCGGAGCCATCAAATCCAGCCATCCTTGGGCAGGAAGGAGGGGAGAGGAGGTGTCATCAGAGTCCCTTTTACAGAGATGTAGCACGAGGACACTGTTCCCACACCCAAAAAGTCTGTTCTTCCCATGAAATTTTCCACCAGCCTCTATATTTCTAGCGTTACAGAAACTTAACACTTTAACTTAGCATGCAGAAATACAATTTGGGCATCTGAAGAAAATGTGCAAGCAGGAAGAAATAGAATAGTTCTAGGTGTGAATTAATTTCAATGTTTCACTCTTTGCCAGGCTAAAAATTTGGGGACTGAAGGAATATTTACTTTTGGGAGGGAGGCAGAATTCTTATTTGGGGGCAATGTCCTCCTTTGGCCTACCCTCACTCCCCCAAAAAGAGGCCTATCAAGTCTAGGATCCTATTTTTCCTCAACGGCCAATCAGAAGCCTCTACAAAGGCAAGAAAGAGTTGGGAGAAACAAGAGGGGAATCAGGAGTGAGATGAAGATAAGTTCCAAGGAGAGAGGGCAAAGGGACAAAGAGAGTGGGCACAGGCGGAAGACATGGGGAGAAGAACTGAGAGGAAGGGAGAAGACAGAGTAGTGGGAAGATATTGGGAGAAGGGGAAGGAAGATATGGGGAAGGTGAAATAATACAAAGGGAGCGAACGGGTGAGAGAGGAATCAGGGATCAGATATAGATGGGGAAGTTATTGGAGGGGGGGGGAGATGGGAAGAGAAGCAGGGGCCAAATATGAGGGATACAGGGGGAAGAAACAATGGGGAAAGGAAAAGAGAGCAGGGGGAAAGACCCAGAGGGAGGAAAGAGATAGGAAGGGGAGGATGCAGAAGAAGGAGAAGGGGTTAGACAGATAGAAGGAGCAAGGAGCATAAGTGAGGGAGATGGAGAAGAGACAGGGGAAGAAGAAGAGGGTTGGGGCAAGATATGGTGGACAGAGGGAGAAGACCAAGGGGAGGAAAAGAGAGGGCAGGGAATAAACAGGACAAGAGAGATGTGTGTGTCAAGGGAAGGAAGAAAATTTGCTAGGCAAGTAATTGAAGAATGTGTTTTAGTGCTAGGTTTTAATATAAAAAACGTATGGATTTCTTATAACCACCTGAGAGAGATGGTAGGCTGGCATGAGGAAAAGGAAACTAGAGGAACCCTTACCTGTCATGAGGGGTGACAAGCTTAGGCGGGTTCTTGAGGTACTGCTTGAAGCGCAATTCAAAAGCCTGCCCAATGGTACTGATGACATCTTGGGCTAGCCCTTCAGGACACTCCAGGATATGGCAGGCTGCAGGGAAACACCAAGAGAGAGAGAGAGAGAGAGAGAGCGCTTGTCTGATCTCATTGCATGGCTCTGGGGAAAAGCACCCAACCAGACTATATAGGGTCACAACTCTTCCTGGCTTCTCTACCCAGAACTTTCTGAGTGGAAGGAACAGACCAGAAGCAAAACTAGGGTGGCATGATGAAAATAAAGGGTTCATAACCTCATTCTCTCCTTGTCATGGCTGCTGGGATGGCTATTTGCAGGTAGGAAATGGTAAGAAGAGGAAACTTAAAACTTCTCTTGAATGACCTCTGACTTCTTTCCACATGTAATACTGCCTTGCCCCAGCAAGTTTTATTCCCTTCCCTACAGCTAGATTCCATAATAGGGCGATAGCCTAGCTGCCAGAGAACTCTTTACCAGGGCATTTGTGAGTGGGATTAGCATCACACAGCTCTTGACTCTATACATTTGAAATACAGAATCAAGAGTTGGAAGAAACCTCAAGGGCTATCAAGTCACATAAATCCATCTGCACAAAGCAAATGCATGTGTTCCCCCGTCTGTAGTGCAGAAGAACAGAACCAGAATGCCAGGAGATAGAGGTGAAGAGCCTCAAAAGTATTTGTCAGGACATAAGTGCACTATTTCATCTGTTTCCAACATTTAGGTAGTGAGTTCCATCACTTCCGCCGCCCAAACAGCACCACCCACATGTAAAAAAGAGGACACTTGGGGATTTGTGATAACATCCAGCACACACACAAAAATAAATCTTTATTTTAACAAAATGAAGGCAAGAAAATTTCCAGAACAGCTCAGTGAGCATGCTCAGTGGCCAGCTGTCAAAAGAAAGAAAAACATTCAGAACTGAAGCAAATACAACTAGAAAGCCATGGAAGAGAGTGGAGGATGGTATGTAATACAGAGAAAAGGGCATGATGGGCTGGTTGGTAACATGAACAGAAGCTCTCACATTGCAACGTTTTGCTGAAAGGGCCTACTTGTAACTCATATATGCCATAGTGCTATATCTGGTAGTAAATACAAATCAGGCAGCCAGAAAAAAAAATGTAAGAAGCATAAACCAAAGTAACTGAAATAAACTGAAGGATACCAAATGATTCTCCAATAATTCAAATCAGTCAAGATTTGGGAATCGGAGGGGGGGGGGAGAACTACAGAGAAGACTGTTATGTCTGTACTGTGCCTAAAAAATTGGTGCTTGGGACAGTTCTCCCCTTGCCCAGTGTAGGATTAAATCCACAGGTTTTATTGAAATAATGTCTAATTTGTCCTTGGTTTGTGTGTGTGTGTGGGGAGAGGTTTCTGACCGGTGTAGGGCATCTTACCTCTGTGATTGACGGGGTCTTTGGCAACATAAGCTACATATTCCGCTGTATCCTGTGAAGATTAAAAGATGTGATGAATGTCAGATATTTGTCCTCACAGCAACCTTACAAGGTAAACTAGACTGATGGCACTCTTGAGGTCCCAATCCTACCCTTTATGGGCCAAATCCCTACAAACTCATGATTTTTAGATTGCACAATGTTTTATAGTTGCAAATTCATGGCATACATTCAATCTTGCTTGGAGGGGACTGTAACCTAGGCCACTGCAGGAAGACACTTTTTAAAAATCACACTCACCGGATCCCCTCCGGATGCAAACGAAATTGACTGCATATGATGGTTGGCAATGATCTATCAGCAGAAAGGAGGAAAAGTGAGATACGAATGTGGAGCAAAAATACAAGGTGACCTCTACACCTACAACCTCAATGAAATTGGCCAAGGAGTTGAGCATATACTGATTATCAACTGAGAATATGCCTCCATGCTATGGGCAGGAGGGGAAAGACTGCATCAGGCTTGTCCATCTTGACAATATAATGTATGCTTTAGTGGCATGTAAGAAGAACTCCTGGGGTCTGTTCTGTAACAATGTGGTACAATGGATGGAGCACCGATATCAGAGATGTAGGTAAACTAGGCTTCTCTATAGCAAAATTAAATACTTATCTACATTATTTCTTTCTCTCCTTCTCTCACACACCTCTCTGCTTCTGTTAGAGGTAGAGAGGTGTGTGAGAGGGGGAAAGAGAGAAAGAATCTAGATATGTTTACCTCTATTAGAGGTATGGAGAACTGTGTTAAACTGTTTCAATGCAAAAAGGAGAAGGAAAAAAACCTACTGTGGCACCTTTAAGACTATGTTTTTGTCTGACTTCCACGGATTTCAAGCCACTTCTTCAGATGCCTTAATGGTTTAAAATATTAACATCTCAGGAATTTAAGTAGAACTGAACCCCACAAAAGCCCATATGAAAATAAATTGGTCTTAAAAGGCTGCATCCGCACTGCAGAAATAATCCAATTTGACAGCAAATGAACTGCCATGGCTCAGTGCTGTGAATTCCGGGAACTGTAGTTTGTTCTGGCACCAGAACCCTCTCATAGAAAAGGCTAAATATGTCACAAAACTAACCCAGAATGCCATAACACTGAACCATTGCAGTTAAAGTGCCGCAAACTGGGTTATTTCTGCAGTGTGGATGCAGCCAAAGATGCTATAAAGCTCCTTTTCTTCTCCTTTTATCTTTCCTTTTTTTCTTTTTCTACTAGGAGGGACATTTTGCCATTTCCCCCGCCCCAACCAGCCCAGATTCATACAGAAAATCCAGCTACCCAGATGAATATTCCCCACGTTTCAGTGCCCTAAGGCCCCACAAACATCATACCCCATGGAAGGATGGTGAGAGAGTTCTTCTCACCTGTTTACAGTCAGACGCCATGAGGTTGAGGCTGCTGGTAGAGATAGTGAGGGTGATTGGCATGCCAGCAAATTTCAGGTTGCTCTTGCCAAGAATGGAGTTGAGTGAGCGGCCACAGGGCTACCAAAAGAGAGAGAGACACACAGACCTAAGCTTACCAAAAATTTGGCAGCAGAAGAGGGCAGGAAGACAGCTAGTCTGAATGGACAACTGTGCTACAAAAGGAGAGGGTGTCCTTTGATATTTGAAGAAAAACAAAATGCAAGTGAATTGCTACCAGGAGCCAAAAGCACTCCTGGACTGAGCCGGGATGCTCAGCTTGTGGCTATGGCCAGGAGTGCATCTGAACAGATAAATCTAGTGCACCAAATGTGCCTATTTCTTGGGATCTCAGATCTGGCCACCATGACACATTCTGTGGTTATGGTCGACTCTCTATTTTTATGGGGGATCTGTTCTGCACCCCGTCACGAAAACAGAGACTTGCACATATTCAAGCCCCATAGGCTTGAATGGGGTGTGCCCCTATGAGCGCAGGGGGCACGCATCCCATTAAGGATAACGGAGGTTGCTCAAGAACGCATAACCCAAGTCCACAAGAAAGGAGGGGCAACTGTATATCTCTATAGAACCAGCATGGTGTAGTGTTCTGAGCTATAACTCTAAAGACCAGAGTTTAAATTTCCACTTGCTGGATGACTTTGGGCAAGTCACACTCTTTCAGCTTCAGAGGAAGACAAAGGCAAACCCTCTGAACAAATCTTGCCAAGAAATCCCCATGATAGGTTTGCCTTAGTCAGAAACGGCTTGAAGGCACACAACAACAACATGTCCTATGTGGGACTGCCTTTGGAAACTGTTTGGAAACTCCAGCAGGTCTAAAATCCTGTAGCCAGGATGATGACTGTAGCTGGTTACAGAATCATGAGTATATTGAAACAACTTCATTGGCTATTGGTCTGTTTAAAAGGACTACCGTTGTCCTTTAAAGTCCAACACAGTTTAGATCCACACTATCTGAAAGACAGTATCGTCCTATACTAGAGAGCTCATTACTCTTTACACCAACCATGTGGCTCTACAGAAGTTATTGGACTGCAATACTCATCAGCCTAAGCCAGCACAGGAAAGAATGCTAGAAGCTGCAGTCCAACAACACCTAGGGGGCCATATGATTCCCACCCCTGGTCTGCACCAAGGGTGGAGAACTTCTTTCAAGCCAATGGGCTAAATTAGATTTTAGAGGGCTCATTCCAGTTGTGGGCAAGACCAAAGGCAAAATGGGTGGGATGAAAACTACTAGATTACTTTAGGGTAAGGCTTTCCTTATTTTAGCATAACTAAACCTTAGGAGCAGCATTTCAATCTTTTTTTAAGGGAGCTGACAAACTATACAAAAGCTGGGCTACAACCCAGTGATGGTTGCAAAGTGAAGAGAACTGGATTTAGCTCCAAGGCATGAGGTCCCAGATCAATAGTCTCCATCCATCTTCTCTGAATTGGCTCCTTCCAGCTGTTTTAGACTACAACTCCCATCAGTCCCTGAGAGCATGTACCAGTCAGGGGCACTGGCAGCAGGGTGTAGTCCAAACCACCTGGTGGTCACCCAGGTTGAGGGAGGCACATTTATAAACCCTGAGAGTTTAGACAGGAGCCTTTCCTAGTTCTACCATAAGATGCCAGATGTCGGACCTGTATCCCACCCCACAAGAAGGCCAGTTGTTCTACCTGTTGGACTACAGCCCATTCTGTGAGCATGAACCCTGGAGAGAGAACTGGCCTGTAACTGGGTGGGGAGTGGTGTTCATCAGCCCACCTTCCAAACAGAGGAAACTGCCTTAGACCAAAGCTGACCGTCAGTCTGTCTTTTTTAGCCCAATGCTGCTTGCTCTGACTGGGGACAGCATTCCTGAGTCAAAGAAGGCACTTTTACAGCCCAGATACTTGGGAACCTTCAAGATAGGGGTGAGCAATGTGGGGAAGAGGGAATATCCCTTTCTCTTCCCCTGGTGGCACCGCACCAATAGTTTCAGTGCCCTCTAAGACACATTCACTTACAGGGAATATTTCAGCTGATTTCTGGCCTGTCTTCTGGAGGGTGGAGTGGAAGGCTTGGGGGAAGTAAGCTGTCGCACTTGTGGCTGATTTGGGTTGGATGTGGCTGGCATTCAGGTGAAAATATCATTCAAAAATCATTATGAAAAATTTCCTCTGCTTTAGAGGTTGCCAAAGATGCTAGTGGGGACCCTGAGAAAGCAAAGCATTAAGCTCAGCCACCAGTTCATATTCCCCCTCTGGTCTTTAAGATTTTTAGATAATATTCACAAGCATCAACAGAGGACTTGTTGTACTATTTACCACCATTATGCAGCGATACCTCTACCCCCACCTCAAGTAATGTCATTACTGGCTTCCCAGCTCTGGGCATCGCCAGGCCAAAGGTGGCAGGGGGAGGAGGGAGGAATGGAAAAAGAAGCTGGGGAAGGGCAGGAGGAGAAAAGAGCAAGGAGACAAGCCGACCCTCCTCTGCGTCCATTAGACAAACGGTTATGGTTATCTATTGATCAGCCCGGCCTGCATGGAGTCTTTATTGCTGCAACTCGGCTTCCATTTCCCAGCCCAGGGCAGCCTTTGGAGGAAAGGGGGTGGGGTGGGCACATACTTGAGATCTTAGTTTACGGGTGGGCAACTGCTGAGGGATTTTTCCTAACCCCCCTTCCAGAATTTAGCAGGCACAATTTGCCATTTAGACCTAATTTTGTCCTACCAGGCTGAGTTTCTAAGTGACCAGTTTCTAAAAAGCCCAAGTGACTGGCTCTTTTATGCCCTAGAACAAGTCTACATGGGCTTAAATTATGTTTAAAACAAGATTTCATCCATGGGGGGGGGGGGATTTGGGTGTGTGTGAGTTGTCTGAGAGGCTGAATGCAACCCACAAGCACCACTTGAACTAAGTGTGACTACACACACAACCTTCTAGACCAATGGTTCTGAACCTTTGGTCCTCTAGATTTTTGAGTCTTCAACTCCCAGAATTTCTGAACAATGAGAATACTGACTGGGACTTCTGGGAATTGAACTCCAAAACATCTGGAGGCCGAAAGGTTGAGAACCACTGTTCTAGACTGGAAGACACAAATTTCTATGCCTCTGTGCTAATTCTGTATTTCAATTGTGCAGTGTGCACAAATCCTTATCTTATCCTGCACAAAAGACTCATCCTTACTTTCAATACTTTTTCCAGCACATATACATATGTGCTGTCCCTGTCTTGATAACTATTGCTGCTCAGTACCTTTATGCTTCATGCTTCTGCCAACTTCAGCTGCCAAAAAGTCTCCCACTCTCTTAGAAGATGCTGTCTTTTCTCCTTTGCTGCCCTTTATGTTTGGAATGAGCTCTTATGCCAATGGGAAAGTGTAAGATAGTACTGAGTGCGCACTTTAGTTTCCTGAAAATCTATACTTGTTTTTATTTCCTTATTTTTTTGGGGGGGAGGGGGTTCATTAGCACACATATGCAGGTTTCGTTTATTGTATTTAACATCAAATAAAATAATACATGCACACATGTACATACATTTATGTTGTGTGTCTTGAAGCCATTTCTGACTTACGGCAACCCTAAGGCAACCCTATCACTGGGTTTTCTGGGGCTGAGAGTGTGTGACTCACCTAAGCTCACCCAACGGGTTTCCATGGCCAAGTGAGGAACTGAACCTTGATCTCCAGAGTTGTAGGCCAATGCTCAAGTCACTACACTGCATTGCATCTCTTGTACATACACAGAAAAAGGCAAATTATCGAGTCCTCTGCACAGACTATAGCAATAGCTTTCAAAGAAACAGCACAAATAATTTTACCAGCCTAAAGAAACAAAGCTGTTTTATATGTAACTTATGGTTCACAATCTGACAACAGCCAGCATATTTTCATGTAAGAGCTTTTATTCTATAAGGGAAGTCAGTCAGCATGGGAAACTGTTGCCTTCTAGACGGTTTAGACTGCAACTCCCCATATCTCTTACAGCCTATTATTGTTAGGGCTGATGGGAATTTTACCCACCCACCCCAAAAAATGGACCACAGCTGCACACTACTGTTTAGGACAAGAACATACAAGCAAGATTCTGGAAAAACACAGAAGGACTATCTCGCCAGCATTGACTAGACAGGCTTTTCTTGGATGGCTCTAGCTGAAAAACTGACAAAAGTTCATGTAGCAAGGGGAGTAGTAGTAAAAGACAACTCTGCAGCAATATAGAATCCATTTATATTCCAAGTTTCAGACTTTACAACAGATCAAGGCCCATTACTGTATTAACACACAGGACTTTTGGGAATAATTCCCCTCCCCAAAAAATTAAAACAATATTTAATATAAGGACTGTTATGAAGTAAGGTATTTGAATGTGGTTTTGTAATTCACTGTTAAAAGTACATTATAATTTTAAATTATTTATTTTTAATAATAAAAGCCATGTTTTAGCAGTCCATGTGAACAGCCCAGATGGATCAGATCAAAATGTCCAGTATCAATCAATCACAACTTATATCATGCACTCTTCCCAAACCAGCATCCCGTTTCTCCATCCCACCCCAGTGGGATGATTCTGGGAAGCCCTCCCACACAAAAGGGAGATAGCTTTTTTCAGTTATTCTTTCTCTCTCTTATTGAGAAGTAGACTGCCCCTAAACATGGATGTTCCATTTAGCTCTTCTGGCTAATAGAAGTTTGCAGGCCTCTTCTATGATTTTATCCAATTCCCCCATTCATAAGACTGTGACCCCTTCACTCCATCTAATTTTCAAAAGTTAGTCCCACAACACACAAAAGTCGACCTTCCCTTTGTTCCTCCTCAATCTCCTGCCCCCAAATTATTGTGTTATGAGGCAAAGTTCAGTTCTGGTCTTCACTGGCACAAGTTCTAGTTAGGATTCTCAGCTTGGTTGCCTTTAAAAAGGAGAAGATTAAATTTACAGGCGATGAAGCCATAAATGGCAACGTACCAACTCCTGTATCAGAGGTAAAATGCCTCTATAATAGATGCTGCGTGTGTGCGTCTATATAAACTTGCATGTATATGTGGGTGTGTGCATGCCCACAGTAGCATTCATATTCTGTTGATGGGCTTCCCACCAGAACAACTGCTTAGCCCCTGTGTGAATTGGTCTAGCTGTTATAAATCTTTGTTTTTTTCCTGATATGAGACCTGAGGTTGAAACAAAACAGAAATACAGACAGCCCTCTATAACCAGGGATTCTTTATCCATGGATTCAACAACACACAGCTTGAATTACCAATTTATGTAAGGTATACCATTTTTAATGCCACTGTATATAATGGGACCTGATTATCCATGGATTTTTGTATGCGCGGGGTGGGGGCTGGGGTCCTGGAAGCAAACCCTAGCAGATCCCAAAAGCCCAGTATAAAACAACTTTAAAACATGTTAAAACACATAATAATGTCCAGTACACCTCATTAAAAAATACCCTTTGGCTGTTGTTGTTAACTGCCCTCTAAATGACTTTGTCTCATGGTAATCCTGTGGATGGTTGGTACAACTAGACAAAAGTTGAAGTTCTGCCTAAATAAAAAGGTTTTTTCTTGCTGGCGAAAAGAAAGCAAAGAGGGAGCCAACTGAGTCTCCTATGGAAGAGAGTTCTACTGCCTAGCAGTAGCCATCAAGAAGGCCCTGTGTTCTCACTAGAAGAGCCTATGAGTGTGGAAGGATAGAAAGAAAGCTCTCCCCTGAAGATCTTACAACTTGAGCCAGCTCACACAGGGGAGAAATAGTCTTTGTGTGATTTGAAGTGAATCTTCTTATGTTTGAAGAGAGGAAGAGAAAGTTCTCTATCCACCACTATGTGTCTCACCTTTCTCCTGCGGACAGCTCCCTTGGCCCCAGGCACAGCTTCGCACACCAAGCCAATGGCTTCCCTGTACAGAAGCAGAAAACAAAGATTAGGTGTGCTGCAAAAGCAACAGGTAAGCTCATTTTTAACACAACACAAATATTATTATAGGGGTGGGCAAGGTGCAGCCCATGGGGTCTCAAAGTGTGGACCTTAAAAGTCCTCCTGAAGCCCTCAGATTACTTTAAAAATATTTCAGGGGACTTTTCACCCAACCCCCTCCCTTAAAACCAGTATACAATGCAGCTGTTTTCCACTCCTCCAATACCAAAAATTAAGTGAAAGTGAAACTGTAAATGACAGGATGTCACTTCTGAGCATGTGAAGTGTCCTGGTGTGATCTATGGGTAAAAATCGGCCCCCACCCCTCTGTCATTTCCCACCCTTGTATTACTAGAACCGCCCTGGAGCAAAAAGAGAACAAAAATGTCTACCTTTGGTCTGTAACTTGTTTTCCCAAGGCAACAGGTGTCTCTGGGAAACGCACAAGCAGGACATGAGGGTATTCACCTGCCCTTGTTGTTGCATCAAGTTATCTTCTGAAGTAGACTGCCTCTCAGCCCGGAGCCTCCATTTATTTACCTCTCAAGAGGCACAATGGGTGAAGAACAGAGGTAACAGACTCTCTAGCACAGTGATGGCGAACCTATGGCACGCGTGCCAGAGGTGGCACTCAGAGCCCTCTCTATGGGCACATGTGCCGTCGCTTCAGCACAGCGTTTGCCAGAGTTTGTCAATAGAAATCCAAGGAGACATGGCACTTTGCAAGAAGTAAGTGGGTTTTGGGTTGCAGTTTGGGCACTCGGCCTCTAAAAGGTTCACCATCACTGCTCTAGCAGAAGCTGGATGACCAGCTGTGGGGGACACTTCAGCTGCCTTTGGCCCTCCAGCAATGGCACTAAACAGGTTGGCTTATCAGTGGTTCTCAGCCTTTGTTCATCCAGATGTTTTGGACTTCAACTCCCAGAATCCCTGATCACTGATCATGGCAGGTGGGGGCTTCTGGGAACTGAAATCCAAAACACCTGGACCACTAATGGGTGAGAAATAATCTCCAAGGTGCTTTCCCAGCTCTATGATTCTATGTAGCACTAACATAGCATAGTATAAGTCTTGCTGGTCAGGCCAAAGTCCTTTGTAGCATGGCATTCTGTTTCCCAGAGTGGCTAACCAGTTGCCCCTAAGAAGGCCATGAAGCCAATGGGATCCTTCTGTCTATCTCCCATCGTCAGTTATTCAGAGGCAGAACTCTGACTGCACCCAGAGGTCCCAAACACAAAATATCCCAAACTTGTTAAGCAAATACACACACGTTACAACCAAAACAGTTGACTGCTGGTGCCCATGGTGGTTTTGCTTTCAAGAGCATTTTGAAAGAAAAAACAGCCTAACTCCTCAAAACATTCACAGGAGAATCATAGAGTTGGAAGAGACCACAACGGCCATCCAGTCCAACCCCCTACCATGCAGGAAATCTCAATCAAAGCATACCCTACCATGCAGGGAGCCTCTAGGTTGGGCAGACAACTTGACTGGAGAGATGCTCACAGAAATCAAGATAGCTTAAGAGATCAAAGATCTTAAGTTTATGTCAGGGATGCTGCTGACAGATCTCTGCCAAACTTGTGGGATACTGTTAGCCCACTTTAAGAATGACCCCACAGTCCAGATGCACAAGAAGAAAATACCATTCTTTCCAGAAAGCCAGACCAAAAGGAAGTGAGACCCAGTGCAGCAACTCATCCAGAGAAAGAGAGGCAACCTTGTCTACTGTAGGATGGGGTGGGGGGCTTGGGATCCCAGAATCATTTTAAACAGGGCTACACCAAGTTAGTTGGGCCTGGGGTCATTTTCCTGTCCTATGGACCTCTGGGGCCTGCAACAACTCCCTTAAAAAAACCCAGAAGTGAGAGGAAGGCCACTCATGGTTTAACAAAACCACAAAAAGTTAAATATAATGAGGTCACCCATCTTGTTTTAGAGGAGAATCATACCCCTCTAGAAGTGCAATTCCCCTGTTTTTGTAGAAGGGAGAATAAAAGGGAGGGGATTTTTTTTCTTGCCCTAAGGAAGCTGCAAAAAATGACCTTGCTGGGAGGGGGACACATCCATCCCTGCTTTATCTCCTCCATTTTATCCTTCCTGGTGTAGTAACTGCTCAGAAGAAAAAACAAAGGAATGAGGCAGAGAGAAGAAGCCTCAAGGGAAAGGAGAAGATAGACCTTCCTGGACAGGTAGAAGAAAGCAATTCCACAATTCCAGCTGGCTGCTGATAATCCTGACAATCCAAGACTAACAAAAGCCAAGGAGTGGTTGGTGAGAGACACAGAGATATGGTCTTTCTCCAGCCTCTTTAGGGCAATGAAAGGACCAGCATGAGGGGCATGAAGGAGGAATAAAGCGAGGCATGTTAATATTTGATGATGCTGTATAAATGCTTCCTGTCTTTAGCAGATTATCTTTTTTTTTAATGCCACTGACAGGGGTGCATAGTTTGGCCTCTGAAGCTTTTCCATCTCCTGCTGGCTTCTCCCTCTAGCCACCTCTTTCCAGACCCTGTGTCTGCTTGGTAATGGACAAGACTGGAGAAACTGTGCGCGCACACACACACCCCACTGTCTTGTAATTCTTTTTTTGGCAGGCACTAATGGGTAGTGAGAAAGGGCACCTGGTGGATTATGGGAATTGTCATCCAATCTCTCTGGAAGGCCAAAGGTTGGGGAATTGCTACTCCCTGCCAAATTTAAGGATCTGCTTGTATTTGGGCAGCTCCAAGGTCCAAGTTCTCTGCATCCAAACTATCCTGCACCTCTTTTTCCTGCCCCACCACAGCCCCAAAGGGGCACAAATTACCTTATAGATTGAATGATTTGACAGAGTTCAGGTGAACCAATAGTTGTTTTTATATGCTGTTAACCCGCCTTGATCCAACACAGGGAGAGACGAGTTATAAATAAATACTATTATTATTATTATTATTATTATTATTATTATTGTATTTTATTTGGACATTCAACAGGCTACCTTTCCGAAAGAGTGGGGAAACTGGGCTATGTATCTTCATGAGGCATGCTTGGACAATCCAACCCACCTCCAATGTCCCAGTGGAACCAGAGGTAGCCCAGGAATTGTCATACAGAGACACAAATAGGCCTTGCTCTTTCTGTGGTTTTCCACCTAAGATCTGAATCCTATATGTTAGTTTCAACTACAGTAGCAATAATAATAATAATAATAATAATAATAATAATAATTTTTATGTATATTTTCCTGTTTCTCCCGATGGATCGAAGCAGGATTACAATCAGAACATATAATACAACAATACAGATACGAAGGCAATTACAAATATTTCCAATAATAGTTATTAAATACAGAGTATAAAAAATGTTCTATCTAAACACATACAATATGCTGATCCTAGATAACATCCTGAGGTAGACTTCTGTTTTGGGATGATATTTTAACATCCTGCGATAGACTTCTGTTTGGGGATGATATTCTTTACAAGAAGTTAGGGGGGTATGCTAATTGGAAGAGGTGGGTTTTCAACGCCTTCTTGAAGGCATCCAGAGTAGAGATAAGTCGGATCTTTTCTGGAAGATTGCTCCAGTGCATGGGGACCATAGCCGTAAATGCTCTTTGGTGAGTAGTTGTTACTCTCACCTTGGGATGCTCCAGTAGGTACTTCCCAGTTGTTCTGAGAGTGCGGGCGGATTGTGTAGGGAGAGGCGTTCCTTCAAGCAACTCGGGCCCAAGCCATATAGGGCTTTAAAGGTAATAACCAACACTTTGTATTGGGCCCAAGTTACCAGTAGACACCATGAATCAACTGTTGAGTGGTGAGTCAATACACAGATAAATTCAATTAATTCAATGGGTCTATGTGCTCTATTTAAAATTAACAACAGGATTCAAATAAGAGATTTGCTCATGTCTCCTGTAAAGACTGAGAAGAACTTCCTCCTCTTAGTAGAGGCATATTAAAAGGAATCCAACCCAGAGCAGAGACTTAGGCAGAAAGGTAATGATGAACTTTTCTTAACGGTAGGGATTTATATCTCTCTACCTCTGCATAAAGAACAATCAGAAGCTCAGTGGAACATTGCAGAGATACTGGAAGATCCCACTTAGTGTAGGCTGAATGGTAAGAAGCAAAGCTCCAGAGCAGTCTTGGATTGTCAGGATGAAAAGCAATGGGACACCTCCCACATCAAAGGTTTTTAGGTTTCTACACTGTGAGCGATGGAACTAGGTCCTTTTGCTGCTCCGAAAACTTTACAGCAGCTTACCTTGTGACTTGAGTCCTTGTGCTGAAGTCAAGCGCCCGCATCGACTGGAGCACTTCCACACAACCCATGTACTGAAAGGAAAGGAAGGAAAGAAAAATAGTCATTAGCCAGAAAAGATCTTGGAATTATGATCGTCTATCACTATTTCCAAAAGGAATGGGCAGTTGCAGCTGGGCAGGGGCCAAATTTTGCACCCACTGAAGGCGGCACCACAAAAATTGCAACGAGAAGCAATTTCCAGTTGCAACTTCTAATTTCAGGTATGGTCATTTTTTGTGGGTTTGGAAATGCTACTAGAGGTTGCTTGTTCAGGACAAAAATCATCCCAAATTTGTGAATGTAACTGTGTGTTGTGTTGGTCTTGGGAAAGTCTTGGGGCACAATAAAATCCCTTTGGGGTTTCATAAATCCTATGGGCTCCATTATCCCCACCCCTGTTCTAACCAACGCCAAATACATAACTGGTGTTACAAAGCTGTTATGTGCTGTTAATTTTTTAAAAAACTTATTTTAAGTTTTATGATGGTTTAATTGCTTTTTGGAGTTTTGATTGCTGTTAATTTTTAACTATGTTTGTTTTAACTCTGGTAAGCTGCCTTGGTAGAAGCCTAAGTTTGAGCACTGGACTACAACTCTGGAGACCAGGATTCAAATCCCTGCTCAGCCATGGAAACACAGCTTGGACAACTCACACTCTCTCAGCCTCAGAGAAAGGCATAAGCATCCCCCTCTCTGAACAAATCTTGACAAGGAAACCTCACGATAAGTTCAGGTTAGGGTTGCCATAAGTCAGAAATAAACTTTATGGCACACAACAACAATAAAGCTGTTTTGAGTCCCTAGCTATGTAAAAGGCAAAATATCATCACCACCACCACTATTACTTTTACTATTATTACAATTACAGTATCATTATTTTGGGTAAAATTGATGTGTTTGCTGATGTAACCACCAGCAGCAGCTCTGGTTGCTTGTGAATAGAATGAACTAAATTCAGACAACCTGGGAATGCTTTGAACACTGGAAGAGAGCTTCTTTCTTCTTCCTTTTCTTTCTGGTCACTGATTTCTTGCATGTGTTCAGCATGAATTACATGAACAAGTAAATTTGTTTTTTAAAAATAAACTAACACCTTGAGGACTAGTCACTTTGGTAGCCTTCAGCTTCTGCTTGCAAAGCCTACAGCTTGACCACTGAGCTGGCAACTATGTCTTATGAGCAGCAGCTTAGGGAACTGGGGATGTTTAGTCTGGAGAAGAGGTGGTTAAGGGTTAACATGATAGCCATATTTACATACAGTTGACCCTCCACATTTGACCTTTGCAGATTTGATTATTCAGTGATTTTATTAGTATGTTCTCTAGGAATCTCTAAGTCCCTCAGTGGGACTTTATGCTCAACTTCCATCAAATGTTGTGCTGGAAAACCTAGAGATTCCAAGAGAGAACACTTTTCTAGGCTCTGTAGGTCTTCCAGTGCAATTCTGTGGTCACCTCCCAGCAGATGTTGACCACAGAGTTGCCCTGGAGGACCTGGATATTCCTAGAGAGGTGTTCTTTCAGGTTAAAAAATGTGTTTTCTTATTTGTGGTTTTCCCACTTTACAGGGATCCTGTGCCCCTAATCCCAGAAAATGTGGAGGATCCACTGTATATGAAGAGATGTTATACTGAGGATGAAGCAAGCTTGTTTTTTGCTTTTCCAGAGACTAGGATATGGAGCAATGGATTTGAACTACAGGAAAAGAGATTCCACTTCAACTTTAGGAAGAACTTCTAGACAGTGAGAGCTATTCAACATTGGAACACACTCCCTCAGATTGTGATGGAGTCTCCTTTTTTTAGAGGCTGGATGGCCATCTGTCACAGGGAGTGCTTTGACTGTGTGTTCCTGCATGGCAAGGGGTTGGACTGGATGGCCCTTGGGATCTCTTCCAACTATGATTTTATTTGGTCTTTTAATAGCTATGCCAGGGTAGAGCAGGAGGAACTTTAATAATCCCCATACTCTTCCCGCAAAGACATTACTGTCATCCCAAGCCTTCACTGGTTGTAGAGTCTGTCCCTAACAGTTTGACAGATTTCAGGAAGCTACTTATTGGGGGGGGGGGGGGAGCACAGTTTTCCCAGGGGAAGGAGGACAACAGGCCCTGAGGAAGCTGCTAAACCAAGGGGATGTTGTCCAGCTGACCCTGGAGATCACAGCTGCAGGCAGGAAAGGCGGAGGGCCTCCCTGAGGTGGGAGCTGGGTAATTTGTTTCTATTGAGACTCAAGAGGATGTGACAGCAGGAGAAGGAAAGAGGTGTGTGCTGGGGAAAACTGGCCGCCTTCCTGTTTTGTGCCAGCAAAACCTCCCCTGGTTAGCAAAATACAGACTGGAACTCCACAATGGGATCCTGGTCTTTCTACATATTTCTCATGATGTTTGATAGGAGGAAGGGTGAGGCAGCCACCTCAGGCAGCAAAAGTAGAGGGACACTGAATGTATAATGTATGAGAGCTGGGCATGTTATGCCAACATCCACCCACTCTGCCAGAAGCAACCCTGCTCTCTTCAGGTACTGAAGCAGAAGCTTTCTTGTCACTATAACTGAAAGCGGATTCCACAGGCAATCTGGTTGGCTCCAGTAAAGATTCTTGTCCTAGGCATCAGGCAGCAAAATCTCTTGGGCCAGTCCCACATAGGACAATTGGCATCAGGAGATGGGAAAATGCTAGCCAAAGATGCAGGAGCTGGCTAGGGGATTCTGGTAGGTGAAGTCCAAAAATTGAAGATCGCCAAGCTCTCAGATTCATTGTCTATTCTGTTAATCTCAGATCAAGGCAGGTGAAACAACCTCGGTTCCTGGATAAGTCCAATAACATGGCAGAGTCTGACCTCCAAAAAGTCAGGATATGGACTGAATTCCATGGACTTTACAGAGAGATGCCCCTACTTTTCAAAGTGGGTCACCGCTGGGCCTGGTCACAGCCAGAGACCAAGGAGGGTTGGAAGCAAGGGAGGGAAGAGAAGGTTTCCAACCCGCCCTGGTCCAACCGGCAGGAGATTGCAAAGAGCATGTGTGCCAGGCCCCGAGGGATGGACACTGGGGCGCACGCCTGTCAAAAGCAATCATGTGCTTGAGCAGAAGACCTGGGACAGACGCCTAGGCTGGTTAGGGTGGTGCAATTGCAGGGATGTAGGGTGGGCCTGGATGCCAGCCGCTAACATGGTGGAGGAAACAAGAGGGAGAGCGATGGGTGGAAGGGGGTGTCACTCCCCTCTACAAATCAAAGTGGCTTCAGTGCAACTTCCTCTTGGCTCCTGCTCAGCCATGGAGGCAAATATTTACTTTCTGAAGCACAGAGGGTCTGGTATTATGGGATGGACATGCTAGATCAGGGATGGGCAAAGTGTATGGTCTCTGAGGCTTCCCCCCCGCAATCCCTCCAGACTAGCCCTTTACTGGCCAAAAAGAAGGCTGGATTGTCACTTCTAAAAGCTTCCTGGAGAGATGATCATATTTTAAATATGTTGCAGTGTCAAGATCTCCTTGAACCATTTATCATCAAAAAATACCCTTTTATAAAACAAAAACCACAGTCATTTTCTGCTTTGGGATTTGTCATTTATTGGCCTTCTGGGGAGTCCTGGGGCCACAGAGCCCTTGCAGTTGTCCATCCCTGCATCAGGTGTAGCTGCTGACATGGGAGGGAGGAGGTTTGAAAGGATTCCCTTTACATTCTCAGAGGCACTCTTTCCTCAACACTGCAATACCTGTTTCAGCAAAAGCATACAGTAGAGGACCTGTTCAGTGGAGGCCACCATTACCCCAGGGCAAAATCCAACCACCACCATTACCACCAAGGACTAGCAGGCTCTTTTTGCCCAGCCTAGAGATAAGAGAGGTCTGTGCCCAAAGAAAGAGTTTAAAGAGGAAGAGAAGACAGCCTTGGCACACATTCCACACAAGCTTCCTTGTACAAACTGGCTACCAACCAGGGTCCTGCCTTAAACCATGCAGGGCTTTAATAACATAATCCTGTCTTGGTTGATAATTTTAACCCACCCACCCCCAATTCCAGGCTCTTCCCCAATCCTGTCTGACTTACTCACCCGGACGAGGTAGGAGACTCCGGGGCCCATCACTTTGTCGTCGGGGTGCAACCAGCCCCGGGTGGGCTTGTTGACAAAGCTGCCATGCCGAGTCCACTCATCTCCACCGAGCTGGCCGCCTTCCACTCGCATCTTCTTCCCACAGCCCAGTTTGTTCATATCCTGGAAACAGAGACCAACAGTCCTTGCTGAGTCCTGGAGAGGAGCCGAGATGGGAGCAAGAGAAGGAGGAGGCGGCGGTGGAGGCAGTGGAGGCTCCGTGGATCCGCTTGCCTCTCTGGAAAAGGCACGGAGGCTGAGGAGCGTGGTGGCAGGGTTGGAGAGCTTCAGGTTGGCCATTTTGGGGAAGAAGGAACACAGGGTGGTGGGACTGTCCTCTGATTCTGAGGACAGCTCCCCCAGGGGCAGCATGGGGCTGAGGGAGGAGGAAGACAGAGAGCTCGGGAGGGATGGGGCAGCCACCAGGGGCTCCAAGGGGGAGTCCCCCTCTGCTGCCACCAACCCATCTTCCAGGGATGAGATGGAGTCGTTGCGAAGATGGTTATATTTGCTCTTCTGCAGGAGGTCCATCCCTGAGGCTGTTAGGTGATGAAGAGGGGAAGCAGAGCAACCAAGCCAGGTGTTTGATAAATGGATGCAGAGGATGTCTCAACTCAGCAAGAGTTTAGGAGCCCAAGAAAGTTAGAAATGATCCGGAGACTCCCCAGCAGCTCCTGGCTGGCATTGCTGACAGAAACACAGAAATAGGGACAAGGGTGGGGGTGGGGGGCTCTGTCTCGTCCCTGCAAACTGCCCTGTGTTAAGTGCGCCCAGCCATCCTCGTCACAGCCACTGTCCTTGTCACAGGCCCTGTGTCGAATCAGCCAGATCTATGGCCACAGGTCACACTGCCAACCACGACCATGCGGCAGTGATCTTTGGACCGCCCTGCAAGGGGAGGGGGTGAAGAGAAGAGAGGGGCTGCTGGCTGGTCCCCAAGATGGGCAATGACCAGGCGCCTTGGAATGCTAGCGAGGAGGCCCTCACGCACACTCCCCCTAGCTCTCACACCACCTGTTGAACCTCCCCCCAGCTTTGTCCCAGGTCAGTCGCTGTAGATGCCCAACGCCGCCTGTCTTCTTCAGCACAGACCCATCGGCAGCCCTTAAGGCCCAGAAGGAGAGAGAACGTGCACCAAGATATTGGAGGATTCTCAAGCCCAAGGATGCTTTGGCCTCATTCGTCTCCTAAATATGGACAAGAGGGGGAAATCCTAAGACAAGGGAGGCCAGAGAGCGCCTTCCAGCTCAGCAGGATCTAGGAAGGTGGAGGCAGCAAGGGTCCCCTCCCTTGACGTGGCTGCCAGGAAACCGAACAGAAGCTCCTCTGTTTCTGTCACGGAAGCCCACGTGTACGGCGGGCAGAGGCCGGCCTCTCGCAGTGGGGCTGCTGGATGCCAGAGATGCTGGGCTGGAGATCTAGGAACATCCCAGGGGGTTGTGTCCCTGCTAGGTGGTCCGTCCCTGCTGGTCCAAGAGAGAATGCAGGTATAAGGTGTAGGGAGGGGGTCCTCTCCGAATAAGGCAGTTGGCCCTGATGCTGGGAGGTTGCTCGTGGTTCCTTCTCTGTGGACCTCCGCCCCCCCCTTGCTGCTGCAGCTGCTGTGGCTGCCTAGGAGAGCACTGAGGCTTAATTGCTACCGCTTCCTGAATGCAATCGTTCAGCTCTAAGTGACTGCGGCTCCGTTCTGGGGGAAAGGCGGAGGGGGAGAGATGGTGGGGGGGTGGGAAGGAGAGAAAGAGGCCAAGCTCTTGCTACCAATGGGAGGGCAGTGCTGACTCACACGAGGGCTCCTGCCCTCCTTGCGTGGAAACAAGAATATATATATATATATATATATATATATATATATATATGTGTGTGTGTGATGTGTGTGTGGGGATGTGGATGTAGAGGCAATGGAGCCTGGTCAAAAAGAGGTGGGGTCTGTTTCTGCAAACACACACACACACATGCATATATGCACACTCTCAAGGTCACTGGCCATGTATGGAGAGGCTTCTGCCAAGCCAAAGAGACATTTCTGCCAGGCAGGGGAGGTAGGAGGCATGCCACAGGCAGAAAAGAGCGACAGTGTGGTGGGGAGGGGAGAGGAAAAGAGAGAGGCTTTTCTGTTCTGTGGGTTGATATGGTCTCAACTGGAGCATGTCCAGAGGAGGGCAACCAAAATGGTGAAAGATCTGGAAACCTTACCTTATGAGGAAAGACTTGGGGGGGCTGGGTATGTTCAGCCTGGAGAAGAGACAGCTAAGAGGTGATATGGTAACCCTGTTTAAGTACTTGAAGGGTGTCATACTGAGGAGAGAGGAAGCTTGTTTTCTGCTGCTCCAGAGAATAAGACCCAGAGTAATGGATGGAAGCTACAGGAAAAGAGATTCCATCTAAATATTAGGAGGAACTTCCTGACAGTAAGAGCTGTTTGACAGTGGAAGACATTCCCTTGGAGAGTGGTGGAGTCTCCTTCTTTGGCAGTCTTTAAACAAAGGCTGGATGGCCATCTGTCAGGGGTGCCTTGATTCTGCATTCCTGCATGGCAGGGGGTTGGACTGAATGGCCCTCGGGGTCTCTTCCAACTCTATGATTCTATGAACTCAGTATAATCTCTATTTGAGCCTCTTCCTCCCACAGCCACAGGAGCGTTCAAGCCCTGCCACTAACTCCTCTGCGATTATGACAACACATACTTGAGCATTCTCAGGAGAGAAGCTGACAAGCATCTTGTAAGGTAGGACGGTGTGGCTCACTGAATACAGTAAAGGGGTGAGGAGTCATGTTGAGGGGCAAGAGAGGTAGATGGAGAACATCAGAGGCTGTGGAAAAGGGGAATGGGAGGCAAAGGTGAGGCGTTTAGACAAGATTGCTAATACCCAAAGCATCTTTATTTGGGCCACTGTCATTATCTTCTTTTAAAATCCCTATCTTACATACATTAAAAACTATCAGAAGTAAAATGGACCACAAGATATTAGCTGCAAGAATTATTCCACAATTCCCTAGCAAGGACACAGCTCGAATCCTACTTTTAAAATCAAGCTTACTCTACTACAACACCTTTTGATTTTTCTGCTGAGCGCTGAATCTGCTGAAGTCCATGAAGCCTGTATAAGCAGCAAGCTCCAAATGTATTCTCTCATATTCTCCCACCCTGCAACTCAGAGGGTTGGTGCTTAGCATATAGACCCTAAAGAAACCAGATCCTGGCCGATCTCAGAAGCTAAGCAGGTTCAGCCCTGGTCAGTACTTGGATGGGAGACCCATCCGTGCTGTAGGCTGTGTTTCAGGGGAAGGACCTGACAAAACCATCTGTGAGTAAGTTCTTTGCCTAAAAGAACTCTTTGAAATTCATGGGGTTGCCCTAAGTTGACAGGCAACTTGAAAGCATATCCACACACAAATATAACACACCCTCCACACAAGAATCTTGCTTAAACGTCTCAAGTTGTGAGACTTTTCAAAGTGCTTCCAGCAGTTCATGCTATGAATGCTAGAAACTTGAATGTGCTGGAAGCACTTTGAAAAGTCTCACAACTTGAGAGGTGTTAAGCCAGACTACTGTCAAGGTTACACTGTTCTCCCTCTGACCCCATAAGTTTCTGGCACCTGCTGACTCTAATTCTAAGCACTTGGGGAAAGGTAGACTGCAACTCTCATGATCCCCCACGTTGGCTGGGGGACCCTGGAAGATGCAAGTTTTGTAAGCCCTCTCAGATGCAGAGAGACTCAGCATGCATTTACATAATTTTTCAGTGCTTGGAAAAGCTACTTTTTTGCACTACAGTTCTTGTAATCCCCCAGCCAACACTGGCCATGATGGTTGGGGGATTACAAGAGCTTAGTCTCAGAATATAAATTTCCCAAGCCTTGGGCAAGTTTTTCTCACCTTTGTGCTCTCCGTGTTGATCAGGTTCGAACACCTTGCCTTAATATCATTGACAACTAATGGATGAATTCCTACCCTTTCACGATGTCCTCAAATCCTATGCCTGACAAATCCTCTTCCACACTGGCTAATGGAAGAATGGTCTTGGCTACAGTGCCCATCATCTCCTCCCAAAATGGCCACTACTCAAGAATGATGGGAATCCTAGGTTACTGATTTGGTGTGGCCCCTGTTCAGGAAGACCGGTGTAAAGAATTCAACAACAAGGTGCCTTGATGCAGCCATTTGCATTCAGCATGTGGGTTGACTGGTTCTTAGAGTGACCTATAATCTTGCAAAGTTAAACTATTCCACTGCAATTCACAAAGGTTTGCCATGCTATTGAGAACACAGCTGCACTAGGCAGGACACATTTCTAGGATGAAGGACCATCGCCTCCCAAAAATAGTATTCTACGGTGAACATGCCACGGGTCAGCATAAGAGGGGTGCCCCAAAGAAGAGATACAAGGACTCCCTGAAACAACACCTCAGGCTCGGCCAAATTGATCACCAGCAATGGTCAGCCCTGGCCTCGCATCGGGAAGCATGGAGACGCACTATCCATGATTCTGCAGTCTTTTTTGAAAGCTCACACGGAACGAGTCTCGAAGAGAAACGACAGCGCAGAAAGAACCACAACCCAGAAACATCACCCAAGGAGACTTTCTGCAACCGGACTTGTTGATCTTGTATTGGCCTTTTAGTCATCAACGCGCTTGTAGAAAGCGCGGGATGAGTCCTTCCTGAATCTTCGTTCGTGAAGAAAAGCCAGAGCGAGTTACATGGGAGACAGAGACAGACCATGAGCATTTTCTTTTTTTTTGAAAGGGGGGGGGGTGACTTTGTTGTTCTTGTATGCCTTCAAGTCATTCCCAATTTATGAGTACCCTGAGGCAATTCAGTATGGTGATGTGGTTTTGAGCATTGGACTAGGACTCTGGAGCCCAGGGTTCAAATCTCCATTTGGTCATAGAAAACCACTGGGTGACCTTGGGCAAGCCACATCCTCTCAGCCTCAAAAGAAGGCAAAGTCAAACCCCTGCTGAACAAATCTTGCCAAGAAAACGCTGTCTTAGGATTGCCATGTCGGAAATGGCATGAAGGCACATAACAACAACAACAAGGTAGACTATCACAGGATTTGCTTGGCAGGAATTGTTGAGAAGGTGCTTGCCACTGCCTTCCTCCAAGTATGAGAAAGTGTGATTTGCCCAAGGTTAACCAGTGGGTTTCAGTGGCCAGTTGACATAGTCCAAAATCAAATCAATACACCACACACACAAACACTGACTCTCACTACACACACTGGCTCTCTAGCATGGCCAATGGATCTTGGGAAAAGTATTCCCCCCCCAAAAAAGTAACTGCACTGAAATTTAAGGAAATGCATATTGGCAGAATGAACCCCCCCCATAGTACAATTGGGGACTGGCAGGAAACTGGCAACATTTCAATATAGGCTTAGCAAAGCTGGGTTTGCTGGCTCCAAAAGGAAAACACCCTTTCCACCTAGCCCATATGGCTTTCCTCTTTTTGTATATAATCATAGAGTTGGAAGAGACCACAAGGGCAATCCAGTCCAACCCCTTGTGGTCTCTTCCAACTCTATGATTCTATGCAAAAAGAGAAAAGCCATATGGGCTAGGTGGAAAGGGTGTTTTCCTTTTGGAGCCAGCAAACCCAGCTTTGTTAATACCCAGCCAAATATCTGAGGTATTCAGCAGAGGCACGTTTGGGTAGGGTGGTACTGTTGTGACTAAGGTTGCCAAAGTGTTGTGGTAGTGTTGTGACTAGAGTTGCCAGAATGAAAAGCAGAGATTCCTGATCCTCAAATGGTTGTGCAGAAGAAGGATTTCAACAAGTGTTGCTTATCACACAGCCAGGTAACAACCAAAAGCTGCTAAATTTCCCTCTTCTGCAATGCCATTCAAGATACAGGAACCTTCTCTAGGTTTCAATCTGGCAATCCAAGTTGTGACACACTATAGTAGTCTGAAGTAGGGAAACAATCAATGTACATCCCCATGCACAAAAAGGAGACACAAAAGACTGCAGCAACTATGGAACCATAGCATTAATCTCCCATGCAAGCAAAATTATGCTCAAAATTCTACAACACAGACTCCAACCATATATGGAGCAAGAAATTCCAGAGGGGCAGGTGGGGTTCAGAAAACAAGCAGGGACTAGGGACCACACTGCAAGCGTACCAAGGAATTCCAGAAAAAAATCAGTATGTGTTTTATAGACTATAGCAAAGCATGTGATTGCAGAGATCACAAAAAACTATGGAAGGCTCTAAAAGACATGGGAGTTCCAATACATCTTACAGTCATGATGAGAAATCTATACTTAGGACAAGAAGCCACTGTCAGAACAGAATATGGAGAAACAGAATGGTTGCTAGTTGGCAAGGGGGTCAGGAAAGACTGCATTTTATCATCCCACTTGTTCAACTTGTATGCAGAAAATATCACACATAGAGCAGTTTTAGACTTAGATGAAAGAGAAGGAAGATAGGAGGAAGGAATAAAAGCAACTTAAGATATGAAGACAACACCATACTATGATCAAAGTGAGGCTGCTGTACTTTGGTCACATCATGAGAAGGCATGAATCACTGGAGAAGACAACAATGCTGGGAAAGGTGGAAGGAAGTAGAAAGAGAAGAAGGCCACACACTAGATGGATGGATTCAATCAGAGAGGTGATTGGCATGAGTTTGCAGGACATGAGCAAAGTAGTGGAAGACAGTTTTGGAGATGTCTCATCCACAGGGTCATCAAAAGTCAGGGTCAACTCAGCAAACAAACAACTATATGGACAAGGAGCCTGTGAAAAAACTAAATCGCACAAGACACAACGTGGACAGATTGCCTGGCTTGTGGGAATTCTTTCAGGAGGATGGATCCCAAGAAAAGAGTGAAGGGAGGAGAGATGAGGGAGAACTAAGAACTAAAACAAGAGTTGTACTGTCTGAGTCCCAGTGGGAAGAGGGGTGACCCATAACCTAGTCGAGGAATGGAAAGGACTGCTTGCAACTTGGCCTCTGAGACCTTGGCCAACAGGCATGCATCAAGGCCAGAGGGTGGAAAGCAGGCTGGGGGATGTACTTGTAGAAGAGGAAATGGGACAGAGTTAAACCCAGCTGTTTTTTCCTCTGAGGATGCAGGAGGCCTGAGTACAACACTGCATCCTCCTCCACAGAAGCCAGAAAACAAGCAAGGAGAAGAGCTGGGAAGGCTATGATGGATCCAGGGCTGTGCTGCTGGGCCTCTTGGACCCAACTTGAGGGCCAAAAGGCAGGAGCTCACTCCCTTCGCTCCTCAAGGGGAACATGAGAGAGACACCCATTCCTCAGCAACTTGCCTCTGATACGAGATGGACACCGTGAGAGGCAACAATGAGAGGGTATCCCCTAATGTCTACCTTTTGACACAGGTTCTGTGAGAAGACCTCTCTGTGGGTCTCTAGAGGCCACGGGTCAAACACACACACACACACGCAATATTTTTCTGGCAATATTTTTAAAAATCAAAATGCCTCCAGGGCTCTCTAGGATTATCTGAAATGGGAGACTGGCAATCTAGTACGTCAGAAATGGATGCTATATCTATTGGCTGCAAAGGTTTCTTTCTGTCATGGAAACTTGCCAAGGACCCGCAGCCAATGGTTCAGGGAACAGCATCAGCCCAAGGACCACCATTTTCAGTAGCACTACTCTATGGGATATGGAAAGTCAATTTCACCACATACCCACTCCCAAGATGTTTTATGTCTCTCTCCAAGAGCCAACATGGCATAGTGGTTTGAGAGCTGGGCTACTACTCTGGGGAACAGCATTCAAATCCCTGTCCGGCCATAGAAACTCACTGGATGACCTTGTGCAGATCCCACTCAGTATCAGAGGAAGGCAAAGGTAAACCTCCCCTGAACAATTCTTGCCAAGAAAACCCCATGATAGGGTTGCCTTGGGGTTCCATAAGTCCCAAGTGACTTGAAGACAGACAACAACAAGACCCCTCTCTCTCTCTTAGCTAAAAACACCCTACAAAAGTAACTTACAGTTGATATCCTGGTTTGAAAAATGGCATTCAGGAGTCTGGTAAGAATGGTAGAATTGTTTCCTCTAGAAAAGGGTGAGAAGCATTTTAGTGAAGCATAAAATAAAATCTAAAATAAATTTTTGGGGAGTCAGAGGGTGCAGCCCTCTGTGCTGCAGTGAGTGGTGCATTTTAGTTCTTCAGCCTCAGAGGGTTGCCTACCCTCGTTCTAAGGCAGCCTTCCCTGATTGGGTGTCAGATCACAACCCCCATCATCCCCAGCCAGGCTAGGGAAGATTATGGTTATATTCTGACACATCTGGAACACACCAGGTTGAGGAAGACTGTCCTAAGGATTGTCTGCCCTAATTTCAACAAAACTTTATTTCTAGCTTATTTGTGCCATTTATATTCAAGGCAACATTCTAGGCTCTTCTCCTTTTGGTGTCACAAACATAGACACAACCTCTTTTCTTGATAGTTGTGATCAAGGGAGTAACATCAAAGGAAGGAAGAGGCTAGATGCATCAGAGGCTTTAGAAAGAGGAAATATGCTCAAGAAAACAGGGAGGCTTAAGAAAGAGAAGCAATGTGAATGAGCTGATGCCATAACTGTCTACATCCAAACCGGGACAAATGTTTAAAAAGTAGGACAAATGTAGGACAAAATCCCCCCCCCCCCAAATGTAGGGTATATTTTGTAAATGGAGGACACAAACAACTAAAAAAACAAACAATTAATAAATTCAAAAAGCATTAATATAAACGGCGGCAAGCCTTCTTGGAGGTGGAGGACACTCCTCCGCCTCCGTAGAAGGTTTTGCCATTCCCGGCTAGGCTTCGAGGAGAGAGGACGCAGTAGCGGCCTCACTCTTTGGAGCCCATCTGGGCAGCAAGCCTTCTCGGAGGTGGAGGACACTCCTACGGCTCTGGAGAAGGCTTTGCCCATCCCGGCTAGGCTCCGAGGAGAGAGGCAACGGCAGTGACCTCTCTTTTCAGAGCCCAGCTCAGCGGCAAGCCTTCTCGAAGGCAGAGCTGCACAGGGCTCCAGAGGAGGAAGCCGCGCAGCCATGGTCTCCTCCTCTGGAGCTCAGCCCGTTGGCTAGGCCCTGCACGGCTCCACCCCGAGCCCTCCTTCCCAGCAAGGGCTAGCATGGCAGTTAGGCCTTGCATTACTGCCGCTAAGAGGGAGGAGATGGTGACTGGGAGCTTCCAGGACTGCTGCCATACCCGGGACGGGACGTTCCAGACGGTTGAAAAACCGGAACTGGGATATGGCAAGCCTACCTTTGTGTCATCATAAATGAGAAGTGGCTTGAAGGCACACAACAGCAACAACTACTACCACAACTAACTTATTGGGGAGGGGGAAAGATGCTGTGAAAATGAAAAAAAGGAAAACCAGGAGACAGAAAAACTGTCCATGTTAGTGTTCATGTTTATTATAATAAGTGGACTTGCTGGATGCAGGCCAGAGTTTGGGGTAGATCTGCGTGGGAAGACAAAGGGGCCAGTTACTTCTGGGGATGAGGAACATGGCTGTGCATGTATTACCAAGTTCCTGCACTCATGGAGCACATGAGCCATCACTAATGGGTATGATGCCTTGGGTTTTTAAACAGGGGCTGGATGGCTGCTTCTCAGGGATGCTTTACAGATGCTACTTCATTTTATTTATTTATTCCACTTCTATGCTGCCTTTCCCCCACAAAGGGACTCAAGGTGGCTCAAAAGAGAAAACATTATTAAAACATCACAATAAAAATGTAAAACCAATTAAAACCATCTAGTTAAAATAATATAAAATTAATACAAAACCACACAAAACTTTAAAACCTAACTGCCCTTTCCATTCCTAGTCTTGTTCTTATTACTTGACTGCAGTCTCCATTCTGGTCAAAGTTTGATCCTAGCTATGGGAATTCTTTAACTATTTCAATTTCCTAGTTGTCTATTTGTGTATTTCTTCTGTGGTTATTATTTTTGTTTTCTTTATGTTCAGCATCAGACCTGCCTTTGCACTTTCATCTTTGACCGTCCTTATTAACTGTTTCGATTCCTGAATGCCTTCTGCTAATATTACGGTGTCGTCTGCACATCTTAGGTTGTTAATGTCCCTTCCTCCTATTTTAACTCCTCCTTTTCCAGATTCAAATTCTGCTTTTCTTATGATGTTTTCAGCATATAAGTTAAACAAGTAAGGTGATAGGATGCAGCCTTGTCTGACCCCTTTGCCTATTGGGTGCAGGGTGCTAGTCCTCATGAAATGCCCTTCTACTCTTGCATTCTGCATTCTGGCTGAGAAGCAAGGTGCCCATTTAGCCACAAGGTGGCAATCTAGTGCAACAAAAGATGCACCATAAAGAATGGAAGCCTTTAAATAGGAAAGAGCAAGGAATGGCGACTGCACTAACCCAGGAGTAGATGATCACAGACTGAAAGCCAGGATTTGAACTGGGATCAGGGAATATTGTATAGCTGATAATGACCATTTCCCCCTTTCTAAATGCTAGTATGGTAGCTAGATACTATATTTAAAGAAGGAGGAGGAGGAGGAGGAGGAGAAGGAGAAGAAGAGACTGATAGGTCCAGTTTACAACATTGCATTGGAAAAGTTCCTCTTTGTCTGGTTAGGAATTCTGAGAGCTACAATTAAAAAAAAGTTTTCCCAACAAATCTAATCTCTTTTTTTTTTGATAAAATTACCAGCTTGTTAGATGAAGGGAATGCTGTGGATTATTATACTTCAGTAAGGCTTTTGACAGGGTTTCCCATGACATTCTTGCAAACAAGCTTGTGAAATGTGGGCTAGACAAGGCAACTGTTACATGGATTTGGAATTGGTTGACTGGCCGAAGCTCCTTTTCATCCTGGAGAGAGATGACCAGTGGGGTCCCACAGGGCTCTGTCCTGGGCCCAGTGCTATTCAACAACTTTATCAATGACTTGGATTTGGGGGTATATTTATCAAATTTGCAGATGACACCAAATTGGGAGGAGTAGCTAATATCCCTGAGGAGAGGATCAAAATTCAAAATGACCTTAACAGATTAGAAAGCTGGGCCAAAGCTAACAAAATGAATTTCAACATGGAGAAATGTAAGGTACTGCACTTAGGGCAGAAAAATAAAATGAACAGATAAAGGATGGGGGACACCTGGCTGAACGAGACTACATGTGAAAGGGATCTAGGAGTCCAAGTAGATCACAAATTGAACATGAGTTAACAGTGCAATCCAGCAGCTAACAAGGCCAATGAGATTTTAGGCTGCATCAATAGAAGTATAGTGTCTAGATCAAGAGAATTAATAGTGCCACTCTATTCTGCTCTGGTCAGGCCCCACCTAGAATACTGTGTCCAGTTCTGGGCACCACAATTTAAAAATGATGTTGAGAAACTGGAGCGTGTCCAAAAGAGGGCGACCAAAATGGTGAAAGGTCTGGAAAGTATACCCTATGAGGAATGACTTAGGGAGCTGGAGATGTTTAGCCTGGAGAAAATAAGGTTAAAGGGTGATATGATAGCCCTGTTTAAATACTTGAAGGGATGTCATGTTGAGGAGGGAGTAAGCTTGTTTTCTGCTGCTCCAGAGATTAGGACCCAGAACAATGGATGCAAGCTACAGGAAAAGAGATTCCACCTCAACATTAGGAGGAACTTCCTGACAGTAAGGGTTGATCGACAGTGGAACAAACTCCCTCAGAATGTAGTGGAGTCTCCTTCCTTAGAGGTCTTTAAACAGAGGCTGGATGGCCATCTGTCAATGGGGATGCTTTGATTTAGATTCCTGCATGGCAGAAGGTTGGACTGGATGGTCCTTGTGGGCTCTTCCAACTCTACGATTCTAACTCTGGGCGGGTAAAGGAATAGTGGAATATGTAAAGAAATAAGGTTTGTTTCGTGGAGAAGGAAGCTAAGTGATTGTAGATATGTGTGAGATTTGTTTTTAAGATGCACTGGAACAAATGTGGCTCAGAAGAAACCTGCAACCTCCTAAGCAAGAGAACCAATCCACAGAATGTCTCCCCCCTCCACTGTTTTCTAAGAGGCACATTCTCTACGCTAAACAAGAGACAGACATCTTGAAACCACCACCTGGAAAGAATGATGTATGCAATTCTCCCTGTTATATTCTTTTCCACTTTAAAGATGCTGTCGCTGAAAGATACGAAATGGGCGCACTGTGAGTTTCGTGGCCTGGGAAGAACGAATCCGAACCTATGTCTCCCCAGACTTAACCTTACACTCTCAGCTAGAACTCCTCACTCTGAGCCCCTCCTAGTCACCTGTACTACAACTTCCATCATCCCAAGCCAGTGTGATCACTGGCAGGGATTATAGGAGTTGGACTCCAACACACCTGGAGAGCACTACGAGACATTGGCTCCAGACTAAAAATGGGGAGGGGGATAAGAGCATAGAAAGAGACCAAGGTTTGGATCCATGGCATCCAGGGGCTATATATGTATGCCTAGAACAGCTATGTATGCAGCCTATGGACCATGTGCAGCCCCTTACAGCTGTTCCTGTGGCCCTCCAAGGGTCAACCCCCCAAAATCTTTTATTTGCTCCAAAATGGTCCAAAATTTCTTGGAAATATGTGAGCATTTTGCCATGTTTCCATTCATTTTAGGCCAGTTTTAAAAGAGGAAGTCAACAGAAAGTGCCTTTTACTTACTTCCTATTGTGGAAAAGCCTCTCCTGGGCCTAAAATATCCAGAAGAGTTTTTAAAGAGGCAAAAAGGCCTCTCCGCCCTCAGGACATGGGGAGATGGAAATATGTATTTGATTTTACTTTATTCTGTGATAGGGAATACAGATATCCTGGAGGGCTAATGTAAACCCTTAGCCTTTCACATTTGTCCAGCTGCCTAGGAGAAACTTCCCTTCACATTGATGTGCTGCTGACTCCCTCAAACATATCCTACTCTTTCTTTCAAGCCTGAATCAAAACCAAGATTTCCTGACCAGGTGGGAATGAGCGCAGCAAAGCTAAAGCAATTGTGATCATCAGTTCCTTTTCTCTTGAATGGTTAACATTTTGCACAGAATGGTCTCGTGATCCACTTTTCATATGTGACGTTCGCATCTGCTCTGCCTCCCTTCACACATCTGACGAAGGGAATGCCAATTGTGGAGCTTAGAAAGGTTACTTTTTTGGAACCCAAGCCTGTTTGGGGCATTCCAGAAGTTGCTGTTGAAATAAGGTCATTTCCCAAGCTTTGGCCCAAGTCCACAGATGATAATGGCCCTTCTGTCCCACATCAGCTTGCACCTCCAAAGTTCTCAGCTGGTTTTGCTACAAATGTCTAGCATGCTGCTAGTCCCTGGGGAAAATTACTCCCTAGGTAAGAGTAGTGTGGACAGCAGCTTTAAATAAGAGGACCAACATCAATGAAGAAGGGAGGAGAAAGGAAAAGCTGACCCACCACCACAGCTAACTGTCACCACACCCAGGACCAAGAGACGCCTGCCCTTACCGTATATTCCATCACTGGCAGTATGGATGCTGGACAGCCCCACGTCTCGGGAGTCAAACCTGTAGTTCAGTGATAAAGAGGGAATTAGCCAGGATTGCCCGGGGCCACTGAAAAAGAGGCCGTGGAGGAGTGTGGTATCAACGGGAAAAGGCTGTCCCCCAACCCAGTTTGTGCTGGAAGAACACATAGGTCACCCATGCATCTAAGGAAGTAGATTCAAGTCTTCAAAAGCTCATGCTACCAGCTTCTTCAGCTCAGTTAGTCTCAAAGGTGCTACCCTTTGCATACAATTACATTTTTTGGATTACAACTCCTAGAATCCCTTAGCCAGCAGTCACTGGAAGATTCTCGACTGATTTGAGCTAAACCTGTAAATCTTTGACTACAGATGACTAATAGCAGCTGATAATCTCGCTACACGTTGGGTTAATATTCAGCACATCTGAGTGCTCACTCTGCCTGCCTTTCTCTGCCTAACAAGAAGTCAGGGAGGAGGTGTTCTGGAGGGGCTACAAGTCCCAGAATCCCTCAATCAATTCTGGAAGTTGTGACCTGAAAAGATAATATTTCCAAACCCTCCACATTCGCTAGGGTTAGGGACACAAGACCCCTGGGAAAGCTGAAAACCCATTTTTAAAAACCTGAATGAACATCTCTCTAGGAATCTTTAGGTCCTCCAGAGCAATTCTATTGTTAAGATCTGCCAGATGTTGACATGAAATCTCTCTAGAGGACCTAAAAATGCCTAGAGAGGTGTTCTCTCTAGGAATCTCTAGTTCCTCCAGCGTCACTTTGAGCAGAAGTTGACAACAGAGTCATTTTGGAGGACCTAGAGATTCCTAGAGGGATTACATTAATCAAAACCATGAATAATCAAATTCGCAAATGTGGAGGGTCAGCTATATTTCTTAATGTTCAACTGAAAATTTTAGTAACTCCAATGCTGAAAATTTAGGGACTGGGGGCAAATTTCATGTGGGGGAGGAGTAGATGCCCTTATATCCCATTCCCAGTCATACATCCCTGGGTCTTAGTCAGGCCTAAGGCTGCAATGCTGGCCTATCCAAGAGGCTGCTATCCCCTTCCCAGCATGAATGTGCCACCTGGGGCTGCTCATTTCCGGCCCATGGGTTCACTCCCAAGACAGAATCTCTGGCCGGTGGAAAGAGATGGTGGAAGGAGACGTGGCACTCTCACCGTGACCTACTTATGACTCTGCAAGTGCGCCTATCCCTTCAGCACTCCCCAGGCACAGTCAGGAAAAGCATTCCTTGTTTCTAGCTACCAACAGAGGAAGTATATGGGTCAGGAATGGAGAAGGATGTGTGTTGAAGAGGACTGACCACAAACTTTTACTTTTCGCTACACACACACACACACACTCTTAGAAAGGAATAAAACCAAACAAAAACAAACCATGGGTAGTGAGGGAGAGAAAGAGAGAAAAAGAAGAACCAAAACCTCACCCCTTCTGGAATCACTCTTCCTCTTCCTAGAAGAAACAGAGAACTGCTTAACATTTTTTAAAAAGAAGAAACCACGGCAAGGTTGGGCTCCTTTTTGCAGGCCATTCCAATTTTAAAAAGTCATGAAATCTGAGATATTAGCCATCCCTCTCTGGGCAGGACTGAACAGATACCCAATCCCTGCAATCCATAAATTCCTTCTTTTGTCCTCGGAAGATTCCCCCAGGTGATCGGGAGGCCACGGCCAAAGCTGAATGGGCAAATAACTCAGACCCAGAGCTTGGAAAAAGCTGCAGGCTTTTTGGACTACAACTCCCAGAGCTCCCCAGTGGCCACACCAGCTGGGGGATTCTTGGAGCTGTAGCTTCCTTCCCATGAGCAACTTTGCCAAGCTGCTGAAATCTTATTTTCTTTTAGACTGGACTTTCTGCCCACACCCCACACAGCCCCAGAGGACTGTAAGTTTTATTTTAAAGAGACAGGACAGCACACGCGAGACTCTTAAACGCTAGAGGAGAGTCTGCCATAATTTTATTTTATTTAAATGCCACTTTTCTCTCAGCATGGGACCAGCCTGGCTTGTGTGTGCATGCATGTGCCTTCAAGTCATCTGTCGACTTATGGCAACCCCACCTGAACATCCTGAGAGTAAGGGCTGTTCAACAGTGGAACACACTTCCTCAGAGAATGGTGGAGTTTCCCTCCTTGGAGGGCTTGAAGCAGAGGCTGAATGGCCATCTGTCAGGGATGCTCTGATTGAGAGTTCCTGCATGGCAGAAGGGGATGGACTGGATGGCCCTTGGGGTCTCTTCCAACTCTAGGATTCTATGAATTTCATATGGTTTTTAAAGGAAAGGAATACTCAGAAGTGGTTTTGCTATTTCTTTCCTCTGAAATACAGACTACAGCAGCTGGTATTTTTTGATGGTCTCCCATCCAGTCAGAGCTGACCTTGCTTAGCTTCCAAGATCAGACAGGATCTGGTGCCTTTAAAGTGCTGAGGGCTTTCAACATGGCTTACTTGGTTTTTTTTAGCTTACTTTTGCATCCAACATGACTTTAAACAGCTAAAACGTTATAATTAAAAAGTGAAAACACAAAAAAGCTATCACATTGACTTGTTGAACAGCTGTTGTGTGTCCTTAAGTTGTTTCCAACTTATGGTGACCCTAATGTGAATCTATCATAGGGTTTTCTTGGCAAAATTTGTTCAGAGAGGGGCTTGCCTTTGCTGTCCACTGAGGCTGAGAGTGTGTGACTTGCCCAGTGGATTTCCATGGCTGAGTGGGGATTGGAACCCTGGTCTCCAGAGTCACAGCCCTGTGCTCAAACCACTACTCCATGGTGGCAACATAGTAAAGAAGATAAAAGGAAGAAGACAGCACACTCTGCTAAAAGACCCAGTTCATAGCCAAAGCCCTTTCTAAATAAAAAGATTCGCTAAATAAAAAGGGGGTCAACCAAGTCTCCTATAGGAAGGAATGCAACAGCCTGGGAGCCACCACCAAGAAAGCTCTACCCCATTTACTCATCAAATGTGGCCTAAAAGCATCAGATCCTGTCTGATCTCAGAAGCTAAGCAGGATCAGCCCTGGTTAGTATTTGGATGGAAAACTGCCAACAAATACCAGGTTCTATTGGCCCTATTTCAGACAAAAGAAGTGGCAAAACTATCTCTGAGTATTCCTTGCCTAAAAAAACCCTATGAAATTCATGAAGTTGCCATACGTTGGCAGGCGACTTCAAGGCACCTACACATATCCTCTGTCCAATATCTAAAACCTTTCCCAAGACTCATTACTGCTTTGTGACATCCCCATCCTTGAAGATGGAGAGCAAGAGAAGAAATTAGAGAAGCATGTGGCTATGTCCCCATAGATGCAGGCCAATGACATTACCTGCTAAGATCTACACAGAAGCCTTGTGGATCTCAACAGATGTCCTCAGTGTGCATAAAGCAATTGGGCAGATGCTTCTCAGAGCTCAGTTGGGCAGATGGTTCTCAGTAGAGGAAGAGCCACCTTCAGTCACTTCTGGGAGAAAGGTGGCATACAAATGAAGTAAGAAAGTAAGTAAATCTCCTCATCTCTCTACTACCAACAGAATGGCCATGTGGGAGGATCTCAGCACAGCAGCGAGTCCTGGGAGCGGTGACTTGGGATCCATAGCAGAGTTTCACTCATAGAAATCTTCCACTATGCTTCATTATGTAAGACCACAACCATACACTTTTTGCCTCATTGCAACAGTACTGCTCCACAAGTCCAGATGTGACACTCTTAACAAAGTAGTTCTCAACCTTTGGTCCTTTAGATTTTTGAGACTTCAATTCCCAGAATTCCTGAACAATGACTGGGACTTCTGGGAATTGAAGTCCAAAACATCTGGAATCCCAAAGTTTGAGAGCCACTGCTTACCACAACCATTCAGTCTTTTTTTCAAAAACCCCACCAAAAAAAACCCTACTCTAGTTTGTCCATGTTCTAATGCTGGCAGAATATCCTTTGCCCAACTTGGGATCTCCTTGATTTATATGATGACCGACTGCTTCTATCATAACCATGCTGGCTGTGGATGACTGGGACTGCAGTCCAACCAAGGGAAATGGGCATGGGTTTGGGTGAAGTTAGAGTTAGACATTCTGGGGAGACAACCATTTCCAGAGGTGGCATGCTTTCTCTGGGATGGGGAAGCATGTAGACAGCACTGAACTCCAACTCTCACCAGTACTGACCAGCATAACCAGTGGCTGGACTGATGTGAACTGCAGCATCATCTGGTGGGCCACAAGTTCCCCATCTTTGTTCTTCACAAAGCCAATGCCTAAGCCATTTTGCTAATGCCATTTTGAGTAGGCCTAGCGAATCAAGCACTAAATATCAACACAACTTAGGAAAATCCTATTGATTCAATGGATCTCCTTTAATTTGGACTAGCAAGAGAATTTAGGCTGACCAGCTCAAAAGAGGGAAGTATGAGTCTGAGGTCTAATGGAAGAGCTCAGGAAAGCTACCTTTTAAAACTACAACTCTCAGAATCTCCCAGCCAGCATAAACCCCATAGTAACTCTGTCCTACCTGTCCTGTTCCTACCTGACCAGGACAGCTTGCCTCTGACCTTACAGTATTATTGCTGTAATTTGTGATTTATGATGTTTTAACTGTTGTATTATTGTTGTTCACCGCTATGATCCTTGGAATAGCGGTATATAAATAAACCATATTATTATTATTATTATTATTATTATTATTACAAGGTTACTAATCACTTAACCAACCAACATGATACCAAAGAGAGATACAGAATACTTTAAATCCCCTTGTTTGCTTGTTTAACATACTATCCTTTCCCAACCAAGGTCCCACCAGAGGTTATCTCCCACAGCCCTGACCAATGGTGATGGGAATGATGGGAACTGTAGGCAGAACCAGTCCTTCCATTAGGCAAGGCAAAGCAGCAGTGTGTGGTGGAAGATTTGGGGACATTACAAAAGGGCAACAAACTGTTGTTTGTACTTTGCCATGGTCATTTCAACCATTTGGGTTGACTGAAAACATAAAGTAGAGAAAGTATTTCAAGCATACAAAGAGAGCAACATCTTAGCAAACAAAGTTAACGTTATTGGGTCAATTTTCATTGCCAGGAAGAGAAGTGAAATACTTGTGTGACTGGCTGGGGCTGGCTTGGGTCACCGTCAAACAGCAAAATACCTTGGGTTGGCTGGATTACAACTTAGGTGCTCAATTGTAACTCCCAGAATCCTTTCAAACATCGTAGCCACCAAGGGATTCTGGGAGATGTTATCAAAAAAAAGGTAAATGTTCCAAGCTCAGGAAACATGTAGAAGGACCTGGGTTGGGGATGACCCGGGATGGAGCTTCTTTGCTTGGCAGTGGGTTGCTGGGATTCCAGCTACTCTTCCCTTCTGCTAGCCCAGGTCTACTCAACAGGAAGCAACAGAGCCGCTCCAAAAAAACAGCATTCAGAAAGGAAACCACCTCTTCTTTCCCTCACACCCCCAGCCCCTTATGAAAAGCCATTTTCCTGTAACTCATCTTCTGACTCAGTGTTTGTTGGCTCTGTTGGAGTGACAAGACTGTGGGGGAGGAGTAGGGTCATAGGGTCCAAGGGAAGGGGTGAGATGATTTTGCAAACACAGTTTTAGGGAAAGGAAGAGCCATGATGCACTAATTCATGAGTATTGCTGGGAGTAACTAAGGGCTCGAACAGACAGGCCAAAATAAAGCTGCTTCAGGTCACATTGGAGGTATGCTATTTAAATGACACACACATCTTAAGAGGCCAGAAGCTGAGCCAAAGCTGCGCCCTGGTCCTTAGGCCTGGAGCGTGGCTTTGGGGCAGCTTCCGGCCTCTTAGGACGCATGCAGCATTTAAACAACATACCTCCAAAGTGACATGAAGCAGCTTTATTTTGGCCTGTCTGTTCGGGTCCTAAAGGACTAAGAAGAGGCTGCATATTTTGCTCTGAAGTAGGTTAAGCCACACAAGGAACTAGACTTAAAAGCTATGTAACAGGAGCATCGGCGGACATAGATCTCTAATGAAAGACGGGTTAGTTCCAAGTGACACAGAATCATGCACCCAAATCCTGGGCAGAGCTTAGAAAACACTACTCTTTTGGGTCATAGATCTCAGAATTATCTGGCTAGCATCTAGCCAGGAGATTCTGGGAGCTGTAGTCCAAAAGGTAAAGCTGAAGTCCAAGTCCTATCTCATATGTTCCTATGCTGTTGCTTGAAGAATAGATCAGTATTTGCTACTGTGACAGTCTATCCACTTCTATAGAGCTTTTTGGTATGCAAAGAGGAGATGAATACAATCTCTTAAGGCATGTTCATTGCTTCTGTGGCAGAGCAACAAGCCCCTAAAAGCCTGGCAACTTGATTCAAATGCCCCTCTCCACCCTCAACATCCTCTTGCATTGCACATAAAGGCAGACAAGTTACCATACATTGGTTATCAAAAACTGAAGGAAAGATGAAGCCAGTTGGAAGTGGCCTTCGAGGTGATCTAGTCCAACCCACTGAACACAAACATCTTGCAATGACAGATGGCCACCCTACTTCTGTGTCTGTACCTCCAACGAAGGAAACCCTGCTGCCTCCAGCACCAAACATGTCATGCTATATAAGGAGTTACCACTAATGCTTCAACAAAATCTGCCTCCCTGCTATTTCCATTCCTCAGAGCAACTGAAAACAAGTCTGCTCCACTTTTTGCACTGCAGCCCTTTAAATACATGACAGACAGCTACAGAGCCTCCCTTTAATTGTTTCTTCTCCAAACCTAACATACAATCATAAAGTTGGAAGAGACCTCAAGGGCCATCCAGTCAAACCCCCTGCCATGCAGGAAGACACAACCAAAGCACTCTTGACAGATGGCCATCCAGCCTCTGTTTAAAAACCTCCAAAGAGTCTACCATTTTCCGAGGCATTGTCTTCCACTGTAAAATAGCTCTTAACATCCATGAGGTTCTTCCTAATGTTGAGATGGAATCTTTTTTCCTGTATATCCAGCTCTTTCACCATTTCTCAAGGCCCTTGGCTTCATCCCAACTCTACCATTCCCTGTCAACTTGGCTGCCCTATCTCCAAGGCAGGGATAGGTGACAGTGGTCACCCCAGTGGTTTTGGCCTATTTGGTTGATGTTTGTTGTTAACTGCCCTCAAGTCAGTTCCAATTCATAGTGACCCTATGGATGAGCCACTTCCAAGATCCCCTGTCCTCCACTGCTCTGCTCAGGCCCTGCAAGTTCAGGCCTATGACCTCCCTAACTGACCAATGACAATCCACATTCAGCACAACCAATGGTGGGAAATGATGGAAGCTCATTCCTCCTCTAAGGAGATGGACCAATGAAATTATCAGAAGCTTCGGAAGCCAAGAATACTCACATACTGAAGTCTGTCTGCTGCATCTCTGCATGGGACAACCTCTTTCCAATCAGCTTGCTTCAAACAAGTATACTTGATAGTGATCTTCTGTACTACAACTCTCAGAATCTCTGGCAGATTCTGAGAGCTGTAATACAAAAAGCATACAATTCATTTGGCTCATTCAGTTCCTGGGGAGGCAGCAACATGGACTGTCTTTGGACAAACATTTATCTAATATCTGGGAATGAGTTATCGTTTACAGCAGTATTTCTTAAGCTATCTGATGTGGGGGACCAGCAATTATCTTTCCCAATGTGCGAAGGGCCAGCATCATGTTTGTGACCACTGCCTACAATAGTTTCTTTCTTTCCTGGAAAACTCACCAGGAACTGGCAGATGACAACCCAGGGACTGGCACCAGTCCAGAGACCACCACTTTGAGTAGCGCTGGTTTAGACCTCATCTTCTTCACTATCATTGCTTTCAACTCACAGCAAGAAGCAGCTGAGGAGTGGCAAACATATCCTTTGTGTGCCTGACTCCCCAGATTCAATTCCTGGCCTCTCCAGCAAACCAACCAACCAACAAATAGTGAGCAGATAAGGAAGAAGACTATTATCTCTCCCAAAGCCTGAGCAGTCAGTGTAGGATGCCAGCGATTCTCAACTTTTGGCCCTCCAGGTGAGACCCATAATCTTTGACTGTTGACTGGCATTTCTAGGAGCTGAAAGCATCCAGAGGCTCTATGGTTGAGAACTACTATTACTGCAACAGTCTGAACCGGTATAAGGCAGGTCCCGATCGGAAACAGACCTTTGCGCATTAGCATGAGGACTAGATTTTGATTTACCTTTTAGGGGAAAGACCGAGCTTAGGTCCCAGATTCAATCTCTGGCATCTTCAGACAGAGCTAGGAAAAACTGTCTGAAATCCTGGTGTGTCTGGAAAGAACTGGAGAGAACTCCTGCCTGAAATCCTGAAGAGACCCTGCCTGTAAGTGTTAACACTGAGTTGCACGGATTAGCCGTCCAATTGTGTCTAAGTCAGCATCCCGGTTCTTGCAATGGGGGGATGCAGACTTAAAGAAAAGGTAAATTCTCCTCACACAGGACCCCACACACAAGCTTAGGCGGGTGGAGAGAAGAGACAGAATCTGACACCAATACTCCAATCTGAGTAATTCCCCCTTTCTGTCACAACGATAGTGGTGACATCAAGGGCTCTGAGTGATTTATTTCCCTGTAACTCATTCCTCCTGTTTTGTTAAAATCCCTGGGTCATGGTATAGGTAGACTAATCAAAACTACATGGAAACATCTGCCTGGAAGGACTCTGACATTTTGTAATCAAACTGTGTTGCTCATTGCTTACTCACAACTGTCTTTTAAAAACCCAACCCTCAGCAGTAGGGGTTTCACAATGGGAAGGGACACATTTGTATGTTCAGTCAGAACGGCAACCCTACTTGTTCCCTCTCCACAGCAACATAGCTATATGCATACTAACAGAAAAAGAGCCAACCATTAAAATCCACTTAAAGGTAACAATGGGCCGGAACAGACAGGCTGAAATAAAGCTGCTTCGGGTCACTTTGGAGGTCTGCTGTTTAAATGATGTATGCGTCCTAAGAGGCTGGAAGCCACTCCAAAGCTACGCTCCAGTCCTAAGGACTAGAGCACAGCCTTGGCGCAGCTTCTGGCCTCTTAAGATGTGTTTGTTATTTAAACAGCATACCTCCAAAGTGACCCAAAGCAGCTTTATTTGGGCCCAAAGATATGTCAGAGAAAAGATACAACAGCAATGGTGAATACTGTGGACCAACGAGGCTATTTTGTCTCTACAACTCATTACCAAAATAGAATCTCCAAGAGTCATATGAAAGCCCAGGTTAATCGTCACCTCTTCTTCACATCTCCATATCCTCTGCATTTTCTATGTCCGCTTGAAGGGCTTACTCTCTTGTAACCGATGCACCGTAAGCCAAGCAATAAAATGACCAGACTTTCACAGCAGTTCACCTTCTTGTCTCTGGTGGTCACTATCAGAGCTGCTTTTCTCAGATTTACTTGCATAATACCAAGGTTTCAACACTAACATAACTTGATAAGCAGTGCAACAAATCACAAGCCACCCAGGCACTAACAGCATGCAAGAAGTCTGTTGAAATGATGATAGTTAGCAGAGCTAGAAGTTCTTCACCTTGCACTGTCCATCTCACATGCTTTGTATTGCTATGCCAGCAACCTCCACCCCCATTAACCTTTATTTCCCAGAACAGATCATTTTAATCCTCTGCAGACATTTTTGTTTCAGAATCCACACAGCTCTGGATCCACAGTGGAGGCAGAACTATCCTCTGAACAGCTCCAAACAATTTCCCCCAAATTTCAGACACTTGACATGCAAAGTTTTTTAAAAAGTTAAAAAGTACAGAGGACAAAAAAAATGCCCTAAAAATTCAGTTGCTTTTTGCAAGCCACCCAAGGCAAAAGATTGAGTCAGGAAGACAGACACACATACCAGAAATGCTTCATCCTATTTTTTTTTTGGTGAACCAACATGTGGGGAAGCAGAAGTGATATGCGCTGACTATAACTAGGTGGAACTCAGGCCTGTTCCAGACTGCCAAAATAAAGCTGCTTCGGGTCTCTTTGGAGGTATGCTGTTTAAATGATGCATGCATCCTAAGAATCCGGAAGCTGCACCAAAGCTGCACTCCAGTGCTTAGGAATGGTGTGTGGCTTTGGCGCGGCCTCCGGACTCTTCGGACCCATGCATCATTTAAATAGCATGCCTCCAAAGAGACCTGAAGCAGCTTTATTTTGGCTGTAACAGGCCTCAGTTTGGAAAAATCATGTATTTTTTCCCATGGCAGAAGACACCAGAACTGATTGGAGGAAGGGGGGGGGGTCAAAGAGTATAAAAACTGACATTAAACCCGACCACATCCTTCAATACACTGGAATCCTCATTGGGATCAGAAAATACCTCTTACACTTCCATGCACTCCATTGTATTTTTATCCGTTGAAGAAGGGTTAATGAATTTTATAGAAGTAATCACACTTCTGGACCATCTCTATCAGCATCTATTTTCCCAGAACGAACAGGCTATATGCTTTTGGGAAACCCACAAGTGGGCATAAAGCTCAGTAATGTGACAGACTACCTCAGGCTGGAGGATCTGTTTAGAGCACACTGTGTTTGAACAACTGTCACACCCCATAACAACCACTGCTTTCTTCCTCCATTAATTTTCTTTCAAAGCAGGGCTGAAGAACCTGTTGCTAGGTATGATTTGGGATAGCAAAATTTATTTAATCATTGTAGTTTTAATCTTAGAAAAACATGCTTGTGGGGTTTTCAACTTTTAGGTGTCAAAATAACTTGGCCCGGTAGAAACCAATATTGTTCAATAGGTGTATAGGTGAATAGGAGGGAAAACGTTAATTTTTCGTGTAAATATATATATATATATATATATATATATATATATATACATACACACATACCACAGCATGGCGTTTTTGTATATGTATCAAATACACAGAATGGAAAGACGGGGAACAGCACCCTGAAGAAGGCTGGGATTAGTCAGCAGGGCTTGAGGCAGCTGCTCTTTGGCTGCATTTGCACTACAGAAATAATGCAGCTTGTTGTTGTTAACCTTCAAGTCGTTTCCAACTATCATGGAGTTTTCTTGGCAAGTTTCTTCGAAGGACTGCCTTCCTCTGAGGCTGAAAGGGTGAGAATTGCCCAGAGTCACCCAGTGGGCTTCATGGTTGAGTGGGGAATCAAACTGTGCTCTCCAGAGTCTTAGACCAGCACTCAAAAACCAGTTTGCCACCACTTTAACTGCCATCCTATGGAATCTTGGGATTCATTGTTTGCTGCGGCATCTCAATTCTCTGACAGAGAAGGTCCCAAGCAAACTGCAGAAATAATCTACTTTGAGACCGCTTTAACTGCCCTGGCTCAATGCTAGGGGATTCTCGGAGCTGTAGTTTTGTGACATTTAGTCTTCTCTGGCAGAGAGCTCTGGTGCCACAACAAACTACAATTCCCTAGCACTGAACCAGCGCAGTTAAAGCAGTCTCAAACTGGATTATCTCCACAGTGTGTTTTTGACTGGAGTTTCACAATATAACAAATCCAAGGATTCCACAGCACTGAGCCATGGCAGCTAAAGTGGAGTAAAACTGGGGACATACTAAAACAAATGACAATATTTGCCCGTCGGGAAGCCATACTTGCCCATAGGGTATCATTGGATAATACCTGCCCATAGAGAAAATAAACTTGCCTATAAAGAATCAATGGAGAATACTTGCCCATAGGGAAACATTGGGAATTACTTGCCCACAGAGATATATAGAATACTTGCCCATAGGGAAACGTTGGAGATGTTTCCTAAGTTTCCCTATAAGCAAGTATTCCCCAATGTATCTCTATGGGTAAGTATTCTGTAATGGTTCTCTATGGGCAAGTATGTTTCCCTATGGGCAAGTACTGGCATTTCTTTTACTATGTCACATCAAATTATATTAATTCTTCCATGCAGTTTATTGTTGCTATAATTACAATGTATTCTTTTTTGTTGCTATAACTACTATGTATATTTGCCCTATTAATTGTTATGTATTTTGCTTTGTTAATTTTATTGTTGCGATAATTACTATGTATTTTTGTGACTATAATTGCTATGTAATTTTTTGTTATTTACTGCTATTGTTAATCGCTATTTTATTTTATTGTTATTGTTTAACGCATTGCCATGTTAGATTTGTTTTTTATTCATGTTTATTGTTATTGCTTTGTATTATCCCCTCTGTTGTAAACCGCCTGGACTCCCAGTGATTGGGTGGCATATAAATAAATCCGATTATTATTATTATTATGCAGTTCAGACGCTTGGAGTACATAGTTTTTTGGTGGGTTTTTCAGGCTCTCAAGCCATGTTCTAGGAGAGTTTATTCCTGACGTTTCACCAGCATCTGTGGATGGCATCTTCAGAGAATGCTGGCATGGAAGAGAATGGGGCACACACACACACACACACACACTGTTGGTTGAGAGGATTCAATTTGCATGTTAATCTGTGTATTGTTCTGTTGCTGAATGGCAAAGCCTCAGGGTTTCTATTTAGTTCATGATCCACTGTCTGCTTGGAAACTCCCCTGACCCTGAGTGACCCTTTGCATTTGCTGGGTCTTGATTTTGGTGTTTTTCAAGACTGGTAGCCACCCTTAGGTTCAAAACAAACTGCAGAAACAATCCAGTTTGAGATCACTTTAACTTCTCTGGTTCAATGCTAGGGAATTCTGGGAACTGTAGTTTTGGGAAACATTTAGCTTTCTCGGTCAGGAAGAGCTCTGGTGCCACAATAAACTGCATTTCCTAGGATTCCCTAACACTGACTCAGGGCAGTTAAAGCAGTCTCAACTGGATTATTTCAGCAGTGTGTTTTGGATCTGTGGCCTGTTACAGACTGCCAAAATAAAGCTGCTTCGGGTCTCTTTGGAGGTATGCTCCGGACTCTTAGAACCATGCATCCCTGCTTCCAGGAGCGCCCCAGCAGCCATTTTCTTAAGCCGGAAAACGCCCAGGTCGCTCCAAAGCCACACTCCATTCCTAAGCTCTGGAGTGCAGCTTTGGTGCAGCTTCGGTGCAGCTTCCAGATTCTTAGGGTGCATGCATCATTTAAATAGCATACCTCTAAAGAGACCCGAAGCAGCTTTATTTTGGCAGTCTGTAACAGGCCTTAGTTAACTTGAAGGGTTTCTTCCTTCCTGTTGAAGTTGTCCAGGGAGTTTATCACACAGGAGGAAAATGTGGCTTTTAAACAGTAATCAACCCATGAAAACTGCGCAACTAACATTAAAACACGATTAAAATGAGATTAACACAAGAGCAATTATACCATGAATAACCAGGGAATAACCAGGCAATAAACTGCAAAAAGTCATTCACGGGAGAAACATGTGAGTGAGGTGCTGCTGTTTCTTGCCTGGTTATTCACGGGATTATGGCACTTGAGCCATGTTTCACTTCAACGTCATGCGAAAACCAATAGTGCAATTGTGGGATTATCATGGGTTAATCGCTGTTTATACTTCCAACTGTCCCCCGTGTGATAAACGCCCAGGTGTTTATGAATCCCAATGCCTTCCCTGCGCGTTCTGACCCGACAATTGTTGGCACAGTCCAGAATTTCAGGGTTTTCCAACAGCATTTTAGCAAAATGGTTGGCAAAAACTATGGACGCCGGTCGTGAAAGCCTTTGACTTCATCTTGGGAGTGCAACTAATCTCTTTTCCTGGATGCAAGCTCCAGGAAAAGAGATTCCAGCCCAACATTAGGAAGAATTTCTTGACAGTAAGAGCTGTTTGACAATGGAAGACACTTCTTCTTCGGAGGGTAGTGGAGTCTCCCTCCTTGGAGGTCTTTAAGCAGAGGCTGGATGGCCATCTGTCAGAGATGCTTTGATTGAGAGTTCCTGCATGGCAGAATGGGGTTGGACTGGATGGCCCTTGGGGTCTCTTCCAATTCTATGATTCTATGTTGAAGGCCTGGAAACCATGAAGCCCTGTGAGGCACCTAGGCGTATTTAGCCTGGGGAAGAGAAGGTCAAGAGGTGTGACATGTTTAAATACTTGAAGGATTGTCATACAGAGAATGGAGCAAGTTTGTTTTCTGCTGCTCCAGAGAATAGGACCCAGAGCAATGGATGCAAGGGACAGGACAGCCCTGTTTAAGTGTTTGAAGGGAGTGATATCCCTTTGTCCAAGGACAGATTGAAGATGGAGCCAGCTTGTTTTCTGCTGCTCCAGAGACTTAGGACCCGGAGCCATGGATGCAAACTGTAGGAAGAAAAGAGATCCCAGCTCACCATTAGGAGGAAGCTCCTGACAGCAAGGGCTGTTTGACAGTGGAACACACTCCTTCCTCGGAGAGTAGAGGTCTTGAAGCAGAGGCTGGACGGCCATCTGTCAATGGGGATGATGCTTTGATTGAGAGTTCCTGCATGGCAGAAGGGGGTCGGACTGGATGGCCCTTGGGGTCTCTTCTATGAGTCTATGATTGAGAGTTCCTGCATTGCATGGGCTTTGACTGAGAGTTCCTGCATGGCAGAAGGGGTCAGACTGGGTGGCCCTTGGGGTCTATGATTGAGAGTTCCTGCATGGCAGAAGGGGGTTGGACTGGGTGGCCCTTGGGGTCTTATCTATGGGTCTATGATTGAGAGTTCCTGCATAGCATGGGCTTTGACTGAGAGTTCCTGCATGGCAGAAGGGGTTCAGACTGGGTGGCCCTTGGGGTCTATGATTGAGAGTTACTGCATGGCAGAAGGGGGTCAGACTGGGTGGCCCTTGGGGTCTTATCTATGGGTCTATGATTGAGAGTTCCTGCATGGCATGGGCTTTGACTGAGAGTTCCTGCATGGCAGAAGGGGTCAGACTGGGTGGCCCTTGGGGTCTATGATTGAGAGTTCCTGCATGGCAGAAGGGGGTTGGACTGGGTGGCCCTTGGGGTCTCTTCTATGAGTCTATGATTGAGAGTTCCTGCATGGCATGGGCTTTGACTGAGAGCTCCTGCATGGCAGAAGGGGTCAGACTGGGTGGCCCTTGGGGTCTATGATTGAGAGTTCCTGCATGGCAGAAGGGGGTTGGACTGGGTGGCCCTTGGGGTCTCTTCTATGAGTCTATGATTGAGAGTTCCTGCATGGCATGGGCTTTGACTGAGAGCTCCTGCATGGCAGAAGGGGGTCAGACTGGGTGGCCCTTGGGGTCTCTTCCCACTCTAGGATCCTATGATCTAAGAGGCGTTGTCCCCAAAAGCAACTCTCCTGGAGTCCCCTAACCCGAAACTCCCTTCCCCGCCTTCCCTTCCCGGCAGCCTCCCCGAAAGGCGGGATATCAACGCCAGGCGCCCGAAGGAGGGAAGAAGGGAGGGAGGGAGGCCAGCAACTCGGACCTGAGAGCGAAGAGGGCCTCCGCCTCAGCCTTACCGGGAAGGCGGCGGCACCATGGGTTTCTCGGCCGGCGGCGGAGGCCTCCTCCTCCTCCTCCCTGGAGCAGCGCCTCACGAAGAAACTTCTTCTGCTGAGCCTGCCCTTCCTTCCCACCCAATCACTTCCGGGTTCTCACGGACCCACTTCCGGTCACGAGCTCCTTCTAGGAATGCCCACTCTATGGTTCCCCCTGCTGGAAGCTACGTTCGAGCTGGCCTCACTCTCGCGTCGAGCTCCGCCCACTTTTAAGCCCCGCCTCTTCCCTGTGGGAGTCTGGGAGTTGTAGTTTCGGGAGGTGCCTGTCCTTGGAACTTCAGGGGAGCCTCAAGGATTATTCTTCTTCCTTTATTTAGATGCTTAGTTTCAGATGGTACTTAGAATTGGAGTCCAGGGAGCTATAGTTCAAGGGGAGTGGGCTGAAGACATCTTAAAATGTTATTCTTACTCTTATTAACATTTTATTTAGATTTTGGGTTGCCATAACTGTCCGCTATGACCAGGGACAAAATGTAGGACAAATTTGGGACCAAACTGTAGGACAACTGCAGGACAAATCTCAGCCCAAAATGGAGGACATTTAAGAAAAATGGAGGACCTTAAATGTCCTCCATTTTGGGCTGAGTTTTGTCCTGCAGTTGTCCTACAGTTTGGTCCCGAATTTGTCCTACATTTTGTCTCTGGTCATAGTGGACAATTGGAAGCCAAAACGATTAAACTGAGGCTGTCGTACTTTGGCCACATCCTGAGAAGGCATAAACTCATTGGAAAAGACGATCAAGGAGCCCTGGTGATGCAGTGGTTAAATGTTGGTCCTGCAGCCACAGGTTGTGAGTTCGATCCCAGGCAGGGCTCCAGTGTTGACTCAGCCTTCCATCCTGTCGTACGTCAGTAAAATGAATACCCATCTTGTTGGGGGCAATTGGCTTACACATTGTAAACTGCTTAAAGAGTACTTAGATCACTATGAAGCAGTATAGAAACGTCAATGCTATTGCTTTTGCTAAGTGCAACAGCTGGGAAAGGTAGAGGGCCAAAGAGAGGAAGACTGCGCACCAGACGGCTGGACTGAGGGGCTTATCCCGTGGTTTACTAAATCGATTTATCTCTATCCAGCTTAAAGCTTAATTTGAGTGTCATCCTGATCTTATCAGGAGGTTTTTGCCATCGGATTTGCTGCCCGAACACGTCCTTGGGCCATCCCTGCTTCCAGGAGCGCTCATCGTGGCTCTTTTTGGATCTGGGCGTTTTCCGGCTTAAGAAAATGGCTGCCGGAGCACTCCTGGAAGCGGGGATGCCCCTGCGCTGTATTTGGGCAGCAAATACGGCATCAAAATGTATTACTTATTATTATGGCAACCCTAAGGAGAGCCTGTCATGTCACAGTGTTCTTGGCAGGTTTCTTCAGAGGGGTTTTGCCACTGCCATCCTCTGAGGCTGAGAGAGTGCGACTTGCCCAAGGCAACCCAGTGGGTTTACATGGCCAAACCAGATTCACAGCCTGGTATCTGGAGTCATAGCTCATTGCTATAACCGTCTTATGGCTCAAACTGTTATGCCACACTGGCTCTTACCAAACTACAAATCAGAGGATTCGGTAGGATAGAGTCATGGTAGTTAAAGTAGTGTCAAGCTGATTTATTTCTGCAGGGTGGCTACCAGACTCTCTGTCTGTCAGCAGCCTTAAGTCTTGCAAGCTCATGTGGGGACTTTGTACAAAAATATACTTTCAAAGAAGTGACATTCCAAGCTTTACACTGAAGTGGGACGCAGCTGCTTGTCTGAATAGCTTCTGTGGCTAACTGGTGTGAGATAGATGCGGCCTCAGGCAGCATAACCCTTCTGATAACATCAGGATGCCGCCTGAATTAAGGGTTAAGCCAGATAGAGGTAAATCAATTTAAGCTCCTCTATTAGGGAGGACATGGTATAAGTCCGCAAGATGGAGGACAGGGAGCCTTGGGGATGTCTCATCCAGAGAGCCACCGTGAGTCAAAGTCGACCAGAGGGCAGTTAACAACAACGTCAAAAGCCCAGAACACATCCATACAGTTATCTACCTTGGCTTTAGGGACATCCTTGCCTTGTCCCCCGACCGCCATCCCTAATAATGAACTTGTCACCTCATCCTGTGAATGGCAGGTTACATGGTGAAAACTTTATTAAGGGTGCTTTAAAGGCTGTTGTAAGGATTGGAATGAGAGCATCTTGAAGAGAAAAGGACAAGAGGTGATATGACAGCCCTGTGTAAATTATTTGAAGGGGTGTCATGTTGAGAATGGAGCAAACTTGTTTTCTGTTGCTCCAGAGACTAGGACCCGGAACAAAGGATGCAAGCTGCAGGAAAAGAAATCCCATCTAGTGGTTCCCAAACTTTGGTCCTCCAGATGTTTTGGACTTCAGCTCCCAGAAGCCTCAGCCATGTTTGGCCAGTAGCCTGGGATTCTGGGAACCGGAGTCCAAAGTGTTTTAAAGGGCACAATTTGGCAGCTTTGAAACTATCCCATCCTTTCTATTATTTCATATAACTAATATGTACAGGGATCTTGCAGCGCCTTTGAGGCTCACTGAAAGAAAAAAGGTGGCAGCAGGAGCTTTTCCCTAGACTTCAGAGCCTGAACAGAGAGGCCAAAATGAAGCTGCTTTGGGTCACTTTGGAGGGATGCTGTTTAAATGATGCATGCGTCCTAAGAGGCTGGAAGCTGTGCCAAAGCCATGCTCCAAGCCTAAGGATCCGGTCTCTTCAGATGTGTGTGTCATTTAAACAGCATTCCTCCAAAGTGACCCGAAACAGCTTCATTTTGGCCTGTCTGTATGGGCTCTTGAATCTATTTCCTCAGATGCATTTCTGAAGTCTAGCAAAGCTCCTGCCGCCCACTTCTTTCTTTCATAGCTTTTGTGGGTTTTTCGGTCTCCGTTCCTGTCTTTCTAGGCTGAGGTCGGTGGATTCTTCAAGAAGGCTCCTCTGTGTTTTTGCTTCAGGGACATTTTGGTCAGTGTTGAGGTAAAACATGCCTTCCCTATTGCCATCTTAGCTAAGGACAGGAAGAACAAAAATGCAGGACTCTGACTGACATCTCCATTTAGTTTATTCTAGTTGGTTTGTAACCCCTTTGCCTGAGGAAGAAGCCACTGGAGCTTCCTGTGTGTGTGTGTATATATATATTGCAGTTGTCCTACAGTTTGGTCTAGAATGTGTCCTACATTTTGTCCCTGGTTTTAGTGGACAATTATGGCAACCCTATGTATATATATATAGGGGGGGGGCACTTTGGTTGGTCTCATACAGTGTTGCAGGATTTGTATGTATTTGCAGATGACCACTTGAAGAAATACTGTTACAGGTAAGCAACCTGTCCTCCTTCTTCGTGGTCTCTGCGAATCATAGAAATGGGTTAGACTGACAAGCTTAGGTCAGTGGAGGAGAGAGTGTCACGACACCAGATATAATGTTCAAATAAAGTTGTATTTACTGAAACAACCATAATAAAGTTTTGACCCCAAAACACCTTGTTTTGAACATTCTTATAACAGCAGCGCACTTTAAATGATCAGGCAGTATCGGTTTAACATAAAGTGCATAGAAATTAACTAAGAAAGTCTTTGGCATTACGAAATAACAGCCATATAACTTAAATGAAAGTAATTTAAAACTTATTTCCAAATGTTTGCTTTCAACATGGCTGGTGAGGGTTCAAATTCGAGGCATCCACCTTTGTCAGCAACACCCTCTTTGGTTGTCATCAAAGCTGCTATGGTTTCTGTCTTTAACCTATTCCGGTGAACAGTTTTCATGTTTTTGAGTACACTGAATACATGCTCAACTGAGGCATTTAAAAAAGGCAGCACCATAAACAGTCGAATGACTTTTTTTAGTTCATCAAACAAAGGAGCACCAGCACCATTTTTAAGAGAAAAGACTTTCTGCCAGTATTTTTCGGGAGGTAGAGAGGGGTCTAATCCCAGAGTATCAAATGCTAATAATCCATGTTCCCGCCACTCTTGCTCTGCCTTCGATTTGTTGACATCCTCGTTAAAGCAGCCGAATCTGTCAAAAACCTTTTCCAGTGATCTAACTTGAAGGGATTGTGCTATCTCTGGATCTATAATCTGTACTAACAAAAAAATTTCATCTTCAAAAACAAATCTCTTCTTTATTTGGCTGACAGCTTCAACGTAGAAATCTTGGCAATTTCGCATCAAAAATCCAATTTCTTGTTTTGGAATCTGTCATCCTTGAGCTCCAATAAAGACTCATGCGCATGAAGTCCCAAGTAAATCTCTTCTTTGGCGACAAAATTATTTGGGTCCTTGTGGTCAAGGTCGAAGATGTCTTTGCTCCTGACAAGACTCGCTTTCAAGTAGTTACTACACAATGTCTTCAAGAGTCGTTTGATTTCAGGCTTTACTTTGTATAATACAGGTCTCTCAGATTGGAAAGTGGTGTTAAAGTCAGTAAATAATCCGAGAACATATGACATAAATTCCAGATAGATCTCTGTGAACTTATTATTCATGGTGTTCAGCATTTCTTCAGTGGTTTTCGATGGATCATCAAAAACCGTTTGTCTTAAATAGGCCTTCAGTGGTGTGTACTGTTCCAGTACTCTATCTACACATGCCTTTACAGAAAGCCACCTTGTTGTTGAAGGATTTAAGATTTTGTGAATTTCAACCTTGAAAAATTCTTGAAATCCCACTAAAATCTGTTGCCTGTGGTAACTTTGGCTAAAGTGCGCCCCTAAATTTCGTAGGAGCTCTTCCACGCTTCTAGGTAGCTTCAAACAAGCTTTTGAAGCTACCAAATGAATAAGGTGACAGGAACACTTTATGAAGACAACATCTGGAAGTTCTTTCTTCAAGAGTGAGACAACAGAGTGATGTTCACCAAACATGACATTTGTTGTGTCTGAGGAAAATCCTACAAGATTTCGTAATGGTACACTGTTATCCTTGAGGATATCTTTTAAACAGTTCACCAAGTCATCAGCGGTCGACGATTTTAAATCTTTCAAAGCAAATAATTTTGTTTTGGTTGTATTTACTTGACCGTCGTAATATATTACAACAAACGCACACTGCTTAGTGGAAGAAGTATCGGTTGTTTCATCCATCACTATACTAAAATAACCACATGGTGCGCTCAGGAGGAGGTTTAACTCCTTCTTAAACTCTGCACCAAGACTTTCTTTTATCACAGCAGTGGCTTTTGTGTGGTGTTGGGCAAGGTTTTGAGCTATGTTTGAGTCAGGGAACATCCTTGGAAAGAGTTCAATCAGAACATCCACTTTTTGCAAAGGTAAATTCTGCTCGGATAAATAACTAGCTAGCTGTAACTCTGCCCTTTTTTGTAGGTAACTTGTTTTTGGTAAGGCAACCATGTCTTTCACACATTCTACAATAAGCTAGTTCATGCTCTCCAGATTTCTTTGTAGATTTCTCTAGCCATCCTTTGAATTCTGGCACACCGAGCCATTTTGATGAAAACCTTCTGAAATACTTTTTACCTTTTTCTGGCTCAGAACATCAGGTATCCTTTGGTTCTGTGGCCGAATCCTTTTCCTCTTCAGGAACTTGTGGAGGCCTAACAGTAACACTTCTGCTATCACTTGACTCTGCATTGGATGATTCTGCTTGCGTTTTGGCTGTAACTCCTGATGGGCCAGGTTGTTCTTCCAGCTGTGAGGGGAAAAAATGATCAAGGAGGTACCTACAGTACATAGCCTATAAGCCAAATCACATAAAAATTACATTAGAGGTGAATTATTATGCAATCTAATCTCTCTCTCTCTATCTCTCTCTGGCTTTGCTTCGCGAAGGAAGATTCAGGAAGGACGCATCCCGCGCTTTGTACAAGCGCGTTGGTGACTAAAAAGGCCAATTCGGGATAAACAGGTCCGGTTGCAGAAAGCACAGCAGAAAGTCTCCTTGGGTGATGTTTCCAGGTTGCGGTTGTTTCTGCGTCGTCGTTTCTCTTCGAGACTCGTTCAGCGAAGCAAAGCCAGAGAGAGAGATATTAATATATATTAATATAACAACAACTTGCAACGGGACTGTCGAGAAAGAACGATGATCTGTGAGATATAAGATCAAATTAAATTAACCCAAATAGTGTAAACTGCACAGATTATCCTGGCATTTCATTAGTTTGGGTTATTGTTTGTTATTATTCAATGAAATTATTATTGTATTAAATAATTAAGCAATTCAAGTATGCTTGTTTCGTTTACTTATTTGTTCAAAGTCTAATGAAACTGATGATCTTATTTCAGAATCTTACCTCTGGTTTAGATTTTCTTATGACGAAACGGTCCATTCTTCCATTTGGAAACAAACAAACAAACAAAAAACAGGTTACGCTAACTACTAGTGATAAGGCAAGACAAGTCTTAGACAACAACAAATGTACACACACAAGCCAGTCGCCATAACTGCCATGGCCAAGAAACAACAATAATTCAAGCTAGCTTTACCAGAATTTATTATTATTATTATTGTTTATATATATAGTGCTGTAGATTTGCATAGCGCTGTACATACAAACAATAAATATATAAGAGTCAACCTGCCTCTGGCATACAATCTAAGAAATAATAGGATAATACGTATAAAATACATAGCAATACAGGAAATGGTTCAATAAAACAGGCAACAAAAGAACATCAAATGGCAAATGATAATCACGCAAAGCCTGGGAAGGCTTCTCTGAACAGGGTGGTCTTCAACTCCATTTTGAGGCTGGTTAAAGAAGTGATGGCTCTTGCTTCTTATGGCCCTTGCTTGCAAATGATTGAGCAAATCTCTGCACTGTGGAGGCAATGTCAAACCAGGGAATCCTGGGAATTGTAGTTTGTTGCGACATGTTGAGAGACGCTGCTTTTACCGCCAGCCAGGGCTCCATGCATGAAACCCTGGGCTTGGTGGTTTGTTGTGCCCAGAATCCCATCATCGCAGGGAGCCTTGCAGTTAGAACAGTGGTTCCCAACCTTCCTGATGCCGTGACCCTTTAATACAGTTCCTCATGTTCTGGTGACCCAAACCCATGAAATTATTTTCGTTGCTACTTCATAACTGTAATTAAATAGGTGTTTTCCAATGGTCTTAGGCGACCCCCATGAAAGGGTCATGCGACCCCCAAAGGGGTCCTGAACCACAGGTTGGGAACCACTGAGTTAGAAGCAGTGCATGGATGGCAATGGAAAAGAGAAGGAACAAGAGAGCCACGAAAGAAAACTCTTGGAAGGCAGGGCAGGGATGCCCACTGACCAGGTGCTCTGCCCATGCTCAGAGGCATGTTTAATCACGAACACACACACACACACTCTCAGGGGCATCACATTCACATCTCACAAGTAGTGGGGCAGCCCATGGAAGGGAGGGAAGATGGAGATAAACATCCATGATTATCCTACCCAGGCACTCTGCCCATACTCAGAGACACCTTCCCACCTCTTTTACTCACACCTCCTCTGTGCTTCTACTTTTTCCCTCCTGTCAATCTAAATGGTCCTCACAGGACAACAACGACCCTGAGAGGTAGGCTTGGGGCACTCTGCCCATGCTCTAAGGCACACACACAGCACTCCACAACAGCAATCTATTAATGCATTACCACAATATCAACTATTGGGAAGACAGGCAGAGCAAGCCAAGGGCCCTCACTCCTCCTCAGCAACAGGCTCCAATGCAAAGCAACCCAGCAGCAGAAGCAGCAGCGACACCTGCCTGGCTGCCTGCCTTGTCTCCCGCTTTGCTTCTGCCCTGAGGGGGCGGGCCCAGTGCTGCGTCGGAGCCAATCAGGCTTCGCGACGTCTGGCGCTCGAGCCTGGCTTCGGCCAATCAGCGCCGTGGGCGGGGTGCTTTGAAAAAAGACCGGCGGTTGGAGTCGTTGAGGCCGAGAGTTGGTCTCGCGCCTGGGCCACGCCCCTTCCGCGCCCCCTCGTCCAATGGGCGCCAAGGAAAGGGGGCCTTCACTCACTCGCTCTCTCTCTCTCTCTCGCGCGCGCGGGGGCTGCTGGGAAGCAGCAGACTTGAGGGAGAAGCGAGCGGAGAAGGAAGCCGCTGAGGGCCTTTTTGCCTCAGAGGCCGTTCTCCTTCATTGTTGCGTCGCTCGCTCCGAAAGCATGTCTCACAAACAGATCTATTATTCGGACAAGTACGACGACGAAGAGTACGAATACCGGTAAGGAAGGCTTCGGGTCCGCGCGAGGAAGGCCTCAGGCGGCGGGGGGCGGGGCTTGCGTCGCCCCTGGCAACGGCCCTGATTCGGAAAAGTTACTTTTTAGCGTGACTGAGGGATTCTGGGAGTTGTAGTCCAGAAGTAATTTTTCCGAAGCTGAGGGGAGGGGCGAGCGTTATAATGCGGAAAGGAGGAGAGTCCTGGGGCGGTCGTTTCTGTACACTTTGCGGCTTCTATTCACAAATTGGACTAATCTGCCTCTCTAGGAATCTCCAGGTCCTCCAGCGCAACTCTATGGTCAGCTTCCACCAAACGTCGCCCTGAGGGACCTGCTAGAGATTCCTAGAGAGGACGCTCCACTAGGCCTTTGTAGCTCCTCCAGCGCAACTCTATGGTCAGTGTATGGCAGATATTGACCACAGAGTTGCCCTGGAGGACCTAGAGATTCCTAGAGAGGTCTTCCTTCAGGTCAAAACATAGATTTTGTTGTGTGTGGTTTTTCCACATCCACAGGGGTCCTGTGCCCCTAACCCTCCTGAATATGGAGGGACAAGTGTAGTTATAGAAATATAGACAGAGTCCCTATATTGGGAGGAATTATTATTATCCTTTTATAGTTTCTTGTGAGTTTTTCAGGCTGTTCTGGAAGAGCTTATTCCTGACGTTTCACCCTTCTCTGAGGATACCAGCCATAGATAAATACGTCTGGAACACAGCCACATAGCCCCAAAAACCCTCAAAGAACTATGCATGCCGGCCATGAAAGCCTTTGACTTCACATTACACTTGTCCCTCCATATTCGCTGGGGTCAGGGCCACAAGACCCCCATGAATATGGAAAAACCGCAAATTAGAAAAACCATGTTTTTACCTGAGAGGACACCTCTCTAGGAATCTCTGGGTCCTCCAGGGCAACTCTATGGTCAACGTCCGACAGACACTGACCATAGAGTTGCGCCAGAGGAGCGACAAATGCCTAGTGGAGCGTTCTCTCTAGGAATCTCTAGGTCCTTCAGTGCAACATTTGGTTAAAGTTTGACCAAAGAGTTGCGCTGGAGGACCTAGAGATTCCTAGAGAGAACATATTAATAAAAATCCGTGAATGAGCAAATCCGCAAAAGTCAAAAGCTGCAAATGCGGAGGGATGAGAGTAGAGCAAAACATGTAAAATCTAAGGGGGTTCATTTCTTTTGACTGTAGGGCTGAGCCCCTTGAATCATTGCTTTAAAACCCAGAGTGGAGAGAGAGCCACAATGGGCAGGGAAACCACTAGCCATCTTTAGGAGATGCATAAACCATTGTAGTCCTTAGGGGCAAGAATCTGGGGCTGTAAGAAGAACTGCAATGGAGGAGCTACAAAGGCCTAGTAAAGTATCCTCTCTAGGAATCTCTAGGCCTTTCAGGGCAACTTTTAGATAAAGTTGACCATAGAGTTGCACTGGAGGACCTAGATATTCCTAGAGAGAACATATTAATCAAATCCATGAACAATCAAAGCTGCAAATATGGAGGGACAAGTGTATTATTTTCTTTTCCTACACCCTGCCTTTCTCCCAATATAGCGACTCAAGGCGGCGAACCAGTATAAAACAATACAATTTGAAAACAATACAAAAATACTGAAATACATAAATATAAAAATTTAAAATGCACACAATTAAACAATTTTTAGGATTGAAGCAGGTATAAATTAAAGTATAATATGTTAAAATGCAAACCATTAAAATGTGGGTAGTCCAGCATTCAAAACCGAGTCCTTCTCTGCTTAATAGGCCTTTCTGCCCAGGAAGTGAGAAAGCAGACTGAAGTCTAGGAGAGCTCATGCTGCCAGCTTTTCTTTCAAGCTGCATCCACACTGGAGGAATAACCCAGTTTGGCACTGCTCTAAGAGCCCAGGCTCAAGACTATGGGAGTCTGAGCCCATCACAAACTCCAGCTCTCAGAATTCCAGTTAAAGCGGTGCCAAACTGGGTTATTTCTCCTGTCTGGATGCAGCCTCAGTGACCCTTTACCTGGTGTCGGATGGATAGCAAGGATGGAGCTCCTGAGATCTGTTAGACTAAAAACACTACACCATGCTGGCCCTTAGTTTCCCATAAAGTTTGGTGCGTTTGCATCTTGCCTTTTGAATCCTGCATTGGGAGCGAACAGGAGGGTTGGACTACATGTGTTTCAAGTTCCCTTTGGACTCTTTTAAAATTGGAGGCAAAAGCAAAGTGAAACACACTCCCTCGGAGAGTAGTGGAGTCTCCTCCCTTGGAGGTTTTTAAACAGAGGCTGGATGGCCATCTGTTGGAGGCACTTCGATTGTGAATTCCTGCATGGCAGAATGGCGTTGGACTGGATGGCCCTTGAGGTCTCTTCCAACTCTGGGATTCTGCGAAACCTCTTGAATGAATCATGTCAAGAAAACCCCATGAAAGGTTCACTTTCAGGTTGCCATCAGCCAGAAACAACTTGAAGGCACACAGCAGCAGCGCAACAATCAAATACAGATAAAACAATCAAATACATCTCATATAATAAAATCAGTAACAATTAGCTGGAAACGCCATGCCTTAGGAGGAGAGGTTTAGGGAGCTGGATGTGTTTAGCCTGGGAAAAGAGATGGTTAAGGGGTGATGGCCCTCTTTAAGTATTTGAAGGGGTGTCACATTGAGATTGGAGCAAGCTTGTTTTCTGCTGGTCCAGAGAATATGGAGCAATGGATGCAAGCTACAGGAAAAGAGATTCCGCCTGAACATTAGGAGAACCTTTCTGGGCTGTTCGACAGTGGAACACAGTCCCTCAAAGAGTGGTGGAGTCTCCTTCCTTGCAGACCTGCCTTGGAGGTCTTTAAACAGGCTGGATGGCCACCTTTTTGGGTACTTTGATTATGAGTTCCTGCATGGCAGACTGGGGTTAGACTGGGTGGCCCATGGGGTCTCTTCCTACTCTATGATTCTGGCACAAGTTAGCATGAACCTTTGTGGAGCGTAGCCTGCCCTATCAATCCCTCATCAGTCCTTTGCTAAATGGATTTCTCCTGGGGTGACCAAATTTCTCAGAGAAGCCCCCAGTTTGGTGAATAAATGGAACAGCCTTCCCATCCGGCTATGATACCCATGCCTCCTGCCAGAAATGGAGCTTCTGTAGTTACTGTCTTTGAAGTTGTAGGTTATATGTGGCCATTGTCTCGATGGCATGTCACTTATAGCTTCATTCCAATGAATTTACTGAGTCCAGCCATTGAACTAAAACAAGCATCAATTCCCCTTTCCATGCAAGGGGTCATCATCTCATCTTATGGCAGCAAATTTCACTATTTATTTATTTATTTATTTATTTATTTATTTGTATCCTGCTCTTTTCCCAGGACTGGGACTCAGAGCAGCTTCACAGTATTAAAAAAATATATAGTACAATAAAATAAAAAGTACATTGAAAATAATTTTTAAACTGGTCCAGCATCGAACATCCCAGCCTGTCCGTATAGTAATTCCCTAAATGCCTGTGTGAACAGGTAGGTCTTCACCTGTCGGCGGAAGGCCATCAAGGAGGGAGCCGTTCTGATCTCCCTGGGAGATCAGGGAGTTCCAGAGTCTAGGGGCAGCCACTGAGAAGGCCCTCTCTTGTGTCCCCCACCAACCATGTTTGTGACGATGTTGGGAAGAGAGAAGGGCTTCTCCAGAGGATCTTAGAGTCCGGGACAGTTCATACCAGGAGAAACGGTCTGCCATAGTGTGGACCTGAGCCATGTAGGGCTTTGTAGGTAATAACCAGCACCTTGAATTGTGCCCGGAAACAAACTGGCAGCCAATGAAGCTGTTTCAACAGGGGCATCGTATGGCTTCTGTAATCTGCCCCTGTTAATTGCTTGGCAGCAGCTCTTTGAACCAGCTGAATTTTCCAAACACTTTTCAAAGGCAACCCCATATAGAGCCCATTACAGTAGTCCAAACGGGATGTAACCAAGGCATGTACTACCGTGGCCAAATCTGGCTTCTCAAGGAACGGGCGCAGCTGGCATACAAGTTTTAAATGTGCAAAAGCACTCACAGCAGAGACCTGGGCCTCCTGGTTCAAAGCTGAGTCCAAACTGCGAACCCGTGTCTTCAGGGGGACTGTGACCCCATCTAACACAGGCTGGATCCCTGTTCCCCAATCTGCCTTCCGACTGACCAGGAGCACCTCTGTCTTGTCTGGATTAACTTTCAACTAATTATGTGATGTGTACATACAGTACATGCCTTTATCTGAGCTGAATCTCTTGCCAGTTTTAGAGAATGATATCATGCTCTAGTATTATGAGACAGGCATGTCTCCAGGAAGAAGGAGATGTGAAAACTGGAGGAAGGAACATCAGTAGTTTAAGATACGCAAATGACAAATGAAACTTGGAATGGTTACTGAGGAAAGTTAAATAATAAGGGGCAAAGGCAGGTTTACAGTTGAACATGGAGAAAACAAGAATGAGCACAGATGAGTTACAAAACTTTAAAGTAAACAATGAACACATTGAAATAGATCACAGTTTTCCATACCTAAGCTCAATAGTTACTCAGAGTGGAGACTGCAGTCAAGAAACCAAAGGACTAGTATTTTGAAGGGCAGCTATGAAAGATCTATAGACATGTTTCTAAAGTGTAAAGATGTACAGTTGAATATTAAAGTTAGTATTGTCCATGCCATCATGTTTCCCAATTCTATGTGTGGTTGTGGAAACTGGATAGTAAAGAAAACTGATAAGAAAATCAACTCGGAGGTCTCTCGTTCGTATGGCTGCCATATGTCAGGTTGATGGCAGCAACAACAACGATATTTTCAGAAAGCCACTGAAGTGACTGTTAACATCCTTAACTCATTTATGGCCTTCTTTCTTGTGGTCTCCTAGTTCTGAAATTTCCTCTCCCAACACTGGCTTCAGTTTGATAAATTAAAACCTAGCTTTTTGTCCATAACTGAATAGCCAAAAGACAGCATCTTGACTCTCACCATACTGGACTCTGGGTCTTATTTCTTTGCTTTATTTAGCTGAATTTCAAACAAATTTTAAGTAGTCCCCTGCTGTTTCTCTTGTGATCGCTCACTTCAAAACAAACACCATTCTCTCTCTTTTGGCTTGTGCTTACAGGCATGTCATGCTGCCAAAGGACATTGCGAAGCTGGTGCCCAAGACCCATTTGATGTCTGAGTCAGAGTGGCGGAACCTGGGAGTTCAGCAGAGCCAGGGTTGGGTTCACTACATGATCCATGAACCAGGTGGGTTTTTGGATGGCGGTGAATTTGGACTGGGGGAGGCAGTACCAGCTAGTGAAAATGTTGAGAAACTTTGCTGGAAGGGAGGGATTCTAAAAATCCCAGATCCCAAGATAGCAGGAAATGGGTTTGTCAGGATGCAAAATAAGCTGCACTAGTTCTGGAAGTGTAAACCCACTGAGCAACCTTGGGTGAGTCACACTCCGGCCCTGAGAACACTGTCATAGAGTTGTCATATGTCTGAATAGACCTGAAGGCACACAACAACAACAACATAGCAAAATAAGAATGTGAGACACCCTGATCCATACTAAGTGATTATGGTTCTGGTAGATCGGCAAAAAAACAACAACCCCTAAACAAAATCTTTTGTTCTGCTTGTCTCCATTGAGCCATAGAACTCACTTGGGGCATTCATCCCTTCAGCATTTGTAGCCTCACAGGGTTGTTGTGAAAATAAAGTTAGGAAGGAGATCCAGAAATGCCACATTGAGCTGAGATACAAATAGCATTGTTCTCTCTTAAAAAGCAAACAAACCTGGAATTTGCAAATAGCTGATCTAAGTCTCAGATTCTAATTGTGGAAGTCAGCTGTGGCTCAGCTATGGCTATGCTGTTGATACAGGACGTTTCTAAGTTTTGGCATCGGTGTTGAAACATCCAGTCTAGGGTGCTTAGCAGACTTGTATTATTTTCGAGACCTATTTACATTCTGTCTCCTCTCTCCCTGAAGAGCCTCATATCCTGCTTTTCCGAAGGCCGTTACCAAAGAAACCAGAAAAATGACGGATGTAGACTCTTTTTCCTGCATTTCAGATACAAGCACCTTTTTTAAAAAAGCGACAACTGCGTTCTTATTTTTTGTAAAAGTTTGAAAAACATTTTTCATATGTCAAGAAACGCCACTCAGCCTAAACAAGACGCCACTGATGCAAGACAAGAAAGAAGGCCTCGGCTGCAGAGAGATTTCGTACGGGAAAGGACTTGATTTAAGCTGCCGAGACACTCGGTTTTAGACTGGTTGGAGTTCCTTGCTTTCTCCACATAGCAGGGCTAGTTTGGTCCTTTTTAAAAAACCTTGGACACAGCACCGTGTTTCTCAGCTTGGGTGTTTGTTAAAGGATGTTTTAATATGTATTTCAGGTTATTCTTCTGAATTTTAAAAAAAAGTTGTTCTAGAAATGACTGTTCTTAAGGCTCTGTCAATAAAGCTCAGAGATTTGATTCTGCCTTTTGTTTCTCCGCACTGACTCAGTCAGACTTTCTGTTTACTGCTTAAATAGTCTGCTTTAACAACTTTAACAATTTGCTTGGTTATCATCGATGAGCAAAAATTCCACACAGGTGGGAGGGCATGCGTTGTTCTGTTTTTCCACTGCCAGCCGGCTTGGTTTCTGTACTGGAAACATGAAGAGAGGGGTTTTTCTCAACTATCGATGTAGAAATGCAGTAGGTTCATGGAGTGATAGAGTGATTTGGATCCAGACTTACTTTGCCAACCCACTAAGTAGAATTCAAAGATATAGCCATGTTAATACATATGTATCTGTGGAATAAACTGTTAATAAAGGTTGGATGAGAGTAAATATATTAAATATAGGCCTGTTACAGACTGCCAAAATAAAGTTGCTTTGGGTCTTCTTGGAGGTATGCTATTTAAATGATGCATGAGTCCTAAGAATCCGGAAGCTGCACCAAAAGCTGCACTCCGGTGCTTAGGAATGGAGTGTGGCTTTGGCGCGACCTCCGGACTCTTAGGACCCATGCATCATTTAAAGAGCATGCCTTCACAGAGACCCAAAGCAGCTTTATTTTGGCAGTCTGTAACAGGCCATAATAATTCTATACGTCATGTTCTATGTTATAGTTATGTAGTTGTATGTGTATACTTTAGTAAGAATGTTTAATGTATATGTTTGTTTTTGGTAATACTTTTTGTAATTTTTGTAATATGTGTATATTATAAATATTTAAAAAAGAAGAAGATGTAGCCATGTTAGTTTGTAGAGAGGTCTTGTAGCACCTTTGAGACAAACTGAAAGAAAGAAATTGGCAGCAGGAGCTTTTGTAGATTCAGTTTTTAAATGAAATTAGCTTACTGCATATACTCGGCTATAAGTCGACCTCATGTATAAGTCGAGGGCAAAATCTGGGGCCAAAATGATGGATTTTGCTATGACTTGTGGATCAGTTGAAGATAACTTAGGGCATAGAGCAAATGATCTAAAGAATGAACTTAGGGCATAGAGCAAATGATCTAAAGAATGAACTTAGGGCATAGAGCAAATGATCTAAAGAATGAAGCAAAGTAAAACAATGTCAAAGAACTTACAAAATTCCAGCAGACATAGCTCTTTCTGCTCACTCTTAAGGCTGGATGGATGAGAGAGTAGAAGGGTTCAGTGCTTCCAGGACAGATTGTTCTCTTGCTTTTCACCAGGAGATGGTTCCTTCTTTTAAATAAGAGTTAAGATACAGTATTTACATTGACCCGTGTAGAAGTCGACTCCAATTCTTTTTTTGGGGGGGTAAGTTTTTGATCTAAATTTCTAGACATATATATACTGTATATATACTCATGAGTATATATACAGTATGCTTCCCTACTGGCTACAAAGCCGGATGCTAGCCCCCTTCTGTATAAAGCAGGAGAAACTTTGAGGGGTGGTAACTTGTATAGGCTTGTAAATGAAGCTGCACTAGAAGTGTTAGAAAGTAAATGATACGATGAGTACATAGAATTGCTTCTCAGCTTAAAACCTGACCATATTGTGCTGAAGGAAAGGAGCTCGTGTTGAGAGAGGTCTGACCTGATTGCCCTCATTAAATACCTGAACGACTCGTGCAGGAAGGCGCAGGCTTGTGCTCTTCTTCTGACCCAGCAGGTAGAACCAGGTCTAATGGTCTGAAACTATAAGAGGGTGGGTTGAACACTAGAAGGAATTTATTGGCAGTAAGAAAGGTTTGGAGAGCCAGCATGTTGTACTGGTTTGAGTGTTAGACAGACTAACCTGGCTATATCTTTGAATTCTACCCCTTCACATACTTAAACAGGGTTATCCTATCGCCTCTTAATTTTACCTTCTCCAGGCTAAACATACCCAGCTACCTAAGTCTCTCCTGATAAAGAGCCATGCTTTCCAGACCTCCTGTCAGGGATGCTTTGATTGAGAGTTCCTGCATGGCAGGGAGTTGGACTGGACAGCCCCCGTGGTCTCTTCCAACTCTATGATTCTCTGCTTCTCTGACCTCTTAACTGTCTCTTTTCCAGACTAAGCATACCCAGCTCCTGATGTGACTCCTGATAAGGTTTCTTGGTTTCCAAACCTTTCACCATTCTGGCCACCCTCCTCTGTTTAAAGGAGCCCTTCATTCAGAACTGTGAGGTCTGGAAACCTCTTTCATGTTAACTCCAAAGCAAGGAATGCATGCCCTTCAGATGCTGGACTGTGACTCCTATCAGCTCTATCCAGTACAGCAAGATCTAGGTCTCATGGTTTGAGCATTGGATTAGGACTCTGGAGTCCAGGGTTCAGATCCCAGTTCGGCTATGAAACCCACTGGGTAGCTTTGGGCAAGTCCCAGTCTCTCAGCCTCAGGGAAGGCAATGGCAAACCTCCTCTGAACAAATCTTGCCAAGAAAACCCCGTGAGAGCCTTAGAATTGCCCTAAGTAAACAAGTCGAAGGCGCACAACAGAGAGCGGGTTGGCAACCAGTTACATAGACAGGTGGAGATATTCTGGGGCTCCTGCATTGAGCAAAGTGTTGGACCTGATGGCCTCTGGAGCCCCTTCCAGCTCTGGTTCTGTGACACTTTGGTTAGGCATTGCCCTTTTAATAACATGCTTTCACACAGGGTAAGTAGCGAATAGGGACATGAAAACACTGACTGAGGTTGGACTGGATGGCCCTTGTGGTCTCTTCCAACTCTATGATTCTATGATTGCAAGGTCAGCAGCTAGAGGCCCAAGCGCTGCATGACGGAGTGAGCTCCCATCACCAGTCCCAACTTCTGCCAGCCTCGCAGTTCTTTCCCAGTTTTATTAGAGGGGTGGAATATACATTATTTTTATTTTATTCTACTTTATTAAAATAAATAATGTTAAAATAATCATTTTGGGAGAAGGGTGCAATATAAATTATATTGTTAAAATATTTATATAATAATATTTAATATGATAAATAATGTTAAAATAATAGTTTTGGGAGAAGGGTGCAATATAAATTATATTGTTATATTAATATAATAATAGTTTTGGGAGAAGGGTGCAATATAAATTATATTGTTATATTAATATAATAATATTTAATATGATAAATAATGTTAAAATAATAGTTTTGGGAGAAGGGTGCATTATAAATTATATTGTTATATTAATATAATAATATTTAATATGATAAATAATATTAAAATAATAGTTTTGGGAGAAGGGTGCAATATAAATTATATTGTTATATTAATATAATAATATTTAATATGATAAATAATGTTAAAATAATAGTTTTGGGAGAAGGGTGCAATATAAATTATATTGTTATATTAATATAATAATATTTAATATGATAAATAATGTTAAAATAATAGTTTTGGGAGAAGGGTGCAATATAAATTATATTGTTATATTAATATAATAATATTTAATATGATAAATAATGTTAAAATAATAGTTTTGGGAGAAGGGCGCAATATAAATTATATTGTTATATTAATATAATAATATTTAATATGATAAATAATGTTAAAATAATAGTTTTGGGAGAAGGGCGCAATATAAATTATATTGTTATATTAATATAATAATATTTAATATGATAAATAATGTTAAAATAATAGTTTTGGGAGAAGGGCGCAATATAAATTATATTGTTATATTAATATAATAATATTTAATATGATAAATAATGTTAAAATAATAGTTTTGGGAGAAGGGTGCATTATAAATTATATTGTTATATTAATATAATAATATTTAATATGATAAATAATGTTAAAATAATAGTTTTGGGAGAAGGGTGCAATATAAATTGTTAAAATATTTATATTATAATATATAATATAATAAAATATAAATAACATTGACATAATAATTTAATAATCCGTGGATAAACTTCTGGCCAACTTTTCCAAAACTAGTTTTGCAATCAGGACTGTGAGAGCCGCAAGGGCCTATGGGAATTGTAGTCCCTGGCTCGCTAGACTAGACTGGCAGGGCCTCTGGCCAATCAGCTTCCTCCTTTAGCTTTGTCCTTCCCCGCCCCTTTCAGGATAGTCCAATCGGAGGAGAAAGAGCAGTGGGCGGGGCGAAGGGGGGACCAATGGGCGAGCGACAGGCGGACAGTGCAGCCTCTGAGGAAGACTGCAGGTAGGTAAGCAGGAGGACCGAGGGGAGGACTTGGAAGGGTCTGAACAGGGATGCGATTGTCAGTGCTGCCCTCCATTCAGGGATGGTTGAAGGAGAAGGAGGGTGCCCCTGAGCATGTGCAGAGTGCCTTTGCCCTTCTGGTTGCCTTAAAACAATATTATGGAGCAGCAACATCTGCTGTTGTTGTTGTCGTTGTGTGCCTTCAAGTTGACTCTGAATTAGGGCAACCCTAAGGCGAAGCTATCCTGGGGTTTTCTTGGCAAGGCTTGTTCAGAGGAGGGTTGCCAATGCCTTCCCCTGAAGAGGCTGAGAGAGTGTGACTCGCCCAAGGGCACCCAGTGGGTTTTATAGCTGAGCTGGGATCCGAACCTGGGACTCCAGAGCATTTATATTCAGTCCTTCTCCCAAAATTGGGATAATAATAACAATAATAATAATGTTACTCAAACCATGACACTTGGATCTTGCTGGCAGGAGTTACAATAAAGCATCTGGAGGGCACACACTCCTCCCCTTATTGTTATTATTATTGTTATTATTATTAAAATGTATGTATATAGCATCGTATGTTTCACCCGGTGCTTTACAACTATGTAGGGAGAAGGACGTAATATAAATGATTATCAAATTAATTATTCATTATAAGTGTATTTAATTAGCGTCGTACGTTTTGCCCAGCACTTTACATAGCTATCCACAGATAAAAAACCTGCCTATGGCATACAATCTAAAACCAAAAGCAACGAAATATAAACTAACCACGTATCATTAAAACACTGTAACTGTAAAAGAATAGACTATGAAAATACACATTAATACGCGTTAATCTAACTGTTAGAAATCAGGGTTGGTTTTGTTTTGTGTTTTTTGAAGTTTCATGACTTAGTTTGGATGCTTTGGTTTAAATGCTAGCTTAAAACAAGGAAGGATATAAAATGTAAGGTACAAGAAATGATGAGTAAATTAGGATTTGGGGTTCTGCAGGATTTATACACCAGTCGATGGTTCGTGTTTGTTTATCATACATCCTGAGCAATCAAATGGTCCTCTTTGGATGAAATTAATGTCGGTCCTCAAATGCTGCCAGATATTCAATAGGATTTGGTGGTCTTTCCTTTGCAAGCCCCACAAGCCCTTGTAGAAAGATAGGCACTACTGTTTGATCTGAATAGACACATGTAGCCTATGGCCGAAGACCACTTTCTGCTTTGACGCCTTGTAGCTAACATGAAAGAAGTTTCCAGACTTCACGCTTCTGAATCAAGGGCTCCTTTAAACAGAAATGTAAGAATCGATAACCTTGTACTCTCTCTGGAGCATGTCCAGAGGAGGGCAACCAAAATGGTGAAAGGTCTGGAAAGCATGGATCCTTATCAGGAGCAATTTAAGGAGCCGGTTCGCCTGGAGAAGATAAAATTAAGAAGTGATATGATAGCCCTGTTTAAGTATTTGATGAAGGGGAGACACATTGAGGTGAGAGCAAACTTGTTTTCTGCTGCTCCAGAGAACAGGACCCAGAGCAATGGATGCAAGCTATAGGAAAAGAGATTCCAGCTCAACATTAGGAGGAACATCTTGAGAGTAAGAACTGTTTGACAGTGTAAGATGCTCCCTTGGAGGGTAGTGGAGTCTCCTTCTTTGGAGGTCTTTAAGCAGAGGCTGGATGGCCATCTGTCGGGGATGCTTTGATTGAGAGTTCCTGCATGGCAGAATGGGGTTGGACTCAATGGCCCTTGAGGTCTCTTCCAACACTATAATTCTATGATTCAGAGCTTTGGGATATCTTGCTCACTTCAACTGTGGATGATATAAACCACAGTCCAACAATATCTGGAAGGTAGGATTGAAAGATCTAGCCGTGTTGGTCTGGAAAATCATTCTGACGAGGGATCTTGGGTCTAATGGAAAGATAGAAGTTGGTACCACGAGTTTTCATAGACTTGAACCCACTTCCCCAGATGCAGGAGGTGGAGTAGAGAGTCCTCTGGACAGCCGCCTGCCTGCCCCGGTCCATGGAAGATATTTATTTTTATGCTGCTTTGGGATTTTTCTTTCTGGAATAAGAAAAGGGGTCATTAAAATAGGGGGGATGAATCATGAACTTGTAAATTCAGCCAATAGGAGTGGGGTCCAGATTTCCAGATTCTTTGCAAGGGAAATGAGGCCACAACACTGGGACAAATGAGGTGGTGACATGATTAGGATTTTGCAAAAGTGCCTGTAACAAAGTGTTGCAGCACAAAGGTTGTGCTGTTCAGTTGTTATTTGAAGCCCTGTGTTGGGCTCCAAAGTCCACATCCCCCCCCCCCACCTGCTTTCCCTTCTTTTTCCTTCTAACAAGCTTTTGATTTCTTTGCCGGTTTGTTGTGGTTAGTACTAGGCTCGCTACTTCACCATGGCGCCATCCTGATGCCTTGTTTAGAGTTGGCGGTAGACTCGAAGTGCCTGATGCTCATGCGCTGGAACCTGTGGCTGTCCAGGGGCATTCTGCGTGGAGGAAGGCAGTGCCGACATCTCCGAGGCATGGCAACGCAGGGCGACGATGCCAGTGCTGGAACCAGCAAGAAAAAAACCTCGGATGGGACCGTGACGGCAGGGATCATCATTATTGGGGACGAGATCCTGAAGGTAAATTATTATTATTATTATTATTATTATTATTATTATTATTATTTATAGCCCACCTAATCACTAGGAATCAGAGTGGGTTACAACAGTAAAAATGCATTAAAAATACAATAAAATACTAATTCATCCCTTTCCAACGCCTTCCCTAATATTAAAACTTCAATTAAACAATCAAAGTTGAAAAACAATAAAATGCTATACATCATTAGGTTAAAATTAAAAACAATTATATGAACTGACCTGGGGTGTGTTCAGAAGTACTTTAAGGCTGTCATGAGTCTTTGGCGTGATAGTGAAGTATAGCAACCCAGTTGAGATGACAGTGGACAAAGCTCTTTCTTTCATGCCATACCTGTGGCCTCAAGAGTGCCTATGGTAGAAACATGATACTGTACTAGATCAGCCTTTCTTCTCCCATTATCCCCAGCCAGTGGGTTGCTATCCCAACCTTCCCAGTCCTGATGCCATCCAGGTATGTATTGAAATACTACCTCTATAATGCCCTAGCCAGGGTGACTCCAATCCAATATATGTTGGATTACAGCTCCCATTGCGCCTAGCAGGGCTGTACACTATGTTCTTGTATGTGCCCTACCCCTCATCTCCACCACAAGATTATTTATTGGCTCTGCAGGAAACCCCAGAAGACCAGATTTGTCCTCAGTGCCTAAGTTTCCGCATCCCTGAAGTGTTTAGGCATTGTTTGTGAAAACAGGCTGCAGGGTATATAGTGGAGTGGTGGGCAGCCCTCAGGTGTTGAGGTCTGCATTGGCCCCTCAACGGACCTTGGAAAGTCATGCCCCCTTCACCGTCTCAATTTTTTATTTTCACAAACAAATGGATCTCTGTGTTCAGCTTTTCTTGGGCTGTTTAAGGTCAAGAGTAACCTGGAAATCAATTTCTGTTTCATTTCCTGTGTGTTTTTAAGCCATTTTCTGGGCCAACAATAGCCATGGAGAGCCCAGAAATGTGGAAAAATTGCTTTTTGCCCTGTGGCATGCCATAGGGTTTGGGAACGAACATTTTCCAGATTTTTGCAGGATGCTGAGGGGCCTGAGAGCCTCAGAATGGGCATGGGGGACCGCATTTTGGGCATGACACTTTCTCCACATCTGGTTTAGGATATTTTAAATAATCCCTGTGTACATCTCTCTATCTCGGCAGGGCTACACCCAGGACACAAATTCGTTCTACATGTGCAAGAAACTCCGCTCATTGGGTGTGCAGGTGGCCAAAATCTCTGTGATCCCTGATGAAGTAGATGCCATTGCCAAGGAGATTTCAACCTTTGCCAGCACATACACCTACGTCCTGACTTCAGGTGGGATTGGTCCAACACATGACGATGTCACCTTCGAGGCGGTGGCCCAGGCCTTTGGGGAGAAGGTCTTCCCTCATCCAGATATGGTTGAACTGGTGAAGCAGTTCTTTGGCAAATTGGATGCTGAGTGTCCTGAGATGAAACTGGCCCGTGTCCCTGAGTCCTCACACCTTAACTATGGCGTGGACAAGACAACAGGCAGGGCCTTCCCCTACCCCCTGGTTAGTGTCCGAAACGTTTATATCTTTCCGGGCATCCCAGCTCTAATGAAACGAGCCCTTGAGGGTCTTGGGCACCTCTTCCTCAACGAGAAGACTCGATTCTGTTCTCAGGAGATCTATGTGAATGCAGAGGAAACCCTCATTGCTCCTGTTCTCACCCAGGCCAACGCTAGCTTTAGGCGTCGTACAAGCCTGGGCTCCTATCCAGATTGGGGCAGCAATTACTTCCGGGTGAAGCTTACCCTGGACTCAGACTCAAAAGCGGACTTGGAGGAAGCCTACTCTTACCTGATGGAGAAGTTGCCTGACGGTGTCGTGGTGCCTGTAGTAGCTGATCCTGTCTCCCGGGCAGCCTCGGATGTGTACGCCTTGGCTGAGTCTGGTAGGGTGGCCGTATGTGACATGTATGCCTGGTTCTTTGGAGTTAATGTGTCTCAGGTTCAGAGTGGGAAGTGGGTGAAATAAAGGCTAGTGTGGTATAGGGGTTTGACCAGAGGAGGTTGATCCCCGGGCACCCTGGATATTTTGGACTAAAATTCCCATAAGACCTCCCCACACACCAGCATGGCCAATAGTTAGGGATTGTTGAATCTCAAGTCTAAAACCTCTAGAAAGCACCACATTGCCTTCCCTTGGGCAAGGACCCAGAGGAGAGAAACCACAAAGATGCCTGGAGTATTTGGAGACTGTGTGTATCTCTCTGTGTGTATACACACATACACAGCTCAGATGCAGTCTGAGCATAGGTGGGAGCTGCTTTTGATATTCTCTTTGTCATGGCATTTTCAGCGGGAGACTCATGCCTGATACCTATTTGTCACTCACTTCATCTCCAGAAGGTTCCAGCTGGGTAGAAGTAGACAAATTCACAATTTTTCTTTTGTTGACTAGGAATGTTGGGCAGCTAGAAAAATCCCAGACCTGTAGAAGGCACCAACCCAGTTTCGCACCATTTCAGGTTGCCTTTCCTTGTCTTAGAGTATAGGCATAGCTCAGATAACAATCAGCTCCTTTTTACAAAGACCTTTTTTGTCCTCAGATGCATCTGAGGCAGTAGACTCAAGTTCACAAAAAGTCAAAGGTGACACAAGATCCCTTTCCATACTTGTAGATGAAGTTTCCAAATCTCCCACTCTGTTTTCTTGCTTCTCTTCAGGTTCTCCCCTTGGCCAGAAGGTGTCAGCAGCCATCTGCACCATAGAGGAAGCCCTGGAACGATATGCCCTGTCCAAGCTTTGCCTGGGATTCAACGGTGGGAAAGACTGCACAGCTTTGCTGCACCTCTTCCATGCAGCCGTCCAAAGGTGACTTTCACTTCCCTTCTTTTGCTGTTGCTTGTCAGAGCTTGCCTTGGATTGAGGTCAGGCTGGGCTTTTCGGGAATCACAACGGGCGGAACTGCCATACCATCCAATATGTCACAGATGAAAAATGGGACATGTGTAGCTAAGTAAAATGAGAGTGTGGTAAAAAAGGGTGTGGCTTAATGAGAAAGAACACACAAAACTATTATTTTATGCCGAGAAACACAGGTTCATCTCTGGGTGTATACCACATCAATGATGGGGCTGAGGAGGAAATTGAAAACCTGCCTGTGTCCAGCTTTTTTCCAGCAGAAAGGAACTTTCAGTCCCTCTGAGGTTAAACCAACACCACAGAAATAATGCAGTTTGACATTGTTTTAATTGTCACAGCTCAATACTGTGTATTTGTCCAAATCCTGGGATTTGTAGTTTGCTGTGGCACCAGAGCTTTCTGACAGAGAAAGCTGAATAGCCCACAAAACTACAAATCACAGAATTCCATAGAATTGAGCCTTGGCATTTCTGCAGTGCAGATTTCTGCAGTGCCGATTCAGCCTGCTTCCCAGAAGGTTGGTGGAATGAACCTACAACGCTAGCACTTTATCCAGTGAACCCTTGGTATCCCCTGGGTTTGGTTCCAGGACCCCCGTGAATACCAAAATCCATGGATGTTCAAGTCCTGTTAAATACAATGGCATAGTAAAATAGTGTCTCTTATATAAAATGGCAAATCAGGATTTGCTTTTGGAATTTATATATTTTTTGAATATTTTCAAGCCGCGGATGCTTGAGTCAGTGGATAAAGAATCCATGACAAAATCGAGGTTTCCTTTTTGGAATTTATATTTTCCGGAATTTTTTCAATCCACAGATCCATGGATATGGAGGGCCAACTGTATCCTAAAATGCAGCACCATTTCTCCAGTCCTCATTCCAAGTCTGACAAGTTTGTGACGGGATTAGAGTGCCAAGGGCACAGGATACAAAAAGCTTGAGTAGTTTTCCTCAACTAGGTGCCTTTCAGATGTATTGACTATAACCCCTATTTATTCCCAGCTTTATGACCACATTGACTGGGGATAATGAGATGCATAGTCTAAATTAATGGCAGGGTACTCAGCTGGGGAAAGCTGTGCTAGTGCCTGGACACTTGGAGCCTTGATAAAGGCTTATTACAGTGACTTACAATCAGCTATCACCAAAAGCTGGACCTTTTTGTTGGTGTCCCCACTCCAGTATGGCTCTCCCTCCAAAGGAAGATCAGTCCCCTCAACCCAGGTCAGTCCTCCTTTTCAGACACAGGTTTTAATTGCTCTTTTTTTCAGGGTACTTTCAAAGCTAAGGGGAACAAAGACAGGTCACCTCCATCTGTCTGTTTCTGGTTTGTTTTTGTATGTTTCTGTGCTGTGCTGGGGATTATAGGCATTGTTGACCGTACCATTTCTGAAGGGTATCAGGTTGGCAGAAGGCTGGGTTGACAATACAGTGCTGATTTGCTAAGCCTGACAGGAGCCACAGCACAGTATTGTACATGTAAGAGGTCTCAAGTTCAAGCCCTGACATCTTCATTTAAAGTAGTATAAAGCAGAAGCCAACTAATGGGTAAAGCCTCTTACCATAAGAGGTCTGCTGCCTGTCAGAGTATATGAAAAACATTTATTGCACATGACCATAGGTCATCTCTCTCTCTCTCTCTCTCTCTCTCTCTCTCTCTCTCTCTCTCTCTCTCTCTCTCTCTCTCACACACACACACACACACACACACACACACACACACACCAGGCATAGTGAAAATGAGAAGTGAATAAAATATTAAAATATCACAATAGACATAGCTTTAAAACCAGATTAAGTTCCAGAATCTTCTTAAATTTAAATGACAAAGATGGGCCAAACGTTATAGGAGTGCATAGTTCATTCTGTATCATTTAGGGTAGCTTCATAACAGGCCCGGGCCTTGGCTAAGGGTTCATTATTGTAAAGTAATAATTTGACTTTTTGACTTGCTGTCCAGAGGTTTTTAACTTGTAGGGGACCTGAAATGAATTTATTCCTAATTTCAGATGACAGAGCACAACTAAATAAATAGAATCATAGACTTGGAAGAGACCACAAGAGCCATCCAGTCCAACCCTACTCTGCCATGCAGGAAATCACATTCAAAGCATCCCCGACGGGTAGCTATCCAGTCTCTGTTTAAAGACCTCTAAGGAAGGAGACTCCACCAAGGAAATGTGTTCCACTGTCGAAAAGCCTTTACTGTCAGGACATTCCTCCTAATATTGAGGTGGAATCTCTTTTCCTGGAGCTTGCATCCATTGTTCTGTAGCTTGTTCTCTGGAGCAGCAGAAAACATGCTTGCTCCCTCCTCAATATGACATCCCTTCAAATATTTAAACAGGGCTATCATATCACCTCTTAACCTTCTTTTCACCAGGCTAAACATCCCCAGCTCCCTCAGTCGTTCCTCATAGGGCTTCATGGTTTCCAGACCCTTCACCATTTTAGTCGCCCTCCTTTGGACACGCTCCAGTTTCTCCACATCCTTTTTAAATTGTGGTGCCCAGAACTGGACACAATATTCCAGGTGGAGCCTGACCAAAGCAGAATACAGTGGCACTATTACTTCCCTTGATCTAGGCACTATACTTCTATTGATGAAGCCTAAAATTGCATTGGCCTTTTTAGCTGGTGCATTGACTCATGTTCAACTTGTGGTCTACTTGGGCTCCTAGATCCCTTTCACGTGTTGTTTCATTCAGCCAGGTGTCCCCCATCCCATATCTGTGCTTTTCATTTTTTCCATCCTAAGTACAGTACCTTACATTTCTCCCTGTTGAATTTCATTTTGTTAGCTTTGGGCCCAGCTTTCCAGTTTATGCAGGTCATTTTGAATTTTGATCCTGTCCTCTGGGATGTTAGCTATTCCTGCTAATTTGGTGTCATCTGCAAATTTGATAAGTATGCCCCCAATTCTGTCATCCAAGTCATTGATAAAAATGTTGAATAGCACTAGGCCCAGGACAGAGCCCTGTGGGACCCCACTGGTCACTTCTCTCCAAGATGAAATTGAGCCATTAGTGAGCACCCTTTGGGTTCAGCCAGTCAACCAATTACAAATCCATGTAATTGGAGGCATCAGTTGAAATCTGGCTAATGTGTATTCCTTCCTTAAGCAGCATTTGTCAATGTTAAACAAATAGTCCCCTAGGCCATGAGTTTTTTTAAGTAGACTATACCATGGTGCAGTCTTGATGTTACCCAGAACTGCAAAGGCATTCTTTCACCAAAATGAGAAAATAAAGGCAAAGAAGGCATTTAAACTCTGGGTGCTTGACATCTGTCTTCAAGATGATTATGCTGCCAGTCAGAGTAGATAACACTGGGTTAGATGTCCAAATACCCTGCCTTGGTCTGCTGCAGCTTCCTATTTTCCTACTGAAAAGGATATATCCTGTGTTACTCTTCCTGCCCAGGCAATGCCCAGAAAGAATGGAGACGTTGAAGGCTCTGTATATCCATACTGTGTCTCCATTTCCTGAGATGGAGGAATTCATCAAAGACACTGCTCAACGGTAGGAGCCACAGTTTTATCCCACCGTCTGGGAAAACACTTTGCTTAGCAGCAGCAACAAAATATCAGCAACACCTTTATTCACCATGTTGTTGCTTATTTTATTTTGGGTAGTTACCTATCAATAGTTATTGATCAAGAGGACCTACCAACAATGTTAGTAAATAAATACAAAGCTGTGATACCAGGGGTTTTAGTTACATGTAGTTCTGTATTTTACATGGTTTTAATATCTTGTTTTCTGATCTTAATGGCCTCATTTTTAAGCACAATATGTTGCTATTTCTTATTTCAATGTTTATGACCTAACAAACTTTCTGTTATGGGCTGGAGATTGGAAGCATTGCTTCCCCAGATAAAAAATATGGTCCCTAAATGAAATGTTGCAGTAGTCCCCGAATTTCTAGCATTACTGTAATTTAAAATCTCACGTTAGCATCTAGAAATACAGTTTAGTTGTTCAAAGAAAAGGGGCAGATAGTCCTCAAGGGAATGCAAACACATGAAATGGAGGAGTTCTAAATGTGAATGATTTTCAGTGGCTGCATCTGCACTGCAGAAATAATCCAATTTGGCACCACTTTAACTGCCATGGTTCAGTGCCATGCAATTCTGGGAGCTGTAGTTTTGTGAAACATATAGCCTTCTCTGTCAGAGAGCTGTGGTGCCAAAACAAACTACAAACCCCAGAATTCCATAGCATTGAGCCATGGCAGTTAAAGTGGTGTCAAACTGGATTATTTCTGCAGTGCAAATACAGCCAGTGTCTTGGTTGTGGCAATGCTAGAAATGTGGGGACCAAAGGCAAATTTCATTGGAGGGGATTTTTAGTTGTGGGGAGCAATGCCTTTATTTCTCCCTCCATATCTATACTCATTGTGACCTATCAGTTATGGAAATCAACCAGTATCTATTTCACTGGGTCTGGATGTGCTTCTTTATATATTTATATACTCCGCATTTATATCTTAGGACAATGACATGCAGCCTGTGGGCCTCATGTGGCCTCACTCTTTTTATGGCCCCCAATATCCTCCCCTTCCAAAATGTTTCTCAGTTAAAACATGGAGAATTGTACTCCCAATGATTACCATACTCATTTAAACCAAGACTTATGCCCATGGGTGCCTTCTTTAAAAAGCTGTGGGTTTTTTTAAAGTCAGAAACAAACTCCTGATCGCATCTAATGTTTAGCAGGAGATGGTGGTGCAGTCTGTGACGGATCTAAGGAGGGGAAAGTTGGCCCACAGACTCTCCAGAGCTACCCAACTCACTTTTACTGATCTCAAATGATGCAACCAAATTTAAATGCAAAATTTAGTATGCTGTCACACTTTCTGCATTCTGTGTATTGTTAGGAATCTGGGGGTGGATAAAGTATCTCAATTGGTTACATGCCAATCTAGTTCTTCAAGAATGTGCTCTGTATCACAGAATCTCCTTGCTGAGAGATGAAGATGTTTTGCTGGAACTGTAAGGGCAAGCAATTTATTTATGACACTATTCATCAGTCATGGCAGGAAGCCGAATATTTATACCAGGCCAAGCCAACCTAAATGTTTTGTTTTATTTACCAGTCAGAAAGGCTCAGGCTGTCTGCCCACCACTGTGTTCAAAGAGGATTTGGAGGCCTAAGCATCCCACATCAAGTTCCTTGTTTATGTTCTGGATTCTCCGAGGAAAAGGAAAAATGAAGGAATAGCCCTAACCAATACATCCTACTGGCTAATAAATTTCGTATTATCGAATTTTTAACGGACAGAAGGACTGTTAGAATTATGTTTCCATTCTGGTATTGTTTCAGATTCTTCAAGACTTCCTGATGGCCCTTTTTTAAAATTCCCACAGGTACAACCTTAAAATATGTGATGTCCATGGAAACATAAAACAAGCACTGGGTGAACTGAAAGTACAGCAACCAGAATTGGAGGCCGTGCTGATGGGTACTCGTCGCACTGATCCATATTCCTGCACATTGTCACCTTTCTGCATGACAGACTCTGACTGGCCCCAGTATATGAGGATCAATCCTCTCCTGGTAGGTGAAGCCATGTAGGCTTGTCACAAAGGTGCCATTCTGGTATGAGCACTTGAGAATATGTTCAGGTAGCTGTATACTCAAAGACATCTTGTTGAGCAGGAGTCATCAACTGCATAGGGTCAGTGGCCAATGTTCATCACAAACCCCTCTCTGCAGACTGTGTGCATGAAAACAAACATACGTACGCACACATGCCACAAAATACCTCAACTTTTTTTGACTTCCTCTCAAAATGGCAACTGGAAGTGATGTCCTGTGCCTTCCTGATGCTAGGCACTCCAATAAAAACAGCTGTTTGGGAATGGCAATGGATATTTTTGTGTTCACACATCTTTGAGGGGCTTTCTTGGGTGAAAAATCACCCGGAAATAATGCTTGATTTAAAATAATAATAATAATAATAATAATAATAATAATAATAATAATAATAATAATGGGAGAGCTTTGAGGGGCTGGTAGAGGGCTTAAAGGCCTGCAAAAGTGGGATCCAGAAGCCACCTGTGTTATCACAGGTGGCACATTCCCCACCCATTATAAACAGAGGTTTGGATTCAAAGAACTGGCTGTGTAAGTGGATAAAATCAGAGTGATCTCAAGCCAAGTTTCTAGGTTCTGACAATTTATCTGTATGGCCACCTCTGTTCTAGATAGCCTAGAAATTTACTGAGCAAGGGCACCACTCAGGCTGCAATGCTAACCTGTCACCCACCTGAGACTCCCAGGGACCAATCCCTGTCCACCAGATCATGTAAAAACACTGGTTTACAGACCTTGGCATATCAGCCTGAGCTATTTAGTTCTCTACTAAAAGCCTCCCTTGTTTAAGCTTTTGCCCTTTTATCTTTTTATGTATTAGTTACATTTATGTGCTGCCTTTGCTGTCTTCCATATTTTATCCTCACAACATCAACTTTGTCAGGCTGAAAAAGAATATGACTAGCCCTAGGTCAGCAAGTATGGTCTTATGAGAACTAGAAATTGTACTTGTCAAGTCCCAGTTCAAAACTCAAACCATATTGGCGCTTACTCTATCCAGCTGCCTTTTGAAAAAACAAATCTCCTTCAGTCTTCAATGGCTACCTTTGGAATTTGACCACTTACTCTATGACTTCATCACCTGCCACTGTAGCCAAAATGTCTTAATTGGCATAAGATCATAATGCCAACTTCCCTCAATGAAGAAATATAAAGTTAAGATGTAAAATGTGTGCGATGCTTAGTACAAAATAACCTCAGCCCTTCTGATAATGCATTTCTCTCTTCTCACCCCATAGGATTGGACATACCGAGATATATGGACATTCCTTCGCACCCTCTATATTCCTTACTGTATTCTTTATGATAAAGGGTAAGAACTCCAACAGCTTTTTAACATACATTTATACATGCACACGTTTTTATGGCATGGGTGGGCTCAAGGTCCCTACATATTCAAGCTTGAGTATGTGGAAGAATTTGAACTCAGGGCTCCATCCTTCACCTCATTTAGAATCTACTTCGTTCACTACGCCAGGACATGTGAAAGACAGTGCCCAAACCATCATCACTCTAAGATGATCGGTAGATTGAAAATTGGGGACAGCTCCAGTATCTTTAATAGTCTTGTAGAAAAGGGGATTTCACCAGATGTTTCTTGTTGAACAATTGGATAACAAGCAACACCCTCTTCTACACAGTCATTAAATGTTAAGGAGCTATAAATGTACAGAAGTTGTCTCCAAATTTCACTCATATAGTCAAGAAGTTTCTCCTAATATTTAAGTGGAATTTCTTTTCTTGTAATTTGAATCCATTGATCCGTGTCCGAATCGTTGGAGCAGCAGAAAACACGCTTGCTGCATGTTCTACATGACATCCCTTCTAGTATTTAAAGATGCCTGTCACATCACCTCTCTCTCTCTCTTCTTTTCTCCAAGCTAAACATACCCAGCTCCCAGAGATGTTCTTCATAGGGTTCAGTGGTTTCCAAGTGATCATCTCAGTCACCTTCCTCTGAACATATTCTAACATGTGACTCCAAGCAGGTTTTTTAAGCAGCTCTTCAGTGCCCTAGGGAACCATGTCCTTGAAATTTGAAATCAAACCATATAAATGAATGTTGACAGAGCAAGGAATGAGTTTCTGTATCTTTGATGCTGGTTTAGAAGAGGGCATTTCAACAGGTGTGCCTTGTTGTGTGACAAGCAACACCTGCAGAAATTCCCTCTTCTGTACAAGAAGTAAAGGTATAGGTTCTATGTTCAGTTTTTACTCTGGCAACTCTATAAAAGAAGTGGGGCAAATGGAACAAATAATGGGAAAGCTTTTAAAACAAGCATTTTCGGCTTGGTCTCAAGAGATTTTATCAGTTTGTAGGAGTGTGTGTGTGTGGCCCTAGGCCTGCCCAAGTCACCCACCTCAGTCTAGCATCCATGAAATGGCACTGGTCACTGAGGGTTATACTAAGGGTCACTTCTTGTAAATTAAATATCTTCTTTTTCTCTTTCTTCCCCCTACCCTAAACTTGACAGCTATACTTCTTTAGGTAGTATGAGCAACACAAAGAAGAATCCCGCCCTACTCTATACAAATGCCCAAGGACGGGAATGCTACCGGCCAGCCTATGAGCTAGAAAATGAAGAGGATGAACGCAACTCCCGCCATTGAAGTCTGCCTGTTTTCATGGTAGAACTTGGCCTGCTCTGTGACAAAGCCCCCAGCCTAACCTAGTGAAGGCCCGGCCAGGCCTGCTGTGCCTTGGTGCCCCAGTGGTGCCACCACTACTGTGATGTTGTGCTGTTTGGTAGCTGCTCCAGCCCTGGTGGCACCCTGTGTGATTCATTTGACTCCCAGTATGTGCATAACACAATGGAACAGCTCTTGGTGGTTAGCTGAATATATTGTCGCTTACATCATGTAAGGATAATAAATGATGGAAAGTCAGCCAATGAATTCTAGCCTCTTTGTAGGGTCTGGGGTGGTGGTTGCCTCTTGTATGTTGCTGAATTGAAGTAACCCAAATAAGTGTCTAGAGTTTGTAGGACTAATCATAGAATTATGGACTTGAAAGAGACCTCAAGGGCCATCCAGTTCAATCCCATTCTGCCATGCAGGAATACACAATCAATGTACCCCTGATAGATGGCCATCCAGCCTCTGTGATTTTGTCTCACCTTTTGGCTGACATCCTATTAATGATGTATGCAGGTGCAAGTCCATCTTATGCCTTGTATGCCTACTTTTGGTCACTGCAGAAGTTGATATTCCCTTTCTCCAGCAGCAGTAACCAGAGTTCTCCTGCCGAAGCTACCTTAAAGCTGTTGCAGCCCCCCATCCATGGCCATTCATGCCTGGAGGAGAGTGGAGGGGTCTCAGAAGCATCATGTTGCTGTAGCCAGATGTTAAATAAATGCATCAACTGCTGCGACCTCTGGAAGACCCCAACCTACCTCAGCAGATGATGCAATTGCTTCACGTCTGGCTAAGCCCGACACTTCTTAGATTTTCCCTCTCTTGGGTCGGGGGCTCCAATAAATGTGGGGTAATGTCGTTTTGTGTGCAAAACTGCTATGCTGCACTGGCCCATGCAAGATCGCAACCTTTGTGTATCACATCTGTTTGGGCTATTCTAGCATAAGCTGTCAGCAGTAGCAGCTGATAGTTCAAACATCCCTGGGGCATTGTCACCACCACAGGTACTGTGAGGGTTGTAACTAAACTGAAAGGGAACTGGAGAGCAAGGGGGTGTATAACACATGACAGTCATCATTTTCACCACTTGTTTTGTGGATGGAGAGCAGATGTTGCTTCTCATTGGTAGGGAAAGGAGAAGGGGCAGTTTGGGCATCAGGCGTAGCCCTGGCATTGCCCAGCTCCTATAAGGCCCTGATGACCAATGAGACCTTGTGATCTCTTGGATAGTAGAGAAGCTTCCAGCAATCATTGCACAAAGGAACAAAATGACAGCAGTATCACAAGCCAGCCAAAAGCCAGTTTGGATCGAAAGCTGTCCAGAGCAGAATGCATCCTCTGTGGGTCTCTCCAGTCTCCATGGGTCCTTATGTCCTGCGGCGGGCACCACGAGGGCTGACGTTCCCAGTTTACAAAAGCAGATATTTGGTCGGCCTGGGTTATGGAGCACTGGAAGCGCTCCAGCAGTGTCTGTATCTCCTTCTTTGTTGTTGGTGCATAAAAGAGCTTTTAGATTAGAAGGTCTTGATGCCCAGCCTTGTGTGCCATGCTGTGCCGTGCCCTGCCATGCCACCAGAACATGGGACTTCTTTTGGATCAGTCCTGGTGCCTTTTATCCTGTGGGTTCCTGAGCGTTTTAACCCAGATGCCATCGCTCCATTGCTACCTCTATTACAATGTAAGTATCAATCAGTCAATCGGTCATCCTTAGCATGAGGCAAAGGAGAACAACTGGTAGGAGGTAGATGGGGGAAGAAGGTACAGGGGGCACCAGTTTTTGTGGGCACAAATAGGAGACTTTTGCCAGATGTCTTAATTTATGGGCATCTACTTGGCCACTGTGGGTGAAGAGGATGTTGGAGTACAATGCTGGTTTTGGTCTCATTCTCTGCTTGTCTTATACATTGGGCCCTTGTTGTATATATATATATATTGGGCCCTTGATATCCACTGGGGTTTGATTCGAGGACCCCCCCCCCCCATGAATACCAAAATCTGTGGCTGCTCAAGTACCACTAAATACAATGCCGTAGCAAATGGCATTCCTTATATAAATGGCAAAATCAAGGTTTCCTTTTTGGAATGCATATTTTTAAAAAATATTTTCAAGTTGTGAATCTGTGGAGAAGGAATCCATGGATATGGAGGGCCGACTGCACTGTTAATCACAATAAGTAGCTGGTCCGAACCTTCATGTTTGGGATCAGTATATCTCTGGATATCTGATAGAGTGTGGGGCAAACAACAGGGGCTAGGCTGTTGTTGCTTTTTTCAAACGTGCCCTGAATGGTCTGCTTCGCTGCTGTTGGAAACAGGGTGCTGGATTAAATCAGGGGTACAAACATAGCATTCTCTACATGGGTCCCTCCTGGGAGGCTGGTTATTGGAATAGGTGTCTCTGATCTGGCAGTGGGCTGCTTCACACCATATTATATTCACATTATATTATCATGATTCCCTCTCGGCTGCCTGTGGAATCCTGGGATTTGGAGTTTGGTTGGGGGATTTCGGATTCTCTACCAGAGAACTCTAGTGTCTCACCAAACGACAAATCCCAGGATTCCATAGGCTACAGCCACGGCACATTAAATGTCAAACTGTTATAATTCTGAAGTGTGAAAGGGGACACATTTCTCAATGCCTCCCCCTTTTTCTTTCTGTTTGAGTGTGTGACTTGCTCAAGATCACCCAGTGGACTTCATGGCTGAAAAGGGACTTGAACCCTGGTCTCCAGAGTCGCAGTCCAACACCAAACCACTACATAATAATTTCTTCTTAATATTAAATAACTAGTATATATACTCATGTATACGTCTAGAAATTTCAGTCAAAAAACTGACCCCAAAAAACTGACTTGACTTATCCATGGGTCAATGTAGGTACTGTACTTTAATTCTCATTTAAAAAGGGAACCATCTCCAGGTCTCATCTGTGCTGGAATCACTGAAACCTCCTCTATTTTCTCATCCATCCAGCCTTTAGGATGAGCGCAAACAGTTAATGCCTGCTGGAATTTTGTAAGATCTTTGGCACTGTTTTCCTTTGCTACATCCTTTAAATCGTTTGTTACATGCCCCTACATTTTACCTTCATCCTATCCACAGGTGATATCAAAATCCCTAATTTTGGTCCCCAAACCTGCCCTCGACCTATATATGAGGCCGAGTTATAGTTGAGTATATACGGTATTTGTTGTATGCCTTCAAGTCATTTCTCACTGATGGCTACACTAAAGCGAACCTATCACAGGGTTTTCGTGGCATTTGTCTTTACCTTTTCCTAAGACTGAGAGAGTGTGACATGGCCAAGGTCACCCAGTGGGTTTCCATGGCTGATTCGAACCCTGATCTCCAGAGGCATGTTCCAATGCTCAAACCACTGGCTCTCGATAGTTATTGTTGCTGTGTGCCTTCAAGTCATTTCTGACTCATGGTGACTCTAAGGCCACCATATCATGGGGTTTTCTTGGCAAGTTTCTTCAGAGGGGGATTGCCATTGCTATCCTCTAAGGCTGAGAGAGTATGACTTGCCCAAGATCACCCAGTGGATTTCTATGGCTGAGCCAGGATTCGAACCCTGGTCCCCAGAATCATAGTCCAGTGCCCAAACCACTCCCTCTGATTGACACATACTTAAATTCTCAATGAAAAACTATATATAAGTCTTGCCCACAGGCTTGGTATGGGCAGTTGACCTAGGCAGTGAAAGCCTAACAGAGTAAAGCACACTGAACTAGTGAACATGCCTCTGTTTTGTCCCTCATCTTCTAAGCAGACAGTCTATTTCAGCCAATCTGCTCCCTGAGATATTTTGGACTCCACCACCCAGGGATCCTGTCCATTGACCAGGCTGGATGGGGCTGATGGGAATTGAAATCCATTACCTCCGAAGGACAGAGAGCACTGGTCTAGATAACAAGTAGGAATGTTTGTATTGTGGACGCATTTTGTCAGCATCTCAACCATGTTCATACTTTTAATTCCAGGCCTTTGAGATGTCAAGAAGAAAATGCGCACCACCACCATCACCCAGTTACCCAAGAGTTCAGATGATGGTTCAGTAAAGAGAAATGAATTTGCCAGCTGTGGTCTAGGAATTCAACCAAAGAGAAACAAATTATTATTATTTTATTATTTTCTTTTCTTATATCCCGCCTTTCTCCCAATAGGGAGACTCAAAGGTCACCTGAGTAATGATGCATTGACTCTTGGACTCAAGACAGCTGCTTTGTTCAAAGAAAACAGTTGTACACAGAAGAGGAGGCCAACCTATTGGGCAGTTCAGTGAGTCCTCACCTTGCTATTCTGCGTAGGGTTGCATGGAAAAAGAAGGTTCTTGGACTTCTTTGCCAGGATTTGACAAACCAGGGTGATCCTAGGGTTGGGAAGCAGATGTAGACTATAACTCCCATCTGCTACTGTAAACCGTGATGATGGGAGCTGAAGTCCAAATGTGTCTGGAAGGCCACATATTGCCCACTCCAAACTATCCGAACAACATTTCCTTCAAGGTGTTTGAATGGGTTACTTTCCACATTCCCAATTTTATGGGGGAGAAAGCCTGGCTAGAACACATGCCTCTAAAGTACTAGGTTTCTTCAAGCAGGGAGAATGAAAAAGAAAAACACACACATACGTCTGTATTGTGAACTGGCTTCTATGTCCCTCCCAATGGGATTTTGGATGTGTATCAAACTTTAGGATGGCTTCTGATCCTGAAAAGAATCATCATGTCTTCAAAGAGCATGGGAAAGTGACCTTTTGGACTACAATTCCCAGAATCTCCCAGCTGGTCAGGAATTTCTGGGATTTTTAATCCAAATGGTATGAGCATATAGTTGGCAAATGTGGGTCCTTGCAACTGACATCAGAAAAGGACGTCGAAGGAATGCTAGTATTGATGTGCTGCTGGTGGCATTTTTCCTAGTGAGTTTTAAGAAGATTTAGGAAGAAGACGATTTTATCTGCCAATCCTTGGAAGTCGCTCTTACTAGTCGCTGTATTCAGTGCTTGCGCAGTTTGAAAAGCCAAATAAAGCAAATTTGAATAGTTGCTCTCTTTTAATTTGGTCAGGACTTGAAATGCCACTACAAGTGTTTCCACTACAGTTAATTCCATCATGGACATCACTGTCACAAGATGACCGGCCAAACCCAAAGTGGCTCAGCATTTGCTCCTCTTCATCCTGGAGAAAAGTGACCAGAGGGGTACCACGGGGTTCTGCCTTGGGCCCAGGGCTATTCAACATCATTATCAATGAACTAGATGAAGGAATAAAGGGCATGCTTATCAAATTTGCAGATTATTCTATGATGTCTGTAACGTCCAATGTAGATTTATGGCCATAAATAAATAAATAATGACAGCAAATTAGGAATAGCTAATACCCCAGAGGAGAGGATCAAAATTCAAAATGACCGTAATAGATTAGAAAGCTGGGCCAAAGCTAACCAAATGAACTTCAACAGCGAGAAATGTAAGGTACTGCACTTAGGGAGGAAAAATGAAATGCATAGATATTGGTGGGGACACCTGGCTTAAGACTATGAGTGAAAGAGATCTAGGAGTCCTAGTAGACCACAAGTTGACCCCCAAAGGAGTTAAGAAAGAATTGTGTTCCAAGAAGCCTATAGGAAAGTGATTCCTTTTGGAAAAAGGCTTCATCATGCCAGAACAGTATCTATGGTTCTGGTCAGAAACAAGCTTTGTTTAATGAAAGCCAAACGCTTTCCCAATGCTTTCAGAAAGCAGTACAATGCAGTTATGCAATTCACTGCCACACAATGTAGTAGTGACCAGCCTTGGCTTGCATGTGACAAATGGATGGTCTGTAAACAGAATGAGGAAGATCACATAGGTTAACAGAGGCTATAGCAGTTTGCTTTTGCCCGGGACGACTGGGAATCGTGTCCTTCTCAGGAGGCTCTGGAAAAAGCAACATGAGGTTATTTTGTGCTGTGTTGGATGAGAGTCTGGAGGAAGTTTCTACAGAGGACAAATCACTCTCCAGGCTGGCCCTGCGCTTCTAGTCTGTGGGATCTTGCTACTCACCTTGCCGTTTTGTGGTTGTTGGGTGCCTTTAAGTCATTTCTGAGTTATGGCAACCCTATAATGGGGCTTTCTTGGCAAGATTTAGTTGGAGGGAGTTTGCCATTGCCTTCCACAGGGACGTAGCCAAGGGGGGGTGTTCTTGGGGTCCGGACCCCCCCTTCCATTAAAAAAAATGAATGGTGTGCTGCTGCGTCGCCGCACCCAAGCCCCATTATAATGGTGGCACTTAGTCTGGACCCCCCCTTCCTAAAATCCTAGCTACGTCCCTACCTTCCAATGAGGCTGAGAGTTTGTGACTTGCCCAAGGTCAACCAGTAGGTTTCGTGGTCGAGCTGGGATTTTAATTACCAGTTTGGTAGATGAAGGGAATGCAGTAGACATAGCATATCTTTATTTCAGTAGGGCTTTGGGCAAAGTCCTCCATGATACTCTTGCAAACAAGCTTGTAAAAATGTGGGCTAGACAATACCACTGTCAGGTGGATTATTAATTGGTTGACCCACTGAACTCAAAGGGTGCTCAGCAATGGCTCTTTTTCATCCTGGAGAGAAGTGACCAGTGAGGTGCCACAGGGTTTTGTCCTGGGCCTAGTGCTAGTCAACATCTTTATCAATTAATTGGATTGAGAGAATAGAGGGCATGCTTATCAAATCTGTAGATGATTTTATGAAGTCTGTAACACGTCATGTAGATTTATGGTGCTAAATAAATAAAGACACCAAATTAGAAATAGGGTTCAAGTCCCAGCTGGGCCATGATGAAACCCACTGGGAGACCTTGGGCAAGTCACACTCTCTCAGCCTCAGTGTGCCCCGTGGCAAACCCACTGTGAAGAAAATTGCCAAGAAAACCCTGTGCTAGGGCCACCATAAATTGGAAATGCCTTGAAGGCACACAACAACAATCACCACCAACAAGACTGGTTTGCTTTTCAACATTGCGCGATTTCAACTTTGAAATACAGTTGTAGGCAAAGGAAAGAGAAGATATGTTTGCAGGGGACGGCATGAGATTTCTTTTCTGTTTATCAAAAGTGGGGACGGTTGAGGCGAGGAGATGGAGGCAGGAACATACTCTGTCTCTGGCCGTATATACACTGGCCGCTTCCCCATTCCTGACTCCGGCTAGCCTGTCTCCATCTCTCGTCTGGCCGTTTCCGGCTACTCTTGATAAGATCCTCTCCCCTTTGCAGCTCCCAGACTGGCTGGAGCTCCTGCCAAAGGTCAACGCCTGGCCAGGCCGCAGGCTGGCAGCAAAGAATGTGGCCAAGCTAGCCGGCTGGTGGGCACTCCCTGGAGACAACCACATCCCTGGCTCTTGCAATCGCAGGATGTGGGGGACCTGTTGTGCCAGCCTGGCACATTTCTGCTGGTGCCCTTTGGCATAAACATTGGCCAGCCCTGTACTGGGGGCATCTAGCAACGGTTCCTCTGGCCCACTCTGCAGAATGGGACATTGAGTGGCAGGTGTTTGGCACTAGCAGCGGCACCCTCCAAAATCTTGGGAGCTGCCTGTTCAAAAGGGATAGAAAGGCAGCCCAGCGGCGCCACTGCCGTCTCTCTTATCTTTCGAGGAAGTTGAAGTGTAACAGATAGTAGGCTTGGAGCCACTGGCCAACTGGCCGCCCTCGGTTCTTAAAGGGGCAGCCGTTTTAGTGAACATCTGTTGGCCCTATAGCAAATCCAATGGCATCAAAAATCCACCAAACAGTGGTACCTTTATTGGGGCAACCAAAATGCACAAAAGCCATGATGTGAGCTTTCGAAGCTCCACTGGCTTCTTCATCAAGCAAGGTGTTAAAAACCATACAGGAGGGGCAGGGGTGGGTGGGAACTGAAGATGTTGGCCTGCATTTTGCTCTTTCTATTCTGAGTTCAGATATGAAGGGGTATATCTTGCAGGCTTGCATCTCCTTTTTAGTGCTACTAGATTCACATCTTTCTTCCCTAGAGCATTTAGCAGGTGCCAGGCAGGTGCCAGGCAGATGCAATTTTAAGCAGGTCAATATTTCCCCCAATTGTTGAACCACACCAGAGTCACTCCAGAGAAGGCAGAAGATAGCTGTTTTAAATCTCTTGCATTTTTAGGCCTTGCAAGTAAAGCATTACAACTTCTTGTTGTGTGCCTCCTCATCGTTTCTGACTTATAGTAACCCCTATCATGGGGTTTTCTTGGCAAGATATGTTCAGAGGAGGTTTGTGATTGTCTTCCCTGAGGCTGAGAGCATGTGACTCATCCAAAGTCGACTTGCAAGTTGACAGTGGATTTCAAGCCTGACCTAGGAATCAAACCCTAGTTTCCGAAGTTGTAGTCCAATGCACAAACCATCACCTGCAGCAACTGAAGTAAGTTGAGGACAAAGGGGTAAAGTGGAGGGAGGAGAGAGAAATTGGGACATTTTAAAAGCAGCATAAAAAGTGGGATGGCGGAGGATTAAATGGGACTGTCCCTGATTCTGGATGTCGCAAGAGCCTGGAAAGAAACATGAGACTACAACTCCCAAAGAATTGCCAGTGGCTTTTCTGGTCATAGTGGTATTCCCCAAAGTAGCCAGTGTTGCGAAGTGATTTGTGTGTTGGACTGTGACTCTGGAAATCAGAGTACAATTCCCAGCTCAGCAATGAAACCCACTGGGTATTCTTGGACAAGTCACACTCTCTCAGCCGCAGGGGAAGGCAATGGCAAACCTCCTCTGAACAAATCTTGCTAAGAAAATCCCATGATCCAAGGTCCCCGCAAGTTGGAAACAGCTTGGAAGGCACACAGCAATAACAACAACAACAACAAAAACTCTAGTGCTCTCAACACACTTTTGTAAGGCTAGTAGTGGGTCTTCTTTATTATTTTTGTTTATTCCTCTGGTACCAACACCTTAGAATTTATAAAAGAGGGAGATAAAATCTAACCAACTCCATTCAAAATGTCTCTAAAAGTTCTCTTAAAAATAACAAGAAAAGCTTGGCATAGTGGTTCAAATGTTGGACTAAGAATCTGGAGAACAAAGTTAAATTCTCTCTCAGCCATGAAACCCACTGGGTGACCTTAGACAAGTCATAATCTCTCAGCCTCAGATGACGGCAATGGCAAACCCCCTCTCAATAAACTTGCAAAGAAAACCCCAAGAGTGCCTTAGAATCACTGTTAGTTGGAAATGACTTGAAGGCACACAGTAATAATAACATTATTTTTTAATCCTTTTCACTCTCACTTACTAGCATAAAGGAGTTCAGATTTTTAGTTCAGCGAAATCTGGTTGTCTGTTTGATTGCCATCCCTGATTTAGGCCCAGGCAGAGCTCTGCTTGACCCACTTCGTAGGATGGTGGTTGTAAGGATAAAGTGATGGAGGAGCTCTAGCCACAGGTCCAGTCCCATGAGTTCAATAAAGGAAAAGCAGAATGGAAGTGCCATTGATAAATCATAGAATCATAGAGTTGGAAGAGACGCCAAGGACTATCCAGTCCAACCCCATTCTGCCATGCAGGAACTCACAATCAAAGCATCCCTGACAGATGGCCATCCAGCCTCTGCTTAAAGACCTCAAAGAAGGAGACTCCACTATACTCTCCAAGGGAATGTCTTCAATTGTCTAACAACTCTTATTGTCAGGACGTTCCTAATAATGTTGACGTGGGATCTCTCTTCTTGTATCTTGCATCCACTGTTCCAGGTCCTGTTCTCTGGAGCAGCAGAAAACAAGCTTGCTCCATCCTCAATATAATAATAATAGTAAGAAGAAGTTTTATTTATGTTTTCCTGCCTCTCCCGATGAATCGAAGTGGGATAACAGTCAGATTATACAGTTCAACAACAATAATTCTAGTACTAGTATTAAAACCACAGTATAAAAACCATGCATTATCTAAAAACAGTTAATACAATATAAAATCTCAATTAACATCCTGAGGTATACACCTATTCGAGAGATATAATTTTTCATCAAATCTATAAAAGGTCAGGAGGGTATGATTGCCAGAAGAGGTAAGTTTTCAGCGCCTTCTTAAAGGCATCCAAAGTGGAAGTGAGTCAGAGCTCTTCCGGAAGGTTATTCCAAAGCGTAGGGGCCATTGCCGAATATGCTCTTTGGTGAGAAGTTGGTAATCTCACCTTAGAGTGATCAAGTAAGTTCTTCCCAGTTGTTCTGAGATTGCGGGGCAGATTATGTCGGGAGAGGCGTTCCCTCAAGTAACTCGGGCCCAAGCCATGTAGAGCTTTAAAGGTTATAACCAACACTTTGTATTGGGCCCGGAAGCTGATTGGCAGCCAGTGTAGAGATTTTAGTACAGTTCTTATGTGGTCTGACTTTGAGGTCCCAGTGACCACTCTGGCTGCTGCGTTTTGAACTAGTTGGACCTTCCGAACTTGGTACAAAGGTAGCCCCATGTAGAGCACATTACAGAAATCTAAGCGAGAGATTACTACAGTTTCAAGGTCCTCTTTGACACCCCTATGACACTCTTTCAAATATTTCATAGAATCACAGAATCCTAGAGTTGGAAGAGACCACAAGTGCCATCTAGTCTAACCCCCTCCCATCAAATATGTAAACAGGGCTATCATATTCATATCACCTCTTAACCATCTCTACTCCAGGCTAAACATATCCAGTTCCCTAAGTCCTATAGGTCATGGTTTCCAGACCCTTCACCATTTTAGTCACCCTTCTTTGGACACGCTCCAGTTTCTCCATATCCTTCTTGAATTGTGGTGCCTAGAACTGGACACAGTATTCCAGGTGAGACCTGACCAAAGCAGAATACAGTGGCGCTATAGTGGGCCCTTGTTATTCACTGGGGTTTGGTTCCATGATCCCCCGTGGATAACAAAATCCATGGATGCTCAAGTTCCATTAAATATAATGACATAGTAAAATGGAGTCCCTTATAAAAAGATGGAAAATCAAGGTTTGATATTGGAAATTTATACATTATTGTACATTTTCAAACCGTGGATGCTTGAATCCGTGTATAAGAAATCCATCTATAAGAAGGGCCAACTGTATTACATCCCTTGATCTATACACTATACTTCTATTGATGCAGCATAAAATCGCATTGGCCTTTTTGACTGCCGCAACACACTGTTGATTCATGTTCGACTTACGGTCTCCTTGGACTTCTAGATCAGTTTCATACATGGTCTCCATGAGCCAGGTGTCCCCCATCCTATATCTGTGCATTTCATTTTTCTGCCCTAAGTGCCGTACCTTAAATTTCTCAGTGTTGACATTATTTGGTTAGCTTTGGCCCACCTTTCTAATCTATTAATCAGTTTGAATTTTGATCCTGTCCTCTAGGGTACTCCTCCTAATTTGGTGTCATCTGCAAATTTGATAAGCATGCCCCCTATTCTTTCATCCAAGTGAATGGTAAGAGTAGAAAGGATGGCAGAGAACTATGATCTTTTTACATATCGGGCATGTCAAGCCAGTCTGATTTTGACTCAGTCCTGATGCTCCAGCCGCCTGCTGCTGCTGGTCTTGGTCCAAGGCCCCTCCAGAGCAACGTTTTGTTCCAGCTTCCCCATTTCCTTCCCTGGCTGTTCTGACGCCTACAGAGAAAGAGGCTGGGCTGGGGAAGGATGGGGCGGGAATGTGCAGCCAAGAAAAGACTGGGCCAGCAAGTCTGTGGTGTGAGCCGTCCCTGACACCCGGCGGGTCTGCACCCAGAGGTGACTCTGGCCATCCATTGCCTGCACAGTGAGTGAGACTCCCTCCTTGGCTAGAAGCACCCCTGACCTGTAAGGTGTTTCTGAGTTGAGAAAGCAAGGACTGGATCATTGGAGTGTATGCAGGATGTGGGTAGACTTTATCACTCTAGTGGTTTAGACTGGAAACCATGAAATATGAAGAGCAACTTAGGGAACTGGGTATGTTTAGCCTGGAGGATTATGACCAAAGGAGGGCAACCAAAATGGTGAAGGGTCTGGAAACCATGCCTTATGAGGAGAGACTTAGGGGGCTGGGTATGTTTAGCTTGGAGAAGAGAAGGTTAAGAGGTGATATGATAGCCCTCTTTAAATATTTCAAAGGATCTCATATTGAGGATGTAGCAAGTTTGTTTTCTGCTGCTCCAGAGAACAGGACCAGGATCAATGGATGCAAGCTCCAGGAAAAGAGATTCCAGCTCAACATTAGGAGGAACGTCCTGACAGTAAGAGCTGTTTGACAGTGGAACACACTCCCTAGGAGTCTGGTGAAGGTCTTTAAACAGAGGCTGGATGTCCATCTGTTGGGGATGCTTTGACTGTAAGTTCCTGCATGGCAGAATGGGGTTGGACTGGATGGCCCTTGAGGTCTCTTCCAACTCTAGGATCCTATGATCCTATCTGTGTCTGGCTCTGTTTGATGCTACTTGATGCAGAGCCAATGTGGTTGTCATCAACAGGATTTTGGACATTTAGATCTGGGTTCTTGTTGTTGTTGTGTGCTTTCAGGTTGTTTCTGACTTATGGCAACCCAAAGGTGAACTTAACATGGGGATTTCCTTGGCAGATTTCTTCAGAGGGTGTTTGCCATTGCTGTCATCTGAGGCTGAGAGAGTGTGACTTGCCCAATGTCACCTAGTGAGTTTCCAGAGCCAAGCCAGGATTCAAACTTTGATCTCCAGAGTCATAGTCCAACACTCAAACTTCTACAGGATTTTTGATGGGGAGATCTAGCTTCTAGTTAGTACGAAACTTGTTGGGTGAGCCATTTTAGTTTCTGTCGTTAGGGTTCTGGACTGGGATTTGGGAGTGTTGAGTTCTGGTCCCTTGGAAATTTGCTGCATGAAAGAACCATTGACCTTTCTTGGAGTGGTCCACTTCACAGGGTTGCTGTTTTTGTGAGGATAAAGTGGGAATGGAGAGCCATGCATCTCCTGCTTGACCAACTTCACGGGTTTGTTGTTGCTACAAGGGAGTTTATCACACGGGAGGAATTTAATTTCGAATGAAAAGAAAGTGGGTCCAGAATGTATCCATGTGAATTGGCTACTTCAGCAAATTTATGTGAATTCGAATTGCATTCTAACTGACTTCCCATTGCCCAAAAATAGCTTGCCATTGCCTGAAATTGCGTGTGGTAGTCTATCATGCAATAACGTGAAACCCCATGATTGCGTTCAGATAGCCATTGGATTATACTTCCATTTTCCCTTGTCTGATAACGTCCAAGGCCAAAATGGGTAGAAAGTGAGCTGTATATGCCACCTTGACTTTATGGAAATGGTTATGTTACGTTCCTTCAGGTTGACTCAGATGTATGGTGATCTTCTCATAGGTTTTCTTGACAAGGAGTATTCAAAAGGGATTGTCCCTTGCCTTCCTCTTGAGCTGAGATTGTGTGACTTGACCGAGGCCATTCAGTGGGTTTCCTTGGCTGACTGGGAATTTAAATCCCGGTCTCCTGGAGCCTTAGTCCAACACGCAAACCACTATGCCAGTGGTTCCCAACCTGTGGGTCGGGACCCCTTTGGGGGTCGAATGACCCTTTCAAGGGGGTCGCCTAAGACCATTGGAAAACACCTATTTAATTACAGTTATGAAGTAGCAATGAAAATAATTTCATGGGTTTGGATGACCACAACATGAGGAACTGTATTAAAGGGTCGCAGCATTAGGAAGGTTGGGAACCACTGCACTATGCCATGGGAAGAAAGGCAGAGTATAAATGAATAACAGGCAGAAAACATAAATATCAGCATTCCTATACATGACTGGCAGTGAGTACCCTCATATCACTCCTCCTCCCGTTCATGTTAGTAGTGGTATGATAATCTTGGTGTCATGTACCAAGAATGGCATGGGAGGTAGACTGCATGGGAAAACTGCATCCCCATCACTGCATTGGCAATGGGACTCTAACATGCCCTGGGTAGGGGCTGGTATGGGAATACATGGCCCTTTGTGTATCCCACATGCATTTATCCATGGTGTGCTCCAGCTGGTGGTTTGTGGGGTGATCACAGGTTTTAGGAGAGCTGGTTGAAGAATTTTTCGACAGAGCTTGGAAAGCTGTCTTGTTTTGGACTTCAGCTTTCAGAATCTTCCAGGCAGCTGGGTAGAACCTTTTTTCTTCTCATTTGAATGAATTTTCTGCAGCAGCAGCAAATAAGCTCACTCCGTCTTCTACAAAACCTACCTTGTAGAGTGTTAAAGATGTCAGCCGATACACATACAGCTTGTCAGTGTATCCTTCTTGAACTGTGGTGCTCAGAACCGGACAAACTATTCAAGGCAAGGTCTAACCATGAATTAAGAGCCAAAGACTTTCCTAAATAAAGAAGTCTTTGCCTGCTAGTAGAAAGAGATCAGACCTTTAGGAGCGAGTTCCAGAGTCTCGGATCAACTGCTGAGAAGGTAGCTTGTGTTCTCACTAAATGAGCTTGTGACTGCGGTGGAACAGAAAGCCTTCCTTCGAGGATCCTAAAACTTGGGCTGGCTTATATGGCTTTGGAGACCAGGGTTAGAATCCCTGCTTGGCCATGGAAACCCACAATCTGAGCAAGTCACAATCACTCAGCCTCAGGGGAAGGCAATGGCAAACCTCTTCTGAATAAACCTGCATAGAAAACTGCATTATATGCTGTGATATTGTGGCCTTAGGGTCGCCGTGAGTCAGAAAGGCACAAGTGAGAGCCTTTAGGGCTGAAGGGCGGGTATAAATACCGTAAACAAACAAACAAACAAACAAACAAAGTATTTCAAATAAATATGTAGGGCTTTAAAGTTCATAGCCAGCACTTTGAATTATGGAAATGAACTTGTAGCCAGTAAACTTCAGCAAGACTTGTATATTCCCTGGAACCAACCCTGGTTAGCAACCACTGAAGTTTCTTAACACTTCCCAAAGAAATTTCAAACATTAATGCACTTTGTCAACCATTCCTAAGCACTGGAGTGCAGCTTTGGTGCAGCTTCCGGATTCTTAGTATGCATGCATCATTTAAACAGCATACCTCCAAAGAGACCCAAAGCAGCTTTATTTTGGCAGTCTGTAACAGGCCAAAATTAATAATAATAATAATAATAATAATTATTATTATTATTATTATTATTATTATTTATATCCCGTCTCTCCCTGTATTGGATCGAGGCGGTTAATAAGATATCAAAGACAATAATATCAAGTCAAAAAACAAAAACAAAAAACAAAACATGGAAACAATAGTTAAGAGACATATTACATTTCAAGTTCCCAAACTCCCTCCCACCCTATAAAACAATAAAACAATTCCCAACCGATGGCCAATAAAATCAATCAAGATCATTCAATCCAATGGGAACAATTAGGTCAGTGGAAAAATTAGAAGTCAATTCTACTGACTAACACGGCTATATCTTAGTTTTTGGTGGGCTTTTGGGGCTATGTGGCCATGTTCTAGAAGAGTTTATTCCTGATGTTTCGCCAGCATCTGTGGCTGGGATCCCCAGAGGATGCTGGCATGGAAGAGAGTGGGGTATATGTATACTGTGTTAACATGGAAATCACTCCTCCCAACTCAGGGTCCACAGTGTGTGTGTGTGTGTGTGTGTGTGTGCGCGCGCACGCGTACACACACACACACACACACACACACACACTCCACTCTCTTCCATGCCAGCATTCTCTGAAGATGCCAGCCACAGATGCTGGCGAAATAAACTCTACTAGTACATGGCCACATGGTCTGAAAAACCCACAAAAAACTATGGATGCCGGCCATGAAAGCCTTTGACTTCACAAAGTTGAAACAGACCACAACATACAAAAGTTAAAAATATATTTAAGCTATTAATGGAACTGCAAGCAATTAACACTATGACTATTAAAAACAAACAAACCAGCAAATATAGATAGTGCAGCACATTATGGAAAGCCCTTCCCTACTGAGCAATTTAACTGGTTTTGTTGAAATGAAGAGATCGCCTAGCAAAATGTTGCAGAAGACTCTGGGTGGGCAGTAACTGAATCTTAAAATAATAATAACATAGAAAGCGTGGCTCTAAAATTTCTGACGTTAACAACAGATCAGAAGCAGAACTTTCTAAAAACCCATCAAGGCAGCTCCAAACACCATCAAACGTCAAGCCAGTTTATTGCATCCATTTGGCAAGGCCCCAGCTGGGAACAGGAACTTCCTAAAAGCGTTTCTCCTTGTAGACAGAATATCTGAACTTGAGGTCATTTCATGCAAGCAATGGGGGTTTGGTGGGTCTGGAGGAAACGGGAAGATGAAAGTACTATTTCGAGCAAAACACTTTATCAGCTTAGGGAATGCGCTGCCACCAGATGCGGACTTTTGAAATGACTTTTAAGAAGGATTCCCATCATTGTGTGAAGAATAAGAGCAGTAACAGCATTTAGCCAGTGGAGCCCAGTGGATCCTCCAGCTCCCGAGGCAGTCTACCATTTCTGCACACATGGGAAATTAAAGATAGTTAGTTGTCGTAGGTCTGTTGGCTTCAAATGGCTTAATGGCACAATATGGAAAAGTTACCTTTATCGCATAGATAAAAGCAACCATCAAAGGTGACCGTGTGATATCAAACTGAAAAGTATAGCTTGACTGTTTAGACAATGATAGAATTTCAGGTACAGAGAAAGATTCAGAGAAAGATGGGTCTGTTGAACTTACTATAAACAAGAACCGCTAGGAAGGAAGTCACCACATACTATTATTATTATTATTATTATTATTATGCTTTATTTATATAGCGCTGTAGATTTGCTGTAGATATAGCGCTGCAGTATTATTATTATTATGCTTTATTTATATAGCGTTTTTGTTAAAACATTATTTTGTTTGTCCTGCTTTGCATTGGTTGTCAATGTGACAGTTTCTTTTGTTAATCTTGTCGACATGGGGAAGAATGTGTGGGTATATGTCGTTTTTAATATTGAAGTTATTATAATATATATATATATATATATATATATATATATATCATATATAATATTATATAATATATATTATATATTGATAACATATATAATTGATATACATATATCGTATTATATATATATATTGTGAGTGTGTGTGTGTGTATATATATATAGAGAGAGAGTATATAAATTATACAATATATATATATTATATCTCTTTGGCTTTGCTTCGCGAACGAAGATTCAGGAAGGACGCATCCCGCGCTTTGTACAAGCGCGTTGGTGACTAAAAAGGCCAATTTGGGATAAACAGGTCTGGTTGCAGAAAGCACAGCAGAACGTCTCCTTGGGTGATGTTTCCAGGTTGTGGTTCTTTCTGTGTTGTTGTTTCTCTTTGAGGCTCGTTCGGCATGAGCTTTCGAAGAAGGCTGCAGCGTCATGGATAGTGCGTCTCCATGCCTCCCGATGCAAGGCCAGGGAGGACCATTGTTGGGGATCTATCTGGCCAAGCCTGAGATGTTGTTTCAGGGAGTCCTTGTATCTCTTCTTTGGGGTGCCCCTCTTACGCTGACCCATGGCGAGTTCACCGTAGAATACTATTATATATTGATAACATCAATATTAAAAACAATATATACCCCCACATTCTTCCCCATGTCAACAATATTAGCAAAACAAACCGTCTCTCTCACACACACACACTTTTATTATATACTAATGGAAGGGGGACCAGTGTGGCATAAGTATTTTAAGGGATGTCATATTGAGGAAGCAAGCTTGTTTTCTGCTGCTCTAGAGAACAGAACATGGAGCGATGGATTCAAACTATAGCTAAACATTAAAAGGTGCCTGAGGCTAAGAACCGTTTGATAGTGGAATATGCTGCTTGGGAGTGTGGGGGAGTCTCCCTCTTTGGAGGTCTTTAAGCAGAGGCTGGATGGCCATCTGTCGGAGGTACTTTGATTGGAAGTTCCTGCATGGCAGAGGGTTGGGTTGGACGGCCCTTGGGGTCTCTTCCAACGCTAGGATTTTATTATTCTATGATTGGGGTTTCTTAATGGTGTTTAAATGGAAGGAGTAATGAGTGATGTGTCTGCTCTTTGTTGAAGCCTCATGTTCCGGTCACGGCGAGCCAGCTTGATTCAACAGCTCTGGAGGCATCGTTGTGTCGCACCAGGCCTGGATGAGAGCCACGGGCCCCTGAAACCAGCCGCTCATGCCCTCTTCAAGAAGCTGAAGGACCAGGAGCTGGAGCTGCTGCTGCAGGCGGTGGAGAGCAAGGGGGCAGGCGAGTCGGGCTGCGTCTGGGTGGAACCGCGGGGATCCAAGCTGGGCCTCCCAGCCTCCCTGCTCCTCTGCCGCCTCTACCGCTGGCCTGACCTGCGCCATCCCCACGAACTCAAGCGCCTGAGCTTCTGCAAGAGCGCTGGGGCCGAGGGCACCATCCAGTGTTGCAACCCGCACCATCTTAGCCGGCTCACCATTCCTGGTGAGAAGTAGATGATGATGATGATGATGATGATGATGATGATGATGACGATGATGATAATGATAATGATAATGATGATAATGATATAGTCAGCCCTCCACATTTGTGGCTTTGACTTTTGCAGATTTGATTATTTGCAAACTTGATTGCTATGTTCTCTCTAGGAATCACTAGGTCAGTGATGGCGAACCTATGGCACTCGTGCCAGAGGTGGCACTCAGAGCCCTCTCTGTGGGCACATGTGCTGTCGCCCCTGCATAGAGTTTGCCAGAGTTGGTTACTAGAAAGCCAGAGGGACATGGCACTTTGCAATAAATAAGTGGGTTTTGGGTTGCAGTTTGGGCACTCAGCCTCTAAAAGGTTCACCATCACTGCACTAGGTCCTCCAGCGCAACGCTGTTGAAAATTGACCCTAGAGTTGCACTAGAGGACTTGGAGATTACTAGAGATAACACTTCCAGTGTGATTCTATGGTCAACCTCTCACAGATGTTGCACTGGAGGATCTAGAGATTTCTAGAGAGGTGTTAATAACATAGGGCTTTTTTATTTGCATTTTTCCCACTTTCATGAAAGCCCTGTGCCCCTAACTCCAGCGAATGTGGAGGACCCACTGTAATAATATTTTTTCTTACCCGCTTCTCCCCATGGATTGGGCTGAGGAACAACCACCATTAACAAATACATGACATCAGTTAGAAACATATCACTTAAAACACACATCACTTTAGGAGGGTTGTGGGGAGGATGGGACACTTTACACCGGAGGGGAGACTACAGCCTGTGGGCTGTGACCCCCCAACCTTAAGGCGCCAGGGTCGTCATGAGTCAGTAATGACTTGAAGGCACACAACAACAAATCAGGTCCAAAACACGCTGCAAAAATTATTCCAGTTTCAAACTACTTGAACTGCCTTGGCTCAATGCTAGAGAAACCTGGGAACTGCACTTTATTGTAGCAATAGATATCTCTGATGCAAGTGTCTCACAAAACTATAGTATGTAGAGAGATCTTGTAGCACCGTTGAGACTCACTGAAAAATGAAGTTGGCAGCATGAGCTTTCATAAGGTCTAGGAAAGCTCCTGCTGCCAACTTCTTTCAGTGAGGCTCAAAGGTGCTACAAGATCTCTCTACATACTGATTCTATGGAGTAACAGGGCTATATCTTTGAATTCTATCACAAAATGATAGTTCCCAGGATTCCCTAACCCTGAGCCATGGCAGTTGAAGCTGTCTCAAAGTGGATTATTCCTGCAGTGTGTTTGGGACCTCACTCTCTGCAATGCTAGGAATGCAAGGACAGAAAATTTCGTTGGAGGCAGAATTATTCTTTGGGAGGATCTGGGGGTAGGTCAGGAGCTGCCCGTTGGGACCCCAAGGGCCAGACTTTGCCCCTCCTGATAGAGCTGGCATGGAAAAGAGGGGGCAGGATTACCCCCAAAGACTGCTGAGCTTTAGAAGCTTTCGAAGACAGATTGTACAAATGCAGATTGCCCCATATGTATGAGTTTACAGATGATCGCTCAAAGGACCCCTGTGACTGGGGCTAAACAACTTGTTCATCTTATTCTTTACAGAAACTCCTCTGCCCCCCTATGGCAAGATCTCCCCTTTTGCCCCACACCTGAAAGGACCCCCCAGCATTTTGGACAACAATTGTAGAGGATGGCAAGGTAAGAAGAAGCCAAAATGTCAGGGAAATGTTTCTTCCCCCCACCCCTGGCAAAAGAAAGGAGTTTATCACATGAAGGAGATAGGGAGTTTATCCCGTGAATATCCCGGAAAAATTGCGTAATTACGCGAAATGATTTCACATGACGTTCCACAAAACCGGCCATTAAAGTGGTCAGAAAGAAGCATTAATGCACATCTTTTCACTTCCTGAATTTCAGTAGCAAGGTATTTCCGATATCACTTTATTTGCGCAATTGCGTGTGATAATCATTTGCGCAATTACTCGCCATTTTTGCATAACTGAGGTGGAAACATGGGACAGAAGCAGAGGGCCTAGTCCATTGGGGAGCTGCAATGACTTGTGTTTTCTGGTTAGCATTTTGAGTGACTTTGAAAAAGCAATTTCTAGACATATTCAGTGGAATTTGTCATGTTTTATGCCATACTCTCATTCTTTCATTCATTCATTCATTCATTCATTCATTCATTCATTCAATATACCATCTTTCTCCTGACACAACACCAAAAGTAGTCTGCAACAAAATAAAACAAAAACAAAGTACCGCTAACATTTCACTATGCAAAAGGGTTTTTTAAAATTAAAAAACAGTTACTGTATATATATTGATGTATAAGTCTAGAAATTTTAGTCAAAAAATTGACCTCAAAAAAACTGAGACGACTTATCTAGGGGTCAATGTATGTATTATACTTTAACTCTTATTTAAAAAGGAGTCATCCCCTGGTGAAAGTCAAGAGTGTAATCTGTCCTGGAAGCACCAATCCTCCTCTGTTTTCTTATCCATGCAGCCTTTAGTGTGCGCGCAAAGTTATGCTTGCTGGAATTTTTAAAGTACTTTGGCATTGTTTCCTTTGCCCAGCCACGAAACCCACTGGGTGACCATGGGCAAGTCACATGCTCTCAGCTCCGCTCTGGGCCCACAAGAGACTCCAACTCCCAGAATTCCATAGCATTTAACAAGAGCACTTAAAGTAGTGCCAAACTGGGTTATTTCTCTAGTGTGGATGCAGCCTCAGTCAGAGAGCTTTGGTGCCACAATAAACTACAATTCCCAGGATTTCTTAGCCCCGAGGCAGGGCAGTTAAAGCAGTCTCAAACTGGATTATTTCTGCACTGTGTTTTGGACCAATGTGAATCTAGATTCAGTTCCTTCTTGTCAGTCAAGACAAAGGAGATTATCAGATGGGGGACGAAACGTCCTTATCCCGTCCTTTTCCCATTCTCATAGCGCGATCATGAGAAGATTTTCATATGACATTGTGCTTATCTGGACATTATCCCATCCGGAAAACGCATCACGCAAAAGACTTTCAAACAATTTCGCGTAGATCCCGTAACTGAAGCGGCATTGCCTGGCATTTTGCATTTAGGAATTCGTGTTAATGCAATGCCTCTTCAATGATGAAACAATAGCACTGCGATCTGAAAACTTTTTGTGGGATCACACTCACGGAAGGGATAAAGATAGGGGAGCTACCCCATCCTTATCCAATCCCTGTGTGATAATCTCCAAAATCTAAGAATCAGCTGAATCCACAGACGGAGCTGTGGATGGCAGTCAGCAAAAAGGTTCCATGTTTTGGGGAAATCGTGAATGAAAGGCAGGAGCAAAAAAGTCACTGAATGTGATGTTCACAACTGGGATTGATTTTACTGTTTACATTTCCCCCCAGAATAAATCAGAATCCAATAGCTCAATTTAAATTTGGATTTTATGCACTAAAATCTAAAACACACTGCAGAAATAATCCAGTTTGAGACCGCTTTGACTGCTAGGGAATTCTGGGAGATGTAATTCTGTGAGCCTTCACTTTCAGAGAGCTCTGGGGTCTGCTGTTCCCAGGCTTCCCTGGTATTGAGCCAAGGCAGTTAAAACGGTCTCAAACGGGATTATTTCTGCAATGTGTTTTGGACCTAAGTTAAACGCTTTGTTTGTCCACCCACATTATTGAACCACATACAATCCTGTCTGGGGTTCACTACAATTGAAATTAGACTTCTTCATCTTCAAATATGATATTATTTTTATGGGGGTGCAATCATTAATAAAACATTTCCTAGGGGTGAAGGGCATAGAAATGGTTGGGAACCACTGGTTTAGAGTTTAGGCTGTTTAGTGGTTCTGTTTAGTAGATAGCCGCTAGGGTGCATGGTTTTGATGTGAATCAAAATCTTATCCTTCAGCTTCAGGGCCCCCTTTCCAGGAAAAGGAAAGGCTGCCAGGAGGCTGAAGGCCTTCCTGAATCTACTACAGAAAAAGCGAGGTGGGGTGGGGGAACCCAGCCGACAGACGGAGGCCCCTGTTATTTCTGGTTCCCGCTAGTCCTGCAGGAAGCATGGCCCACGGACAGAGCGACAATGGGCCTTGACGTACAAAGCAGAGCTGGATCCTGGCGTCCGGCCATGGCACCACATCCGAGCAAGCTTGGCGCCGGGGTTGGCTTTCCTCTGTCCCAGCTGAAGACGTGGTCTGCTCGCCCTTTTGCTTCTGTCCAGCAAACTGTTGTGAGCCTACGTGCTCCTCTGCAGCACTGAAATGTGGCCCACCCCAGGCATCCCTCGTGGGAATCCCCGGCCGCTTTGTCCCAGGACGCCTTGACCGAGCCCATTGTCCCGTCTCTCTCTCTCTTTTTAAACCAGACAGCCATTTTGTGGATTCTAAAGTATATCTAGATCCTAATCTAGAGTTTAGAAATCGTATTTTTTAGACCACAGTGCCCAGATGACTGCACAACGTGATGGTTCTGGAGGTTGTAGGCAAAAAAGAGGAACCGTTTCAGGCTCTGTCTCTATCAAGGCTGGAGTCATGAGGCTCTCCAGATATAGTTGGATTGTAAATCCCATCTGTCCTAGCCAGCACAGCCAATGACAGGGATGCTGGGAGTCATAGTCCGGCGATATCTGGAGGACAGCATGATTCTCAACCCGATTTATATTTTTATTTTTTGGTGTTTTTTCCGGCTATGTGGCCATGTTCTAGAAGAGTTTATTCCTGACGTTTCGCCAGCATCTCAAGATGCCAGCCGCAGATGATGGCAAAACGTCAGGAATAAACTCTTCTAGAACATGGCCACATAGCCCAAAAAACCCACACAAAACTATGGATGCTGGCTGTGAAAGCCTTTGACTTCATACCAATCTATGGCCCGGCACATACCTGTCTCTAAGTCCAGGGTGCAGTCGCCCAGTTTCCCTCCGGAGAGACACCGTTTGAGCCAAACTGCGGGACGTCCCTCCAGATCAAAAAGAACCCAGAAAAATCGGGTTCCTTTTGGCGCACTGGGACGATGTCATCAGTGCATCATTGGTGCACTGAGATGCATCCACAACGCAAGTGCAGAGCACGGAGGTACAGATGCGGCACCACACTTGCGTCATGCACATGTGCCACGTATGGAGGGCGCCATGTAAAGATGGCTTCGCCCATATGTGTTAGGGTTCTGGAGCGTGCGGAGTTCTGTTGTTACTTGCCTAGATCCTCGAAAGGGAAAGGCGGGATATATTATTATTATTATTATTATTATTATTATTATTATTAACCTTTATTTATGAAGCGCTGTAAATTTACACAGCACTGTACATACAATCTTTTTAATTAGACTGTTCCCTGCCCTAAATAATAATAATAATAATAATAATAATAATAATAATAATAATAATTGTTATTAAAGGCAGATATTTTGGGGGCACCTGGTGTGGTCTGAACCCCCTGCACACCCTAGTGACAGCCCTGCATATCTCTTCTCATGTTCTTGCTTTTTTGGGAAGAGGTTTATGAGCAGAGATAGCTGAGAATTTCTGTCCAGCTCAGTTTGGCTAAGGGACATACAACCATCTACGAAAGTCCTCATATTCAGGAAGGACAAGTGGTTAAGAGCTAAAGAATTCATAGGAGAAATAAGCACCATTGTGGCAATATTTGTGTTGGGCTTGGGAAGAGCTGAATTTGGCTGCAAGAGATGGGTCAGAATCTAGTTCCTCTTTGGTTTTAATAAGAATGTACCAAAATGTACACTTTGGGGCCTGAATAGACAAGCCAAAATAAAGCTGCTTTGGGTCACTTTGGAGCTATGCTGTTTAAATGATGCATGTGTCCAAAGAGTCTGGAAGCTGTGCCAAAGCCATGCTCTAGTCCTAAGGACTGGAGCACAGCTTTGGTGCAGTTTCTGGCCTCTTAAGATGCGTGTGTCATTTAAACAGCATACCTCCAAAGTGACCCAAAGCAGCTTTATTCTGGCCTGTCTGTTCAGGCCCATTGGTTTTGATAGAGAGACTGTTTCTATATTTAACAGAAAGAATTAAAAAAAAATACAGCTGACCCTTTATTCTATCTCTGTTTTCTCAACCTGCAGATACGACCCTCTCCCGTCGCTCTCTCAGGGATGGCTACTGGTGCAAACTGGCTTACTGGGAGTACCGCTTGCGGGTGGGCAGGCTCTACCCCGTCCATGAAGATTATGTGAACGTCTTTTTCGACCTCCCGGCAAGCAGCGGCTTCTGCCTGGGCCAGCTTCCCTCGAGGAACCGTAGCCAGGCTGTCCAGCGGACCCGGGCCAAGATTGGGCAGGGTCTTCTGCTGAGCCGTGAGGCCAACGGCATCTGGGCCTACAACCGCAGTGATCACCCCGTTTTCGTCTGCTCCCCCACTTTGGGGGCTCCCCCAGGCAGCTCCGGCCCCACTGTCCAGAAGATCCTTCCAGGCTACTCCATCAAGGTGTTCGACTACGAGCGAGCCGGCAACCTTGTGCCGGGGTGGCCAGGCTCAAACGATGGCCCTTATGACACCCACGCTGTCCGGATCAGTTTCACCAAAGGCTGGGGGCCACACTATTCCCGTCGGTTTATCACCTCTTGCCCCTGTTGGATGGAAGTTCTGCTCAACACACCTAGATGAAGGAGTGGTGGGGAGAAGTTGGGGGAAAGGGGGTGGCTTTAAGGCCTTCTCTCTCAGCCCTGGAGTGGGTTTCAGGAGGGGATGAAAGAGAGAGAGAGAGAGAGAGAGAGAGAGAGGGGGGGTTCTAAGAGGCTTCCAATGGCTTTCCTGAATTATTATTATACAGGTTGAGGAGGTAGGCTAGGGGAGCAAGCATACAAACACAGTTAGCGGTAGTCACAAGACAGGTGTAGTGCAAGGGTCCAGCAAGCTCAGGTTAACAGTAAACTGCTTTTTACAAAAATCTAGGATATTGACCTAAGCCAGGGAGGAAAAACCCTGCAGTATCTCCTCCAGTTAATTCTCAGCAGCTTCCACCTAGGTACCAAGGAAAGTAAGGCCCTACTGAGGTGCTCTGACTAATATAGCATATCCTCCAACTGTCCCAATTAATCCTCTGTCCTCCCACTTTTCTGCTGACTTTTAAAATGTCCCAGTTTCTTTCTTCTCCCTCCTTTGTCCTCAGCTTACTTCAGTTGCTGCAAACCAGAATACAGAAGTAGTTTGTATTCTCAGGAGCAGGAGAAGAAAAGAAAGGGTGAAATCTTGCCCTGCCCAGTAGGATCAACAAAGCAAACTGCTGCAGCTTCTCTTAGCTTGTGTGTTCTTCCTCCTTAATAACGTTTGCTATCTTGGTCACACGTGTCCCAGTTTTCATCTGCAAAATGTTGGAGTGTATGATCTAAAATTCATCTTGTCCCTGACTCTCAGCCCTGCAATGTCTTATGTCTAGGATGTCTTAAGTCTAAACGGGTTTCAGACTGCTTTTCACGCATTTGCTATGCAGCACTGGTACTGCAATTTGAAGGTATGATTTAAATCTTGCTAGTTGTGGATGCCGCGACGATGAGCATGACATGCAGTGGTACATGGGAATTACGATTTGTGAGTAACATTAGTGCAAAAAAACATTGCTAAGGATTATGTACGGTGTGAAATGGGAGGTAGTCAATGGGAGAATAACACCAACCCTAGTGCACAAATAGTCAACCTAATATCAAGAAATGGGTGTTGGGGGCACTAGGGTTGTCACCCAAGAGCAAAGGAGGTGGTAGCCCCCAAAACCTTACTGCTTAAACCTTTTGTGTCATTTTAAAAAGTTATTCTTATATACGATAGGCCATACTGACCTCACATTTACAGGGTCCATATTCTGAGGTTTATAAAAACAAAATGATGGTGCATGGGAGAGGTCAAAGTTTGACTGCACCCCATGACTGAGATACAGTTCTAGATATTTCTTTTTTTGTTAGGTAGCTTCAAGCTGGGCTCCAGCTTATGGTGACTCTGTTGTAGGGTTTTCTTGGAAAGATTTGTTTAGAATGGTTTTACTTATTGCTTTCCTCTGAGGCTGAGAGAGTGTAACTTGCCCAAGGGCACCCTGTGGACTTTTATGGCTGCAGGCGGATGGATTCAAATCCTGGCCTCCTTGTCCAACACTCAGACCATTACTTCCCACTGACTCTCAGACCGAAACTGGTATTGGCATAGACACAGGCACAAATCAATACAGTGGGCCCTTGGCATCCGCTGTGGTTTGGTTCCAGGACCCCTCAAGGTTCACAAAATCTGTGGATGCTCAAATCCCATTAAATATAATGGATAGTAAAATTGTATCCTTTATACAAAAAAGCAAAATCAAGGATTGTTTTTTGAAATTTATATATATATATATATATATATTGAATATTTTCAAGCCGTGGATGCTTGAACCTTTGGATACGGAAGGCCGGCTGTACAAGTGATTATTGATAATGCTACAGATATTGTCTAAAAGGAACAAGTTAGCACTTCCATTTTGCAGATGAGGAACACTGAGGCCGAGGGAGAAGCAACTGTGGCAGGGATGCTTCATTTTTTTTTACACCTTTGCTCACTCTTGTTCAAGTAATGGGAGTCAGAAAACAGTACTAGAAGCCTCAATGAGCGGAGAGGCAATAAATAAATGCTTTGAATACATAAATAATAATAAATACATAAGCTACCCAGAGAGGTACCATTAGATCGCCAGGTGCCTCCTGTCTTCCCTTGATATCAAAGCAAAGGAAGGGGGCGAGAAGAACGCAGCTAAGGAACAGGGCTTTGCTTCCCCATTCTTGCTCCCATAATGCAGGAATGAGGAGCTTCAATGCCCACAATCCCTTGCTATTGACCTTGGTTTGTATGGAGCTGATGGGAGTTGAAGTCCAAAATACCTGAGGTACCCATCTCACTATATACAATATAACAGTATAAGTAAGTTCACAAATGGCTGAAATGCTTTCCTCCCTGCTTCACACTCTCACCCCAAACTTTGGTCCCCCCCTTTTGCTTTGCTGTTTCGTACTTAATGCTTATTTGTAATCTACAAGAGCAAAACAGTGACCTAGGAACCTTTCACACTACAGCACTGTAGCGCTATGATTCCACTTTAACAGCCATGGTTTTGTCCTATGGAGGCCTGGGATTTGCAGTTTAGGGAAAGACATTTAGGATTCTCTGCCAGAGAATGCAAGTGTCTCTCCAAATGACAAACTCCAGGATACCATAGGATGCAGCCATTATGGTTAAAGTGGAATCATAGTGTTAGAATTTTGTAATGTGGATGGGCCCCTTATCTTTGGCCAGAAAGACGCACAAATGATGGGGATGTTTGGCGGCAAATGTAGGAGAACCCAAAGGGAGAACGGAATGAGATGGGAAGGAGGCATGTTCATAAAAGGGAGGATGGGAAATTTCCTCCAATACTGTGAATCACTCTCAAGGATGCAGTCGAAGGAGGAGAAAGTTATGAATCGATGTGGTGGACTATGTTGAAAGTGAGGAACCTGGGAGAGCCGGAGGAGGCAAGGAAAAAAGACTCAAGAAGGCACCAAGATAAGTGAAGGAAGAGGGATTAGAACTAGAGCTTGGAAATAGTTTTGGACTACAGCTCCCAGAATACCAGAATGGGAGCTATAGTCCAAAAGACAACCATGTCGCATCATAATACCATTGTTTGGACTGGAGAAACAAATTGAGTAAATTGAGTTATGTGGGTGGTGTGAATACGGCACTACTCTCCAGATACATTTGCTGCACCCTCAAAGCGTTTCGTCTAATGCAGTAAATCCCAAATTGTGGTTCTCCTGATGTTTTGCACTTCAGCTCCCAGAATTCCTAGGACCAAATTCTGAGGATCACTGCTATGTCTCAAGTCTATCACTTTGGAATACCTTGCATAACAGCTGTATGCCATGTTGCAATTTCCTCCACTCTTTAAGCCGACAGAAGCCAAGGATCAAGGCTTAAATGTCACAAAGCAGGAAGGGAGCCAATTTTGGTGTTACACAGAACTCTTCTTCCTTAAGTACAATAAGGTGGGGAGGGAGATGCTGGTGATGGAGACAGGTGTGTGTCTCATATAGCCAGAGGTAAAGGGCTTGTTCTTGGTTATATTCACAATTAAATTGCTTTTAAAAGTGTAAATATTTGTCATAGTATTCTTTTCCCCCAAAGTCAAAAGCTCATTGTAATCATGGCAATGAATCATGGAATCGTAGAGCTGGAAGAGACCTCAAGGGCCATCCAGTCCAACCCCATTCTGCCATGCAGGAACTTCCAATCAAAGCATCCCGGACAGATGGCCATCCAGCCTCTGCTTAAAGACATCCAAGGAAAGAGACTCCACCAGACTCAAAGCAGAACGTTTTTTGCTGTCAAACTGCTTTTACTGCCAGGAAGTTCTTCCTAATGTTAAGCTGGAATCACTTTTCCTGTAGTTTGAGTCCATTGTTCCATGTCCCGTTTTCTGGAGCAGCAGAAAAGAAGCTTGCTCCCTCCTCATGATGACATCCCTTCAAATATTTAAACAGGGCTATCATATCACCTCTTAACTGTCTCTTTTCCAGGCTAAACTTACCCAGCTCCCTAAGTCTTTTCTCATAGGGCATGGCTTCCAGACCCTTAGAATAATAGAATCATAGAGTCTGAAGAGATACCAAGGGCCATCCAGTCCAACCCTCTGCAATGCAGGAACTCACAACCAAAGCACCCTTGACAAATGGCTATCCAGCCTCTACTTAAAAACCTCCAATGAAGGACACTCCACCACTCTCCAAGGTAATATGTTCCGCTGTCTAACTGCTCTTACTGTCAGGGTTGCTCCTAACGTTGAGCTGGAATCTCTTTTCCTGTAGTTTGAATCCATTGCTCCGTGTTCTAGTCTCTGGAGCAGCAGAAAACAAGCTTTCTCCATCCCCAATGTGGCACCCCTTCACATAAATTCAAACAAAAAACCCTTCAAATATTTAAACATGCCCCCACATGCCATAATTGCAGTTCAGATAGTTTCTCCCCTTACTTTTGTTTATATCCAGAGCTTGGAAAAGTGACTTGTAGGACTATAACTCCCAGAATCCCAGTATGGCAACAGGGTACAGCACCCTCCACATTTACCATGCATATCAAAAACAATTGCAGGGCCATTAAATACAGCTTTGTATTTAATGTGTGGGTTTTATTCAGTGCTTCTGAATAGGGAAAAAAATTAGACTGCCTTTTGAGCATATGCAGAGCTATAAGAAGGTTTCCATTTGCTGTGGTTGAAGATGGTTGCTTTTATTTAGCAGAGCTTGGGAAAGATACTATCTAAACTAGAATTCCCAGAATCGCTTTTTAGCATGATCACCTCGACTTTGGACGGTAGGGTTTAAAACTTCCCAGTGGGTGAGCGGACGCAACAAGTGTGCCTCTGAGCATGTTCAGAGATGTCAAGATGCATAAAAGGAATACCCCTGAGCATGTGCAAAGGGAATTTTCTCATCTTGCAGATGATTTCCAGAATGAAGGGATTCTCACGGTGGAGGTTTGTGTTCTTGCCAGGAGATGGAGCCCTCTGCATTGTAGTTTGTGGAGGCACTAGAGCTCTCTGGCTGAGAATGTGAGCCAAGTGTGGTGTGTGGTTTGAGCCGTGGACTATGACTCTGGAGAATAGGGTTTCCATGCTGGCTCAGCCATGCAAATCCACTGTGTGATAATGCTCTCAGCCCCAGAGGATAGCAATGGCAATGGCAAATCTCTGAAGAAACCTCCCAAAAATAAACCCTGTGATAGGGGTCAGACAAGGCTGTATCCTTTCACCCTATCTGTTCAACTTTTATGCAGAACATATAAGAAAAGCAGGCTTGGACACAGAAAAAGGAGGAATGAAAATAGGAGGAAGGAATACCAACAATCTAAGATATGCAGATGACATCTTAGTACTAGCAGAAAACCTCACAGACTTGGAACTACTAAGAAAGATCAAGGAAGAAAGTGCAAAGGCAGGCCTATTGCTGAATATAAAATGGAGAATCTTGACCAATTCAACCTAGGCAATGAAGAAATAGAAATGGTAAAAGAGTTCTCATACATGGGATCAAACATTGATAGAAAGAGGGACTGCAGCCAGGAAATCAGAAGAAGATTAAGAACGAGGAGGGTGGCTATGGAAGAACTAGAGTAGATCCTTAAATGCAAAGATATACAACTGAGCATTAAAGTTACCATGGATGGATGTGAGAGCTGGACAGTTAAGAAAGAAGATAGGAAGAGTGCTGAGGATCCCATGGAGAGCCAAAAGGAAAAAGAAATGGGTCCTAGAACAGATCAAGCCGGAAACTTCCCTGGAAGCCAAGATGACCAAACTGAGGCTGTCATGCTTCAGCCACATCATGAGAAGGAAGGACTCATTGGAAAAGACAATAATGTTGGGAAAGGTGAAGTAGGAAGAGAGGAAGGCCACTTGCCAGATAAGTGGACTCTATTAAGGAGGTCACTATGGGTTTTATGGGGCTGCAGGAATTAAGCAGAGGACATGGGGTCTTGGAGATGTCTCATCCATAGGGTCGCCATGAGTCGAGATCGGCTCGAGGGCAGTTAACAACAACAAGGGTTGCCATACGACTTGAAGGCACTCAGCAATGCAATGCAAACTCTAAATAGCAGGGCTCCATAGGATATTACTATGGCAGTTAAAGTGCAATCGTAGTGCTACAGTGGTCTAGCATAAAAGGGCCCTGTTTCTATTTCTCTCTCTCAACCTCCCTTACTCTCGCTGAATTGCTGGTTCCTAGACTGCCTCCGGAGAGGAAATGACAGTTTCCTCTTCCTCCTTTGTTGCTTCCAACTAACTGCATGAGACTTTCAGAGAAACCAAAAGGTTTAAAAGAAAAGAGCGGAGGGTGGGTGGATAGGCAGCAAAAACACGACAGGCCAGAACCAAGGTCCTCTGACCAAGTTTGGGGTTCTGTAAAGGAAAGCGATGTGGGAAAGGCAAAAGTGTGTCACAAGGGCTGGATTCCCCCCCCCACGCATGACAATTACAATGACACCTCCCCCGCGCACAAAAAAAATGGAGGCATGGATCACTTGCACATCTCTGAAGATTTGGTTTTTAACCTGTCTTCAGAGCAATCTTCTCTTTCTCTTTTCTCATGTTCATTTCTTCAAAATCCACGTTCTGTTGACAAGTGTTGCTCCTGAACAGTCATGCAACGAGACTGAAACAACCTCCGTTGGCAATTTTTTAATTAATTTTTTAATTTGATTTGATTTGTATACCAGCTTTCTCTCAGATCGGGATCCAAGGCAGCCTCAACGAGAGTAAAATAAAATAAAATAATGAAAAATCCACACATTAACAAGATAAAATCATATACAACATTTTAAAAAATAACTAGAACACACACGCTAAGAAAAGGCTCCCTGGTGCAGTTAGGGGCTAAACAGACCACCCCGAAGGGGCGGCCTGAAGACGCCTCTTTCTTTGCCAGATCAGGGCTGCGGCAACTATATGCTGCAACTATATGCTGCAGCCCCGATCTGGCCTTTCCGCGGCGCAAAAAGGAGCCGCAGAAGTGGCTCCTTTTTGCACTGGAAAGGGCACCATAACCACTGGCACCATGGCTTTTCAGCATTCCTCTGGCGCTGTGTCATCCAGAGTGCCAGTGCCAGAGGAGCGCCGTGACACTGCCTGCCATGTGGTGGGGCATGCAGTGTCACGCCGGCATGGGGGTAGAATCGGGGCATGCATCATGATGACTCCACGCCCCCCACTCCACCCTGATGCCAGCCTTTGGTGCTGGTCTGTCAAGGCTCTTAGTACGCAGTAAAAGCCTGCTGGAACAAAAATGTCTTTGCCTGGTTGCAAAAGGAAAGCAGGGAGGGAACCAGCCTAGCCTCCAGTGGCAGGGAGTTCCAAAGGATGGGAGCAGCCACCAAGAAGGCCCTGTCTCTTGTGTCCTCACAAAGTGAGCCTGGGATGGTGGCAGGACTGAGAGAATGCCTTCCCTGGATAATCTTAGGACTCTGGCAGGTTTGCATGGGGAGATACAATCGTTTAGATAGTCTGGACCTAAGCCATTTAGGATGATAGAGAACAAGGAACCAGGAACAAAGAGACAAAAAGCTGGGAGAAATAAAGTACAGTTGACCCTCCACATTTACAGCTTTGACTTTTGTGGATTTGAACACTTGCGGTTTTGATTAATAAGTTCTCTCTAGGAATCTCTAGGTCCGCCAGTGCAACTCTACCAGAAGCTGCCCATAGAGCTGTGCTGGAGAACCTAGAGGTTCCTAGAGAAAACACTTCTCTAGGCATTTGTAGGTCCTCCAGCATGATTCTATGATCAACTTCTGGCAGATGTTGACTATAGAGTTGCACTGGAGGACCTGGAGATTCCTAAAGAGGCAATCTCAGGTAAAAACAATAGTTTTTTTAAATGCGGGTTTTCCATATTCATGGGGTCCTTGACCCCTAATACCAGCAAATGCAGAGGGCATACTGTAAAAGATTTATTATATAACTTCACTGTAAAGATACGAAAGTTATTCAGGTGCTAATCTAGGCTGCATCCACACTGGAGGAATAACCTGGTTTGGCAGCGCTTTAATTGTCTTGGCTGAAGGGTATGGAATTCTGGGAGTTGGAGTTTGTTGTAGGCCCTGCAACATACTCCAACTCCCAGAATTCCATAGCCTTCAGACAAGGCAATTAAATTGGTGCCAAACCGGGTTATTCCCCCAATGTGGATGCAGCCATTGTCTAGCTATATTTTGGAAAGAGCTGAGAGATGACTCTTGGATGGAGATGTGGAAACATCCCTAAGAATATCTGTGTAGATCACAGAGGGAGCGGGAGTAAGTAAACAAGAAGGAGGACACTTGGGGTTACTTTTAACCCTATTCCTGCTGCATATTGTGAGGCATTCTGGACTCTTCAGTGTTAAGGGCTGTTGCAGTTCCAAGACTGAGTTTTATAGGTCATGACCAGCACTTTGATTTGGGACAAAAAATGAACTGGTAGCCATATGCTTCCTATGGCCCCGGTCAACATTCTGGCTGCTGCATTATAAACCCACTGAAGTTTCCAAACAGTTTCCAAAGGCAGCCCCATGTAGAGTGTGTTGCAGTAGTCTAAATGGGATGTAAACAAGGTATGTGTCACTGTAGCCAAATCTGAAATTGCAAGGAACCTGTCCATATATCTCAAGGAATCTGTACCATTGCTGAAACCTGGGCATCCAGGCTCAGACTTGATTCCAAGAAAATAGCCAGGTTATGAGCCTGAGATTTCAGGGCGAGTGTAGCCCTATCCAGCCGAGGCAGAGTCCCTATTCCTTTTGACTGACCAGGAGCACCTCTGCCTTGCCTGGATTAAGTTTCAATTTCTTTGCCCTCATCCAATCCATTACTGTCCATTACTGACAATGGATGTTGAGAAGCTGGAACGTGTCCAGAGGAGGGCGACCAAAATGGTGAAGGGCCTGGAAACCATGCCTTGTGAGAAAAGACGTAGGGAGTTGAGTATGTTTAGTCTGGAGAAGAGAAGGTTAAGAAGTGATACAATAGCCCTGTTTAAGTATTTGAAGGGGTGTCACGTTGAGGATGGAGGAAGCTTGTTTTCTGCTGCTCCAGAGAATATGACATGGAATCATAGAATAATAGAGTTGGAAGAGACCCCAAGGGCCATCCAGTCCAACCCCATTCTGCCATGCAGGAAATCTCAATCAAAGCATACCTGACACATGGCCATCCAACCTCTGTTTAAAGACCTCCAAAGAAGGAGTCTCCGCCACGCTCTGAGGGAGTTTGTTCCTCTGTCGAACAACCCTTACCCACCTCCTAATGTTGAGGTGGAATCTCTTTTCCTGTAGCTTGCATCCATTGTCCCAGGTCATAGTCTCTGGAGCAGCAGAAAACAAGCTTGTTCCATCCTCAACATGACATCAAATATTTAAACATGGCTATCATGTCACCTGGCCTCAACCTTCTCTTCTCTAGTCTAAACATAACCACTGCCCTAAGTCTCTCCTCATAAGGTATGGTTTACAGACCTTTTACCATTTTGGTTGCTCTCCTCTGGACCCGTTCCAGCTTGTCCACATCCTTTTTGAATTGTGAGGCCCAGAACTGGAACAAGGGATACAAGCTACAGGAAAAGCTATCCCACCTCAGCATTAGGAAGAACCTCCTGACGTTAAGAACTCTTTGACAGTAGAAGACAGTGGCGTCTCCTTCTTTGGAGGTCTTCAAACAGAGGTTGGATGGCCATCTGTCAGAGGTGCTTTGATTGTGTGTTCCTGCATGGCAGGAGGGGGTTGGACTGGATGGCCCTTGGGATCTTTTCCAACTTCAGGATTCTGTGATTCGTAGAATAAATAATGACAGCTCAGTTGTGATCAGCAAGACTTTCAGCATCCTGCATATACTCAACTATAAGTTGACCTCATGTATAAGTAGAGGACAGGTTTTGGGGCCAAAGTTATGGATATGACCCTTGAATAAGTCGTGGGTGAAACTTAGGGCCATGCAACAAAGGACGTAAAATGATGAAGCACAGGAAAACAATGTAAAGAACTTACAAAATTATGGCAGGCACACCTCTTTGTGCTCATTCTTAAGGCTGGATGGAAGGGAGAGTATAGGGAGGTCAGTGCTTCCAAGTCAGATTGTGCTCTTGCCTTTCACCAGGGGATGGTTCCCTTTTAAAAATGAATTGAAGTATACTATTTACATTGACCCATGAATAAGTTGACCTTTTTTTTGGGGGGGGGTTTGGGGGTCAATTTTTTGACTGACATTTCTAGACTTATACATGAGTATATACTCTAAGTAACATGGGGAGGAGATGTAGCCCCCATTCTGCTTGCACTCCCCTTTCCCTCGCCGCCCACAGTAACCATTTCCCTCTTAGGGGCTCTAAATTTAGAAAGTCAGGCGGTAGGCTTGGTTTCATCACTGGGGGCCTGAGGCTGGCGGGTGGTTTGTGTCCTCATGCGCAAAGACTTTCAGGCCCCCTTTGTGCACCCCCTCATCTTTCCCAAGCCTCTCTCAAGTGGTTAACACAGGAAAGTTCCTTCCCCACCCAAGGCTGAATGACGCCCCCAAAGCCCTGCCTGCCAGACAGCGTTAGCCGCAAAGCGCTCTTCTCCTTTTCACTGCTGCGTAGGCCTTTCAATCAGTGCAGACCACGAACACTGATTCCGCACCAGCAGCGTCGCTTGCCACGGCCCTTCCAGGCCTGTTTGGAAGGTTCAAAGTCCTAAAGGGCTTGGGGGAAGATTCCTTGAAAGACTCAACTCAAATGAACTCTCCCTAGCTCTGGGATTGACCATGGCGGGCAATGTCTGGGTGCCCGCCAGGAGTGGGCAGGTAGAAGAGATAGCTGGAGACAGCATGGCATAGTCGTTTCAGTGTTGGACTACAGTTCTGGGGACTAGGGTTCAATTCCCAGCTCGGCCATGAAACCCATTGGGTGACCTTGGCCAATTCACACTCTCTCAGCCTCAGAAGGCAGCAGTGGCAAACCACTCTGAAGAAATCTTGGCAAGAAAACCCAATGACAGGTTTGCTTTACCGTCGCCCTAAGTTGGAAAAAGCACGCACGAACAAGAGAGAGGGTCTTTTTTGTGGTGGCCCTGTCTTATAGACCTCTCTACCCAGATCTTATTTATTTATTTCATTTCATTTCTATGCTGCTTTCCTCCCAAAAAGGGACTCAAATAAAACAATTTAAAAACTTTGCAATAAAAATGGAAATGACAGGTAAAACCAACAAGCTAAAAATGGTATAGATTAATTACATAAACGTGGCAGTAGCATGCTAGACATTCCTTGTAACACAGTGTTATGTAAAATAACAGAAACAACTTGAAAGCACACATAACAACAATGTAGGGACCAGATCCCATCTGATCATGGAAGCTAAGGAGAGCCAGCTATGGTTAGTACTTGAATAGGAGACTATCAATGAATATCGGCTGCTATAACCAATATTTCAGAGGAAAAATTGCCTAAGAAAACTCTATGAAATTAATGGGGTTGCCATAGTCGACAGACAACGTGAAGGCGCACACACACAAGATCATATCCTAATGGGCTAAGGCTGCCAGACACACAAAATCCCCTTTTGCTATTATATATAATCGTGGTATGCCCTTGTTTCTCCCAAAAGTAATATATGACAGATAGCACTGAAATGGTTGTCTGCTTGTTCTTGGCCTTCCTTGGAAGAAAACAGCTGGACTTTGAAAGGGCAGAAGCACTGTGCACTGCTTTTCATGCTGGGACAATGGATACCAATGGTAGCAGAAAGAGAGAGGCACAGAGAAAAAGGCAGAGAGGGTGGGTGTGTAAATACACGCACATTGGCATTCAGAAAAAGGAGTGCTTTCCCCTCTTTTTTTCTCAAATCCAGTTCAAGATTTGCTCGCTTCGGTCATAGAATCAAAGAGTTGTAACAGACCTCAGGGGTCACCCAATCCAACCCCCTTTGGCCATGCAGGAAGACACAGTCCAAGGACTCCTGACAGATGACCATCCAGCCTCTGTTTAAACACCTCCAAAGAAGGAGACTCCACCACTCTCTGAGGAAGGAGTGTGTTCCACTGTCGAACAGCTCCTGATAAAACAGCAGGAGGACAAGCAAAAAATTAACACACACGTACACCGCACATAAGCGACATGGCTGCAAAGAAAAAAAACCTACTAATTAAAGTTATGATTTCACAGTGTGCAATGAGGACAATCTGTTTCAAGACAGAGGATGGTCAGGGAACATCTTTAAATATCAGGTCTTTAAATATCTACATATTATGGAATCGGGGGGGGGGGGGGGGTTATGTGTATGCTGCCTTCTTTTACTTTTAGTGATTGTTACATATATCTGATGAACAGAGGCCTGTTACAGACTGCCAAAATAAAGCTGCTTTGGGTCTCTTTGGAGGTATGCTGTTTAAATGATGCATGGGTCCTAAGAGTGTGGAGGTTGCACCAAAGCCACACTCCATTCTAAGCACTGGGGTGCAGCTTTGGTGCAGCTTCAGGATTCTTAGGGTGCATGCATCATTTAAACAGCATACCTCCAAAGAGACCCCAAGCAGCTTTATTTTGGCAGTCTGTAACAGGCCAATATAAACTTATTTAAAGTACTTATTGGTTTGTTTTCTGCTCATCAGAGTTCCCAAACTGATGCATAATGATAGAGACAGAAGAATCCCATGAAAAAAAACCAAAAATAAAAACAATTTTGAATCCCAAATTTATATTTTTAAAAATATTAAAAACAATAAAACTGTCTTATCTATTGCCTAAATCTAACTGTTTGTCCCAGAGGAGTCTAATTTGATCCGCGGAACTTGCATAAACGTCACCTTGCTAAATTCTCATTGATTTTATTTATTTACTTTAGTTTGTGACTAGCAAATGGATTTAGGCATCCAGATCACAACATTTTAATTACGGGGGAAAGGAATGTACTGCCGGACCTGTAATGGTTGTGCAACAAGGAAATGGTCCATTTGAAAGATGATGTGCATGGAAGACTCCTGGATAAAGCAGGAAGTTGAATTAGGCTGCATCCGCATTGCAGAAATAATCCAGGTTGACACCACGTTAACTGTCATGGCTCAATGTTATGGAATTCTTGGAATTGTAGTTTGTGAGGCATGTAGCCTTCTCTGTCAGAGAACTCTGGTGCCACAAGAAACTATAAGTCTTAGAATATCTATTGAAATACATTCTGCACATGTACAGGGGCACTTTCTGGTTAAAAGGCACTTTGTAGACACTGCAATATAGTCTGCAGTTGCTCAGGAGCATTTTAACCAATCAGTCAGAAGATCAGCAGTTCAAGGATTGTTCTAGTTCATTTCTCCAAGGAGGAAAGGCTGGTTGTCCTTGTCCTTGGTGAGATCTAGGACCTTATCACACATGGGAGGGGTTTTTTTTGCAGCTCAGATCCGCAGTCACTCCTGTTGTAGCAATGCAAAGCGTGATGTTTTTTTACACCAGATCCAGAGTCACTCCTCTCTAGCAATGCGGATTCAGGTTAAAACGTGATGTTTTACCACACCTGGTTGCCTTTCTGTTGTCCTTCCGAAGTGAAGGAGAAGAGAAGTCAGTTCGATTCCAAGCAAGTCATGTGATGCGGATTCAAGCAAAGCAGGGTGAGTGCACATTGTATTGCCACACCGGAGGGTTCAATGATTTCAATTGGCACCCTTGCACATGCTCAGTGGGGCTCTGGACGCTGTCCTCCTTCCCTGCCCCCTCCTTAACTGTCATCCTTAACTGTCATTGGGGTCTAGGAGAAGGCAGGGGATGCTGGGATAGCTCGCTGGGGGTTGCTGGGGCCAGGATCAGGATGCAGGAGCAGTCAGGGGATGATGGGATAGGTGGCTGGGGGTTGCTGGGGCCAGTATCAGGATGCAGAAACAGTCAGGGGATGATGGGATAAGTGGCTGGGGGTTGCTGGGGCCAGGATCAGAATGCAGGAGCAGTCAGGGGATGATGGGATAGGTGGCTGGGGGTTGCTGGGGCCAGGATCAGGATGGAGAAACAGTCAGGGGATGATGGGATAGGTGGCTGGGGGTTGCTGGGGCCAGGATCAGGATGCAGAAACAGTCAGGGGATGATGGGATAGGTTGCTGGGGGGAAAAGAGGATCCCAACAATTATCGTCCAGTTAGTCTGACATCAATCCCAGGAAAGATTCTGGAGCAGATCATTAAACAGAGAGTCTGTGAAGATCTAAAAAAGCAATGCCATAATCACAAAAAGTCAACATGGGTTTCAGAGAAACAAGTCATGGCAGACAAACCTTATCTCTTTCTTTGATAAAATGACCAGCTGGGTAGATGAAGGGAATGCCATAGATATAGTATATCTTGATTTCAGTAAGGCCTTTGACAAAGTTCCCCATGACATTCTTGCAAAGAAGCTTGTAAAATGGGGGCTAGACAAGGTATCTGTTACATGGATTTGTAATTGGTTGACTGGCTGAAGCCAAAGGGTGCTCAACAATGGCTCCTTTTCATCCTGGAGAGAAGTGACCAGTGGGGTCCCACAGGGCTCTGCCCTGGGACCAGTGCTATTCAACATCTTTATCAATGACTTGGATGACAGAATTGGGAGCATACTTACCAAATTTGCAGATGACACCAAATTAGGAGGAGTAGCTAATACTCCAGAGGACAGGATCAAAATTCAAAATGACCTGAACAGACTAGAAAGCTGGGCCAAAACTAACAAAATGAATTTCAACACGGACAAATGTAAGATTATACATTTAGGGCGGAAAAATGAAATGAACAGATATAGGATGGGAGACACATGGCTGAATGAAACTACGAACTTTATCGCATGGGGTTTAAAACGTTCCCCAGTGTGTTCTAACGGAGGTGAGCGGGGGGCGCACACGGAACGTGATGAGCACCGGATGGGGCCCAGAACGTGACTTTACCGCACGGGGGAACGCCGCCGCCGCCACACGTTCCAATCGGGTTCCAGAGGGCGCCATTTCTGGGGACGCTTTGAAACAGTTCCCAGAAATGGCGCCCGCTGGAACCGAATTGGAATGCAATGGGAATGCGCGGTGGCGGCAGCGGTGTTCCTCCCTGTGGTAAAGTCACGTTCTGGGCTCCATCCGGTGCTCATCGCGTTCCGTGTGCGCCCCTGCTCACCCCCGTTAGAACGCACTGGGGGAACGTTTTAAACCCCGTGCGATAAAGTTCTACATGTGAAAGGGATCTGGGAGCCCACAAGTTGAACATGAGTCAACAGTGTGATACGGCAGCTAACAAGGCCAATGCAATTTTAGGCTGCATCAATAGAAGTATAGTGTCTAGATGAAGAGAAGTAATAGTGCCACTGTATTCTGCTTTGGTCAGGCCTCACCTGGAATATTGTGTCCAGTTCTGGGCACCACAGTTCAAAAAGGACACTGAGAAACTGGAGCGTGTCCAAAGGAGGGCAACTAAAATGGTGAAGGGTCTGGAAACCATGTTCTATGAGGAATGACTTAGGGAGCTGGGCATGTTTAGCCTGGAGAAGAGAAGGTTAAGAGGTGATATGATAGCCCTGTTTAAATATTTGAAGGGATGTCATATTGAGGAGGGAGCAAGCTTGTTTTCTGCTGCTCCAGAGAACAGGACTTGGAGCAATGGATGCAAACTGCAGGAAAAGAGATTCCAGCTCAACATTAGGAGGAACTTCCTGAGAGTAAGGGCTGTCCGACAGTGGAACACACTCCTTCCTCGGAGTGTAGTGGAATATCCTTCCTTGGAAGTCTTTAAGCAGAGGCTGGATGGCCATCTGTCGCGGATGCTTTGATTTGGATTTCCTGCATGGCAGAATGGGGTTGGACTGGATGGCCCTTGCAGTATCTTCCAACTCTATTATTCTATGATTCTATGAGGCCAAATGCTGTATGAAGGGGTGAGCTCCTGTCACTAGTCGCAGCTTTTGCCCAAGAGCATGTAAAAAGTGCAAGTAGATAAATAGGTACCATTTTGGTGAGAAGGTAAACACGTTTTGTACAGTCATTATGGCCACACTGATCGCAGAGCTGTCTTCAAACCTTTACCTTTTTACACTACTAAAATGCACTGTATGTCTCCTTAGAGGCATTTTCCTATGGAAAGGAATATTCTCTGTTATTTGTTCAGGTAGACTTAACATCTCTTCTGCCCAAGAAGTACTTTAATCCCTCTTTACTAAAAAGCACTCTGTACTGACTCAGGGGCACTTGCTCATTACAAAACACTCTGTAGCCACCTCTTCAGGAACACTCTCATCCGACAGCACTGAAACCATCAGGTAACTTTTATTACCTAATGGTACTTTCTAATTGAATATACATTTTGCACCTATTAAAACAAACTGCTCAGGGACATTTTCATTTCTTCTTCTGCACTGTCTCAAAAGCATTTTTACCTATTGTTGTTGGAGTGTACTCTGCACTTACTCAGGGCCATTTTGTGTCCCAAATTCTCTCTCTGCACCCACTGAAATGCACTCAGCATTTACTCAGTGACACTGTTGTCTATTCACCATTAATTTTTATGTTCTCTAGAAATGAGATTTGGGACCATGCTTCTTTGCTTGTTATAATCCTGCTTCGATCTTCTTTAATGAAATTTGGTAGCGTATAAAATTCTCCTGGGAAGGAAGCTGTCCTTTTGCTTTTATGAAAGGCACACCACAAAGATTTGAGCATTGGACCATGTCTCTGGAGACCGGGGTTCGAGTCTTGCATCAGCCATGGATTCCCACTGGATGACGTTGGGCAAGTCACAAGCTCTCAGCCTCAGAGGATGGCCATCTGAAGAAAATTGCCAAGAAAACCCCATTATAGGTTCATCTTAGGGTTATCATAAGACAGAAACGATTTGATGGCACACAGCAAAACACACATTTTGTTTGATGCACAGAGGAACAGTGTCAAGTGTAATAGGAGGGCAACCAAAATGGTGAAGGGTCTGGAAACCATGCCCAGACTTAGGAACAACTTAAGGAGCTGGGGATGTTTAGCCCGGAGAAGAGAAGGTAAAGAGGTGAAATGACAGCCCTGTTGCAGTATTTGAAAGGGTGTCATATTGAGGATGGAGAAAGCTTGCTTTCTGCTGCTCCAGAGAACCGGACCTGAACAATGCATGCAAGCTCCAGGAAAAGAGTTTCCACCTCAACATTAGGAGGAACTTCCTGACAGTAAGAGCTATTTAACAGTGGAACATATTTACTTGGAGAGTGGTGGAGTCTCCTTCTTTGGAGGCTATCCGTGGGGATGCTTTGATTGAGAGTTCCTGCATGTCTGGGGAGTTGGACTAGATGGGCCTTGCGGTCTCTTCCAACTCTATGATTCTATGGTGAAGAAATATAAATAAATCATCATAAAATTATATGTTCTTGGTAGAATAGAATTAAGGTAGTAGGCCACGAAACAGAAAGGGCAAATGCCCTAGCAGCCCTGGCATGGGTCAAGCCTATCCAGGCTCGGATCTGGGCCTTCTTTCCTTGCTTGGTTGCTATGCCCTCCCTTGTTGCAGTGAGATAATGTCTATGTGCAAAGGGACCTGTTTGCCTTGGCAAGGAGGCCGCAGAAGGCTCCAGCAACGTTTCCACTCAGCTCAGCTAAAAAAATGCCGAATGGCTTGTGGCAAATTCTGAGTCAGGTTTGGAGGGGCAGCTCAGCCCACAAAGCACTTCGGGAAGGCAAGCCGGAATGGTAGTGGAGGAGGATGAGATGGTTGGTTGGTTGCAGGCAGAGAGGGTATGTTAAGGTAAGGCCAGGTGAGGACGCCAAGGAAGGCAGCAGGAACATGGAGAGCTTTTCCCACCTCATCAGATGGCAGTCAGACAGGTTGGGCCTGTGCGCATGGGGCCCCACCTAGTCACCTGTGTGAGGGGGAGAAGGGAAAAGCAATGGAGGGGGGGGGGGGGGTAGAAGGGTGTCAGCTCCATCACCACCACCCTTCCCGGCACAGTCTGCACTTCCAGGAGGCTGCAGTTGAGATTCCAGATTTTTTTTCTCCCTACTTAATGTTGCCAAACTAAAAACTGGAAAGTACTCCAGTATCTTAAGTAATGGCACCAAAGAGGGCATTTCGGTAGGTGTTGTTTGTCATGCAATCAAGTTAACAGGCTGCACCTGCTGAAATACCCTCTTTTGCAAAACCATGAAAGGTACAGGAACCACGTCTGGCAACACGGCACGGCTCCATTTTCCTCTCAAGAGAGGCCTTAGATGCTCAACACAAGCCGCAGCTTGGCCTTTGCAGTGAGTTTGTCTCGGAGAAGTACCACCTGCAACACGCAATGTTGCTGCAGAGGAAAATGCTGGCCCTGTCCTTTTCCAAAGCAGGCTCTAAGCAATTATGCTCAGCCCTTAGTAGGCTATTAGAGGGTTTCCAACCCTTCCCTGGATTTTTGCCCCTTATTCTATTGACTGTATTCCCCTCCACTTCCCAGTTATTTCACAGCCTCTGTGTGTCTGTGCTTTTAAGCCACCTGATGATTTATAGATTCATAGAGCTGGAAGAGACCCCAAGGGCCATCCAGTCCAACCTCCTGCCATGCAGGAATACACAATCAAAGTACGTCCAACATAAAACCTCTGTTTAAAAACCTCCGAAGAAGGAGCCTCCACCACTCTCTGAGGGTTCGTCTTCCACTGTTAAACAGCTCTTACTGCCAGGAGGTTCTTACTAATGTTTAGGCGGAATCTCTTTTCCTGTAATTTGCATCAATTGCTAGATGTGCTATTCTCTGGAGCAGCAGAAACTAAGATTGCTCCATCCTCAATATGACAATATGATACCATGTCACCTCTTAACCTTCTCTTCTTTGGGCTAAACATTACCCAGGTCTGCATGTCCAGAGGAGGGTTACTAAAATGGTGACGGGTCTGGAAACCATGCCTTATGAGGAGAGACATGGGGATGTTCAGCCTGGAGAATAGAATGTTAAGAGGTGATATGATAGCCCTGTTTAAGTATTTGAAGGGATGTTATATAGAGGATGGAGCAAGCTTGGTTTCTGCTGCTCCAGAGAATAGGACATGGAGCAATTGATGCAAATTACTGGAAAAGATTAGGAAGAACCTCCTGACAGTAAAAGCTGTTAGACAGTGGAACACACTGCCTCAAAGAATGGTGGAGTCTCCTTCTTTGGAGGTCTTTAAACAGAGGCTGGATGGCCATCTGTCAGGGATGCTTTGATTGAGAGTTCCTGCATGTCAGAATGGGGTTGGACTGGGTGGCCCTTGGCGTCTCTTCCAACTCTGTGATTCTATGAAAATCGGTGGAGGCCCAAGTCCCATTAATTACAATGGTGTACTAAATGGTGTCCCTTATATAAAATGGCAAAATCAAGGTTTGCTTTTTGCAATTCATATTGTTTTGAATATTTTCTTTTCTTTTCTTTCTTTTTTTTAAATAGGTGAGCTTTATTAGCAAAACTCTGAACATACAATTGATAATATTTCTTAATTATTACATATTCTACAGAATCTCCAAAAAAAAGTGATAAACAGTAGGATAGTCAGTTCTAAATAGAGAAAATAAATTCATTTATCTTTTTCCTACTTGTAATTAGCAGTTAGTTATTTTATCTGTTGTGGTTCTCTTACCTCTAATGTTTGCGCTCTAACTAATTTTTCCAATATCTTGAGGTTGATAAAAAAAACCCTTATTTCTGTTGTATTCTCCACTATCTCTATATTGAAACCTATAAATCCGTGTATAGTTTAATATATTCCATTCTTTACTGTACATATACCTTTTCTCTATATTACAATTTGACTGTCTTTCTTATGTTCTACAAGCATCTGAGTTTGATCATGCTCTTAATAATTATAACCAGTTATTTTATTCCGTCCTCCTATCAATTCATTGGAGTCAGCCAGGCTCGATTTTAACAATAAAACACACAAAACCATCCACCCATTAAAGGAAGTATTTGCTATTAATTTATTCAGTGAGTTCTCTCTAGTTTTTGTCTTGTTTTGATTTTTGTTTATTTTGTTCTATTAGTCTTTATTCTTATAAAAATTCATTAGTAGCCTCCAATCTTGGTCCCAACCTTCTTTCCATCTTCCTTTTAGTAACAGTGTTAGCCTATCTAGATCGATCATTTCCATACTTTTTACCAGACATTCTTCTTGTGTAGGTGTTTCTTTTGGTTTCCGTTTTTTAGCATACATAATTCTTGCGGCCGTGATCAGATATAAAATAGTTTTTAAATGTGTTCTTTCTTCTTTATCTTCTATTATGTTTAATAAGAAGCTTTCCAGTTTAAATTTGATTTGAATTTGCAAGATCCTTTGAATAGAACTGTGTATCACTTTCCAATATCTGATTGCATTTGGGCAGGTCCACCAGATATGATCTAATGTTCCTTTCTGCTTCCCACATTTCCAACATCTATTATGTCTGTTTCTTCTCATCTTTGCCAATATGTTTGGTGATAGGTGCCATCTATGCAGCCTTTTATAATGCTTTTCTTTCACATCCGTCGAGCTGTGGATGGTTGAATGTGGGAGAAAGAATCGGTGGATACAAAGGGCTGACTGTATACAGACACACACACTCACACTGGCCATGATGGGAGATCCTGGTAGCCTAAGAAAATACCTTCCCCAAGGTCTGCCAGCCACCTTCCCACACTCACAGGCGGCATCCAGTAATCCCACTCTCCGGTTTAATGTTCTCAACCAACTCCACCCCATCCCCAGTCTCTCTCTCTCGCTCTCATGCTTTCTACTCCCATCCCTCGGGGCCCAGTATCCTGTCCTGTTGCTCAGCTGTTAACTGGGACTGTGGGAACAAGGGAAGAAAACAAGGATGAGAGTCTGAGCAAAATGCAGCCATCATGGGCTCCTGCTTTGCAGGTTTTGTGTGTGGGTAGGAAGGATACAGGGCAGGGAAAGTGGTCCCCTTTAGATGCTGTTGAATTGCAGGCCCAGGCATTCCTTGCCATCACCTAGAAACTGAAGCATGGCCAAAGGAGGGCGGCTAAAATGCTGAAGGATCTGGAAACCATGAAGCCCTATGAAGAACGCCTTAGGGAGCTGGGTATGTTTAGCCTCTTAACCTTCTCTTCTCCAGGCTAAACATCCCCTGAAAGGCTCCCTGAGTCTTTCCTCATAGGGCTTCATGGTTTCCAGACCCTTCACCATTTAAGTTGCCCTCCTTTAGACATGCTCCAGTTTCTCATTGAATTGTGGTGCCCAGAACTGGACACAGTATTCCAGGTGAGGCCTGACCAAAGGAGAATAGAGGGGCACTATTACAGTACTTCCCTTGATCTAGACCTATACTTCTATTGATGCAGCCTAAAATCGCATTGGCCTTTTTAGCCGCCGCAGCACACTGTTGACTCACATTCAACCTGGAGTCTACTAGGACTCCTAGATCCCATTATTATTATGATTATACTTTATTTATATAGCACTGTAGATTTACATATCGCTGAACATACAGGCAATAAAATCGATAAAAATAAACCTGCCAATGGCATACAGGTGTCTCCCATCCTATACATTTCTTTCTTTTCCCTAGCTAAGTGCTTTATGTCTTCTTGCATACCTCCCTTGAGACACTATACTTCTATTGAAGCCTAGAATCGCATTGGCCTTTTTAGCTGCTGCATCGCACTGTTGACTCATGTTCAACTTGGGGTCTACTTGGACTCCTGGATCCCTTTCACACATAGCTTCATTCAGCCAGGTGCCCCCCCATCCTAGATGTGTGCACTGCATTTTTCTGCCCTGACATCTCTCCTGCTGCTGAACTTCATGTGGAGCTCTGACTCTGAATGGGGCTGCCCCATTCCTGTCCCACACTGACAACCCCCACATCATATCCTTGGGAAGCCCCCTTTGCCCTCAGCCTTATAAGCCTCTCAGGGCCTTATTCATCCTTTCCAGCCTCCCAGGATGATACGGGGCTTCCTTCCCTTCGCTTCAGTGGCCGAATTCGAACCCAGCTCCCTCCAGGAAAGTTAACCCTTTCAAGGCCTGGGAACGAAGCCCAAGGGGGGTTATTTAGGGCTGAGGGGAGCCCTTCTCTTCCTCCGCGAGCAGGGCCCAGCCGCCCCGCCTCAGGCCTGGAGGGAGGTGGGTTCAAATTCGGCCACCACCGAGGCTCCCTTCAGGAGTAGCCTCCGGAGGGACAGCAACGCCAGCCAATAGGCGCTCAGGGATCCTCCCCGCGTCCAATCAGGAGCCTTCGGAGGCGGGGCTTGTGTGGAGCCGCAGGGACACTCCGACGACGTCCGCCATGGCGAGCAGAAGCAGCAGCAGCAGCAGCAGCGGAGGAGCCAGGTGGTTAGGGGCGTGGCTTGGGGCAGGTGTGGGCGCCGCCCATTGGAGGAGGGCCGGGAGGAGGGCGTGGCCAAGTGGGACGAGGGAGAAAGGGCGGGCTGCCTCTGCTTCTCTCTCTCTCTCTCTCTGGTTACAGGTGAGTGGCGGGGGGCGTGGCCAAGGGCAGGTGGGCAGGTGAGGCGCCGCCGCGGCCCGGAGCAGACGCAGCAGCAGCAGGGCTGGCCTCCAGCCTCCTTCTTCCTTCAGCGAGCGCTGCCTTCCCGGGACAAGAAGGGTGAGTGGGGAGGGGCACCCAGGATATTGGGGTGGGGGGGCTGAACTGACCCACTGCCTGCCCCTTCTCACCTGCCTCTCTCTCCCCTTTCCAAGCAGCAAGGGGTCACCCTCACCTGCCCAAAGCCTACCCTTTCCTCCACAAAGTCTACTTTTTACCTGGCCAAAGTGCACCTTTTTCTCTCAAATTATCTTTTCCTCCCCAAAATCTACCTTTTCCTTCCCAAATCTTCTTTTCCTCCCCAAAGTCTACCTTTTACCTCCTCAAAGTCTACTTTCTCCACCCCAAATTCTACCTTTTCCTCTCAAATTCTCTTTTCCTTCCCAAATCCTCTTTTCCTGCCCAAATCTGAATCACTTCTCCCCCTCCTCCAACTCCTTTTTTCTCTTCCCTCCTTCTCTTTCTTTTTTCAGCCCGAAGGCAAACCTGTCACAAGGTTTTTCTGTTCTCCAGAGGGTTTATTTTCTCTCTGGCCATGGCCATCCTCTGAGGCTGAGAGAGTGTGTCTGCAACCACCTACTGGTTGAGGAAGGGTTGTCACTGAGGGGCCAAACAGCCCCCCTTCATAAGGACACCCTTCCACTTTGCTCTTTGCTTCTTGTTTCTAGAGAGAGGCAGGAATGGGGAATCTGTCACCTTCCAGATGCTTTGGGGGCTGCAACTGCCAAAGCCTGATGGGAGCTGGAATCCCTCAGCGCCTGCAGGGTGACTGCCCAAGGTGGGTTTCCATAGCCAAGTCGGGATTGGAACCCAGGTCTCCTGAGTCGCTGTCTCAGTGCTCAAACCATTGTGCCACGCTGGCTCACAGGCTCCTATATGTCTGTCTCTGGGTCCTGAGGAAGGAGCACCAAGTCTAGGAAAGCTCAAAGGTGCCACAGGGTTCCTTTGCTATTGCTATTCCTCTGCAGACGGATTGTCCAGACTAACAATGAATTACATAGAATCATAGAGATAGAAGAGACCTCAAGGGCCATCCGGTCCAATCTCCTGCCATGCAGGAACTCACAATCAAAGCAACCCCCAAGAAGAGATGGCCGTCCAGCCTCTGCTTTAAAAAATTGAAACCTATCTTTTCTCCAGCATCTCACATATTGATTTGTGCCAGTGTCTTTCCCAGTATCTGTCTTAGAGCCGGGGTGGTGGTGGTCCTGATCTGAGTGTTGGGCCAGTAGAGCAGGGTTTGAATCCGCAGTCATCCCTGGAAACCCACTCGGGCAAGTCACACTCTCTCAGCCTCAGAGGAGAGCTATAACAAACCCACTCTGAACAAATTGTGCCGAGAAAACCGTATACACTGGGTCCTCGGTATATCCCCTGTAAAGGGGGTTTTGAAGGGGGAAGGAAGAAAAGAAAGAAGGAAGGGGGGGAAGGAATATAATGAAGGGAAAGAAGGAACCAAATCCCAATATACACAGGAGATCCTTGAATGGGGGATCCTGGAACCAAATCCCAGTATACACAGAGGATCCTGGAACCAAATCCCAGTATACATGGAGGATCCTGGAACCAAATCCCAGTATACATGGAGGATCCAGGAAACAAGTCCCAGTATACATGGAGGATCCTGGAACCAGATCCCAGTATACACGGAGGATCCTGGAACCAAGTCCCAGTATACACGGAGGATCCTGGAACCAAGTCCCAGTATACATGGAGGATCCTGGAACCAAATCCCAGTATACATGGAGGATCCAGGAAACAAGTCCCAGTATACATGGAGGATCCTGGAACCAAGTCCCAGTATACACGGAGGATCCTGGAACCAAGTCCCAGTATACACGAAGGATCCTGGAACCAAGTCCCAGTATACACTGGGACTTGGTTCCAGGATCTCCCATGGGTAACAAATCCTGTATTCCCTTTATCTCCTTTTGGCTTCCAGTATCCCTCTTTTTCTTTTTCCTTTTCCTTCTTTCCTTTCTTCCTCCCCCCCCCCCTTCATTATATTCCTCCCCTCTCATATCTCCTTTCCCCTTAGCTATTCCTTCTTCCTCCCCACCAGAATGTGTGGAAGGATGTTGGGGTAAAACCAGGGCAGGCAGGAGCTGTTTGGCTCCCATAAGTGGGAAAAATATGATTTTATAGCCCTCCCTTCTACTAGCCTGCAATTTTTTAATAAGTAAAACCTCACCACTGCCTTAACCATCCCCAGGCTCCACATGACTGAATGGAGCCAAGTATCCCAATCTTGGAATTCTTCGGATAGGTCAGACTACACACCTCATTGACTCCAAGTTATGCTAGTGGAGATGATGGGAGATGTAGTCGCAAGGTCTTTGGGGAGGACCAGGTTGTGGGAGGGTTGGATGGACCTGTTGAGCTGTTTGTGCCAATGGATTCAGGTCAGAAGAAGATTGCGAATCAGGAAAAACCTTATCCAAGAGTGTGTGTGTTGGAACAGACGCACAATTGTGCCCATAGCTGGGAACCGGTTACCCCACTGGGGCCGTGGGTGGGTGAATGTAATGCCTCTTCTGGTGAGCTGCCCACCTCTGGAATGATGGCGTCTGAGGCAACTGAGCTGCCCCACAAGTTGGATTCCCTTGGGGATTGTGTTTTAAACATTTGAGATGTGCAGGAGTCTAGAGAATGGGTCTCGTAAGAATGTTTTCTTTTAACCTTGCTAAGCAGGATACAAAAAAAGAAAATTATAATATTAATATGGCTGCTGTCAAGATGTTGGGGGTCACTTTGTGGGAGCAGTACCCCCCTTTTGTGATTTCCCACTTGTCTGCTCTGTGCTAGAGGTGGGATCTGGTACATCTCTAGTTGGCCTGATCCCTTTCTGTGCTCACCCAAGACCTATGGAATGGGAACACTGCCAGGCTAGCGAAGTGATAGGGTCTGACTATTAGTGACATATTTGTGGTGTTTATTTGCAGGGTACTGTCTGTCTCCAGCTGTCTTCTGGTTGAAGAAGGGTTGTTGTTGAGGGGCCAAACAGTCCCCCTTCATAAGTAGATCCTTCCACTTTGTTCTTTGCTCTTCCCTGTTTCTAGAGGGTTGATCCCATAAATCAAGAATGGGGATTCTGTCACCTTCCAGAGGTTTGGAGGCTGCAACTCCCAAACTCTCATGTTAGCTGGAATCCCTCAACATCTAGATGCATGCCATTTACCTGTCCTTTGCCTTAAGACCTTATCCTGGGGGGTGGATAATTTGTGAATGTCCAGATATTATATGATTGCAAATTCTATCATCCCTTACTATACTGGCTAGGGCTGACAGGGCATACAGTCCAGCAACATCTGAACAGGTTTGCCTACCCTCCTTTCTTACCCCATGAATTTCTTGCTCCTGCCAGAGGTAAGATCAGAGCATGGAGAAGTTTCTTTTTTGGATGATAGCTCCCAGCACACACCCGCCCCCCAGAAAGTATGGCAATTCTTGGTTGGAACATTTGGGGAGTTGTAGTCCAAGGCAAGTACCCTTTCCCAAACTATGGGGTAAGAGAGCAATTTCCATGAATAGAACAGGGGAAGGGCTTTGGCATTGAGGGGACACCTGGCACTTGTTTCTACATCACCACCATGCCAGGGGCATTTGCCACCACCCACTATCCCAAAAACAAGTGACCTGAATGTTTTGTACACACCAAACTGTTTCATTTGGCCCAAGTCTTATTCAGGAGCAATACTTATTGCCCACGTAGTTGTGCTCTTTGGAATCCAAGACCTGCCTTGCTAACTCTTAACATGCCCATTTGCTTGGGAACTGTAGTCATAAGAATCGAAAGCTGGGCTCTGTGTGTGTGTGTGTGTCTTCTTGCCCTTCGGCAAATGTTCTTGTTGGACTCTGTCCTGCAAGGCACACCCTACCCCATTGCTTACTCTGCACTGCCTTACAGGGGTGTGTGTCTGTATGTGTGTGTGTGTTTGTCCTGGCAGGTTTGGGTGCCCCTTGTGTGCCCATGGAGTTTCTTCATCCTGCTTCTGAGCTCCCAGGGTTGCAATCTGGAATCAGCCTGACTCCGAGTATTTGTTGGTTGGCAACTAGGGACATTTTGTCCAAGATTGTTCCTTGGTTTTCTTTGTGCCACCCCATTATTCTGCTCCAGTGCAAGGTGGTAAAAGCATAACTAACGTATTAACTCGAATCTATTTGTAATTCAGGGCAAAGACCTGTCAAAGGCTAAATGTTCTCACCTTCATCTCTTTCTTTGTATTCCTATGAGCAAATAACGATACAGGCATATGATTATGATAATAATATTAATAATGAGAATGATGAATTTCATCATGCTTGAAAGCAAGTTCGTTGTCTGTATTAAAAAGATCAAAGTACTTTGAGGAACTGGCAAAGGACCCAAGGCAGCAAAAACAAATACAGAAAGTGAGATGGCGAAGCGGGTGCCAAATATTGAGAACCTAATAAAGCAATTCATATGAGCTGATCATTGTTACAAATTAGCTGGATCTCTCCTTCATAGGAAAAGATGGGAGTGTGATTGAAAAGACTTGGAAGGAGGATGGCAGATGGCACAGATGCCAACTCTCAAGGACAGGTCTGTTGATCTACCTTCTTTCCTGGCCCTTGGCTGTTGATGACCTCGTCCCTTTAATGACCCAGATCAGCAACCGGGAATCCGGAACGAGGAGGTGGTGGTTATTCCAGGGTCTTTAAAGGGGTGTGTGTGAACTTGTAGTACTGGAAGCTTTGTGAGTGGCTGGGGGGCATTATGGCTGCAGAGATATTTCAGGAGTTCTGATCCCTAGCTGGGCTACAAAGCTTTCCATCTCAACAGGTAAAAGGCCCACCACCAGCATACCAAAGGGTGGGGTGTTGTTTCAGGAACTGATCTGTGGAGGCTGAGATGTGAATGTGCCTGCCTGCCTGCTGCACTTGTCTGTTTGCGTAGACCCACCTCCCCGAGGGCTCTGAACCGGCAGTGCAAGAGTAAGCAAGGTGGGGGTGGAGAGCTGGCTAAGAATACACCTGTTCCTTGTCCCCAGGTGTCCTTCTGGATATGCAAGCAGTGGGGGTGGGTGGCTTGTGAGCCGCCAAAGTGGATTGAAGGTGGACCTGCAGGTACATACGTGTGTATTTGTGTGTGTAGGGTGGGAGCTGTAAGTAGCTGTAAGGTGAGAGCACAGCAGGGGAGGTAAGACCTTGGCTTAAGGTATGTCAGAATTAAACTGGCCCTGGTACCTATTTAGACCCATGGTTGCAATCTTGACTGCCATGTTTGCTTCTTTGATTTGGTGTGACACCAGGCTCTCTTGTTATCATGATCACATTTCGGTTTCACAGTCTGTCTGGTGTTACTGTCTCGACTATTAGCGATTCGAATTCTGTCCAGGAGCAGGAATCAATAAGTACCATATAATCTGGCATGCTCCAAATACTGTCACATTTTGAATTGTGCTACTGTGATACTATCGATGGCGGTTTCCTGTTTTGTCAGTTTGTTTGGCATAGCTCCTGGAGTATTTATCACCTTATTGTTATTGTTATAATTAGTGCTATCAATGGCTGGGGAATCCAGCTTGCCTCTGACCATATAGAGAGTATGCGTTTTTTTCTCTACGGATGAATCTCAGGCCACATTCCTCAACTAAGATAGGGGTGCGTAATGACATCAGGTGAATCCCCACGTTTTTCATTTGGCAAATGAAGCACAGCATGTAAGGTAGGATAATACTTGAGGTTAACAAGTTGCCCTGGCCGCCAGCTCGTTTGTATATGTTAAGTTATTTAAAGAAATGCAAATTTGAAATGAACTTGATTCTAGGCAGACATATGTAGGAAAACAGTAATCCTAATATGAACACTCTGGGTGATTTGAACAAATCAGAACATGCGCGGAGTTCCTTTCTCACTGAAAAATTGTTTATTGTTGTTCTGTGTCTTCGAGTTGTTTTATGGCGACCTTAAAGCAAAGCTATCACAGGGTTTTCTGGGGTTGAAGGTATGTAACTTGCCTAAAGTTACCCAGTGGATTTCCATGGCTGAGCAGGGAAATGAACCCCGATATCCAGAGTCATAGTCCAGTGCTCAAACTAGTAACCCCACTATTCTGCAGTTAACAAGATGTCAGTATTAGTAGCTGTGGTTAAATCAGCTACGTCCAAATCCATCATTGCATCACTTCTTAAGTCAAGTTTTATTTCCTAAAACAATTTGCAATTAGATTTATGCTTCTGTTAGCAATGTTAAGAGTTTGGTGGAATGCGCCTGACGTTTGCATGGATGTATATTCCTAGGCATTGAAAGGCCTTTCAAATTCAGTGTAGTAGGCAGTAAGTCAGCAGGGCGAGTGTTCTTCTCTATGTCAGTCTTGCACCAAAGCAGACTTTCTGCAAATTCCTGTCTGTGATGTGGCTGTACAGACTAGAAGGGAACAGGATATAAGTGGGATGTTGGTGACCCTAAATGCAAGTTTCAAACTGGATGGGGCACTTGTAACCATAGCAATGAGAGAAAGACAGGGTTTGAAACTTGTCAACAAAAAGGGAGGCTGAAGGACTGGAAATCTGTGGACAGAGAAAGCCAGAAGAGTGGATATCTGTAGGATGAATGTCACAGTAATAAGCTGAAGGACTGGAAATGTGTAGAATTATAGAATCATAGAGTTGGAAGAGATTACAACGGCCATCCAGTCCAACCCCATTTGGCCATGCAGGAACTCACAATCAAAGCAACAGATGGCCATCCAGCCTCAGTTTCACAACCTTCAACGAAGGAGACTCCACCACTTTCCGAGGGAGTGTCTTCAACCTTCAACGAAGGAGACTCCACCACTTTCCGAGGGAGTGTCTTCCGCTGTCAAACAGTTCTTACTGTCTCCTAATGTTGAGTTGGAATCTCTTTTCCTGTAGCTTGCATCCATTGTTCTGTGTCCTATTCTCTGGAGCAGCAGAAAACAAGCTTGCTCCATCCTCAATATGACACCCCTTCACATACTTACGCAAGGCTTTAGTTATTTATGGGTTTTTTTGGGCTATGTGGCCATGCTCTAGAAGAGTTTGTTTCTGACGTTTTGCCAGCATGTGTGGCTGGCATCTTCAGAGAATGCTGGTATGGATACAGGGTTATCATATCACTTCTTCACTATCTCTTGTCCAGGCTAAACATACCCAGGTTGAACGAGAGGGTCATAGGCCATAAGACTTGCTAAGTGGGCAGCCTGCTCTCGTTCACCCCCCTCAGTCTTGTTCTGCTTGAAAGCCCCTTTCTTTGTATGTGGCGGAGTAAGCTGAGACTTGGCCTTGTCAGTTTTGCTTGCAGGCCCCTATGGCATGGTTGCCCTGGGAGCCATGGCTGCTGCGAAGCATGAAGAGTAGCAACACCATCCTTGGAGCGTCTCCTCAGGGGGTGGCTGATGAAACCACAGAGAAATCTCAGTGCCACTCCTTTTCCAGCTCTTTCAAAGCTGCTCCCACCCAAGCTGGCAGTCTCTGGCACACTCCATAGCAATTTCCCCATCCTCTCCATGGCACGTAAAGCTATCCTGGCTGTTACACCAACAGGCAAGGCTTGGCTTGATGAGAAAGGAACCTGGAAATGAGGAGAGGCCAAGCTGGGTGCAATTCCAGCCAGTTGGTATTGCCAAGAAGAAAGAGAGTGGGTTTGGCCGGATGGACCCCTCGACCTTTGCAGCCAACTTGGAAGGTCAAAAGTATTGGGCACAGCTGCTCTCCCCCTTCCACTTCTCATGCCAAGGCGACTGGCAAAAAAGTATTGATTGCCAGCCAGTGCCACCGTACTGCTGCTGCCCAGTGACCTATTTTGTGAGCCCTGGGGCGGGAGAGCTGTGCCCTCCTTTTAAGGCAGCAGTTCTCTTTCCCTCTGTCTCCGGAAGGGGTTCCCATTTTTTGAGCCAAAAAGGAGTGTGTGCATATCTGTGTACTGGCAAGGGGGTGTCACCCCAGGCAACCGTTGGCGTGACTTGGCCAAGTTCCCCTCCCTGGGGAGGGAGGAAAAAAAAGCAGGTGACGAGGGAGAGAATCGGAAGGAGAAGTAGGTCAGGCTGTGCCCGGGCTGGGCAGGCCCCTGCCACAATCCCTTTTGACTCCACAGCTGCTCTCCTCTGCTGGCCACATGGGCACCGGATGGGGTAAGGACCCAGAGGAACCAGTTTCTGAATCTCCAAGGAAGCCTGGTTGCTCTAGATGGCAGCTCAGGGCTTGCAGGGACTCAGCATAGTTCAGTTTTACCCAGATGGTTGTTATGGGTTGGGGCAGCGGTGCATTCTCTCTTTCCCCAGCCCAGCATCTAACTTTTGAGCACATAGGGCAAGATTTGAACTCAGGTTCAATATAGTAAAGGATGTAAATAGAGTGCATAAGTTGGTATTCTAGGTTAATTTGCCCACAGTGAAGTATGAGTGGTGAAGTGGGATGCATGAATGAGTAAAATTTTAGGGCAGAAATCAATTGGGTCAACTGCAGAGCTTTCAGGTTTGGCCCTCCAAGTTGGCAGTTTTGACTTTTGCAGATATGATTATTTGCGGGTTTGATTAATATGTTCTCTCTAGGTATCCAAGTGCAACTCTGCCAGAGGTTGACTATAGAGTTGTGTTGGAGAACCTAGAAGTTCCTAGAGAAAACACTTCTTTAGGCATTTGTAGGTTCTCCAGCGTGATTCTGTGATCAACTTCTGGCAGATACTGACTGTAGCATTGCACTGGAGGACATGGAAGTTCCTAGAGAGGTGTTCTCTTAGATCAGTGTCTCCCGAACTTTGATCCTCCAGGTGTTTGGGACTTCAACTCCCAGAGGCCCTAGCTAGCCTAGCCAACAGTCAGGAATTCTGGGAGCCGAAGTCTGAAACATCTGGCCGGCCAAAGTTTGGGAAACAATGTCTTAGATAAAAAGAGTAATGTTTTTTATTTGCAGTTTTTCCACATTCATGGGGGTCCTTCACCTCGAACTCCAGCAACTGTGGAGGGACCACGTTACTGCTGCCCAACTAGTATGGTGGCATTTGGGATTCCAGTAGCTTTATTTCAATAAAGATGTTTTCTGGAAGCTCTAGTTCTATGGACATGTCGGGAAGGTGGGAACAAAAGACTGCGAATTTGTATGGGCCTTCCTCTTTTGGAAGACAACAGCCAACATACAAAATCATGTTGACAAATTGGAGTGTGTCCAGAGGAGGGCAACCAAAATGGCGAAGGGTCTGGAAACCATGCCTTATGCGGAAAGACTTAGGGTGCTGGGTATGTTTAGCCAGGAGAAGAGACTGTTTAAGGGGTGATATGATAGCCCTGGAAGGGATGTCACATTGAGGATGGAGCAAGCTTGTTTTCTGCTGCTCCAGAGACTAGAACACGGAACACTGGATGCAAACTAAAGGAAAAGAGATTCCATCTTAACATTAGGAAGAACTTCCTGACAGTAAGGGCTGTTCGACAGTGGAACACACTCCCTAGGAGTCTGGTGGAGTCTCCTTCTTTGAAGGTCTTTAAACAGAGGCTGGATGGCCATTTGTCGGCGATGCTTTGTGAATTCCTGCATGGCAGAATAGGGTTGGACTGGATGGCCCTTGGCCCTTCCAACTCTGATTCTACTTGGCTTGACCTGGCCTAACTCGCCAAACGTATACTTGCCTCATGCAGACTGTGAGCATGTCAATGGTGAGCTTGTAAATGTTGCGTGCTAGGGCACAGCAGATAAGCCTGGGCACTATAATTTCAAGGAAGGGTGTGCCTGGTATCTGAAGCCTTGTGCAAAGGGAGTGTGACCCGGAAGCGTGCCAGAGCACTTACATGGAGAAGTGGCTTGCTTCTTCCCAAATGCCTTGGCATTTCCCTGAACTGCCCTTCGGCTCCCTGGCACCACCCTGTGGATACCCTTGGTACTGTGGTGCGAGAGGTAAAAAACAAAGGGAGGAACTAAGGCTGCATCCACACTGCAGAAACAATCTGGTTTGACACCGCTTTAACTGCCCTGGCTCAATGCTCTGGAATTCAGGGAATTCTAGTTTGTTGTGGGACCAGAGTGCAAAGTACTTCTGCATTTTGAATTAATTTTGCAGCAAGTGAAGTAAGTCAAGAACGAAGGGGGGAAGTAGGAGGAGGAAAAGGAAACTGGGACATTTAAAAGACAGGTGAAAAATTGGATGACAGAAGATTAATCAGGACTACTATCCTTGTCAAATCTGGACAGTAAGAGCCTATGTGTGAGCGAGTTGTGCCTTCAAGTTGCCTGTCATAACTCCCTGAATTTCATCGGGTTTTCATCTGTTCGGCTCTGGGGCCACAACAAATTCCCAGAATTCCAGAGCATTGAACCAGGGCAGTTACAGCAGTGTCATGCCAGATGTTTCTGCACTGTGGATGCAGCCCAAGCCTCTCTGGTAGGTAGCATTTGTTTAGATGTTAATGAAGTGTTATGGGGGTTGTGAAGGAGTTGCAATTGCTCCAGGTCTGCTTGTATGTGTGTGTGTGTGGTTTATTTTGGGGGGTGTTCGTGGGTGGGTATAAACCATGTCCGTGGGTGGGACTCAGGTTTTTAGGCTTGGGGATTAGTGTTGCACTTTCCTTTCTGGTTTGATCAGTGCTTTGGAACTGAAGGCCAGGGTGAAGGGTTATATCGGGTCATGTCAAATTTCAAGTTCGCTCTGTCTCTTCTTTTTCCTCCTTTCTCTTGTCTGTCTGTGGCCATTTTCAGGGCCTGACAAAGTCTGGGTTTCCAGGCTGTAAAAACTAGTGGCTGTCCCTGGATGCCCCAGCATAGTTGGAGAAGAGGGTGACTGGCTGCATGCTGGCCATCCCAGCTGTAAGGAAGCGAAGAAATGTTGGAACCACGTTTGCAAGACATTTGTGTGTTGGTTAAGGTGAAACTTTTTTTTTAAAAGTTGGATTTTTCTTCATGCTGGATTTCCACAAAATGTGAAGTGTCCCCTTCCATTATTGTAATGAAATCATGAAATCATGGCCTTCTTGACCAGGATACTGCACTTAGGGCAAAAAAATGAAATGCACAGATATAGGATGGGGGACACCTGGCTAAATGAGAATACGTGTGAAAAGGATCTAGCAGTCCTAGTAGACCACAAGTTGAATATGAGTCAACAGTGTGATGCGGCAGCTAAAATGGCCAATGCTATTTTAGGCTATATCAATAGAAATATAGTAGGGTCTAGATCAAGAGAAGTAATATTGCCACTCTATTCTGCTTTGGTCAGGCCCCACCTGGAATATTGTGTCCAGTTCTGGGCACCACAGTTCAAAAAGGACATTGAGAAACTGGAGCGTGTCCAAAGGAGAGCGACTAAAATGGTGAAGGGCCTGGAAACCATAAAGCCCTATGAGGAACGCCTTAGGGAGTTGGGGATGTTTAGCCTGGAGAAGAGAAGGCTAAGAGGTGATATGATAGCCCTGTTTAAATATTTGAAGGAATGCCACATTGAGGAGGGAGCAAGCTTGTTTTGTGCTGCTCCAGAGAACAAGACCTGGAACAATGGATGCAAGCTACAGCGAAAGAGATTCCAGCTCAACATTAGGAGGAATTTCCTGACAGTAAGGGCTGTTCGACCATGGAAGACACTCCCTCGGAGGGTGATAGAGTCTCCTTCCTTGGAGGTCTTTAAACAGAGGCTGGATGGCCATCTGTCAGGGATGCTTTGATTTAGATTTCCTGCATGGCAGGGGGGTTGGACTTGATGGCCCTTGTGGTCTCTTCAAACTCTCTATGATTCTAAGAAGTCTGGTCAGTTGTGGTTGCTCAGTGGAGTGAGATCTCTGTGCCCTGCAATTGGTCCCCAGAATGGGCCTAGATGCAATTCCACCAAAAGGCTTTCCCTCTTTAAATATCTGAAGGGATTTAAAGAAGTTTAAATATTTGAAGGGGTGTCATATTGAGGCTGGAGCAAATTTGTTTTCTGCTGCTCCAGAGAATAGGATCTGGAGCAATGGATGGAAAATATATACCGAAACATTAGGAAGAACTTTGTGACACTAGGAGCTGCTCAATACTGGAAGAGGTGCCTTCGGAGGGTGGTGAAGTGTCCTCCTTTGGAGGCTTTTAAACAAAGGCTAGAAGGCCATCTATTGGGGGTGCTTTCATTGCGAGTTCCTGCATGGCAGGATGGGGTATGACTGGATGGCCCTTGTGGTCTCATCCAACTCATTGTTTCTATGACCAATAGCCTGGGCTCATGGAAAGTGAGTTCCAACATCTGGAGAGCCACATGGTCCTCCATCTCTGCAGCAGAAAGAAAAGCATGTGTGAAGGCACAGTCTCTTGAGCCTGGCCTACCTCTCAGGGTTGCGAGGATAAGGTGGAGAGGAAGAGAGCCATATATAATGCTACCTGGAGCTCATTGGCAGGAAAGTGAGATATACATTTAATGAGGTGGGGAGTATTGCTCAGTAAGACATGGCCCTCCAGATGTTAGACTGCAGCTCCCATCATCCTTAGGCACGGTGAAGTACTTAGAAGTCTCTGCTGCAGTTCAGGGGAGTGGACTAGAATGAAGATTCTTAATCTTTAGTCCTGCAGATGTTTTGGACTTCAATCCTTGACCATTGGATGTTAGCTGAGATTTCAGGGAGTTCAGGTCCAAAACATCTGGAGGACAGAGGTTTAAGAAGCAGAAGACTAGAAGTATAGTTTTTCGTGGGTTTTTCGAGCAGAAGACTAGAACTCTCTACAAGCGAATTCTCGGTATCTCTCTAAACTACAAAACCCATGATTTCTTAGGATAGAGTTCTGATAGCTGAAGTGGTATCAAACGGCTATCACTGTATAGCACAGATAAGCGTCTGGCCATAGAATCCTGGGATTTATAGTCTGGTGAGTTACTTGGAATTATCTTCTAGTAGTCCACTGCCCTGAACTACATTTCCAAGGTATCCTGGAGTGTCTTGGTATATCTTCACATAGTGCAGTCAGTGTTCAGAACCTGGAAAAGGTACTTTTGGAGAGGACATAATTCCCAGAATTTTAGAGTCAAGAGAGGCACCCACTGACCTTAAAGGACACTTTTCAGAGTACATAAAAACGCTTTCTGCTTTCATGCCACCATGGACTTCTAAACTGATCTCTATCTTCTTACAAAATTTGGAAGAGATGCTTTTCTTTTCTTTTCTTCTTTTGGACTGCAGCTCCCAGAATCCCCATCCTAACTGGGGATTCTGGGAGTCCTGGTGCCAAAAAGAGAAGTTTCTCCCAACTTTTGCTTACTCAGAGTACAGGGTAGGATGTGGAAATGAAAAAGTAATTGGTATTTTTGGGCTGCAACTCTCAGAGTCCCTCCAGCCAGGAATCATCATTCTGGGAGTTGTAGCTCCAAAATACCTATTATTATTGTTATTGTTATTGTTATTATTATTATTAAGCTTTATTTATAAAGAGCTGTTAATTTACACAGCACTGTGTAAATAGATAAAATTAACCTGCCTGTGGCATCCATTATACACAAATAATTATAATACATCTTACCATTCAAACAATAAAATACAGCAGACAGCAAATTAAAGTAACCATCAATAACTTTCCCCCTTCCACATCCCACTTCCCTTTTTGGGCACTGCGACTCCCAGAATCCCCAGTCAGGCTGGGGATTCTGGGACCAACAGTCAAAAAATAAATGAAAAAATAAAAAATATATAAAAAGCATCCCCCCCCAATTTTGTAAGCAGATGGAGATCAGCTTAGAAATGAGTCTTGGTTAGTCCATGGTGGCTATCCAGAAAGCAGAAAAGCTGTAGCCAAGGCCTCCTTTGAGGTCAGTGGGTGCCGCTCCACTTCCACGTGGCATGATGTTCCAAAATGCCCCTTTCTGCTCCCGGCTGCCGCCCACTCAATGCACCCCACCCAGCTGCCTCTCCCGGGCCCTGCGGGGCCAGTCCCACCCTGTAATGTTCCCTGGATGTCTCCACCTTCCTCCCCCCCCCCCCCCCCCACTGTTTTCTCTCTCTTTCCCCACCCTCCAGGGCTTCCTGGCTCATGAAACTCTTTGCAATCTCAATCCCTCTCTAGTCTCCAGTTGTGCCCAGGGCCTAAGAGGAAGAAGGGTGGTGGTGGGGGGTTGGTGGAAAATTTGGCCAGTGGGGCTAACCAGGCAGCTGGATCAAAGGACATTTCTTTCCCCAACACATCAAAAAAGGAAATGAAAACTGAGCAAGCAGAGCAAGACCGGTTCTCTAGGATCATAGAATGGAATCATACAATCCTAGAGTTGGAAGAGTCCCCAAGGGCCATCCAGTCCAACCTCCTGCCAGTCACAGTCAAAGCACCCCGGACAGATGGCCACCCAGATTCTGTTTAAAGATCTCCAAGGAAGGACACTCCAATACTCTCTGACGGAGTGTGTGCCACTCTCAAACAGCCCTTACTGTTAGGAAGGTCTTCCTAATGTTGAGGTGGGATCTTTTTTCCTGTAGCTTGCATCCATTGTTCCATCTTTTAGTCTCTGGAGAAACAGAAAACAAGCTTGCTCCACCCTCTATGTGACACCCCTTACTTAAACAGGGCTATCATATCATCTCTTAACCATCTCTTTTCCAGGCTAAATATACCCAGCTCCCTAAGTTGTTCCTCATAGGGCATGGTTTCCAGACCCTTCACCATTTTGGTCACCCTCCTCTGGACACATTCCAATTGGCCAACATCCTTTTTGAATTTTGGTGCATAATCAGAGAAGTAGACCAAAAGTTGAACATGAGTCAACAGTGCGATTCGACAGCTAAAAAGGCCAATGCGATTTTAGGGTGGATCAACAGACATATAGTGTCTAGATGAAGGGAAGTAATAGTGCCACTATATTCTGCTTTGGTCAGGCTCCACCTGGAATATTGTGTTCAGTTCTGGGCACCACAATTCAAAAAGGATTTTGAGAAACTGGAGCATGTCCAAAGGTGGGCAACTAAACTGCTCTGGATTTGTTTTGGAGTGTCACAGCAGAATTTCTGGATTTATTTTGGAATGTTGTGCCAAAGCCTTGTTCAAATCATACCTTATTCGAGGTTAAAAAAATTCTTTGTAAAATACGTTTCTCTCCACCCCCAGGTTTTGTACTAGTCTTTCCTTCCTGTTTCCTAGGCCAGATTACTTTCTCTCTTCTCCTCCTCTCCTGCTTTCATCTTTTACTTTCTTTGGGTTTTTTTTGACGGGGGGTGAATCAGTATCAGCCCTGTTTGTCCCCAAAGCTGCACAAATTCTTAGTTTTATTCCCCCATCAAACTCGTAGGCGTTGCTGTTTTTCCTACCTACTCCTTTTGTAAAATGCTCACTACAAAACAATTTACAAGTGTTTGAGCCAGACTGTGTCAAGATTCATGGTCATCTGTGGTCAGGGCAAATGTAGCCTGGCACTCCCTCGTGGGAGGGAGGGAGAACTCAGCTTGTCCCAGCAATTCTGCAGCTTCCACTCCCTGAGAATTACCATTCTATCCTACTCTACAAGGTTGTCGTAAGGAAGACTAGAAGTCGAACCTGATCCTTCAGCAGTGAATACCTGTGCTGGTGGGAAGGGCTAAGCAGGGATTGTCCAGGGATGAATACAGTGGATTTGTTCACTTTAGGCTGCAGATCTGTGCAATTGCATAGAATCACAGAGTTGGAAGCGACCTCAAGGGCCATCCAGTCCAACCCCATTCTGCCATGCAGGAACTCACAATCAAAGCATTCCCGACAGATGGCCATCCAACCTCTGCTTAAAGACCTCCAAAGAAGGAGACTTCACCACTGTCTAAGGGAGTGTGTTCCACTGTCAAACAGCTCTTACTGTCAGGAAATTCCTCCTAATGTTATTGCTCGGTATCCTATTCCCTGGAGCAGCAGAAAACAAGCTTGCTCCATCCTCAATATGACATCCCTTCAGATACTTAAACAGGGATATCATATCACCTCTTAACCTTCTCTTTTCCAGGCTAAAGATACCCAGCTCTCTAAGTCTTTTCTCATAGGTTTACAGACCTAATTTGGGGGGTTCCATCTGAAAAGGTCCTCTAATGTTATCCTTGTATCCTAAAGGTACCTGAGTCAATTTATCCACGGGTCAATGCAAGTGTTGTACTTTAACTTACTAAAAATGGAACCATCCCCTGGTGAAAGGCAAGAGCGTAATCTGTCCTGAAAGTACTGACCTGCTCCTCATTATCTTTAGCATTGTTTACCTAGGCTTCATCCTTTAGACCCTTTGTAACATGCCCCTAGGTTTTATCCTCGACTTATCTATGGGTCATATCAAAATCCATAATCTTGGCTTCAAAACCTGCCCTCGTCTTATCCATGAGGTTGATTTATAGTCGAACATATACGGTAGTTTCTTCTCACAGACAGTGGTTGTTGGAAAAGTGACTTTTTTGGACCAGCACTTTTCAAAGCTCTGTAGTGAAACAATGGTTGGGGTTAGCATGGGTATGTGTTCTAGCTCTAACCAATCACCCTATCTCTCCCTGGCAGTTTGCAATGGGAGCTCCCACCCAAGCTGAGTCATGGCCTTTCTGGCAGGCGTTTGACCACCACCACCCTGGTGCCACTGGTCTAAACCCTCCTCTATGTGCAAGGTACCCCGTGCCCCTCCCTGGCTGCCTCACCCACTTTATCTGCCAGTCGCTGCACCTGGCAGACCAGGAAACATTGTGATCCGGGTGGGGATGATGGCCGTAGCCTTGGGGGAGTGCCATTGGGCTAAAGGACAAAAGAGCAGGGTTCCTCTTTTCCCCCGGCCTGTTGAACATCTCCCATCTTGGAGGTTGCTCTGAGCAAAGCCTGGAGGGGTTTATGGAGAAAGAGGAGATGGTGAAGCTTTTGGTCCTGATGGGCTAATGGATTTGCCAGTGGCAGAGGCGGTATAGCCCTAAATACAGAGCTTGTCAGAATTCCTTCTTTGGACTGCAGCACCCAGGATGGCCGGTGGGCAGAGTGTCTGTGGATTCTGGAAGTTGTTATCTAAAAAGAAAAAGATGGATTTTTCCAAGCTTCTTCTAAATATCAGATGAATCAGCTGATTGTTTTGCCTCCCAACCTCATATTTTAAGGGTAAAAAAAGCATGGGGATAATTTATGGAAAAGGAGCATGCTTCTCAAGATGGCTAAACAGATCCTCCATAGGCAGGTGCAATCTGTCTCTGAATGGCAATTGGCAGGGATACATGCACTTCTGCAGGGGAGCATTGGCCTTAACTTTCATACCTTGCCCATGAGTTTTCCAGAGACATGTTAGCTATAAGCAAAAGATAGATCAGATGGAGCAGGCCTAGCAGGATTGCTCTTGAAAGAGGTTGACCAGTTGGTGTCAGATGGCACTCAGGGCTGGGTTGCAGAATAAGCTGGCTATTCCCCCTTCTTTTCTCATCTCCCATATTTTCTCATCTTGCAAAAGTTACTTTGTTGGATGACACCTCCCAGAATCCCCAGCCAGCATGGTCTCCCCCACAAGGCAGAGGACTTTTGCTGACATTTAGGGGTGATCCCACCACATACTTTTCCTTGTTCCCATTTCTTGCTGGACCCCTTGATAGTGGTGAGAGGAGAGGGAGAACCAGAGATGTGGCAGACCAGCTGAAATGTTCTGTAGCCTGTGTGGAAAAGGATGGTCTCTACTATGGCTTGCGGCCATAGCTAGCATTCATGTTCCTAAGCAATGTGAAAGGGAAAGAAAGATGGGATGGATCTCTTCCCATGGCAGGGCTGAATCCTGAGCTAGGGCTAAACTCCAGGATCCATCTACTCATAGGAATGAAGCTTCTTTTCTGTCATCAGAATTCAGCTCTGAGGTTCATGACACTCTGTGCATATACAGAGTGCCTTTTTATAAAGGAAAGAGTAGTGAGTCAGCCCCACAGGATAGGACTCATGGCATCTTTTCTTTAATCCACATATGGAGAACCTTTAACCTTCCAGACCAGTCTGCATATCTAAAGCCCACTTAACCACAGCCATTGGTAGAGGAATATGGGAGTTGAAGTCCATAATGTCTAGAGACCCAAAGATTTCATTACCCATTTTACCATATGAAGAGCAACTTAGGGAGCTGGGTATGTTTAGTCTGGGGAAGAGATGGTTAAGAGGTGATATGATAGCCCTGTTTAAGTATTTGAAGGGGTGTCATGTTGAGGCTGGAGCGAGCTTGTTTTCTGCTGCTCCAGAGCATGGAGCAATGGATGCAAGCTGCAGGAAAAGAGATTTCACCTCAGAATTAGGAGGAACTTCCTGACAGTAAGTGGAAGACAGTAAGTTTCAAGACCTTGGAGGTCTTGAAACAGAGGCTGGATCTGTCAGGGTGCTTTGATTTTGAATTCCTGCATGGCAGGAGGTTCCAACTCTATGATTCTGTCCATTTACTCATGTTCTACTTTGCGATGGCGGTGATGATGGTGTAGCTTTCTCTGAATGCTGAAGCGCCCTGTGTACATTATCTGAGCAGTCCCCCACCCCACCCTACAATGTTAGCTGGTGTTATCTCAAGACTGCAGATGGTGGGGATGGGGTGCAAAAGCAGGAGTCAGGGACTCGCCTTTGCAACCCAACGACCGAACGTGGCAGCATTTGAACCTGGTTTTGGTTTCAGTCTGTTTCCTGCCCCTCTGGTCTGTATCCATGCGGCATGTTTAGGTTGGCACCTCCCTGTGCATGATGACCAGAGTGCTGTGTGTTCTTCGGTGGATGGGAGGTTGGACAGGAAAGGCCTTGAAATTGTCCTGTTCTGTCTGTATAGGAATGAGGGGGCTTTCTATCCACGAGTGCCTGCTGTGGGCCAGGTGCCAGGGTGCGTTGGTGCCTGTGATCCTGGCTAACTCTCTCCCTCCTAACCCCACCCAGCCGCAATTGCTGCCACCCATTCCTCCAGCAACATGGGTGGGTATTTCTTCTTGCACAATGGGGTGTGTGTTCTTTTCTTTTTCTAAGAAAAGCCCCGGTGGCAGAGATGTCCCCCGCCCACCCGGCCCTTGCGCGCCAGAGGTTCTTGGGCAACCCCCTCCCACAGCTGAACCCCAAGACGCTTCCCCTTTTGTGCCATCTGGTTTCCTCCAAGGAGCCACTTAGCCCATGGTCTCCCCCTCAGCCTGCTTGTTCCGCCCCCTCTCTCCCCTCCTTGGCTACTTCCGTCCTTCAGTCGCCTGGTCATTCTTTCCGACTTGGGAAGTGGCAACAGGAAGTGAGCATTGCTTATGAAACCCAGGTGCCACCAGGCCTGCATCTGCACTGCAGAAATAATCCAGGTTGATGCTGCTTTAACTGCCATGGCTGAGTGCTATAGAATTCAGGGAATTATAGTTTTGGGAGACATCCAGTCTCCTCTGTCTCTGAGTACTTTCATGTCACAACTATAAGTCCCTGAATACCATAGTATTGAGCCAGGGTAGTTAAAGTGGTGTCAACCTGGATTATTTCTACAGTGCAGGTGCTGCTTATTCTGTGACATGGAAGCATTTTTGACATGCTGAGAGACTAGCAATCAAATACAGCACTCAGGCCTCGCACTGCCAACCTTCCGATCTTCCGATCATCAGAACTGCCATCTTAATTACTAAGCCATCACATCCCCAGAAGAAGGGGAAAATAGAAGCCAGTTTCTAAGGCAAAAAGTTACGCGTGGACAGCTGTCCCTGTGGCCCAGGTGGTCCAGGTTTATTTAGAGTTCAGAAAAATGACTGCAAGGACTGTATCTTTCGGGATCCCATTCTAGATGGGGGATTCTGGGAATGATAGTTCTCCCAAATTATTTTTCCAGGCTCTTTTTAAGACTTTAGTGAGTCTCAAAGGTGCTGCAAGATCTCTCTACGTAATGAGATGACAGTGCGATGCTGCAGCTAAAAAAGCCAATGCGGTTCAATAGAAGTACAAACTGTGCATACTCTCTACATGCTGATTCTACAGACTCACGCAGCTATATCTTTGAATTCTTCCAGCACAGTCCTTCTCCTCCCTCTTCATTCAGGGGTTGGTGGGAAGTGGATCATCCAGGCTGGCAACCTTGGCGTCGCTGCCCCGCGGGCAGAGTCAGGCCGACACTTTCGGGGAGTGACTTGGGTTGGGGGCAGGTGGGGACAGGCTGGTTAGGGGCAGCACCCACCTTGCTGGCCTGGACAGGTCAGGACATGCTGGCACTGGCCGGTCCCTACTTGGCTGGCACAATCTGGCTTGAGAAAAAAGCAGGATAGGAGAAAAGACGGTAGAAAAGGGCAAAGAGATCCAGGCAGGAGAACAACCTTGCTGGGCTGCTCAGGGTGCTTATGTCTGGGGGCCTGTGTCCCCCCCCCCCCCCCGTTGTTATTTTTCTCTTTTCTCTTTCTGATGAGGTGTGTAGGGTGTTGTTTCAGGCAAGACCTCCCTGAGACCTTCCCCAAGAACCTGATTTTTCACTTTCTCCGGAAGTAGGGCATCTGAAGCCACAGAACCGTATGCAAGAAATGCAAGAGAGCAGAGAATGTGGTGGCCTGACTCAAAACAAAACACAGATGCATTAGGGTAAACTCCATTCCCCCTCCCTTGGAAAAATTGTCAAAATTGCCAATTGGTGAAAACATGGATAATATTTTCATTTATTTACAGTCGGCCCTCCGTACCCATGGATTATTTTAATCTGTGGAATTCAAGCATCCATGGCTTGACTATATGTATGTATGCATAAATTTCAAATAGCAAACCCCAATTTTCTATTTTATATAAGGGACATCCTTTTATTGTGTCAATGTATTTAATAGGACTTGAACATCCGCAGATTTTGCTATCCACGGGGGTCCTGGAACCAAACCCCAGCAGATACCAAGGGACCCACTGTATTTATTTTTATTTATGTCAAGGACAATGGGATTCAAAGTGGGTCAGAAATTTGCAATTTAGAATTGTAAAGGAAACATTTGAACAGATCTGCTCATATATTTGATTTTTAGTTATTTCTTTAAAAAATGTTGTTTAATGTTTTTAATTATACTGTTTTTAATGCCGTGAAGCCATTCTGAGTCCTAGTCCTAGGAAAAGAGCGGGATACAAATAAATAAATATAATAATAATAATAATCTGATAGGAAGACTTTTATGTTAGACAATTACAATATCTAATCTAATCATTGCATTTCCAGGTTTTTGGGGGTTTTTTCCTTGGTTTAGCTGGGAATGAGTGCTTTATGTCTGCTTGGCGCTATGGAGGACTAAAAGAGACCATTACTTTTCTGTTTTATTAATACTGATGGTTTATTCTGTTTTAATTGCTTTTTGCCTGTTCTTAATAAACTGGCAAACTAAAGAGTTAATTTATAGCTCCATCTGCAATAAAAAAATTAAAAGAAATTTCAATTTGTAATTATTGTCTGAATAAACTTATTTTAATGTACCAAATTTTATGCTAAACAAAATTATGTGTAATACATTTTGTGCTTCTTAAATCGAAACCAATCTTTAAAGATTGCTAATATAATTTTTTCTTGAAATCTCCAGTTTGTTTGGGGGGGGGGGGACTGTTTTCCCCAGTGGCTTTAGAAACCCTGGAAATTTCAATCTCTACAGGAGAAAGAATTTTGAAGCATGAATCATAGAATAAAAGCGTTGGAAGAGAGCACAAGGGCCATCCAGTCCAACCCCATTCTGCCATGCAGGAAATCCAAATCAAAGCATCCCTGACAGATGGCCATCCAGCCTCTGCTTAAAGACCTCCAAAGAAGGAGACTCCACTACACTCCAAGGGAGTTTGTTCCACTGTCAAACAGCCCTTACTCTCAGGAAGTTCCTCCTAATGTTGAGGTGGAATCTCTTTTGCTGTAGCTTGCATCCATTGCTCCAGGTCCTATTCTCTGGAGCAGCAGAAAACAAGCTTGTTCCATCCTCAATATGACATCCCTTCAAATATTTAAACAGGGCTATCATATCACCTCTTAACCTTCTCTTCTCCAGGCTAAACATCCCCAGCTCCCTAAGGCGTTCCTCATAGGGTATACTTTCCAGACCTTTCACCATTTTGGTCGCCCTCTTTTGGACACGCTCCAGTTTCTCAACATCATTTTTAAATTGTGGTGCCCAGAACTGGACACAGTATTCTAGGTGGGGCCTGACCAGAGCAGAATAGAGTGGCACTATTAATTCTCTTGATCTAGACACTATACTTCTATTGATGCAGCCTAAAGTCTCATTGGCCTTGTTAGCTGCCGGATTGCACTGTTAACTCATGTTCAATTTGTGATCTACTTGGACTCCTAGATCCCTTTCACATGTAGTTTCATTCAGCCAGGTGTCCCCCATCCTATATTTGTGCATTTTATTTTTCTGCCCTAAGTGCAGTACTTTACATTTCTCCATGTTGAATTTCATTTTGTTAGCTTTGGCCCAGCTTTCTAGTCTATTAAAGGTCATTTTGAATTTTGAGTTTGTTTCCTTCACTGCAAAGTATTGGTGAATTAGGAAGACAGGCTTGTAATCTCTCTAAAGTGAAAACAGAGATTAAATCCCCTCTTTTCATGTTAGGGGCGGTATTTTCACTGCCGAAATAATCCTGAAATAAAAATTGCCATGGCTCAGTGCTATGGAATTCTGGGAATTGTACTTTTATGGGACACTTTGCCTTCTCTGTCGGAGTGCTCTGCTGCCACAACAAATGACAATTCCGACCATTCCATAGCATTGAGACATAGCAGCTAAAGTGGTGTCAAACTGGATTATTTTAGTAGTGCAGATGCAGCAGGGTGGCCTTTCAAAGCCACCATTTTCTTTTGTATTGCTGAGCTCAGAAAACCTACTTTGGGGGCAAAAAAACAAACAAACAAACAAACAAAAAAAAAACCCTCCCAAATCTCTCAACCAGAAAATATATTTTCTAAGCGCTGGCTGAAAAGCTCTGCTCCATAATAGTAGTAGTGTTGAAAACAGATGCCTTCCTAATGTGCTTGGTCTTCCAACTCTCATCATCCTCACTCAATGCAATCAATGCAAATGGATGCAGATGATGGGGGTTTTAGTCCAGGGCTTTATACACCCCCACCACCCCTGTGCTAGTTAATTCTGCAGTCTAAAAGCTGTTGGAGTCCTCCTTTTCTTAGGTCAAAAGGGAGGACTTTGTGACTTTCCCCCTCCAAGAATATTTGTTGGGCCATACATTCCCACTCTCCTATTACAGTATTGTATTAGAAAGGCTGATCCACACTGGGGGAATAACCCAGTTTGGCACCACTTTAAGTGTCTTGGCTCAAGTATGCTCCGTTCTACTCTGGCCCCATAACAAACTCCAACTCCCAGAATCCCGTAGCCTTGAGCCAAGACATTTAAAGCGGTGCCAAACCGGGTTATTCCTCCAGTGTGGATGCAGCCCAGGAAAACAAAATCTACACTCTGTTATGAGGATGAAATGGGAAATGAATTTTTCAGTGTGTGGCACTATGAAATCTATCTTCACAGGTGTGCATTTGTGTTCACATCCATGTACGCAACAGCCGAGACTCACAGCTCAGTGGATTCCTAGATTCCTTCAGCAAGGGAACTGAATGCAATCTTAACATGGCATCGCCAACAAACAAGGAAACAGAAAATGGTGTGTGTGTAGTACAGTAGTAGTAGTTTGAATGTTGGACTTCAACTCTAGAGACCAGGATTTGAATCCTTACTCAGCCATGGAAACCCACTAAGTGACCCTGGGCAAGTCACACATTCTCAGCCTCAAAAGAAAGCATAGGCAAATCCCCTCTGAACAAGTCTTGTCAAGAAAGCCCTAAGATAGGATTGCCATAAGTTGGAAATGACTTGAAGGTACACAACAACAAAAGCAACATAGGTTTGCCATAAACTGGAAATGATTTGAAGATACACAGCAACATAGGGTCCCCATAATTGGAAGTGATTTGAAGATCACAACAACAATAACAACTTAGGATCCCCATAAATTGAAAAATATTTGAAGATGCACACCAAAAACAACGTAGGGTCACCATATCTTAGAAATGATTTGAAAGTACACAACAGCAGCTGTATGCTTACTGCATTTTTTCCCTTCCACTTTGATACTGTGTACATAATTGCCTCCTCTTTCTGACAGTTGACTCTTACAACAACCCTGCAGGGAAGACAACTGACTCAAGGCTACCCAGTGAGCTTCATGAACTCATAGCACACCGAATCGCGCTCTTTGTTGTTGTGTGCCTTCAAGTTATTTCCAACATATGCCGACCCTATAATGGGATTTTCTTGCCAAGTTTCTTCAGTTTGCCATCTTCTGAGGCTGAGAGAGTGTGACTTGGCCAAGATCACCCAGTGGGTTTAGACGACAAAGCCAGGAATCTCACTCTGCCCACTTTGAATCCAAGACTATTGAAGTCTGCTTTGCTCAACCTGGTTGTGTTAGACTATGCTCGTCTTTATTTCCAGGCGGCAGGCTATCTGAGGATGATGGGGATTATAGTCAGACAGGTCAGAAGGTCCCTCGAGTTAAGAGGTTAAGATTAAGCCCTGGAATTGTATGGATTTGGATAGTTTACTCTTTTCTCACCTGCCCTGCAAAGATATTCACTGCTCCCTGTTTTTATGTTTGACATTTGAATGGAGTTGGAAACTTTTGGAAACATAAAGAGAAGAGTTTGGAAAAGTTACTTTTTTTAACATGAGCTCCCCAAAAAACCCAATTAGCTTAGCCACTGGGCCTTTCCTGAATTCTGCTGTGAGCACACATGAAACAGGTGGGTGGCGGGTACGGAGACTTCATGGGCCCTTCCAGGAGGGTATCATGTTGCCCCTGCTCTTAATAAACAGATGGGAGTTGAATAACAGCCAAACAGTGATCCCTTTATTGGGCCACCCAAAATGCACAATTACATGTTGCAAGCTTGCAAAGCCACACTGGTTTCTTCATCAGGCAAACAGGAGAAAGAAATTGAAAATGCTAGTCACAGGCCTGCATTTCCAATTTCTGGTCTTAGTTCAGTTGGAAGGGAGGGCTATCTGAAGGCTGGCACCTCCCTCTATTTGGAAATTTGAAACCCGAACAGAAAGTGGAAAAAGCCAACATTCAGACCGTGTTTGTGTGAAAGAGAAATAACGCAGAGTTGCCAAAATCATCTCCTTTTTACTTTGGCTAAATTCTGAAAGTATAAAGGAGCTTTCTGTTCAGATTATTTCCCCATTATTTCTCTTTCACACCAGTGCATCTGACAAACAAGACCCGGATTTTACAATCTGCACAGGATTTTACCAGTTCACCCTCCGTGTGATAAACACCTAGGTGGAATCTCTTTTCCTGTAGTTTGAATCCATTGCTCTGTGCCCTAATCTTTGGAACAGCAGGAAATAAGTTTACGCCATCCTCAATATAATACCCCTTCAAAAACTGAAACAGGGCTATCATAGCACCTCTTAGCCATCTCTTCTCTAGGCTAAACAATACTCAGCTCCCAAAGTGCTCCTCATAGGGAACAGTGGATTCAGGCCCCAGGAAAAGACATTCCACCGCAACATTAGGAGGAATTTCCTGACAGTAAGGGCTATTTGACAGTGGAATATCTTCTTGGAGAGTGATGGAGTCTCCTTTGGAGGTTTTTAAACAGACTGGCACCTGTCAGGGGTCCTTTGATTCTGTTTTACTGCATGGCAGAATCGGGTTAGACTGGATGGCCCTTGGAGTCTGTTGCAACTCTATGATTCTATGGCCTGTTACAGACTGCCAAAATAAAGCTGCTTCAGGTCTCTTTGGAGGTATGCTCTTTAAATGATGCATGGGTCTTAAGAGTCCGGAGGTCACGCCAAAGCCACACTCCATTCCTAAGCACTGGAGGGCAGCTTTGGTGCAGCTTCCGGATTCTTAGGATGCATGCATCATTTAAATAGCATACCTCCAAAGAGACCCCAAGCAGCTTTATTTTGGCAGTCTGTAACAGGCCTATGATTTGTCCTTTATGCAACAGTTTTAAAAAAACCACACACACATTTTTGTGGTACCCAGGGTTCATTTGTGTGCTCCGAAATGCCTCCAATAGGGCATGGTTTCCAGACCCTTCACTATTTCCTTCCACACTGCAACCTTACCCAGCATAGTCAAATGGAGAGTGATAATGGAAACTGCAGTCCAGCTGCATATGGAGAACCACTGGTTGCCCATGCTCATCTTGAAAGCATTTCATGCATTTGGAACAGATATGGAACCACTGGTGATTAGTTGGGTCAGCTGGTTAATAATAATAATAATAATAAAAAATAATAAAAATAATAATAATAAAAGGTGTTTTTTAAAAATGGAACCTCCATATTCAAAGGCAGTATACCTCAGTGTGACAGCTAATGGGGAGCAAAAGCTTCCAGGTGTGGAAGTTCTCCTTGTTGCTCTCCTTAAGGGCAGGCATTGCTTGTGTCAGATACAGCTCACAGAATCTTCTAAGCAGCCACTATCCATGTTGGGGACAGAAAGAATATTTGAAAAGGTGGTTGAAAAATGTGTTTCTGGAGTGTTGAGAAAGCATGATGCAAAGAATCCTGGACTGATGAGAATCTTTGCAATGTAGGATTTGCTATAGGCAAAATTCACATGCTGTTGGTTTGCAACAAAACAAAACTTTCAGTGCACAAAATATTTCTGTGCAGAAACATAAATTATATTCTGTAATCGGGACCCTATTTTTGTGCAAAATTTGCACATAATAAAAATTTGCACAGCAAACAGTGTTTTCTGCATAGAATTATTATATTTAGTGCTGTTTTGGTGTAGCTGTACAAAATTTTGTTATGTGGCTTCAAGGCAACTCTGACTTAGACCACCATAGGGTTTTCTTGGCAAGATTTATTCAGAAAATTATTAAGATTTGAGACTGATTTGGCAATGGTCACACAATGCATTTCTTAAGCAGGTTTATTAGCAACCTGGCAATTTTTGCCTAGCATTAAGTCTCAGTTGCTAAAAAGCCTTTGAAGACTTTCTTACAGTGGGAAGAAAATTGCTAAAATTATTCATTGCTTCAGGAGGAAAATTAGCAAAGAACAACATCTCTAGTCTATGAATTCAAAGATTTGGCTGTGTTAGTCTGTAGAATCAGTTATGTAGAGAGATCTTGTAGCACCTTTGAGATTGAACTGAAAGAAAGAAGTTGGCAGCAGGAGCTTTCCTAGACTTCAGTCTACTTGAGGAAGAGGGCTGAATAATAATAATAATAATAATAATAATAATAATAATAATAATAATAAGTTTTATTTATAAACCGCTTTTCCGCAGTGATCAAAGCGGTGTACAGGTAAAAATTGCAATGACAAAATACAAAATGCAAACTAAAAATTGCAATACATAAGTGATTGCTGTGGTCTTTGGGGTGGCCTGTTCAGAGTTGGGCAAGCAAGACAGGGAGGCCATGTCGTTTCATGCTCACCCAACAGCTATGCCATTCCCACCAGGTGTACCTCCCCACCTTGTGTACCCACTTGAGAGGGTCACCCGATGCGGTCTGCACTCCCCTAGCATTAGCCTGAGACTCAGAGGATGGTGGACGGATTTTAGATAACTGATTATTTTTATTTTTAGCTTGTCATCTAGATCCCAAGTTAGAGTCCAGAATTCCCCAGGGCAGATAAATTTCGTACTGTGGCATTTCATATAATTTTTCCCATGTTCAACCTCACTCTCATGGATTTTTTAAAAAAAATTGGAACCCACCCAATCATGGAATTGGAAGAGACCCCGGGGCCATCCAGTCCAACACCAGTCTGCCATGCAGGAAGACACATTCAAAGCATTCCCTGTGACAGATGGCCATCGAGCCTCTGTTTAAAAACCCCCAAAGGAGGAGAGGACACATTCCAAGGCAGCATGTTCCACGGTTGAATAGCTCTCATCATCAGGAGGTTCCTCCTAATGTTGGATGTTTTCCTGTAATTTGCATCCATTGCTCCATATCCTATTCTCTGCAGCAGCAGAAAACAAGCTTGCTCCAACCTCAATGTGATACCCCTTCAAATATTTAAATAGGCTATCATAACACATAGAATCATAGAATTGGAAGAGACCCCAAGAGCCACCCAGTCCAACCCCCTTCTACCATGCAGGAACATACAAAGCATCCCCGACAAATGGCCATCCAGCCTCTTTAAAGACTTCCAAAGGAGACTCAGCCACTCTCAGAGGGAGTGTGCCATCTTAACCTTCTCTTCTCCAGATGAGTATAATTATCTCCTTGTGAGAAAGTCCCCAAGGCTAAGCCAATTTTAATGGACTCATGGTGGCGGTGGTAGGGGCACAGCATTATTTGAACTGGGGACATCCTCATTGGCGATCTCTTTGCCACCATTTTCTGACAGCTCTCTTTAGCCTTGATATGTTTTATGAATGAGGTACTAGGTGGAGTATAGGAGGAAAATAGGGGAAAACTAGGGACCCCCTGCAATCATGGCTGGTGAGAATATGCCAAAGAATAATACAAAATGGGGGGGAGGGTGCAAGGGAGTGAAGGATGGAGGTGCAGCATAACCCTGGGGTGTGGGCGTTGCTGCCTTTTGAGGTGGGATCGGAACTGAAGCTCACAACCGGAGTGCCAGATTTGCTCAGATCTGGTTTGGTTGTTGCAGAGAGAAGCAGCAGGGAAGCGAAGGTGCCTAGAGAAGACTCAGAGCCGGCCGGGGTGAGTGAGGCCAGAGGGAATCTGCGTTTGGGAAGTTGAAGGCTTTCACTGACAGCATCCATAGTTTTTGTGGGTTTTTTGGGCTATGAGGCCGTGTTCTGGAAGAGTTTATTCCTGACGTTCCGTCAGCAGCTGTGGCAGTCATCTTCCAAAGATGCCAGTCACAGCTGCTGGCAAAACGTCAGGAATAAAGTCTTATAGAATACAGCCTCATAGTCTGAAAAACCCACAAAAAGCTAAAAATCTGTGTTTGTATGTTGGGAGAGTTGTGGAACGGAAGGAATGGCAGTGTTTGGCCCTCCTTCATTCCCTATGGCATGCCAGCTACCCAAGGCCACCAAGGGTCCAGCAATGCCAGCACCAGGACTGTGTACCTGTTTGCCAGGGTTGTGAAGAGAAGGTGCCCATAGGGAACTAAACATGAATAGTTGTTTAGGCCCTGAATGACATTTACTTGCTCCTCTTCAGTAGAGAGAGCTTGTAGCACTTTTGGGACTCACAGAAAGAAAAGTTGGCAGCATGAGCTTAAATCTACTTCCTAAAATGCATTTCTTGAGCCAAGAATTGCTTCTCTTGAGTCAGGAATGGCTTGGACACTTTCTGATGGTGTTGGGCAGGGGATGCAGCTATAAACCTTTGGGAGCAAATCAGGGGGAAATTTGTTAAGATATTTCTGCCCCTCTAATTTGATTTTGTGTGCATTTAAAGATAAAACAATAGTGTGTTGGATGTGGAGTGTGTGTGTGAGAGAGAGAGCAGTTAGAACAAATAGATCATTTTTACACTGCGAAAGAAACAAAACACAGACACTTGAAGGTTGGGGTTTACCTCCATAAATAACCCTTTGATGCCCTCTAAACTTCCTGTAGTGTTCAGAATTGGAATGCATTGAGAACAGTTTATTTCTTCCATGCCACCATTTCCAGGGTGTAGTTAAGCGTCTTCCTCCAGCCTCACCCTGGTTATTGCTAATGCTGCTTTTGTTCCCCCACATTTGCAATACTTTTTTTTTCTTTCTGGTTTAGTGTCTTCTCTGCTTTCTACTAAATCTCACCATTGCTCAGTCTAGCTCAGTGTTGTCTTGTCTGTTCAATGACAGTTTTGCAGGATTTCGGATAGGTATGTTTCTCATTGGGGAAGGACCTAGGACCTTTTACATGCGACATGTGTTCTGCCCCTGTGCTGTTATTCTTCCCATAAAATGAAAATAGGATGCTTGTCTTCATGGCTCTGACTAAAGAGTTGAATTGCATCAAGACCCAGGAAGCTATTTTGTACAGAAAGAGACCATTGGGTTGTCCAACTGTCAACAGCAACGGCAGTAGCTGCCCAGGATCTTTCCCTGTTGTCTTGGGAGATGCCAGGCACATAAGGATTTTCTGCCTGCTCCATCACCAGGCTACAGGTCTTCAGGTCCATCTCCTATCCCCATCTGAGGTGGAAGCTTACAGGCCTAGTGCCAAAATATACTTAATTGTAGACCATATATTCACATGTTCTCCTGCAGCATTTAGCAGTTGTGCAAAAGCAAAGATTTTAACAAGCCAAACTTTCTTCACAGCAAGCTGAACAAAAAGACAAGCCATAATAGAATGTTGGAGCTTGGGAAGTGCTATTTTTGAAGAACATCTCCCATTGGGGCTGCGAGATTCTGAAAGTTGTTATTCAAAAATAACTTGCTAGCTCTGGGTCACGCTAAGGGTCCTTTCTGACCTTTGTGTGGTCTCTTTCTGTCCGCAGGTGGCTAGGGAAGCCTCCACGACAAGGCATTGTTTCTCCCTTTGTGTTGGCCCCCCAGCATCTGGCGTACAAAGATAGACTTCCTCTGGGCATGGAGGTTCCATTGGACTTTTTAAATTGGTCCTGCTTGCTTTGTATTGATGATACAATGACAAGCTGTTTCCCTCTCTTGGACCAAGCAGCCCAGTTCTCCATTGTTTCTTTGTGTTGTCACAGGTAGCACCTTGAAAAGCCTGTGTTGTGCCACATGCTATAGGCTCCAGGAAGAAACTCAAAGGGGAGGAGAACTAAGACAAGAATAGGAAATGGGTTCCACTATTGCAGTGTCCTAGGATCATCCTTGAGCCCACCTAGTATTCTCCAGCTGGGTTAGACTCCAGCTCCCATGAGCTCCAGCCAGCAGGGATGATGTGGGTTGGATTCTCTCTAGCACATCCTAACAGCCCCAGATTGCAGGAGGCTACCACAGATAAACTATAGAAGCCTCTGTGCTTTAATTCTGGCACATCCCATCTCTTATGAAATCAGTGAAAAAGGAAGGGCCACTGAGAAGGAGGTGTCCAGCTGTGCATCTAGGCGAGTTCATGGCTTTGATGCCTCTTCAGTTGGGCTTCCTCATTGCTTTTCTGCACAGGAACATCCCACTTCTTGCAATGCATTACCTGCCCTTAGAGGAGATGGCCTGTTGCCATTCTGCAGGAGGAATGGCGGTGCAGTGGCATCTCTGTCATTTTAGGATTTCCTTCTCCCAGAAATCCAGGGACATGAGCCCATCTGAGGGCAGTGAGTTCTGACACTTTTCTTGATCTGGAATAAACCTTTCAGAGGGTAAGAGTGAACAGATATCAGATCCTGGTGACTCTACTTTATTGTTTAAAGCAATGGTTACCAAACCTTGGTCCTCCAGGTGTTTTGAACTTCAACTCCCAGAAGGCCTGGCCAGGTTAGCTCATTGTCAGGAATTCTAGGAGCTGAAGTCCAAAACATCTGGAGGACCAAAGTTTGGGACTCACTGGAAAGGCAGAACAGTCAGCCATAGTTCACTGGATGTTGCTGGATTCCAATTCTCACCAGCTCCTCTTCATGCTCAGAAATACTGGGAGATTTAGTCGCAAAATATTTGGAGAGCTGCAGGTTCCCTTGATCCCAAGCCAAAGAATTTCATAGCATTTTTTTCTAGATGAGAGGCAATGTAAGCCAGTAGTTTCCCCCAAAATGGTGCCCTTCAGATGCATGGGACTTATTTTGCATCATTCAATGCTTGTCTAGGAATTGCGGGAATTGTAGCCCAACTCATTAGGAGGGTACAGGATGGAGGAAAAATTGCAATATAGATTTTGTCTGGTCCAAATGCTTATAAGGAAGTAGACTGTAGTCTATGAAAGCTCATGCTACCAATTTCTTTCTTTCAGTTAGTCTCAAAGGTGCTACAAGAGCTCTCTCTACATACTGATTCTACAGATTAACATGGCTATATGTTTAAATTTTGTCTGGTCCAGTTTGGTTAGGATTGGCAGAGGGGACTGATGATGGCTATTTTGTATGGGCTCTAAACTGTACAAATGCTGCCTTCCTCTTTGAGCCTTACAACAAACCTGTGAGATAGGCTAGGCTGAGAAAATGGTTGTCCCAAGTTGCTCTGTGTCTTCATGCCCTGTGGGTGAGGGGTTTGAATCTGGGTCATTCTAGACTTGGTCCAGTACTGTGACCACTACACCACAGTGGCTGCCATTGTGCCTCCTCTGTGTCTTTCTCTTATTTTGCTTCTTTTAAAGCACTGGCTGAAAAGTTCTGTTTGACTGGTAGGTAGGAACGGAAGTGCTCTTGGTTTCCGTCGTCTTGGAAAGTATTTGGTGAGCATCAGCAAACACAACATGACAATAACAAAAGGATGCTTTATCTTGCTTCATTTTCCAAAAAACAAAAAAACAAAAACAAAATAATGAATGAGAGCGCTTTGGGTTCTTCTCTAAAACTGAGTCACCTTACAAGAAAACTGGCCACTTATTGACTGGAGCAACATTGCCATGTGTTTTTAAATGGTTAAACACAGGGATAGATGTAATTTGGGAATGAAATCTGTACTATCATTGGGTGAACTGTCCCCCATGCCCAATTTCAGGACTGGCCATTCAGATACCCTCCAATGTTGCAAAGGTAAAAATGGAATGGCCCTGCCCTCTTCTCAATATAACCTTTCCCAATAGGTTCCCACTGGCTGTATTTGACTACACCTCAGATTACTCCCAGCCAGCACAGCAATAGTTTGGGAAGAGGTTTTTTTGAAACAAGAATTAAGGTCTGACGCTTGTGCAATGATAGGGATTCTGTCTTGTTCTTTGTTGCTCATTTTTGTGGCATGTTGTCCCCCAGTTAGAAATTGCACATTACTTAAACTCTCTTAGATTCAACTGCTGTATATGCTTTTTTTAAAAGCAAACACGTTTAAGGCAAAGTCTTCCAATGCTGCTGGCTTGAATTCAGTGGTCATATTTTATGGTTAGGAGAAGGACGAGGCAGAGAGGGCCCAATTCCCAAACCTATAGAAACCTATGGAGGACATTGTTTGGTTGAAATTGAGGAAAGGTCAGAGATGGGTTTTTGTGTGTGTGGCTATTTCAGGCTGTGTGGCCGTGTTCTGGAAGAGTTTATTCGTGATGTTTCGCCAGCATTTGTGGCCGGCATCTTCTCTGATGTTGGCGAAACGTCAGGAATAAACTCTTCTAGAATATGGCTACATAGCCTGAAGAAACCACAAACAGCTATGGATGCTGGCCATGAAAGCCTTCGACTTCACATCAGAGATGGGACTTTAGGATTTCCTTAACCCTCTCTTTTTAATATAAGAAATTAATTTTATAAGTTTTCATATTGGTTTACATCCATGTTGTTAAGAACATTCTGATGAAACATAGACATTTCAGATACATCTAGCAATGTTGTTCTCTGTATAGGTGACAACAGGAGGAAATGGAATATTTTGTGTGCGTGTGAATTTGAATTTACATGTGAATTTACGTGTGTGGTAAATACCCTCAAGGCACCAGATCCTGATCCTGTAAGCTAAGCAGGGTCAGCCCTGGTTAGTACTTGGGTGAGAGGCCACAAATGAATATTGGATGATGTAGTCTATGTTTCAGGGGAAGGAACTGGCAGAACCACCTCTGAGTATTCCTTGCCCAAGAAAACCCTGTAAAATTAATGGAGTCGTTGAAGGCACATGCTCACTCACACATAGGCTCTCACTGTCCAGATTTGACAGGGCCAGTAGTCCTGATTAATCCTCTGTTATCCCACTTTTCACCTGTCTTTTAAATGTCCCATTTTCTGTTTCCTCCTCCCACACACACCCCCTTTGTTCTTGACTGACTTCAATGGCTGCAAAATTAATTCAAAGTGGAAAAGTAGTTTGCACTCTGGTCCTGCAACAAACTACAGTTCCTAGAATTCCATAGCAGGGAGCCGTGACAGTTAAAGGTGTCAGACTGGATTATTTCTGCAGCAAGGATGCAGCCCTAGAATGCTTAGATTCACAGTATTCTCATTCCCTTGGGCACTTGACCTGCCCCTTTTATTTGGATGCCTATAAACAGGATTTTCAAATGCTCAACTGAACATTTAAATTAATGTGGTGCTAGACTTTTGTAGATTGAAAGGGGAGAATTCTTATTTAGGAGACTAATGCTTTCATTCCTGCCCTTATGGCCACTTGGCCCACCTCCAGTCCAGCTGACCCTTTGGGTTCATTTGTCCCCCCCAAAGGCCACAAAGAGGCATTAGGGGCTGAGATTGGTTGCCCACGCAGGACACTCCCTTCCCATGGGAATTCTTTTGCAGCCAAGTCACATGCGGGCAGCTGTGTGGTTTGTACCAGGGCTCCTGCTTCTGTTCTCTCTCTCTCTTGGCTTACCTGGCAGGCAGCCGCCTTTCTGTGCCAGGGTCCTCCTGACCCAGGGAGAGGCCCTGTGTTCCGGGGGCTGTTCCCAGAACCTGTTTGGGCACGCTGCCTTCCCACCCATCGCCTGACTGGCACCTATTGGAGCTGCCATGCCCCCTTCTTCCGAGGCTGGCTTGCAACAGAGGGATTTATGGGCGTTGAAAGAGGGGGGAAAGTACATTGTGTTCTACCCCTGACTGCTAGTGCCCAGGCGGTGCCATCTTTGGCTTCCCCACCCTGTATCCCATTCCTTGCCATGCCTCAAGTGAGATGCACAAACATACCCTGGTGATCCTTGTGCAAGTCCTTATTCTTTTCTCCTTTCCCTCATCCTCCAATAGGAATTTTGCTGGATAGTCTTAACAGAATCCATCCTTGTACTGTTTAAAAGAAGAAAAGTTTAACAAATCAAAAGAGGAAGAACATCTTAATTGTAAGAGCTGTTTGACAATGGGATAGTCTGCCTCAGAGGATGGTGATTCTCCTTCTTTGGAGTGGAGATCTTTAAATAGACTCTAATATTGTGCATGCTTTGGTAGTGTTTTAGTTGTGTATTTCCACATGGCAGAGGACTGGAGTAGATGGCCTTTGGGATCCCCTCTCACTCTGATTCTGTGAAACTACAAATCCCAAGATCTCAGGGGATAAAGCCATGGCAGTTAAAATAATGCCACACTGCTATAATAATAGAATCATGGAGTTGGAAGAGACCAAAGAGACCACCTCTCTGTTCAGCAGAAGAATAGACTGCTTGGAAGCTGGTGGACTCTCCTCCTTCGAGGGTCCACCATCTTCCAGGAGTGCTTTAGTTGTGTATTCCTTGCATGGCATGGGATTGGACTGGATGGCTTTTACAGTCTCTTTCATAGCCCACATTCTGAGTTTTTTGATAGACCACTGCCAGTCCGGTAGAGAACCTGTTTCTCATGCTGACGGTTCTGGATTTAGTTCCTGGCATTAGCAATTCAACACATGTTGGATTGGAAAGATGGTCTTCATCCTGAGACCCTTGAGGGGTCTATGCTGGTTACATTAGCCAGCATTGGGCAAAATGAAGCTAATCTTAAGGCAGCTTCCCATGTTTTAGTTTAAACCAAAAACTTTTAAGAGAAGGGTGTTAACCAGTAGAGCCGGCTGTTTTGCAGGGTTCCAGATTAATCTCCAGTTAGGGGAAGAGCCCTAGTAGACAGCACTGGATTAGCAGGACCAATGGTTTCAGTTTCACAAAGATGGCTTCTAGTCTCCCCCCTGCAGCATTCAACTGCATGCCCACCTCCAGAGTCCTCTGGAGGAAAGGTGAGTTGAAATATAATAACGCTTCATGAGCCCAACTCTCCAGTTAGTGTCTTTGGTCTTTGTGAAAAACAATTAACATGGACATTACCATTCCTTGTACCAATCCAGGCCAGGAAGCTCAAAAAACCTTAAGTTTCTGGAGCAAAATGCAGAGCTTGGAACACAGCTATGCCTCTCCTATGAGCTCCAGCTTTTCAGCATCAAGGATGCTTAAATTCTTTTTTAAAATGTGTCTGCATGATCTTTCGTGATTCCTTGTGATCATGTATTGTAAATCCTCCCACACAGAGGTAAAAATATCAGAACATGCCCTCTTCTCAGCCATAGCAGCATCTCCAGATAGTTAATGGGGCCAACTGCATGTCTTCCATGCGTCAGAACCAATTGTATAGAATCTTGTTGCAATTTAAAGCCAGATGGAAACCGGTTATGGTCCCATTACTGTTGTTTCAGAACCTGCAGCCGGACCTATTTTGTGGAGAACAAAAAGCTATAATATCCTATGTAGAGCTATAATGGGAGGAGTTCATCAAAGGCTGTTTATCTTTGCTGTGTGAACCAGGGTGCAACCAGTATGCAAAGCTGTCCACATTTTAAGATTTAAAATCTTGGAGGAGGCTGCAGTGCTTTAGGTTCAGAAATGTTGAATGGTGCATACCCCCCAGCAGATGAAATCTAGAACATGTGTGATGAAATGACTGATCAGAGTTTCATCAAAATGACATAAAGATTAATAAGGAGGAACACAAAAGCTAGGACAGGCTGCAGCAGTTTGTGAAGTCGAAGGTTTTTTGTGGGTTTTTCGGGCTATGCGGCCATGTTCTAGAAGAGTTTATTCCTGACGTTTTGCCAGCATCTGAAGATGCCAGTCACAGATGCTGGCGAAACGTCAGGAATAAACTCTTCTAGAACATGGCCACATTATATCCCGAAAAACCCACAAAAACTATGCAGCAGTTTGCTTTTTCTTGAGCCTAGAGGGAAGGGTAAGATTCTGCCCCAACTTCTCTGCTTTTTACTAAGTTAAACTATAAACTACAATTGCATTTTGAACTGAGTTTGCAGCACTTGAAGAAAGCTGAGGACAAAGGAGGAAAGTGGGAGGAGAGAGAAATGGGGAGGGGTCTTAAAAACAGCAGAAAAATTTGGGCAACAGTGGATTATTCAGACCATCCTTATCAAACTGGAACTGTTTAGAGGATTTGGTGGTATGTGTGTGTACCTTTGAAACAAAGATTTTATTAAATGCTTTGGAGCAGTGGTTCCCAAACTTCCTAATGCCGCGACCCTTTAATACAGTTTGTCATGTTGTGGTGACCCAAACCCATGAAATTATTCTCATTGCTACTTCATAACTGTAATTAAATAGGTGTTTTCCAATGGCCTTAGGCGACCCCCATGAAAGGGTCATTCGACCCCCAAAGGGGTCTCGACCCACACGTTGGAAACCACTGCTTTGGAGAGTTCAAAGCTCCTTGCGACAGTAATCTTTGCAACAGCAAAGGAGGATCTTTGAGATAATGCCTTAAAAGTGCTTGTGTATCTATTTTCTTCATTTATCAGAATTGATGTTTTATATTTGGATGGTATGCTGTGCACCATGTCTCACTGGAAATCAGGCCAGGGTACATTTATTCACTCTCCACTACACTAGATCTTAGCCAAAAGGCCGAGAAGCATTTATTCACTCTGTGTTTCACTTCTATGCTGAACAAATCATATGTCAAGCTTAAATTTGGAAGAAGGAGGCATGAAAATTAGAGGAACATTGACAATTTAATATATACAGATGACACCACACTACTAGCAGAAAATAGTGAAGACTCAGAACAGTAACTGAAGAAAGTTAAAGAAGAAAGTGCAAAGGCAGGTTTACAGTTGAGCATTAAGAAAACAAAAATAATGACCACATCTGACTTACATAACTTAAAAATAAGACATTGAAATTGTTCAAGATTTTCCACACCTTGGCTCAGTCATTCATCAGAATGGAGACCACTGTCAAGAAATCAGAAGAAGACTAGCACTTGTAAGGGTAGCTATGAAGGAACAAGACAAGATCCTGAAGGGTAATACTAAAGTTAGGATTGACCATGCAGTCGTATTCCCAATTTTTTGTATGGTTGTGAGAGTTGGACAGTGAAGAAAGCTGATAGGAAAAAAATCAACTCATTTGAAATGTGGTGCTGGAGAAGAGTTCTATGGATACTGTGGTCTGCTAAAAAAGATAAATGAATGGGTCCTAGAGCAAATCAAGCTCTAAAAGCCAAGATGAATCATTGTGGCTGTTGTACTTTGGACATACCATGAGAAGATGTGAAGAAAACCACATTCCAAATGGATAAACTCAATCAAGGCACTGAATCTGCAAGACCTGAGCAGTGCTGTTGCTGACAGAGTGACTTGACTGCAGTTAAAAACGACAAATTCTCGGCACATCTGTGGTTGATGTTTAATATATGCCGTTGAATGACATCACCAGGGGCTGCCCCACTTAACCGCACAAGGTCTTGTCCCTTGGTCGCAGGTTTTGCTCTTGAGACTTCAGGGCCCGGGATAGTCCTGATCTGGTAATGCTGACTGTGTCATTGCCAATGTTCCCTAGGGACTCGTGGCTTACATCTGGCAGCAAGAAGGATATCAGAACAACCACAGATAAAACATCAAGATATCCAAGTTCTGGTAGTTCAAAGTTAGGAGGGTTTCCAAATCCAGTATAGTTTTTAGTTGGGTGTGAAATGTTCAGATTTTTGGCTGTTGGCTCCACTGTAAGTCCAACCTGGCTGTGCTTCTAATTGGCCAAGGGATGCCCCAGCCTCTCCTCACTCATAGAATCCTAGAGTTGGAAGAGATCCCAAGGGTCATCCAGTCCAGCCCCACTCTGCCATGCAGAAACTCACAATCAAAGCAGGGTAAGGTACTGCACTTAGGCAGAAAAAACAAAATGCATAGATATAGGATGGAGGACACCTGGGTTAGCAAGACGACATGTGAAAGGGATCTAGGAATCCTAGTAGACCACAAGCTGAACATGAGACAACAGTGTGATTATCATTACTATTTTATTATTTTATTTTCTTATATCTTGCCTTTGTTCTAATATAGGGACTCAAGGCGGCGGCTAAAAAGGACAATGTGATTCTAGGCTGCATCAGTGGAAGTACTGTATAGTGTCTAGATCAAGGGAGGAAGTCATAGTGCCACTCTATTCTGCTTTGGTCAGGCCTCACCTGGAATACTGTGTCCAGTTGTGGGCACCACAATTCAAAAAGGATGTGGAAAAGCTGGAGCGTTTTTCAAGGGTGATCAAGATGGTGAAACCACGCCTTATGAGTAAAGAGTTAAGTTGGGTATGTTTAGCCTGGAGAAGAGCAGGTTAAGAGGTGATATGATAGCCCAGTGTAAGCATTTGAAGGGGTGTCATATTGAGGATGGAGCAAGCTTGTTTTCTGCTGCTCCAGAGAATAGGACACAGAGCAATGGATGCAAACTACAGGAAAAGAGATTCCACCTCAGCCTTAGGAAGAACTTTCTCATAGAAAGAACAGTTTGACAGTAGAGCACACTCCATCGGAAAGTGGTGGAGCCTCCTTCTTTGGAGGTTTTTAAACAGAGGTTGGGTGGCCATCTGTCGGGGGTGCTTTGATGGTGTCTTCCTGCATGGCATGGACTTGGACTGGATGGCCCTTGAGGCTTCTTCCAACTCTGAGACTGTATGATTCACTCAGTGCAGTAGATCAACCCTTACCCAGCCAGACTTGTCCATTGCTTCCGGTTCTCCTGGGTTCTTCCTCGTGACTTGCTGGGCGTCATTCCTCAGCTGCCAGATCCTGTCCCACTTGGAATTTTTGGCAGCCACACCTCTGCCCCATGAAGCCCTACCTTTCAGCCTCTGGGCTCCCCCCTATTTTAGCCTTACAGATCCCCTCTTCCCACCCTAATATTAAAAGTCAGTGGTCCTTATGGGTTGCAGGGAATAGGGTCTGTGCTAACTTCAGAAACATTGCTTTTTTTCTCCCAAGGTCATTTACAACTCACAGATTCCTCAATGGCCGTGCTTGTTGGAAGATTCTGGGAACTCTAGTTTGACAAAAGCAAGGTTTCCAGGGGGTTGTGGCTTCTCTGGCTCTTTTCAGTTAGGAAGGGAGTTGTGGGCTGTGCAAAAGGGGGAAGCGTTGGCGGGTGCAGCTTTTCTTTGTCCCATATGAGAAACAGTACCCTCCAAAATTTCCCCTCAGGGCCCTGCAACTGCTTCTCTGCCTTGTCCTTCTGCATCTGGTCACCATTGTGCTCAGGATTTCCCGTAAATATGCAACAGCACCCAGTTCTCACCCGCATCCCCAACACCTCTCTAGTTTATCTTGTCATCATCTCCCCTGAGAATGGTAAAAGGGGGAGAGAAACCCTCCTCCAGTCACTGCCAGGATCGCTCAGTACCGTTTCAGCATCCGGCTTGCCGCCCACCATTTTGATTTCTGTAATTTGAGGCGCTGAGGCTGAAACTTTTACTAGGAAAGCTTTGCCTTGTGGGGCTCAAAGGGTGCAGTTCAAGGTGAAGGTGCAACTGTCTTGACATGCTCAGGGGCTCTACTGCCATGGTGAGCTATGGGGGCCAAACCAGACACAACTTTGGAGCCAGGGCTGCGCAACTTTGGAGCCTTGGCAGCCACCGATGGAGGCCTGTCGAATGCTCAGCAAGTTTGACTCGATTGCGTGTGGGTGTTTAAAGCAAAGCTGTTTAAATGAAGTGTTACCGTCTGTGGGCTGATAGCCTGCATTTGTTCACTTTCATGTTGTGAAAATAGATCTCCAGGTTTACTTCGCACCTGCTTTTGTTGTGAAAGTGTGGCTTTTATGTTGTAGATTTTGTTTAAAAAAAATTATAACTTAGGCACTGCCTTTGGCGGGGCATGCCTCTGGATCTATCGAAGGTTTGGCTTTTTAATGATGCCCCAGGTTTAATGTGCTTGCTGTGAAATGACCATAGCCACTTCAATTCCCTTCCCAACAGGCCTTCATCATCTGGGTTCCAAATTTTAGGCAACCAGAGAGATGAGTCTTGAGTGGTTGAGAAGCCGTGGGCGTTAGAGCATACAGTTCTCATAGACTATGCTGATGGCCTGCTGCCGGTTGCCGCAACAATTTTTTTTTTTACCAAAAACAGGAAGAGTGCCGTACCTAAATCCAGAGTACGCACATTGCCTATGAAGGTTGGAGGAAGGGACAGTAAAGATTTACTTTGGATGTCATGCCAGAGATGTTACCGCATCTTCAAGGTCCAGAACACTCACACTGTCTTATGTTGTTCCTTAGCTACGCACAGTTGGCCCTCCATATCCACAGACTTTTTATCCAGGGATTCAACCATCCACAGCTTGACAATGTTCTAAAAATATATAAATTCCCAAAAGCAACATTGATTTGGTCATTTTATATATGGATATCATTTTAGTATACCAAAATCCATGGATGCTCAAGTCCCATTAAATACAATGGGTAATAAAATAGCATCCCTGATATAAAATAGCAAAATCAAGGTCTGCTTTTTGGAGTTTACGTCTTTTTGAAATCTTTTCAAACCATGGATGCTTGAATCCGTGGATAAAAACTCTGTGGATACGGAGGCCTGATTGTACATGTACCGTATATACTTGACTAGAAGTTGACCCCGTGTAAAAGTCAAGGGCAGGTTTTGAGGCCAGAATTAAGGAATAAGCCAAAGAACTTATAAAACATTAGAACTTAAATGTTTGTGCTTATACTACCATATTTGTGTGACTATTTTCAAATACAATTAGAGCTTAAATGTTTGTGCTTATACTAAAGGTGAGATGGATGAGAGAATAGAAAAGGGTCAGTGCTTCTAGAGCAGACTGTGCTTTTGCTTTTTACCAGGGGATGGTTCCTCTTTTTTTGCTAAGAGTTAAAGTACAGTACTTACATTGACCCGTGGATAAGTCGACTCACTTTTTTGGGGTCACTTTTTTGATTAAAGACTGAGTATATACATGAGTATATACAGTAAATACATTGAGGCTGTGATATGGTATGTGTGTGTATGGTATTGTAATTTAAAGGTATAATTTAATTTTTGCTAGTTGTTTGTGTCGCAACTATTGCCATTACATCCAATGATATCCAGGAATTATGAGTAATGTTAGTGCAAAAACTGTTACTAAGGATTCTGTATGGTGTGGTATGGCAGAAGGTCATTGGAGATGTAGCACCATGCGTTGCCGCATTGGGTGACGCCAGCCCTAGTGCTGGCCACTGTATCGAGGGGTGAGAGAAAAGAAGTCTGAAGGTTTGGGGAAAACAAAACTAAAACAGGCCCTGGGGTAGGAAAGGAATGGCATGAAAAGGGATGATCAACTGATTTCCTGGCCAAAAAAATTACAGAGGGTTGGCTTGGCCCTCTATAGATCACAAAGCAGGTGCAGATGCTGAAGACTATGAAGTAGAAATAGGACCTCTGACAGTTTCCCTCACCTTTGAAAATGGAGTCCAGGTTCCCTGAGTAGTTGTAATGATGGCCAAGTCAGTCACCAAAATCATTATTCATAGTTATGCTTAATAAAGCGCGTGCCTCCAGTTCTTCCACTTCTCTCAGTCCTGGCCTCTTGCTTCATCCTTGATCTTCCAGCACACAGTTGCTCATGTTCCATAATCCTTCCTTTGCAAAACTGCCGTAAGCAATAAGCACGCCCTCTCCATCTGGATCAATATCTTTCAAAACTCCAAAACACCCTTGACTTCAAAACAGGTGTCAGGAACCAGTTGGTGCAAAGAGGTGGTACAGCCAGGTTTTCATGTTGCCTTTCCATCCTTTCGGTGCCAACAAGTTACAAAAGGACTGAATCCATTTTAAGGGAAGATCCATCCATCTAAATTTTCTCCCACTCCTCACCTGCATGAATTTTTTGTCAAATATATCCATGATCCAATAATCCAAAAACTCCGGAGAGTCAGCAGTTTGAAAGTGCAATTGATTTTCCCATGTTTGTATTATGCTAATTCTGGGTCATAATTTCACAGTGCATAATTATAGCACTATGATACCACTTTAACAGACAGGGCTCCATCCTATGGATTCCTGGGGTTTGTAGTGTCATGAGGTACTTAGATTTGTAGTTGTTGTGGCACCAGAGCTCTAGGCTAAATATCTCACAAAGCTGCAGATCCCAGAATTCCATAGCATTGCACCATGACAGTTAAAGTGATGGCAAAGTGCATTATTTCTGCAGTACGGATGCAGCCCTAGTGTAACTGTCTGCCAATTCAGGTATACACATCTAAAACATCCTTGGCAGGCAACCATGCCTTCAGTGACCAGTGTCAGAAATTTCCTCCTGATATTTTGAACACTGTTGGCATATTAGTGTTTCCCAAGGATGCATGCTTGATATGATAAATTTACTGTGATAAATTTGTCTGTCTCAATGGCATTACAGGGCAGAACTTGGAAAGTAACTTGAAGCTTGTGATCCAAAAAACACAGTAGAAATAATCCAGTTTGAGACCGCTTTCACTGCCCTGGCTCAGTGCTTGGGAATCCCAGGAATTGTAGTTTAATGTGGCACCAGAGTTTTGGGAGGCATTCAGAGAAGGCTGAATGCCTCCCAAAACTACAGTTCCCAGAATTCCCTAGCATTGAGCCAGGGTCTCAAACTGGATTATTTCTGTAGTGTGTTTTGGACTGGTGTTCCAAATACTGTAGTTTGGGTTATTTTGGTAACAAGGCTGGAGAGAGGTTACCTTTCAAAAGTAATGCAAGGAGTGGGAAGTTAGTTACTTCCCTGGTGTAGTGATGGGTAATGATTTCTAGTTTCTTTTAAAAGTAACTTTCCAAGGACATTTTAGAGCCATTTTCAGAGGAGTGTTTCAATTTTGTCCTAAGGTTTGCTATGTTTTTTTTTTAAAGAAATGAGAAACAATTAAATATTAGGAAGAAACTCATAAAATAACAGTGAGATTGGGAAGAACCTCCTGACAGCAAGAGCTGTTTGACAGTGGAAGATGTTGCCCTAGAGAATAGTGGAGTCTCCTCCTTTAAGGTTTTTAAACAGAGGCTGGATGGGCATCTGTTGGGGTGCTTTGATAGTCTGTTCCTGCATGGCAGAATGGGGTTGGACTGGATGTCCCTTGGGGTCTGTTCCTACTCTATGAATTACAAGGTTTGCGATTTAACAAGAAATTTGCAACCCAATACTTTTAAAACACGATAATGATTAACAGGAACAAATTCCTTTTAAAGATTAATTTTCCAAGCTGTGCCACAGAACTCTTTGTTCTTTGGGCATGATATGGTTTTACCTTTATAATATAACTGCAAGATACATACTTACAGCAATGTTCTAACGACTGCACCACACTGACCCTTAAAAATGTTTTAGCACACCTCAAAAAAGGATGCATTTTGAAGGCACTTATGGTTGGTAACCCACATTACTTGCATTAACATTCCTCTGGACTCCGATCCCACCCTGGGATGCCTAGAAGTTCAGGCTCCTCTGGAGCTGTCCTTTGCCTCTGGCATGCCTCCACATGAATGCAAACACGGGAATGCTAATGTGCTATACAGTGTGTAGCATCCCATTCCACCTCACAGCTACTTTCTGGTGTATTTTGGACTGTTGATTCTCTATTGTACGGTAGGACAATGATATTTTTGCTGGTGTATCTTTAACCCAAAGGAGTCAACGCCCTCCTTGCCTTTAACTCAACGGAAGACGAGTTGCAGAGCTGTTGCAGAGTAAACAAATGCAGAACGCCAACAGGCTGGGTAAAGCCTTCCACAATGTATTGTGTTTGTGTGCGCGCGCACGCATGCAGATAACCTTTTCTGGTGTGCAGAATAATCGGGACATCATATTACTGTCCATATTTTTGTCTACAAAGTAGGATGGCCAATGGTACAATTCAGCTGAGGGTCAAATGGCAATGTATATTACTTCACCAGAGCTTGGGAATGTTGCTTTTTTGGACTACAACTTCCCAAATCCCTCTGTCAGCATTCTCAATCTCTAAAATGCACTTATCTTTTAAAAAGTGTAGTCAGCTAGCTGCACTTGGGTCCTCCAGAAGCCCTTCTTCTTGGTCCCTTGAGTAGATCCTTAGGTACCTGCCCTGAAGTCCTGCCCAGATAGTGCCACTCATACCATTCAAAGCTTATATCTTTCATGCTATAGAATTATAGCATTCTGATGCCACTTTCATGGATGCATCCTGCGGGATCCTGGGATTCCTATTATGGCAAGGTACTAGAGATCTCTGATAGAGAATTCTAAATCTGTCATAAATCTCTCCTCCCAACTGCCTTTCACTTTTCCGTGTGTGTTGTCTCTTATTTAGCTTGTAAGCTTGTGAGCAGAGAATTTGTCAAATTAACAATTTGTAAACTGAGAGTGTTTTTGGTTGAAAACCAGGGTATAGTTACCCTAAACAAACAAAAACTACCAATCCCAGGATTCCATACGTTCGTGCCATGGCAATTAAATTGGCACCAAGGTGCTATAACTGTGTTGTTCCCATTGTGTTGTGCTTTGTAGCTTGAAGCTCTAGACTCCGCATTATGGATTTGGATGCTGATTTTGCTTTCTTGGTACAATGGTCCTCTCAACCTGCTCAGAGATATGGTTTGTACATGCACCATGCAAAAAAGGGAACTCTTCCTTGCCTGTTATGCTTTGTACCCCAAGTACTGAACATTTATTGATTTATTGAAGTTTTTTGATTGATGGATCATTCCTGTCCTAAGAGAGACTGTGAGGAGTCTTACAATAAGCCAGCCTGGTTATTTAAGCTAAGCAAAACACCTTGTTCATAGTCACCCAGTGAGTTTCAGAGCTCTACATGGCTGACTTTGCCTTAAGATGTAAGGTGATGCTCCAGCCCTCCCAGCTGAAGGAAACCTGTGCTTTCAATAGCTGGCCAGCAGACCAAAATTTGCCTTGTGCAGCTTTCCCCAAGGAAGTTGTCGTGATTGGATTTCTGCCAGACAGGCAGCTTTCTAAGCTATAAAAGCAAAGGTGTGGCACCCTCAGGTTTGCCCTGGGATCCTCTCTGTCTCTCTCACCTGCCCCTCTTCCGAATCAAACTTGGCTTCTGCCGGGCGCAGGGCTGTTGACTTCTCTAATCCTAACCCTGTCCTTCTCTAGCTAATCCCTCCCTAATCTGATCGGGGTTTGTCAGGGTTTGTCAAACCAAAGGGGCATGATGGCTTAATTGCCGCTAAACCAGGCCCTTCTGCCTCCCACCTGTGGCCGCAGGGGAAGGTGGAGCGGCCTGGTGGGGTAACCTCAGGACTCCTGGCTTTCTGTTCCCAGCGCTGGGAGGGGGCATGGAGAGCCAAGGTTTCCCTGTTCTCAAGGAGAGGTGGCTGTTTCTCATCTCAGTTTGTTTTCCGCCTTTACATGAGACAGGTGGAGATTCAGCAGGTAAAGTGATGTGCACACCTACACACACCTGTAGTCCTAGCTTCTCCCAAATCTTGGAGGGCAGTTGGAAAGCTAAAGTGATTCCTGTCTCACGGAAAGGCTGCTCTCTTTTATTGCAAACAAAAATCCATCATTGATATCTTTATTGGCCAATACCTGTGTTGGCCATTTAACAAATCTAAAGGATGTTTGTTTTGGATTTTTGTTTGGATTTGTTACATGGCCAACACAGCTACCCCTGCATGTTTTCTCTTTTATTTCAATTTGTTGCCCTCCTTTGCAGCAGCCAGGTGGAAATCTTGAAGCTACAAATAGGCATAGGTATCTTGAGTCTTCAGTATTCACACACACACACACACACACACACACACACACACACACACGTGTGTGTGTATGTATACATACACACACACACATATACTGTGTATATATATAGTGTGTGTGTGTGTGTGTGTGTAATGCCTTCTCCACCACAACCAGGAGGAAATCCAACTAGCAAAGCTTTTCTGCAACCGAAGAGCATTTTCTGCTCTCTTTCTCTCTCTCTATGCATCAGTTGGGGAATAGCTGGAGCTTTGCATGCAGACCATCCACAGATTCAGTTCCTGTCTTCTGATGTAAGATAAGGATGTAAAAGACTCTTTTCTGAAATTCAAGAGAGCTGTTGCCAGTCAAACTAGACGTCTCTAAGCTTGATGCGCTAAGGGTCTTGGTTCTTCTGAGGGAGCAAAGTGGCACCATTGGTTGGCACACAGACAGGGGTGGGAGAGGAGTTGGGTGGCTTCTGGGACTAAAACTCAAGAACAGACCTAGCACAAGATGAAGATGATGATCCAGGCAGTGATCCCATTTTTTTTCCATAGTTGGGAACTGAAGGTGACTTACAAAAGTTCAAATGGATACCTCTGAGGGAAAATATATATTATACAGGGTGACAACAGAGTTAAATTAAAAGCATAACCATTAAAATGAACAAATATAAATCGTAAAGAAGCCAAGATGGTCAAATTGAAAATGTCGTACTTTGGCCATATCATAGGAAGGCAGGACTCACTTGAAAAGACAATAATGCTAGAAAAGAGAGGAAGGCCACATGCTAGATGTTTAGACTTGATCAGGAAGTGATGGGAATGAATTTGCAGGACCTGAGGAGAGCAGTGGAGGGCTGGGGGTCTTGGAGATGTCTCATCCACAGGTTCGCCATGAGTAGAGGTTGACTTGTGGGAAGTTAACAACAACACGAAGGGCCCTTTCCCCCTAAGCAGGTGACCCTTCAATGAAAGGCCTTCACCACATTCAAATGGGCACCAAGAATGGCACCACTCTCCTCTTCTTAGACCCTGAGAGCAGCCACTAAGAAGGCCCTCTCCTGCATTCCCATCCAGATGCAATGATGAAGATGGTGGGACATAGAATCCTAGAATTGGAAGAGACCCCAAGGACCACCCAGTCCAACCCCTGCCATGCAGGAATTAACAATCAAAGCACCCCCGAAGGATGGACATCCAGCTTCTGTTCAAAGACTTCCAAAGAAAAAGACTCCACCAAACTCCATGAGAGTATATTCCAATGTCAAACAGCTCTTACTGTCAGGAGGTTCTTCCTAATATTTAGGTGGAATCTCTTTTCCTGTAGTTTGTATCCATTGCTTTGTGTCCTATTGTGTGCAGCAGCAGAAAACAAGCTTGCTCCATCCTCAACATGACACCCCTTCAGATACCTACAATTATCATATCACCTCTTAACAGTCTCTTCTCCAGGTTAAACATATCCAGTTTCCTAAGTCTCTCCTCATAAGGCATGGTTTACAGACCCTTCACCATTTTAGTTGCTCTCCTCTGGACGCACTCCGGCTTGTCAAGAGAGAGATGGGCCTCCAAAACTTGAAATAGTATTTTACAAGCATTCAGGTGCTCTGTAAAGATCACCTTTAGGATTATATGAAAGAACAAATCATGGTAAGGTCATTATGGGGGAAAATACAGGTGGGAACACCCACACTGGGTTGAAGGAACAAGTCACATAGGGAGAGGTGGTCTTTCAGATACCCTGGAGTCAGATACCTCTCACCCTGAAGCCACTGCCCTCTTTTCTTGGGGTGGAGGTGGGAATGGCCCTTCTTGCAAAGTTCTCCCACCCCACCCTGCCCTCTCTGCTCTTCTGTGCCATGCAGGTTCTGGCTGAGCTGGCATGGCTGGCCCAGGGCGTTGCCATGACGCGGGCACACCCAGCTCCTGGGTCAGAGTACTCCAGCTCAGCTGCGCCTGGCAGCCTTTCCACCAAGCCTTCCCGTTTCCCCCTTGCCCGGCCGGTTGGGCCTGCTTGGCAGAGAGGGGAGCGGCTGCCCCATGCCAGAGCCCGTTCCTTTCCCACCCACCCTGCCCCTGCAAAGGCAAACATCCCAGCTGGCGGGCACCCAAGGCGGGCAGGGAGCAGGCCCGCCACAGCCCTGTCCTCTTTTCCAGGACGAGAAGGGGCATGCATGCTGTAACTCTCACTCCATTTCTCTTTCACTCTATCCATCTTAACCCACCATTTTCACCCTGGCATCCTCCTCCTTGGCATCCAAATTACATGGGCTAAATGGAGGATTGGTAGGGAGGGAAGCATATGTGATCCATCATGCTTAAAACCTTTCCAGGTGGGTCATCAAATTTAGCCCATTTGATTCTATGCAAAACCAGTTCACTGGAAACATCAGTCCCCGAGCATGGGAAAAGTGCCTTTCCCCCCTTTCCTTTCCCCTTTCTTTAATATCTGTTCTGACTGTATGTGTAGGATTACACATACAGTGGGGTGTTTGGGAACTGTAACTCCCATTGGTTTTGATAGCACAGCCAACAATGAGATATGATGGGAGCTGAACCCCAAGAATGCCTAAGGAGCCGTACTCCAGATGTATATGTGGGAGAAGTACTTACACAGGGAGAAGGAAAAGTTGCTTACTCCATGAGAATCTTAAAACTCAGTGGTTTGTATATGTATTTTGGAAGATAATGGCTAGAGCAATGGGCCATCTAGCATCCTGTGCATAATCCCAGTTCAGTAATTCCTCCGTCACCTCATACAACAGAAAGGTGGTATGTTCGGATTAAGCAGAGATCTTATACATTTACTGGTCAATTTTTCCTCATTTTGCATGGTAACCGTGTCATTCACTGAAGCAGAAGGTAGGTCCCTCTGTTGTTGGACAGAAACCCCCATCTTTTGTTGCCATGCTGGCTAAGGGTGATGGTACTTGTGGTCCAGCAACATCTGGAAGGGCACCAGTATCTTCCCTCTCCCCACTTTGTACTGAAAAGTGGTAAATTGGTGGTAGAGCACCATCATTTTGCATGCAGAAGATCCCAGGCTCAATCCCTGGCTTCTCTGGGTTAGGCCAGGAAAAAAATGGAATAAGGGAGCTTTCAGTGATCTTATTTATGTCTTGATCTGAGGTGCATCTTCTGATCCCAATGAGAATTCAATTCTTTTCGTAGTGTCTAACATTTCACAAGTAATAACCAGGACACATGTAGCTAAGCCACTTCAGAATGTGGTCAAGATGGCAAAAGATATTAATAAGTACAAACACACAAGCTAGGAGAGGCTGCAGCAGTTTGTTTCTGCCTAGGCCTACAGTGGAAGGCATGGTTTCACCTTCTCTCCTCTCCTCTTCCTAGATTAAATGAATGAAAACTATGGTACGGTACTTCTGTATTTTGGACTCAGTTTGCGGCATTCAAAGTAAGCCTATGATAAAAGGCAAAAGTGGGAGAAGGAGAAGGAAACTGTAACCTTTTAAAAGCAGACGAAAAAGTGGGACAACAGAGGATTAATCAGGACCATCCCTGCCAAATTGGGACATTTGAGGGATATGTGTATTTTGCAGGTATAAACATGCCCCATGTCCAAATGGATGCTCCTGGGTAGGCTGGCAAAAACCTCTGAGTGGCAGACTCATGGGTCCACTTCTTTGGATGCAGTACAGAATGATAACAACATACATACAGAAAAGTTTTGGAGCAAATTCAATGCCCACATTTTTCCTCCCTTTTTCTTTATTTCAAAAACCTATTCATGGCAGGTTGCTGAAACTCTAGAAGGTTGTTTGTAGTACTTCAGGTGTCCTTGTAAAATGCATGGTCTTCCCATGCTAGATGTCTCCACTGCTTCTCTCTTTGGGCGCACTGCGAACACAAGTTCAAAAGCACATTGTGTACATTTTAACTTTTCTCCAGAGGGACGAAAGGCCGTGGGTGGCAAGGGGGAACAACTGTATCTTTCCTAGAATCTACAGTACCTCAGCCCAAGACGCTATGCTTGGTGCTGTCTGAGGGCGAGAGGACTTCCTCCAGCACCAAGACAAACACAGAGTTTTGTTGATGCGTGCGCACTTCCTTTCCTTTGAGTCGCTCTGGTATCCTGCTGTCTTCCCTGCTGGAGGCCCAGTTTCCACTCAAAGGGGGTAGGAAGGGTGACGCTGCTGTAGATGCCATAGGTTCAGGGCAGCAAGAGTCAATTGAGGGCCAAGAAAGTCCTTGCTTCTGCTATGGCTTCCACTGACAGTTTCCTAGCAGCTTCTCTTCTCTGTCTCGGCTTTCCTCTCATGAATGCGTGGTGTGTGTGTGTGTGTGTGTGTGTGTGTGATGCTGGCCAGCCTCCCTTACAAGGATGTAGTAGATCTTACAGTGACATACCTGTTAGCATCTCACAGATGAAAACTGGAACACATGGGGCCAAGCAAGCAACATGAAAGTACAGTTTAAAAGGCAAAAATTTTTAATAAGGGACAACACAAAAGTTTACAGATGCTAAAGCAGTTTGTTTTTGCCTGAGTCTACTGGGAAGTACAAAACTCCCTCCTTCCCCTTCTCTTTTCCTCTTCTGAGTTGGGTGCAAAGTACATTTGCACCTTGAATGCCGGTTGCAGAAACTGAAATAAGCTGGGACTAAGAGGGAAACTGGGAGGAAGAGAAACTGGGACATTTTAAAAAGCATCTGAAAAATGGCAAAACAGAGGATTCAATGGGACTGTTCTTGACAAATCAGGACAGTTGGAGGGTGAGTGATGACTATTGTAATGATTTCCCAAGGAATAGAAGTGTTAGTCTCTTTCATCATAGTATGGAAAGACAGGGCGAAGTTACAAAGGAATCAGGCTCCGCCACTGAGACTGATTTATTTCAGTGAGAGCTTTCGTGGGTAATAGTCCACTTCTTCAGATACATAATTTTCTCCTCAATTTCATTTTTTAAACATTGTTATAAGATGGGCTGTTATGTGGTGGACAATGGCACCAACCTACCTTGCAAGCTCACAGGAATCTTTAAAACGACCTCCTTACATGGGTAAACTGGCATTGCAGTGTCAAGATGGCTGTATGAGAAGATACATACCTAGTGTGAACCTTTGATGTAGTTGTTGAATGCCAGTTCCCATCAGCACCAGCCAGCCAGGGATAATGGGATTTGGAGTAACAGGGCTCCCCCCCCCCCACACACACACATCGTTATATGAGGAGACTTTGTATGTGAAATACCTTTGTACATTTTTTTATTGCCATAATTGTTGCAAAACCCAGACCTAACTCTGCTGATTTGCTGGGTGTTGAATGGAAGGAACCTGCAAGATAAATATAATGCAAGCTCACTGAACTCAGTGGTTGTATGGACACATGACCACAGGTCAGAATTCTGGTGAATCCTGATGTATCATAAGCTGCATGCCAGTGTCTGTAGCCTGCTTCCTCCTGCATTGTTCCATCCCACCAGGATGACTGCTGAACAAGCCAAGAATGGTTTGTTTGGTAACCTATGCAAACAATGGACCATGGTTTGTTGCAGACACTCCTTGCTATTGGCTTCCAACCCTTCTCTGGATACTCTCCTAGCAGGGAGGAGTCCCTGCATAACTCAGCAGCCTTCATAATTCCCTGGTGCAAAACGCCTTCAGAAAGCAAAGCCTTTGGATTTGAGTCCCAACCAAGGGAGGGAGAGACTTGTTTTGCCAAAGATCCAGGAAGGGCAGCAAGACGGAATCAGCAAGTGACTTTGGGGGAGGTTGCTGTCCTTAAATACTCTCTAGGTATTTAATGGGGCATTTGGAGGCATTTGTGATTTTTGACCCAGCAGAAAACTTTAAAATATAGACAGTGACATCTGCTCACTTTCTGTTGTTATAGTTGCCTTTCCTAGGTCGAAAAGGGGACCTGGTAAACATGTTAAAAGTATCCTCCACATCCCCAAGAGCAGTGATTCCCAAACTTTGGCCCTCTAGGTGTTTGGGACTTCAAGTCCCGGACGCCCCAGTCACCATAGCCAAAAGCCAAGAATCCTGGGAGCTGAGGTCCAAAACACCTGTAGGACCACAGTTTGGGAACCACTACCTTAGAGGGTGTTTAGGTGAAATTCTTTTCATTTTGAGGATGTGGGGGATGCACTCCTCCAAGGTCTCCAAAGGGGCTAATGCAGCCTCCTGGCCTCCCACAGTTTCTCACCCATGACACACTGCAAGGGTAGGAGCATTCATATTGGTAGCAACATGAAATTGTGGCATGGGGTGAGTGGGTCAAGAGATCACAGGATAGAAATGGGAATGGGGAAGTCACCCTACACTGTAATAACACGCCTTAAAAAATGAAAGTCTGGTCAGTGGGGAAAGAAAGTGTGTTGGAATCAAAATGCTAGGTTGTTTTTGATTGGTGCTCACTGTTAATCTCTGCCTATTTCTCTTGCCCTGCAGGTGAGGCAATGGGGAGCCCTGAAGACGACTTGATCGGGATCCCTTTTCCCGAACACAGCAGTGAGCTCCTGGGACGCCTGAATGAACAACGGCGGCGGGGAGTGCTTTGCGATGTGACCCTCCGGGCCCAGGGCTCAGAATACCGGACCCACCGGGCCGTGCTGGCTGCATGCAGCCGCTACTTCCAGCGGCTCTTTGCCGGGCCCAGCATGGGGGTCTGTGAGCTGGATTTTGTGGGTGCTGAAGCGCTGGGGGCCCTCTTGGACTTTGCCTACACAGCTACCTTAACCATCAGCACAGGCAGCCTTGGAGAGGTCTTACACGCCGCCCGGGTACTTGAAATCCCATGTGTCATCACAGCCTGCGTGGAGATCCTTCAGGGCAATGGCTTGGAAGCCCCTGTCCCCGATGATGCCGCCCGAGAGCGTGCCAGGCGCTACCTGGAGGCCTTTGCCACCCTGCCCAACGTTGAAGGGGACCTGCCCGAGCCGCCTGCCTATCCGGCTCCCCGCCGCAGCAAGAAGACCCGTAAGTTTCTACAAGCAAAGGGTTCTCGCCTCAATAACCACATCATGGAGCTCTCCCCTTCGCCGTCCCCTTCCTCAACAGGGACACAGGAGCGCCCAAGTCCACCCAACCAGGCCTCTCCCGCACCAGCCCTCGGCCACTCCCGTGAGGATGAGGAAGACATGATGACACCCTCTCACACCTTCCCATATCCGTACACTCTGCACCCCTCTCCAGAGGATCTGGGTTCAGACGAAGAACCCATCGACCACGACATCCTCCCTTTCCTGCGCAACCTGAACCCCGAGGGGCTCTCCCCAAGTCTTGACCCTCCAGAGAAGCTGGTACGCAAGCGCCGCTCTCAGATGCCCCAGGAGTGCCCTGTCTGCCATAAGGTCATCCACGGGGCTGGCAAGCTACCTCGGCACATGCGCACCCACACCGGGGAGAAGCCATTCGCCTGCGAGGTCTGCGGGGTCCGTTTCACCAGGTGAGTGTTTTTTGAATCACAAAAGCAGTTCCTTCTATCTATGTGTGTGTTGCTCAACCAAGAGCAAGACATGTGGCAGGATGAGGTTCTGGAAATGTCCAATTGTAGAACACTTTTGGACCACTTTAGACAGTGGGAAGGTGCCACATATATTTGTTTTAATCTATTTTGGAAATACAACTTTGTACAAAGAAGAAAGATTGTAGATGGGGACAGCAGGGCAGATGCTTTGTGTTCATAAGGTTCTGGGTTCAATCCTGGCATGTCCAGGATTTTTAAAAAGGCTCTTTAAATATTCTAAAGGCACCAGATCCTGTCTGATCTTGAGTCAGTTCTGGTTAGTTCTTGGATAGGAGGTTTTCAACAAAGCTGTAGGTTCTATTTCAGGGGAAGGAACTGTCAAAAACTTCTCTTGAGTATTCCTTACCTAAGAAAACCCTATGAATTTCATGGGGTCACTATAAGTCAACTTGAAGACACATACCCACACATGTAGATGGAGCCAACTTAGTATACTGGTTTGAATACAGTGCGTCCTCGCCTTACGCGGGGGATCCGTTCCGTTCAATTGAATGGGACGCGCCGCCCCTTCCGCCCCGCGCGTGCGCGCCGCGGCTTGAGCACGTATGCTCAAGGCCGCGTATGGCGTGCCCGCGTATGGCGCGGGCGCATTGTATTGTGCTAGGAACCTGGGAGACTAGAGTTCAAATCCCTGCTTAGCAATGGGAACCTTTCGCAAGTGTCTCACTCTTTCAGTCTTAGATAAAGGCAGTATCAAACCCCATCTGGATAAATTTTGCCAAGATGACCCAGTGATTTAGGGCCACTGTAAGTCAGAAACAATTTGAAGCTCACAAAACACATAAAATAGTTACAGGATATCCCCTTTTCTGTCCTAAAGTTGTTGGCATTGGTTTGGCTGAGACCTGAGCATGGAAATAACTTGTTACAAATAACTTGTCCCATATAATTAATTCTTCTCCTCCTCTAATAACCAAGTATAACTCCGTCAAATTGTAGTTGTTTCTAAACAAGAAATAAAATTACTCTTTTAAAATGATGTAACCAGTTAAAGTTACTTTGATAGCTCTCGGAGGGTGGACTGTCATTGCTCCTAGCACTGGTTTATGCTGTGTCTTGGGCTGCATTGCATACTTCGAGGTGACAGCGAGGTGCAAAGAGTGTACCAAAGGCCAGCAGCTTTCAGAATCCAGAAATTTATTTTTAAGCAATTAAATTAAACATTCTAGTAAACGTTTGTGAAATAGGGACGAGTTATTTTTCAAAAATTGTAATCATAATAAAGACAAAGGTGGGTTGCAATGATGTTGTTGAGTGCCTTCAAGTTGTTTCTGGCTTATGGCAACTCTAAGGTTATCATTAGTTTAGAGGATAACGGCAACTCATCATTTTTTAAATTAGCTTTCCAAATTCTTTTTAATACAGGTTGCTATTATCCCTCCCCACGTCCCAGATCTCTGTCCCATATTAAAATTCACACAATTTAGTGCCTAAATTAATTCATTCTTCTGTTTCCTTTTTCTTTTTTGTCATCTCTGCTGGATCACAAGTCTGCAGAATGGCACAGTTTTTGGTTGTTATTTTCATACTACGTCTAGAAAACTTTGGGTGATTCACTAGCAAACCGTAAAAAGAGTTTGTTCTATCCTTTGATGGAGTTTAGCTATCCTACAACTTCCACATCAGACCTGTACTATGTATCTTCTATATCTATTTTATATCTTCAGTTCACGGAGCCAACATGGTGTAGTGATTTGAACAGAATCATAGAATGGTTGAGTTGGAAGAGACCTCAGGGGCCATCCAGTCCAACCCTATTCTATCATGCAGGAACTCTCAGTCAAAGCATCCCTGACATAAGGCAATCCAGCCTCCGTTTAAAGACCTCCAAAGAAGGAGACTGCACCAAACTCCAAATGAGTGTCTTCCACTGCCAAACAGCCCTTACTGTCAGGAAGTTCCTCTGAATGTTGAGGCAGAATCTCTTTTCCTTTAGCTTGCATCCATTGCTCCATTGTGTCCTGTTCTCTGGAGCAGCAGAAAACAAGCTTGCTCCCTCCTCAAGCTGACATCCCTTCAGATATTTAAACAGGGTTATCATATCACCTCTTAATATGGCTCTGGGACACCAGTTTCAAATCCCCATTGAGCTGTGGGAACCCACTGGGGGTTCTTGGGCTAGTCACTCTCTCTCAACCTTGGAGGAAGACAGTAGCAAGCCTGCTCTGAATCAATCTTGCCAAAAAAAAATCCTAGGATAGTGTCACCAAGAGTCGATCTGAAGGTACAGAACAACAAACATCTCCATTATTTCCTATACAACTCAGCTCTAGGTTATTAGATGGACCGTATTCTCTTCTGTGAGCCTTCCCATGTTGGAGATCTTCTGGGAAAACCCTCCTTTGATGACTGTTCCCAGACTCTGGAACTTCCCTCCCAGAGAATTTGGGCTGGCACCATGAAGAACATTTTTGTGCTGTCTGGACTTTGAGAATTAATTTTTTTAGGGGAAACCTGCCCAAAGAGCTTTCACCATAGTCGCATCAAGTCTGTGGAACAGTCTCCCAGAAGAGATCCGTCTTACTACCTCCTTGGAGACTTTTAAGAAGGCAGTTAAGACAGATCTCTTCTGATGAGCATACATGATCTTGTATAAGACACATGGATTCACCTCTTTGATTAGGACTGGAATATCTTTATCCCACTGTCACCTTTTGATAGCGTGTTTTTAATTTTAAATGCTTATGTATTTTATTGTTGTGCTTTATATTTGTATATTTATACAGAATGTAATTCCACCTGGGAGAGGTGGAAAATTATTATTATTATTATTATTATTATTATTATTATTATTGGGGAAACAGTCCTATATGATGTGCTAGATTTTTATATTTGTTGCTTTTGTTTTTAATGGTTCGTCTTTTTAAGTGGTTTTAAATTTTTTATACAGGTTTGAGTTTCGCTTACCCAGAATTTCCAAATCTGAAATACTCCAAAAACCATTTTTTAATAGGTGGCCGAGATACAGTGACACCTTTTCTTTCAGATGGTTCAATGTGCACAAACTTTGGCCTGTTACAGACAGCCAAAATAAAGCTGCTTCGAGTCACAGTGGAGCTATGGTGTTTCAATGATGCATGCGTCCTAAGAGTCCAGAAGCCACCCCAAAGCCACGCTCCAGTCCTTAGGGCTGGAGTGTGGCTTTGGTGCAACTTCTGGACTCTTAGGATGCATGCATCATTGAAACACCATACCTCCACTGTGACTCGAAGCAGCTTTATTTTGGCTGTCTGTAACAGGCCTTTGTTTCATGCAGAAAATTATTTAAAATATTGTATAAAATTACATTCAACCTATGTGTATAAGGTGTATATAAAACAGAAATGAATTTTGTGTTTCGACTTGTATCACATTTCCAAGATGTCTCATTATTTATGTCTATGCAAATACAAGTGTTTCAAAATAATAATAATAATAATAATAATAATAATAGCAACAATCCAAAACACTTCTGATCCCAAGCATTTTAGATAAGGGATATTCAACCTTTAGTTTAATTATGGCGTAACCTTTGTAACTATGTTTGTTACAACTGCTCTAAGATGTCTTAAGTCCCACACATAAATGTAATGGTAAAGGATAAGGTGATTTTTTTTTAATGAAAAGAGCTTATATTCTCAAGCAGGTGTTTTCTGCACCTGATACAAGCAGCTAGTTATTTTTTTGTAGATACTATCAGGGGTCTGAAATATTATTTCTCCCCATCTTATGTTGCTCCTTCCTAATGCCATACACATTAGAAGTTTAACTTGTTAGCAAATGATGTTGTGACAGGCAGGGAGGATGTTGCCTGGCAAACTTCTTGGCTCTACCTGCCTCAGCATACCTGTCTCTTCTGCTTTCTCATCTCTTCTGCAGGAATGACAAACTCAAGATCCACATGCGGAAACATACGGGAGAGCGCCCGTATTCCTGCCCGCACTGTACTGCTCGCTTCCTGCACAGCTATGACCTGAAGAACCACCTCCACCTGCACACAGGCGCCCGTCCCTATGAGTGCTGCCTTTGCCACAAGGCCTTTGCCAAGGATGACCACCTCCAGCGCCACCTGAAAGGCCAGAACTGCCTGGAGGTGCGGACGAGGCGCCGGCGGCGGGGCCCCGAGCACAACTCGGCTTCTCTTCCACCTGCAGGGATCCCTCCATCTTCCGCTGACCTCGACTTGACCAATGGGCAGATTGAGGGGCTGCGCCTCTCACTTCCCCGCAGCTACTGGGATCAGGGCCGCACTGACTGTGCCCTCTCGCCTGCCCCCAACGAAGAGGAAGAGGAGGAGGAACAGGGAGAAGAAGGGATGCAGGAGGACAGGCCACCTGCCATAACCATGGTTTAGGGCCCAAGTCTAGACCCCAGGCCTGCCTTGTTTGGACCATTGCTGTGGCAAAATTTTCCAGGCCCAGATGCACTATCCCACTCCCTCGCCTTCCACTGTGCTGTAGCAATGGAGACTGGGTGGAGGAGCCAGGTTATCAGCAGGGAGATGCGCCACAGTGTGCTTTCCCTTCCCAGTGCGCTGACTCTGTGCCTTGAGCAGCCTCTCAGTTTGGCAGTGGTTGGGCTTCCAGCTATGCACCAAAGCAGGTGGGGTGCAGGAATAGTAAAATGAGGGAGATACGTGTGCACTCAGGGTTGTATGCTAAGCAATAGAACTGGGGTAGTAATGTTTTGGAGTGAAGGGGGGGGTCCCGATTACTTGTGTTTCCCCCCATAATAAAAAAGGACTGTAATTGGGACAGGGAGGAATGGTTGGCAGCCCCTTAGGTTAGATCCTGCATTTTGGGGTATTGCTCTCCCATGTGAGGAAGAAAGGCAGGAAGAGACAGCTAATTAATAATAATAATAGTAATAATAATAGTAATCCCAATTTGGGGTTTGACGAGCTTTAAAAGTTCTCAAGACTGTCAGAACTCCTGCGTTCTACTCTCACTTCCGTCTCCCTCATGACCTGAATACAGGGTTTTGTAAGTCTTTGAAGCATAAATAGGGGGAAAAAGATGCTTTTGTCCTTCCTTTGGGGCTGGCACGAGCCTTTTTGTCCAAGTTTGGGGCAGAGATTTCGTAGCCAGGCTGGACAGGACAGGTTGCATTCAAGCTGCAGATCCTGTTTTTGCACTGACAAGCCTTGCTTGTCCTTGCTGCTCCCTAGCGGCCCCATTGCAAAATGCAATGGGCTGATCCCAGCATCCTTGACTCACCCCCCTTCACACAAAAACCAGGGAAAAGGGAGGGCATATTTAGCACTTGAGAGAGGGGAGGAATAGATCTCCTCTTGATCCGATCAACTCATCAATCTCAGGATTTTCCCCCCCACCTGATATTTTTTATTCCACAAAAAAGGATCCTGGGAAGATGGAGGGAGTGGATTGCACTCCTTCCTTTTACCCACTTTCACTTGCTTCATTTTGTCTTTCCCCACCCCATTCATTCGACACCACTTTATTGCACTAGGGTTTGCCAGCAACCTGCGGGGTGGACTGGCAACACGGCTTGGTGATGGGTTTGGGATCACATTGGCACATTGACTTTTGTGCACCCCCACCCCTTGTTTGCACATTCCTTGGGTCCCCCCCAAAAAAAATGCCTCTCTGGAGGGGCAAAAATGCGGTAAGATGGCCAGTGGGGTCGAGAGACATCCCCCTGGAGTATTAACTCAAGAGTTTATCTGTATTTAAGAGATGATGTAATATATTACCTCCTTTTCCCTTGTTTTCGCTCCCCTCCCGTCCGGTCCCAAGTCCCCCCCAGCAGGATCTGTGGCATGGGGTCTCTCTCATCGGGTGAAGACTGTGCACAGCAGGGCGGGATGGTTTGGGGTGAGCCACATTGGTCTTCCCTAGCTTTAAAAGTGCCTGTATGTTTAAACTTGAATCTTTAGCTACTTGAAATGCATAACAGCTTCTCTCCCCCCCCCCCCTTTTCCTTTCCCCTCCATAGGTTTAGGCCCCAGCCTCAGTGACAACTCACCCAATCTTCCCTCTTTTAAAGATCCTCTTCTCCCCCCACCCACCCACCCCCCGTACTCTCTATGCAGTCACCATTTCTTTGTGACTCAGTGGTCACCAAAAGTCTGGGAGATGCATGAAGAGAAGCCACAATGCCTGGCTTGCTTTTGTCCTGCCCTCTTTGGTGCTAGGAGCACAAGAAATGTGTGGAAATGTGGGACCGTGGACTGAGGGAGCGGTTCCTGCCCCCTGTGTTTTTGTTTTTTAATTTTATTAGCGTGGTGGAATTCATGGTGACTGTTGTCCTTTGAGGCTGTTTGACAATAAAAGAGAAAGCAGAGAATCTTGGTCCTATTGTGGTACCTGAGTGTTGATGCACAGACATTTCCTCCACAAAAAGGAGGAGGGCAACCAAAATGCTGAAGAGTCCAGAAACCACGAAGCCTTATGAGGTGAGACTTAGGGAACTGGGGATGTTTAGCCTGGAGAAGAGAAGGTATACGTATTTGAAAACATGTCATATTGAGGATGGAGCAAACTTGTTTTCTGCTGCTCCAGAGAATAGGACCTGGAATAACGGATGCAAGCTACAGGAAAAGAGATTCCAGTTCAACATTAGGAGGAACTTCCTCGCAGTAAGATCTGTTCGACAGTGGAACACATTCCCTTGGAGAGCGGTGAAGTCTCCTTCTTTGGAGGTTTTTAAACAGAGGTTGGATGGCCATCTCTTGGGGGTGCTTTAATTGTGAGTGCCTGCATGGCAGAACGGGGTCGGACTGGATGTCCCATGTAGTCTCTTCCAACTCTATGATTCTATGAAAAAGCACATCCAGTTGTTCACAGGGAGTCAGTTTGTGGCTGCAGACCTCTCAACTGTCTCAGATGTCAGCTCCAAACATCCCAATATTTCAGAGGACACATGTGGCCAGGCAACATCATAATGTACTCAAGATGACAGAAATTATTAATGAGGAAGAACACACAAAGCCAGGTGAGGTGACAACAGTTTGATTTTGCCTGAGCTGGGAAGGGCAAGATTCTGTCCATCCTCACCTCTTCCCCAGATTACTTTATCGGGAGCAAACTAATTTGAACTCAATTTAAATAGCAACTGAAGTAAGCTTTTTCGTTGTGCATCCTCATATTGAGGATGGAGTAAGCTTGTTTTCTGCTTCTCCAGAGAGTACAATGATTCAAACTACAGGAAAAGAAATTCCACCTCAACATTAGGAGGAACTTTCTGACAGAGCTTTTCAATAGTGAAACACACTCCCTTAAAGAGTGTTGGAGTCTCCTCTTTGGAGAAGCTGCTGGATGGCCATCTGTCAGGGGTGCTTTGATTGTGAGTTCCTGCATGGCAGAATGGAGTTGGACTGGATGGCCCTTGAGGTCTTTTCCAACTCTCTGTTTCTATGATTGTAGAATGAAGTTGGAAATGGGAGAAGGAAAAAGAAACCAGGACATTTTAAAAAGCAGAGCAAAAAGTGGAATCACAGGATTAATGGGGATGGTTCCTGCTAAATCAGGAGAATTGGAGAGTATGCGGCTCTTCTTCTGAACCATTCCTCCCTTTTGGAGGCCTGAGGTCTGTCTGTGTGGGTGCTACATACCCTGTTGAAGTTAAATTAAAGGGCCCATTCAGTCCTGTGGGGTGGATCTGAAGGAAGGTTGTCCTTTGCCTCAGACAGCAAAACATCTGGGGCTGGCCAGCCCTGAAAGGCGAGTAAGGCCTGAAAGTGGACAATCCTGCTATGAAAGGCACCACCATTCTGTCGGTCACATTCTGACTTGCCACACAAGTTCCTCTGGGGCAGTGAAGGAATGTGAAAACAGTAGAGCTGTGAGATTTTTCAACCCAGTAGTCCGACAGGTATATTTCACTCCCAGCCACTATTTAAATAAAATGTGACTGACTCCCAAGTGTGGTAACCCCACCCTGCTACAGCTTCGGGGGAATTGTTTCCTGCTCATTTTGCCAAGGGCAGACCCTGGGTTTATCCCCCAAAGTCCTGGGGTGGAGAGTTGCATGTGATATGCCCTCTTCCTTCTGCTCAAAGGGGACAAATTTCTTTCCTTGGGATATGGCTCCCATGGGGCAGATCAACATGCTCTCCAATATTTAACAGGTGAAACCTAGGAGGAGCTAATCAGAATTCAAAATGACCTTAATAGAATAGACAAAACTAACAAAATGAATTTCAACAGGGAGAAATGTAAGGTACTGCACTTGGGGAGAAAAATGAAACGCACAAATATAGGATGGGGGACATCTGGCTTAACAAGACGACATGTGAAAGGGATCTAGGAGTCCTAGTAGACCACAAGTTGAATATGAATCAACACTGATCCAGCAGCTAAAAAGGCCAACGCAATTCTAGGCTGCATTAATACAGGTATATTGTCTTGATCAAGGGAAGTAATAGTGCCCCTCTATTCTGCTCTGGTCAGGTCCCACCTGGAATATTGTGTCCAGTTCTGGGCACCACAATTCAAAAAGGATGTTGAGAAACTGGAGCGTGTCCAAAGAAGGGTGACTAAAATGGTGAAAGGTCTGGAAACCATGAAGCCCTGTGAGGAAAGACCTAGGGATCTGAGGATGTTTAGCCTGGAGAAGAGAAGGTTAAGAGGTGATATGGTAATCTTGTTTAAATATTTGAAAGGGTGCCATATTGAGCTTGTTTTCTGCTGCTCCAGAGAATAGGACATGGAGCAATGGATGCATGTTACAGTACAGGAAAAGATTCCAGCTCAACATTAGGAGGAACTTCCTGACAGTAGGGGCTGTTCAACATTGGAACAAACTCCCTCTGAGAGTGGGGAGCCTCCTTCTCTGGAGGTCTTTAAGCAGAGGCTGGATGGCCATCTGTCGGGGATGCTTTGATTGAGAGTTCCTGCATGGCAGAATGTGGATAGACTGGATCTCTCTACCAACTCTAGGATTCTAAGGTAAGTGTAGCCAAGCAATATCAGAGAGCAATCAAGTTGACAAAAGTCATTAATGAGGAAGAAGACACAAGCTAAGAGTGGCTGCAGCAGTTTGCTTTTGCCTGAGCCTCCTGGGAAGGACACCTTTCCACCTCCTCTCTTCTTCTCTCTCCTACTGAATGAACTGAGTACAAAATACTTTTGCAGTTTGAAATCAATTCACAGCAAGTAAAGTAAGCTTAGGACAAAGGGGGAAAGTGGAACATTTTAAAAGTTGTTGTAAAAGTGGGATAAGCAGAAGGTTCATTAGGATGATCCCAGCCAAATCAGGATAAGGGTCAGGATTAGGGAGATACTCTACTCCACAAGTTACTGAATATTATCTGAATCATAGACTCACTGATATATAATAATTAATTTAATAATCTCATAAAAGCATCCCCTTTTTCTGAGGGTAAGGGGGCATGTTCTTGCTTTCTCGGTGTGTCTATTTCTTAGAGGGATGTCTTTTATCGCTTCGTACTTCTTCCAGTTCCTCGCTGCTACTGCCGCTGGTCTCAGCCTTTTTTTGGTAGCTGAAATCGAGGCTGTCAGAAGGAAAAAAAAAATCAGGCAGGAGGGGGATCATGGCATATTTAGTTATTTTTGAATCAACTGCCTTGTACCCTATCTTTTGGGGAAAAGGCAGGGTGCACATCAAACAAACACAGTAATATAATCCTTTAATATCCTGATTTCCCCCCTCGGAGCACCTGGGCTGCTCACATTAAATGTCAAACAAATAACTCGAGAATTATTTTCAAGGCAAATATCAACAGAAGACCATGGATGAAGCAACTCAGAAACACTGCAGGGGGAGGCACAATCCAATGGTTTCTATCTATCTATCTATCTACACAGAATTCTGCCTTTCCCCCAAGAATGGGACTCAAGGAGGCTAAATACCTGACCCACAAGTACTTTGTGTACTTATCCTACTAAAGAGAACAGGCACAAAAATGTTAGAATGAATAAAAGCATGCAAGATTTGAAGCATAAAAACAGAAACCTGGGAGCTGGGTTGGGGAAATAAACAGCTATCCAGTTGAAAGTCTGTTTGTACAGCAAGGCAGGTGCCAAAGGCCCACCTCAGTAGGGTGCAAGCATTATTTGCCTCCCTCTGGAAAGATAAATGGGAGGCAGGCACCCGCAAATCCCTAGTTATCAATGACTTGGATGAAAGAATAGAGGGCATGCTGATCAAATTTACCGATGACACCAACTTAAGAGTAGCAGCTAATAGCCCAGAGGTGAGGATCAAAATTCAAAATGAGCTTAATAGAGTAGAAAGCTGGGCCAAAACTAATAAAATGAACTTCAACAGGGAGAAATGTAAGGTACTACACTGAAACGTAAGGCAGAAAAAATTATAACGCACAGATACAGGATGAGTCACACCTGGCTTAACAAGACTATATGTGAAAAGGATCTAGGAGTCCTAGTAGACCACAAGTTGAACATGAGTCAACAGTGTGATGCAGCAGCTAAAAAGGCCACTGTGATTCTAGGCTGCATCAATAGAAATATAGTGCCTTAGATCAAGGGAGGAAGTTGTAGTGCCACTCTATTCTGCCTTGGTCATGCCTCATCTGGAATACTGCTGCATCCAGTTCTGGGCTTCACAATTCAGAAAGGATGTTGACAAGCTGTCCAAATGGTGAAAAGTTTGGAAACATGCCCTATGAGGAGAGACTTAGGGAACTAGTTATGTTTAGCTTGGAAAAGAGAGTGTTAAGAGGCAATAGGATAGCCCTATTTAAATATTTGAAGGGCTGTCACATTGAGGATGATTCTATTATTCTGCCTGGGAGCTTTGCAACCAGGGCCTAAATCTATTTCATATTCTCCAACATTTCACAGATGGAAACCTTGGTATGTCGACAACATCAACGTGTGATCAAGACAGCAAAAATTATTAATGAGGAAAACACATGAGCTAAAGAGCTGCCGCCACAGTTCTACATGGAAGGGCAAGATTCCACCGTCTCCTTTCCACTCCCTTTTGTTAAATGGCATCAAACTGGTTTTGCACTTCAAGCTCAGTTTGCAGCCACTGAAATAAAATGAGGACAAATGGAGAAAGTGAGAGGAGGAGAATGAAACTGGGACATTTTAAATGCATCTGAAGAAGAGGGTCAGCATTAATTGACTTATCCATGGGTCAATGTACCTTAACTCTTATTTAAAAAGGAAGCATCCCCTGGTGAAAGGCAAGAGTATAAGTCTGTCTTGGAAGCACTGATCCCTCTCTACTCTTTCATCCATCCCATCTTTAAGTGGGAGGACAGTTATGCCTGCTGGATTGTTAAAAGTTCTTTGGCCTTGTTTTCTTTTGCTTCATCCTCTAGATTCTTGGCTATGCACGCCTATGTTTTACCCTCAGTTTATCCATAGGTCATATCAAAATCTGTAATTTTTGCCCCCAAATCCATCCTTGAAACCTGTAAGAGGTCAAGTTATATGGCCAAGTACTGTATATACTCAACTATAAGTTGGACTCGTATAAGTAGAAGTCAGGTTTGGGGGCCAAAATTAGGGATTTTGCCATGACCTTTGGATAGGTTGAGAATAAAACTTGGAGGCTCAGTTAGTGTGTATATATATGTGCATATGGCTTCATCATTTCAGCTTTCTTTTCAGCTAGACAGAGGCTGTGTTGTGCAGAAAATGAGGTTTTTTAAAAAGTGGTTGTTCCCATCATTTTGTTTTGCTTACCTGGATTCAGATCCAGAGGAAGAGGTGCTGCTGCCTTCTGTGCTGGAGCTTGTGTCACCCTCACCGTCACTGTCCTCCTCGTCCTCATCTCCTTCCTGTTCCTTCAACTGGTCCAGAATTTTCTTGGCCAGTTCGGGGGGCAAGCGACGGCAGGCCCCACGTCCTTTCACGGCTCGCTCGATCCGAGCCTTCAGCAACCTCCGCTGCTTCTGGCGTTCTTTGTCTGGAGTCCCTTGAAGCGCATGCACTGCACTGGTCCACAGTGTCATGGTTTCTTCGTCACTGGAATCCCTGGATGGGAAGAGAACCAGAAGCATCCCTTTAAAGCAGTGGCTTTCAGCCTTTGCTTCTTCAAATGTATGCAACTTTGACTCCCAGAATCCCTGACCACAGGCCATGTTGTTTGGGGTTTCCATGGCACCATCCGCAGCGCAGAAATAATCTGGATTGACACCACTTTAACTGCCATGGCTCCATGCTATCGAATTCTAGGAATGGTAGTTTGTTGTGGCATCAGAGTGGATACACACTGGCGTTGGATAGGTTAGATCTGGCAGGGAGTGGAGCCAAAGCAGGCAGGACTCTGAAAGACCCCCTCCCCTGGTATGTGCCTTCAAGCCGCCTGTTTGTTATGGCAACTCCATGAATTTTATAGCATTCTCTTAGGATAGGAATACTCAGAGGTGGTTTTGCCAGTCACTTCCTCAGAAATACCACCTACATTGCCGTGTATTTGTTGGCATTCCATCCAAGTACTAACCAGGGCTGACCTCGCTTAGCTTCCAAGATCAGACATGATCTGATCCCTTTAGGGTATTTAGGTCATCTCATAGAAACATAGAATCATAGAGTTGGAAGAGACCGCAAGGGCCATCCAGTCCAACCCTATTCTGCCATGCAGGAAATCACAATCAAAGCATCCCCAACAGATGGCCATCCAGCCTCTGTTTGAAGACCTCCAAGGAAGGAGACCCCACTACACTTCAAAGGAGTTTGTTCCACTGTCAAAAAGCTCTCACTGTCAGGAAGTTCCTCCTAATGTTGAGGTAGAATTTCTTTTCCTGTAGCTTGCATCCATTGTTCCGCATTCTAGTCTCTGGAGCAGCAGAAAACAAGTTTGCTCCCTTCCCTCCTCAATATGACATCCCTTCAAATACTTAAACAGGGCTATCATATCACCTCTTAATCTTCTCTTCTACAGGCTAAACATCCCCAGCTCCCTCAGTCGTTCCTTATAGGACATGGTTTCCAGGCCCTTCACCATTTTGGTGGCCCTCCTTTGAACACACTCCAGTTTTTCAACATCCTTTTTAAATTGTGGTGCCCAGAACTGGACGCAGTATTCCAGGTGAGGCCTGACCAGAGCAGAATAGAGTGGCACTATTTCTTCACTTGATCTAGACATTATACTTCTATTGATGCAGCCTAGAATTGCATTGGCCTTGTTAGCTGCCGCATCGCACTGTTGACTCATGTTCTCTCTACTCTCTACTACCTACCCATTCCTTTTCCCTTTCTATGGGCATGTGACACCACACCATCTCCAAATGAAATCAGGGCCATATGAATTTAGGCTCTGCACCTTCTTTCAGCTTCAAAAGATTCATTCCCACTTACCAGAAAATCAGTTTCCTGAATCGATTCCTGAAACTAGTTCTGAAAAAAAAACGTAGTTCCCACTATGTTTGCGCCGGTTTCAGGAATCGGTTCAGGAATTGGCTGGCAGGGAGCAGCTTGATGGCCCGGCCCATCTCTGGTCTCTCTTGGCCCCAAAATTGCCGGCCCAGCCTCCTTACCAACTTCTTGGCCCTTGTGGTCTCTTCCAATTCTATGATCCTGTGATTCTAAGATTCTTTGGCGACTGACTGCATACCCTGCGCCTTTTTAAAAATTTCCTGTGGCCAGGGAGGCTGGAAGGAGGTTGCAGAGAAGCCGGGGGAAAGCCGGGAAGGAGGTCGCAAGGCTTCCGGCTTCTCTGTGACCTCCTTTCTGCCTCCCTAGCTATGGGAAATTTTTTAAAAGGCCACAGGGAAGCTGGTCAGCGGCCAAAGAAGCTGGTAAGGATGCCGGGCCGGGGATGTTGGGGCAAGGAGAGGCCATGCCATGCCAGCTGCCCAACAATTCAGCCCAACAAAACATGCCATTTCACCAGCGTCTTTTGATGCAGGTTAAATGGGCAAAAAAGGGCAAAAAGCATGGCCCCCCCTTTCTGAATCAATTTCTGAAATCGGATTCAGTGGGAACCATGCCCGTTTAATGCAGATCCCGATCTCGATTTAAACGTAGTGGGAACAAGGCCATTATTTATTTATTTTATTTTTATCCCACCTTTCTTCCAAGTTGGGACCCAAGGCAGCTCTTAACACACACAAACACACACACAAGATTTTTCTTGTCAGACTGAGCTGTCCTTCAGCGTTCTGTCACTGAGCAATCAAGATGCATGGAGACATTCCATACTCTGCCGCTGCTCAGCCCGACACAGAGGTAAACAGATAAAGGCATGCACCAATGGATAGTATGTTCTCTTCCACGCAACATCTCCTTCATAGATGCAAAGAACAAGAGTCAGGTTTTAACACCTCCTCTCTCATAAGCAAAGCTGTTGCTGCCGACTCTGGAAGGTACCTCCTTATGCTCATGTACACAGAGAACAGCTTTCAGTCTGCTGTGTATATTTACTCTATCAAAACCTGTCCCACTTTAAAAGCCTTGCGTGCATTCCATGGTGCCAGAGGCCAGTTCTAAAGTATCATGGCTCCATATTGAATCATAGCGCTGGAAGAAATCACAAGGGCCATATAGTTCAATCTGCTGCCATGGAGGAAACACAACTAAAGCACTAAAGTGAGAAAACCTCTGAGGTAGTCTATTCCACTGTCAAATGGCTCTTACAGTCAGGACGTTCTTCCTAATGTTTAGGTGGAATCTCATTTCTTGTAATTTGAATCCATTGGATCATAGAATCATACAGTTGGAAGAGACCACAAGGGCCATCCAGTCCAACCCCTGCCATGCAGGAACTCACAATCAAAGCACCCTCCCACCCCAAGGGATGGCCATCCAGCCTCTGTTTAAAGACATCTGGTGAAGGAGACTTCACCACTCTCTGATGCAGCATTTTCCACTATTGAATAGCTCTTACTGTCAGGAAGTTTTTCCTAATGTTGAGGTGGAATCTCGTTTCCTGGAGTTTGCATTCATTGCTCTCTGGAGCAGCAGAAAACAAGCTTGCTCCATCTTCAATATGACATCCTTTCAAATATTTAAACAAGGCTATAATGTCACCACTTAACCTTCTCTTCTCCAGGCTGAACATGCCCAACTCCCTACATCTCTCCTCATAGAGCCTGGTTTCCAGACCCTTCTCTATTTTGGTCACCCTCCTTTGGACAGGCAAATTATGAACAACAAAAGCGCTTATAATGCATACACTTACATTTCTTCATCCATATCTCCCTGGTAGGTGAGGGGAGCCATGCAGATGGAACACATGTTGTTCAAGAGCTTATAGCAGTCAGGGCAGTAGATACCTAGGAAGGTGGGAGAAAAGTACCTGATGATAGAATCAGAATCATAGAGTTGGAAGAGACCTCAAAGACCATCCATTCTGCCATGCAGGAACTCACAATCAAAGCACCCCTGACCGATGGCCATCCAACCTCTATTTAAAAACCTCCAAAGAAGAAGACTCCACCACTCTCTGAGGGAGTGTGTTCCACTGTCAGACAGCCCTTACTGTCAGGAGGTTCCTCCTAATGTGGGATCTCTTTTCCTGGAGCTTGCATCCATTGTTCTGTGTCCTATTCTCTGTAGCAGCAGAAAACATGCTTGCTCCCTCCTTAATATGACATCCCTTCAAATATTTAAACAGGACTATGATATCACCTGTTAATCGTCTCTTCTGGCATCTAATTCCCAGAGGAGGAGATATTACTGACAAGACCACATTTCCTTGTTAGCTCAGCAACTCTAAATGGTCCATAAGTGGACATCTTTGCAATTCCTTCTCTAAAGAAAGCCTGAGTTTGTAAAATTTACTTTTCTTACTGCACAATAAAGTGATATCAGAAATGCATCATCGCTGAAATCCCGAAAGTAAAAAGATGTGCATTCTTTGTGACTACTTTAACAGCGGGTTTTGTGCGACGTCATGTGAAATTGTTCCACGTAATTACATAATTTTGGGGGATATTCATGGGATAAACTCCCACCATGTGATAAACTCATAAGGGTACCATCCAGATAACAGCGCCATCACCATCTACACTTCCATTTGCTCCAATTGTCCCAAGTTGGAATGGACAGCTCATCCTACTTTAGCCATGCCTACTCTGTCACCCCACTTTTTCAGCTGCTTTTAAAATGGCCCGGTTTCTCTCTTATACTTACACTGCCCCCCTCCACTTTAGCATAAGCTTACTTTAGTGGCTGCAAACTAAATTCAAAACTCAAAAGTATTTTATTCTCAATTAACTAAGCAGGGAGAGTCTTGCCCTTCCCAGTAGACTCAGGCAAAAGTAAACTGCTGTGCCCTCTCCTTAGTTGTGCATCCTTCCTCATTAATAACTCTTGCCATCTTAGCCACCTTCTGATGTTGCTTGGCCAGGTGTGTCCTTGTTTTCATCTGTAAAATATTTGAGGGTATGAAATTCAAATGTTCAGACCCATATTGAGGAGGGAGCAAGCTTGTTTTCTGCTGCTCCAGAGACTAAGACCTGGAGCAATGGATGTGAGCTCTAGGAAAAGAGATTCCAGTTCAACATTAGGAGGAACTTCCTGACAGTAAGGGCTGTTTGAAAGTGGAACACACTTCCTCAGAGGATGGTGGAGCTTCTTTCTTTGGATGTCTTCAAGCAGAGGCTGGATTGCCATCTGTCGGGGGTTATTTGATTGAGAGTTCCTGCATGACAGAAGGGGGGTTGGACTGGATGGCCCCTGGGGTCTCTTCCAACTCTATGATTCTATGACTGTGAGTGCCATTGTATTTGTATCCAAAATGTCACCCTCCATCCACCAGAGAACGAGGTGAGTTACAATGGAGCATCAGCTACCTGCCTTTTTGTGTGTGAGATTCAGATGAGCACCAACTTTGGACAACTAGCTGTGTGATTCTCCCATTTCCCTCAAAGAAGATGCAACCTTCTCCCTTTGTAGGTAGACAGGGCCCCAACCTGTGCCTCCAAACGACCTGTGCCCTGTCCCAGTGGCATCCCTAGGGTTGGTGTCACCTGCTGTGGTAACTCATGGTGTCACCCCCTTTACTGATCTTCTCCCAGACCACACTATACAGAATCCTTAGTAATATTTTTGTATTAATGTTATTCAGAAATCGTAATTCCCATACACCACTGAATGTTAGTTGTGACATAAACAATAAGCACAATTAAAATTCTACTTTTTATTACAGTGCATCCTTGCTATCTGCTGGAGTTTGGTTCCAGGATCCCCCGTGGATAACAAAATCGGTGGATGCTCAAGTCCCATTAAATATAATTGCATAATAAAACCATGTCCCTTATATAAAAGGAAAACACAAGATTTTCTATTTGGAATTTATACTTTTTAAAAAATATTTTCAATCCGTGGATGCTTGACTCCGTGGATAAAAAATCCATAGGGCCAACAGTACAATATCATACGCACAGCCTAAATGTATTTACAAAGTGATATTTCCATGTGCTTAAAGTGAAACTTTGGTAAAATTTGAATATTTTTTTAAATTTGAAATATTAATTTAAATAAAACTAGGGCCCATACTTTCTCCTTCTCCTGACCCTTGCACCACTCACATAATCTGTTCTGCATTTTAAAGGAACACAGGTGAATGTCATAGTCTGTTTCTGCCCAAAGACAAGTGTATGAGGAGCAGTGATGTGTCACACATTCTTAGGTTGTCACCACATCCCCTCTGCCCCCCCCCCCCAAGTGAAGCCAGTGCCCTGTCCTATTTTCCCACCTCGGCATGCTGGCGTGATGCACCTAACAAACTCCTGGCTGGCCTTCCCCTCCTGGATTTTCCCACAGCCCATGCAGTACGACTCATGCACGCCCAGCTTCTTCACCAACCATGTGCAAAACGGGAATCTGCAAAGGAAACACAGAGAGAAATTACCCCAGGCCAGCATTAGTGGGTGCCTCTGTGAGCGGCAAATACCACTTTCTGAGATGGTCAGTTTAAACAATTTGAAAGTCTATTTTTCTAACACTCATGGCAAGGGTGGGGAGCCTTAGGCCCTGCTGTGTTTGAACATGGCCCTGGTGAGATGCCAGTTTGGGATGCATGGACAAGCCCTCTTTAAGTGGTTTCTTAGCTTTTGTGCAGGGATTTTTCCTCTTCCAAAAAGTTTAATCACAGAGTTGGAAGAAACCCCAAGGGACATCCAGTCCATCCCCACTTTGCCATGCAGGAACTCTTAATCAAAGCACCCTGACAGATGGCCTTCCAGCCTCTGTTTAAAGACCTCCAAAGAAGGAGACTCCACCAGTCTCCAAAGGAGTGTATTTCACTCATGAACAGCCCTTACTCTCAGAAAGTTCTTCCTATGCTTTCGTTACTGGCAGGAAGAACTTCATGCTAAAATATGGTGACATTTTGGCCAGCGGGATGTCTATGCCATGTTGCCTTTATAAAAAATAATAATAAAACTTGTATTTCTATCTCGCTTTTTGTTGTATATAACCACATATACAAAATATCCCCCCTTAAAAGACAATTAAACAAAATAGAATTTAAAATTACATAACAATTAAAACCAATAAAAGTGGCAGAGTCATAATATAATGTGGGAGGGGGCAATCACCACATGGCCGAGTAGTTTATTCTGGAAAGGCCTGCCGGAAGAGGTCTGTCTTGATAGCTTTCTTGAAGCTGTCTAAGTCGGTCATTTGACGGATCTTGTCCGGCAGACCATTCCATAGACTGGGAGCGGTTGCAGAAAAGTCCCTCTGGGAAATTGTACAGTCTAGTTTTTATAGGTTGCAATAAATTCTTCCCTGAGAGTACGGGGCGGATTATATGGAAGTAGGCGATCCCTTAGACAGGTTGGGCCCAAGCCATGTAGGGCTTTAAAGGTAATAACCAACACCTTGTACTGTGCTTGAAAACTAATAAGCAGCCAGTGGAGTGACTTTAATATTGGTGTTATATGGTCACTAGATGTTCCAGTGATCAACCTGGCCACCATATTCTGTACCAATTGAAATTTTCAGACTAGGCACAAGGGTAGCCCCATGTAGAGCGCATTGCAAAAGTAAAGTCTTGAGGTTACCAGTGCATGTACTACAGTTTTGAGGTCATCCAATTCCAGGAAAGGGTGCAGCTGGCATATCAGCCAAAGCTAATAGCAGGTGCTCTTGACCGTCGCATTCACCTGATTTCTCATCTGAAGCGATGGATCAAGAAGCACCCTCAGACTGTGAACACAGTCCTTTGAGGAGAGTGTGATCCCCTCTACGACTGGAGGTTGCAGCCCAATACCTGGTTTAGGAGCCTCTGTTTTGTCTGGATTCAGCTTGAGTTTGTTTTCCCTCATCCAGTTCATTACTGCCTCAAGACACTGATTGAGGGGAGAAATGC